>CM024765.1:61427263-62027263 GCA_014218235.1 Colocasia esculenta
GCTGTTTTCTCGTTCTCTTTCTTGGAAGACTTTTGTTTGCCACGAGAGGCGACGCAGTCCACTGCCACTTCCTGCCCTTGCTAGAGGACTTAGGTGAGGTAGGGGGGTATGCCTGGGGAGCAGCCTTCTTAGCGCACCAGTTCGATGGTTTCAGCGCCTCCGAGCGGCAGACGTCTACGATCGGCAGACGTCTCTTTCTTCAGGTACATCTTCTCTTCTAACTCTCTTAGATTTAAACTTCAATTTTGCTTAAATTTCCAACTAATTTGTCTTTTATCTTGTAGGTTTGGGCCTATCTACACCTCCCAGCCCTGAGGAGAGGGGATCTCACACGGTCGGGCCTCGTGCCCATTGCACGCCGTTGGGACTCTCGTCGAGACACTTGCCACCTTGCCGACCAGTTGGAGCGCCTCCAGGAGGCAATTAACAGCTACCCCTATCTGGATGTAAGTACCCTTAATCCCCGCCTTTTGAAATTATTTGCTTGAATGACTGATTACTTCTCTTTTGCAGGTGGTTTGGCAGCCATATCTGGGGGAGGGTGATGAGGGACAGCCTTGGTTGGTGCAGGCCGCCCCTACTTCGGTAGGTCGGTGTGGTTGCATGCACTAAACCTCGTGCTACCTCTGACCTATTCCTGACCCACCTCCTTGGGCCTCAGGCAGAGTGTCGTGGAGTTCCCCGTCTGGGACCGATTTCGCCGGCCGGGTCGGAGCTTTCGGGGACTTCACGACACGACAGACTGGAGGGAGCAGGCGCGCGAGCAGATAGAAACTGGGAGCAGAAAGGCAAGGGGGTCAGATCGACGCGACCACTGATGATGCCTACCTCCAGGCGTACGCCTTGAAGTACGGAGGAAAGGTATACAAGAGCGCTCGACACCAGGTAGAACTTCTAAACCACAGCTCAAAGAACGGGGATTTAATGATTAAAACTGATGATTTGGCAATTCCTTGCAGGTGGACGTGACTGGTGAGATCGCATCGCTCTGAGCCTTGCTCCAGTCGGCGGTGCAAGATCGGGAGGCAGCCCAGAGGCAGACGCAGAGCTGGTAAGTACTGTGTCACTTTCAGCCCCTTTGATTTAAGCAAAATTTTGAAACTGACATGCCTTTTGCGTGCAGCGGAGTGAGCTGGAGAGAGTGAGGGGGACCGGAGCAGGCGGTGCTTCCTCCTCTCGAAGCGCAGGGGGTTCTCCATCGCTTATGGAGGCTCGACTGGCAGGGGCAGTGCTGAGAGTTGAGGAGGCTCAAAGGCACTTGGAGGAGCGGGTAAGTTCATTTAAACACATGAGTCATTTATTTCCAAATGATGCTGATTGATTACTTGTTGTGCAGGAGAGAGACTTGGAGTTGGCTCACGAGCAAGCCATGACGTTGCAGAGCGAGAGGGACCAGCTGCGCGTCCGGGCGGAGGCGGCTGAGGCATAGGTGGCGGAGATGACCCGGGAGCTGGCGACACTGCGGGTACAGAGGCCACCCGGAGATCATGAGGAGGTTACCCGACTGCGTGCAGAGTTGCTAGCACAGCAGACGCTGGCGCGGAGCCTTCAGTAGTTTGTGATGGATATCGGTCGTTCACGCAGCCGGAGCCGGAGCGGCGTGAGCGTCAGCAGGGCGACCAGCGCCCCTGTCGGACAGTATCTAGCGGGTTCCTCCAGGAGGCGGAAGAACGAGGAGGAGGAGCGGCACCGTCAGGAGAGGGTAGCGCCCATGATGGCGGAGGGGGTGGCGAGATGTTGCCACCTCCAGATAGGAGAGAGGGATCCGGGGAGTGGTGGTGGTCATTGAGGAGTCTTGTGAGCCACCTCCCCTTTTATCCATGTACATTTGTTCATACCTTAGTGCAGTTTTACTTTCATGTCAATATTATGATAAATGAATGGTTTGTGATTGACACGAGTGAGAGGCGAGATTCAAACAAGCGAGAGAGAGAGTTCTGAGCGCGACGTCGTACTCTACTTTTAAAATCCCTCTTCCTGCACACACTTAGAAGAACAAGTTAGATCTGTTCTTAGGTTCGGCCCCTTGCACAGAACATGATAAAACCTAACTCCACATTTGTCAAGGGGCCGAGCCTTATTAAAGGCGAAAAGACTATAAATAATGCATGCTAAAGGAAAGCAATATGTACATACCTTTATTTTTCTAAAAACTATATATATATTTTTGTGATTTTGAGGATCTTTTGATTTTTTTGGATTTTTGGAATTTTTTTATTTTTTTTTTGTTTTGGGGATCTTTTGATTTTTTGATTTTTGGAATTTTTTTGATTTTTTTTTTGTTTGGGGATCTTTGATTTTTTTTATTTTTGGAATTTTTTATTTTTTTTGGTTTTGGGGATCTTTTGATTTTTTTTTGGATTTTGGAATTTTTTGAAAATCCTTTTGATAGCAACACTTCTTAGTGTTGAGCGATTAACTGTGAGCCTTACCTCTATCTCACTTTGGCGAGTAAGATTTATGTGCAACACATATTCATATTAGGTCTGCTAAGCTTTCTTGCCCCTGTGACAACAATGTTCCGACACAGACCAAGCGTATGGATTCTCTGGTCATTTTAGGGAGGATAGGAAGAATATAAATGAGATAAGACTTAATCTTGGAGTCGGGGTTGCCGACTTGTAAGACTTGCAACATAAGCTACATGTGCTATTCTTCTGTTTTCAGGGACTTTAGGGCCACAGTATTTTCTCTTTTGTCTGGGGCATGCGTGCGACTGGCTCAAGGGCGTCCCGCGGGGAACTGTACTGCCACTCTTTAACATGCCCCTTCACTTTGTCATTTCGTCGCTTTATTTTTGTGCTATATGCTTTTCTTAGAACTGCCCGTCCTCCTCGAGACTTCAAACACATGGTTTATACTATTGCAGGTTTACAGGTTAGCCTTCCTCTTGCCCCTAGACCTTGTCCGAAATAGGGAGAGAATTGACCTCTTGTTTCCCCGAGCAAGGGCTAAGCGAGAACACTGTATGTGAAGAGACAATGACCTTAGGCTACCATGTTGAGTACATGATGCACATAAATATTATTTCATCATATGAGAGGGAGCGAGACACTTGGCAAATGGCTACTTATTAATTGGTGTTGTTATCCAAAGACTTTTGATCAGGGGTAGATCTTTTAAGATATAATCCATTCCATGGATGAGAGAGTTCATCACCATCGGCATTAACTAACCTATATGCGTTTCCCGAGTACACTTCTTTAATGATGTACGACCCTTCCCAGTTTGCAGACATTTTGACCTTGACCTCCGGTTTTATGAAAATTCGCTGCAAGACCATGTCTCCTTCTTGAAATTTACGCTCAATCACTTTCTTTTGAAAAGACCTTAAGAGTCTGTTTTGATATGAAAGCACGTGATCGGCTACAGCTAGACGTCGTTCGTCTAAGAGTTCTAGTTGTGTAAGTAATGCCTCCCGATGTTCATCGGGATTAAGTTCTTTGTCCAACTGAATTCTTAGCGAACGGATGAGAATCTCGTGCGGACATACCGCTTCCATCCCATATGTAAGTGAGAAAGGGGTTTGCCCCGTAGGTGTGCAGATGGAGGTGCGGTAGGCCCACAGAGCCTCACTTAGCTTTTCTGGACAATCAGTGAATTTATTAGACTCAAAGTCTTCTTTAAGATTTTCAAAGCGTTTTGTTTGTGGCTTCGGCCTGGCCGTTGCCCTGCGGATAATAAGGAGACGAATGATGCAAAGAAATATTGAACTTCTTACAGAGATCTTGAAGGTCTTGTGATATGAACTGGGGTCCATTGTCGGTGAAAGGCTGCCAGGTACTCCAAACCGTGCAATGATGTTCTTCATGATGAACTGCAAACAGTCGAACCTTTGATTTCTGCAAATGCTTCCGCTTCGGCCCATTTGGTGAAATACTCAGTAGCAGTGAGAATGAAGGATTTTTTTTTATCTGAGCATTAGGATCACCAAGAGGCCCAATGATATCAAAGGCCCACATGGAGAAAGGCAAGGAGAAGATAGTGGATGCAAAGAGGAAGACGGAGCATGAATTTCCGCATGGATTTGGCATCTGACACACCTACGGACGTAGGCGGCACAGTCTTCTTCTAAGGTTGGCCAGTAGTAGCCCTGCCTAGGATCTTTTTGGCTAACATCTGACCATTCACATGCCCTCTGCATTCATTCACCGGAGTGAGATCCTTCCACTATCTCCAAGCCTCTTCATCGGTCACGCATTTGAGGAGCATTCCATTTAGAGCGCGTCTGTAGAGAACATCACCCACGAGGGTATACTTTAATGCCGCTCTACGGATAGCTCGCCTATCTTCTGCTGCTCTCTTCTGGGAGGTACCATCTCTGCAAAACTGCTCAATCTCATGGTACCACGCCTCTCTTCTTCCATCAATTCCCCTAATTCAACAAGCAACAACTCCTTCGCTTCTTTCTTCTCTGCCTTCAACACTAGGGAGCTCCTAAGATTTGAGAACCAAGTTCCTGAGTTGAGGGAGCTTCTAATCTCTGAACGGTGATACTCTCAGTGCTACGGCTGAGAGGGAAGGAGAGAGATGAAGCTAACGATGCCAGAGCATCGGCCAGAATGTTCTGGGAGCGAGGAGTATGAATGTAGATGAGTTGACAGAATTGCTTGGCGAGGAGCATGACCAGATCTTGATATGGCTTGAGTTTGGGGTCACGAGTGCGATAGGTAGAGAGGACTTGCCGAAGAACGAGCTGAGAGTCTCATATGATCTTAAGGTGACGGGCACCTAAAAGGTAGGCAAGCTTAAGACAGGCTAGGAGAGCCTCATACTCGGAGATGTTGTTCGTGGCGTAGAACTGGAGTTGATAGGCCAAAGGAATGGTGATCCCTTCTGGGTGAGCAAGACTGCACCTATGCCCCGTCCCTAGAATTGAGAGCTCCATCGAAATGGAGTGACCAGAAGGGATCGTGAGAGACAAGTGATAGGTTTTCATCGGGAAATCCTCCTGAACCGTATCACTATGAGAAGAGGGAGGTGAGCAAGGTGCTCAGCAATGGCATACCTTTTATGGCTTTCTGAACAATAAGGAGATCAAACTGAGAGAGGAAACTTTGCCAGCGTGCCAATCTGTCGGCGAGAACTGGCTTCTCAAGGAGATACCTAATAGGGTCCATTCTAGAAATCAAACTCACCTTATGAACTAGGAAGTAGTGCTTCAATTTCTGCACTACCCAAACTAGCGCTGCACAGGTCTTCTCCATTGTGGTGAGTTTGAGCTCAGAAGGATTGAATAGCCTAGATAGGTAGTAGACTGCCCTTTCTTTGCCGAATTCATCATGCTGAGCAAGGACAGCTCCTAGGGAGTCCTCAACAGTCGACATATATAGGATTAGGGGTTTCCCAGGGATAGGCGCCTGAAGTACGGGCGGATTCATAAGGTAGCTCTTGAGCTCATCGAAGGCCCTTTGGCATTTATCATTCCATTCAAAACTGACTCCTCCTCTCATAGTTCGTAAAGGAAACATCTTTGAGAGTGCTGAGATATAAATCTCCTTATGAACTGTAGCCGACCAATCAAACCTCGAAGCTCTCAGATATTTTCTTAGGAGGAGGCATCTCATTGATTGCCTTGGCCTTGTGCGGATCTATCTGAATCCCCCGTTACTACTATGAAGCCTAGCAACTTCCTGAGAAACTCCAAATACGCACTTCTTTGGATTCATCTTCAATTGATACTCTTGTGCGCGACGGAAAACATTGGCAAGTACGGAGGATGCTCTTTTCGGGTCCGTGACTTCACCACGATATCATCCACGTAAACCTCACATCAATATGTATCATGTCGTGGAAGATAGCTAACATTGCTCTTTGATAAGTGGCGCCGGCATTCTTTTGTCCAAACGGCATGACCACATAGCATATCTTCCCCATGGGGTGGTGAAGGAGGTCTTCTCTTGATCCTCTGGGGCTAGACGAATTTGATTATAGCCGGAGTACCCATCCATGAACGATAGAGTTTCGAACCCTGCTGTATTATCGATCAAACATCCAAATGAGGTAGCGGAAATCATCCTTAGGACATGCCTTATTCAAATCCCGGAAATCTATGCAGATGCGTACTCTTCCGTCTTTCTTCATCACCAGGACGATGTTTGCCACCCACAAAGGATAGAGGACTACACGGATAAACTTGCTTTGTGTAGCTTATCAATCTCCTCTTTCATCTTTAAAGCGATGTGAGGGAGAACCGTAGTGGAGGAAACTCCTGTTTAACTCAACTGCCCCTGGCTTCAAAATTAACCTATGCTCCACAAATCGGGGCAAATGCCGGGCATGTCATCATAGGACCAGGCAAATGAATCCTTGAACTCCCTTAACATTTCTATGAGCTCTTCTTCTTCTCAGGCGGGACCAGAAGCTATGGTTAAGAGCCTGGGGTCCTCTTGCGTTCCCACATTTACCTCTTTAGTAGTTCGTCGACTGCTGAGGTAGTTTATCGAATCTCCTCATACCACTAGCATACGCCACAGCAGCATCCTCTATCTCAACACCATTCTCATCTAATGGGTCCTTCTTCGGCTACGATTTCATATCCCAAAGCCGTCGTCTAGCCCTTCCTCTATCGGCATCTCCTCTAAGTCCAGAACTACAGCTTCTTTGATGAACTCTTTGATAGCTAGAAGAGCGCCACATCTATGTACTAAGTCTAAGAGGTATCTATGGGGTACGCCACTACCCTTCTTCTTCCTAGATGGGGACGGGGACTCACTAGAAACTACCCCTGAACTTGAGCTAGATTTGATGTTTACAGGAGGCTCTGGAGAAGCATCCAGAGGTTTGATGGAAGGGAAAACAACGGGTGCGGCAGGGCCGCGAAGATCCTCCGATGGAGCTGGAGGAGGGAGCGGGCCACCCGAGCTCAAGGTGCCGGCAACAGCATCGGGGTGTAGGGGAGCAGAAGGCCCCTCACCTGAATCGCCTAAAATGGCCATGTCTGACCACCAGGTGAAGGCACGACTGAAAGGATGACGACGATGGCCACTGGGGAGCAGATGCGACGGGGATCACCGTCGAGAGAGGGAGTAGAAGAGGGGTGACGGGGATCGCCGTCGGAAGCAGGAGCAGAAAGGGGTGACGGGGATCGCCGTCGGAAGCAGGAGCAGGAGGGGGTGACGGGGATCGCCGTCGAGATCAGTTGTAGGAGGGAGGTGACGGGGATTTCCGTCGAGAACAGGAGCACGAGGGAGTGACGGGGATCGCCGTCGAGAAGCAGGAGGGACACACACACACACATTTTTTGTCATTTTTTTTTTGATGAAAAAGGAACTACATTAAATTAAATGGCTTCGAAAAAGACAAGACCGAACCGTTGAAGGAAATGGCGAGGCGGGGTGAAGGACGCATGAATGCTCAATGGCGGCGAGCGAGATTTGGACAATGAAGGGAAGAGGCAAAGGAATGAAACTATTTAAATCGAGTATGGATGAGACAAAGTGAGTGGGAGGCCGGGAGACCCTGGCCAGAACTCCTGTATAAGTAGGGGCAAATGATTTGACTGGTTCTCTTCACCATTCCAAGCAACTGTCGCCTGGCGGTGGTTGTTGATGCTGATAATGCTCCTACTTGTGACACATCTTCTTCACTGAACAGTCGATTGACCACAGAAATAAGGTCTTCTAATTCCAACTTTTCTTCCTCAGCCTCTGATTTTCAAACAACAGACTAACTGATGAGACAATATCATCTTGATCCGGATCCTCAGTATCTTCCTCAACTCTCTTCTTCTTGTTGGGTCGCTGCTCCTCTAAAGTTTGATAGGCTGATCTTGGCGTTTCTATGGTGATGTATATCCAGGCTGAATGGCCCTCTAACAAAATGCTCGTATAAGACCAAGTGAGCGGTCCTTGGTCTGATGTGGAGGGGATGAGAAAGGCCCATTCTTATATCCAAGGCCATGCTTTGTGAATTTCTTAGCGGTGGCGACAGTCTTGTTTCCCCTGAAGATGAGAACCCAGGCCTTTTCCTGACGATAACCCAGCCTGAACATGATGTCCCACCCCTTGTATTCTTGCTCACATCCTTTCTGACTGCCATTATAGGAGGAGACCCAATTGGGCGGTTAGAAGAGAAAGTATAGGCCCAAGTGTAGTTAACATCAAGCACTGAGATTATGGGCTTATTGGACGGCCCATACTGATGGCAGCACTCTCTCGACGGCTTCGATTGTATGCGTTTTCGTCATACTCTTACCTTGACTATCCGCCCTTGGAAAGGAACTTCAGACACTGATGAGCTGTAGAGGGTACTACCCCTAATGATCGATACACGGGCGCCCTAGAATGGCTTTGTAGGTGTGATCAATGTTCAGCACATAGAACTCCACAGACATGACGAGAGGCCTAATTCTGCTTGCAAGTGATAACCCCATGATAGGCACGTCGCGAATTATCATATGCAGCAATAGTGGTAGGCGTGGGCTGCAATTGACGTTTCGATATGTTGCAAGCTCTAAGAGCGCTTAGTGGACATACATTATGGAGGCTCCTGTGTCCCCAGAGCCGCATCGACTGCCACTTTATTTATGGTAAATGTTACACACAGGGGCATTTTTCTTGGCTTCGGGGGCAGCCAACTCGCCATCAGAAAAGGTAATGGTGGGTCCTCTGTTCACTATTGAGAGCACTGAGGTAGGTTGTCCGGATTATTCATCCGCGCTGACCATGACTTTTGCAACAAAGTTCTGAGAGATCTGGTGAGTCTGCGATCTCTTAATGAGCTCCAATATGGAGATCTTGGCAGGAGTCTGATCGAGAGCCTTAGGATGTCATATTGAGTTCCCGACGCTGGATCATTTCTTATGTATCTTGTTGCTGCTGATTGTTGGTTTGCAGACCTGGCATAGGTATGGATACTGATGAGACAATATCATCTTGATCCGATCCTCAGTATCTTCCTCAGCTCTCTTCTTCTTGTTGGGTCGCTGCTCCTCTAAAGTTTGATAGGGATCTTGGCGTTTCTATGGTGATGTTATATCCAGGCTGAATGGGCCCTCTAAACAAAATGCTCGTATAAGGACCAAGTGAGCGGTCCTTGGTCTGATTGTGGAGGGGATGAGAAAATGCCCATTCTTAATATCCAAGGCCATGCTTTGTGAATTTCTTAGCGGTGGCGACAGTCTTGGTTTGCCCCTGAAGATGAGCACCCAGGCCTTTTCCTGACTGATAACCCAGCCTGAACATGATGTCCCACCCCTTTGTATTCTTGCTCACATCCTTTCTGACTGCCATTAAGGAGGAGACCCAATTGGGCGGTTAGAAGAAAGTATAGGCCCAAGTGTAGTTAACATCAAGCACTGAGATTATGGGCTTATTGACGGCCATACTGATGGCAGCACTCTCTCGACGGCTTCGACTGTATGCGTTTTCGTCATACTCTTTACCTTGACTATCCGCCCTTGGAAAGGGAACTTCAGACACTGATGAGCTGTAGAGGGTACTACCCCTAATGATTCGATCCACGGGCGCCCTAGAATGGCTTTGTAGGTGTGATCAATGTTCAGCACATAGAACTCCACAGACATGACGAGAGGGCCTAATTCTGCTTGCAATGTGATAACCCCATGACAGGCACGTCGCGAATTATCATATGCAGCAATAGTGGTAGGCGTGGGCTGCAATTGACGTTCCGATATGTTGCAAGCTCTAAGAGCGCTTAGTGGACATACATTAATGGAGGCTCCTGTGTCCACCAGAGCCGCATCGACTGCCACTTTATTTATGGTAAATGTTACACACAGGGGCATTTCTTGGCTTCGGGGGCAGCCAACTCGCCATCAGAAAAGGTAATGGTGGGTCCTCTGTTCACTATTGAGAGCACTGAGGGTAGGTTGTCCGGATTCATGTCCTCGCTGACCATGACTTTTTGCAACAAAGTTCTGAGAGCATCTTGGTGAGTCTGCGATCTCTTAATGAGCTCCAATATGGAGATCTTGGCAGGAGTCTGATCGAGATGCCTTAGGATGTCATATTGAGTTCCCGACGCTGGATCAATTTCTTATGTATCTTGTTGCTGCTGATTGTTGGTTTGCAGACCTGGCATAGGTATGGATGCGTTAGGATACATCCGATGAAACATTCGCCCGCTCCGGAGGGCAAGATTATGGTGGAGTGGAGGGGTAGGGGTGTTAAGGATAGAAGGGTCGGCTAGTAGTGGAGCTTGCGTAGGGGAGAGAGGGGTGTTGTTTGGTGGAGGATGATGGGTGATATGACGGGAGAATAGGATGGTGAGGTGATGGTGGCAATGGGGGTGTAAAGGGAGGGGGGTATGGGGATGCAGGTGCGGGAACAGTGGGCGTGATGTGGGAAATAGCCAGAAGCTGGCCCAACTCATGGTTGTCATCGAAGACCCACTGGGCTTCTGGTGGGCATGGTGGATAACGGGGTAACATGCGCAGGCGGAGGAGGTGGTGGAGCTGGTTGAGGGTTCGGAGCAGGTTGATGTTGTGGCATGGGGTTACGGACTATGCCTAGGTCGTTCGCCGGCTGCTGCGGCTGCTGCTGTTGGGTGTTGCTGGTATTGCTGTTGGAAAGGCTGGTATTGCTGTTGCTGTTGTTGCTGCTGTTGTTGCTGCGGCTGCTGTCGCCTCTGTTGTTGCTGTTGTTGCCTCTGGCCTTGCTGGTCTCTCAGAGTTTGGATCACCTCTTCATTTCTGCCCAATCAATCTGATTTTGCTCATGGAGATCGTATATCATGTCCCGAATTGGAAGCAATCGGACACATTGTGCCCGGATGACGGATAGACGCAGTACTTTGTTTGATCGGCCACCATATTCCAATTCGCCTTCTCAGGAGGGAGTCTTAAGGCATTTAGAGACATGAGGGCTGCAAAGACATCAGCTAGAGATTCGGTAATGGAGGGTATTGGCTCTCTTGGGCCCATTGGGTTTCCTGGGGGCATAGCCATTTTGAGGCGGAGGAACCTGGGAGTATTGGGGCTGATCATGAGGGGGATTTTGTCCTTGGGGAGGTGGCTGCCTATTGTTGTTGTTGTTCCAAGACTGCTGGGTTTGCTGGGTATAGGGGGACCTACCTACTGGGCCTTGGGGATTGCTAACGGCACCTACTTGTTCATTGGTCTGGATCCCCACAGTGACTGGGCCTTGCGGCTTTTTAGCATAATGGGCCTTGGGGGTCTCGAACATGGAATGTATAGGCGAGTCCTTGAGTTGGGTTTGAATGAAATAGGCTCGACTATATAATTGGTGCATGGTAGAGATGTCGTTCATGGCCAAAATAGTTCGGTAGGTGGGCGTGGCAGTGGAGATCAACAGCTTTACTTTCTCCTCCTCAAGGCATTGGGCAACGGACTTTGGCGGCCAGAGAGTGCCACGGGTCAGCATAGGTGGAGAAATCCTCTTCTGGTTTCATCTTTTCAGCTACCAAATCCACAAAAGAGTATTCGGGTCCCATCCGATCTTGAAACTGCTGCAGAAACCTTTCTTGGACGATTTGGAAATCCTCGGCTTCCTCGGGAGGCAAAGAATAGAACCACTCTAAGGCTGGACCATCTAATGATTTCTGAACAAATATGCCATGAGATGGCGGTCATACTTGTGCGGCGCCGATTCATAAACGAAGTCCTTCAGATGAACATAGGGGTCCCCTACCCAGAGTATCGACGATATACAGGGAGCTTGGACTGGGGAGGCACCCGGAGGTATTGGAAGGATGGGAGGGCAATGTCAGCTACCTTCCGAGGATCAATTTGCCTCCGGAGGTCATGAAGCTCCTTCTTCATACTTGTCCATTCCGCCAAGAAATCGGAAGGAGATTGGATCTGATGCGTAGGGACAAGGGAGCGTGGCCGCTCGAAGGAGTGAGACCTCTCGCGAGGAAGCGGAGCTGTTCAGCCGTATAATATGTAGTGGGAGGAGACCGAGGCCGAACATCTCGTGGGGGAGGTAGCTTGGTTCTGAAAATGAATGGCCGAGGACGGAGAGTGTAGGGTCTGCCCCAGACGAAGAAAGGTGAGGGCTGAAGCGACGCGGACGGAGGACTCCGCGTGGTGGCGGGCTGGATTTTGACCCCGAGGAGATAAGTTTGTTTCCCCTTGGCAGCAGCTATGAACTCTCGGACTTGGTCCGGAGTGAGGTGAGGAAGGAGCTGGCTGAATTGAGAGTGAGGGTCATCATCCCCAGGAGGAGGAGGACGGGATTGGATCCCAGTAATGGAGGGAGGCTGGATATGCCCCGGGAGAGTGGCCATGGAAGGTTGGCCACTTCCTCGAGCAACCCAAGGGGTAGGGCATCGTCGGCAAGGACTCGAAATTGGTCCATGTCGAAGAGGGGACTATGATAAAGCACGAGGATTGGAGGGGACTGACTCGATCTCCCTAAACAATGGCGTATACACCCTCCAACCAATTTGGGGGGACACACCTAGACTCTAGCACGACAAGAAAGATAGAGAGGAGAAGGGGAATCAAAGCACTCAAGTTATCATGCTTACAACGCAAATTTCTTAAGATTCGAACTTGACCTTTTAAGTGAATTGATTAAAGGGATGTCACTCGGTCATACGGTCCCTGATAGGAATGAACTCAAGTGCTCCGGTATGACTAAGGGTGGTACACACTCACCTACGAGGATGGCTCAAACTAAAGGTGCAACTGGTACAACCAGCTCGGCGAACCGCAACGTTCGTACGGCCACGGGGGACTTACGGAGGTCCTCGGAAGGCGGGCCGAGTCAGCCTACGAGTGCTCGTAGGTGAGAGGACTCACTCAACCAAGGGGGAACCTGATCAAATGGGTGTAGCAGCGTATGGAATGGGCCCAAATGCCGAAATGTATGCACAAGTGATAGATGAGAAGCAAACAGGGCGACCAGATGGGTCTCGGGCCGAGTCGCGGTGACCGGGTACTTCGCGACCCTATCGCGACAGCGCGAGCGCCGCGATAATGACAGAGGCCCGACACAGTGTTCACCAACCAACTCAAACAGACTACCGTGCCAGAAGGTAAAAGCACCAAAACCCTAAATCAATACAGCATGGATCAGGAAGCACCCAAAAACCGATTCATGGATGGAAGCATTAACAACAGAGCGTACCTGTTGACGCGACCTCAACGGCGGTGCGACCATGTCGCGTCCATACGCTACGCCGCGACTCGACCCGAAAACTTACAATACAAATAAAAACTAAAAGGAAAACCCGAACCCTAACAGGATTCTAAAATCGAACATCCAAAACTACAATACACGGCACATATACATGGAAAAGGATGCATGATCTTATAGAAGCAGGGTAAGGCAGGTATAAGAAGAAAAACTGACTGCTATCGCGTCGTTGTCCAGCGACGCGACCTTATCGCGTCACCGCGATGCGTCGCGACACACGACCGGGGGCAAAAAGCAGGAAACAAAGAACAAAAAAGACTAATAGGGAACCAAAAGGACAAAAAAGAAAGAAATATGGCAAGCAAGCAAGTTAGATCTACGAGGGTAGCACTGAAGGTCCCACCGTGATCGCCAAAAGGTGTAATCACAGGGATTGGCTTCCCCTCGACACGGACATGGATATCAAATGATAGCATGGGAAAAAGGATGTGATCGCCACCTAGGTAAGTTGCCTAATGATGTGGAAAGACGATGGCTAACTTAAACTAGGAAAAAGGAAGAGAACAGGAAATTGACCTGGTGTCGCGGTCGTCATGGCCGCCGCGTCTCTAGTATCGCGTTACTGGAAATCGACGCGTCTATGTCGCGTCACCCCAGGCCGTCGCATTCTCTGAATGCGGGAGAATTGATGTTGTGACCTTCTTCTAGTCCTCCAGCCGGCCAGAGCACCAGAGCTTCTCGTAGACTTTGTTTGCTTGCCTGCCAATCACAAGAAAACAACAAGAAAGACCCCTATTAGAACATGTAAAGTGTAGTATCTATTCTAAAGACGAAATGAGATGGGAAATCATGGTGGGAACGCACTTGGGTGGTTTTAAACCCCTGTGGGTGTGGGAAAACGTGGGTGGATGGTGGATATGCTCTATTTAAAAAGAATGTAAAAATGCATGTAGAAATAGAAAAGGGAAGAGGAAAGGGAATGAGCCACATTAGGGCGACTTCCTGGCGTGGATGCAGCTCCGATGATGTGCAAAGAGGTCCAGGAGATTGCTAGAGTCGCCCTCTTCACGTTCCTTGCTCCATTGATGGTGAAATGAGTGAGTTGTGAGGAGTGGAATGTGAAGGGAATGAAGGGAATGAGTGGCTGCGTGGCTAAGTCTAGTTCAGAGGAAATTTTGGCAGCCCTTCGGGGTGATCATGAGGCTCTCCTCGTCCATGAGGAGGAGCCCTCCTTATATAGAGCTTGGAGTGAGAAAATTAGGTATTATCTCCTAAAAAGGTTTAGAAATTAAAATTGGGGATAAAGCTCTATCAAAATCGGGTGTAGAGTCCTTAGGGGAGCTTAGGAGAGTCCCTAGGGCCAAGGATCCGTCCAAGGGGTTGGGATAACCCTCTTAGACCAAGTCAAAGTGCATGGGGATATAGGGTGTGGTTACGGAGGCCAGACATCTCGGACATTGTCGCGTCAGATCGTAGGGTCGCGACTAGAGACGCGACGGTGCGGGGGGACGCGACAGCATTGCCCACGTGCATGGATAATGCATGGGCTGTCGCGGCGGCCCAACCCGTCGCGACTATAGTCGCGGCGCCATGATGCGTCGCGACAAGGAACCCGAATTATCTTGGATTATTCCCTCTAACCACATTATAAAATAGGAGTTATATTACTCTAGGGACTCTCAAATGATTGATTTCGGGATTTCAAGGTATTTTTAATGGATTAATGGGCTCAAATCAAGACAAATGATGGGCTCAAGGTGAGTGACCAATTAGGGGCCCACTAAAGTAGCAAGAAATGTGGTTCAACACATTAGTCATAATCGGGTGTCTACAATGGGGAGGTTGGTTTTAAGATGGCCTACCTACTGTGCCTTGAGGGTGATTGACTGCACCTACTTGCTTATTAGTTTGCGCCCCTTCAGTAATGAGACCTTGTGCTTTCTTGGGGTAGGAATCTTTGGAGTTTCGAACATGGAGTGGATAGGCGAGTCCTTGAGTTGGGTTTGAATAAAACGGGCTCGACTATAAAGTTGGTCCGTGGTGGTTATATCATTCATGGCCAGGATGGATCGGTAGGTAGGTGTAGCATTAGCAATCAGAAGCTTGACCTTCTCATCCTCTGGCATGGGGCAGCGAACCTTTGTAGCAAGAGCATGCCACCAATCAACATAAACTGCAAATTCCTCATCGGCCTTCATCTTTTTAGCCACCAGATCTACAAAAGAGTATTCGGGTCTGACCAAATCCTAGAACTGTTGCAAAAACCTTTCTTGTACAATTTGAAAATATTTGGCTCCCTCCGGTGGTAAAGAGTAGAACCATTCGAGGGCCGAACCATATAATGATTTTCTGAACAAGTACGCCATGAGATGGCAGTCATACATGTATGGAGCAAATTCATATACAAAATCTTTGAGATGTACATAGGGGTCGCCTACCTCAGAGTATCACCTGTAGATGAAAAGCTCTGATTGGGGAGAGGGATGTCGGCAACCTTCTGGGGGTCTAGTTGCCTTCGCACATCATGAAGCTCCCTTTTCATAGACGTCCACTGTAAGGCCCTCGAATTTTGTCCTTATTATTTAATTGTGTGCAATCTTATGCTTGTATATGTATATGCATTATCATATAAGTATTATGTATACATTATCTTGGTGTACTTATGAATGTAGGTATGTACTTAGTGTATATAATGGTCGATTTCGTGATGTAATGAGTGTGTACATTACACCCTATGTATTGCATGTATATACTAGGAGAAAATAGGGTTTTGCATGGTTTTTGGGTTCTGGCCGAAGGGTTAGTAGACGTCAACATGAATGGACGCTCACTTATTGTTAGCGTCCTATCGGTGGACGCCTAGTAGTAAGTAGAGGCCATGCATATGGACGTCTACTTCACGACAGGCCAGTCTGCAGCAGCATGGTGTGCCATGCCCTTTGATGGGAGATCCCACCACTCCCCCAACGGCTCCTTGGCCTTCCAACCGACCTCTTGCGTGGGTGAGAGGGTCCTCTCTTAAGAGAGCCTTTTTGCAACCTCTAGAGCTCTCTTGGCTCTTTGCAAAGAAAAAAAAAAAAAAAAAACCCTAGAAGTTGTGAGAAACCTGAGGTTTGAGAGCTTTGATCCGGCGATCCAAGGCTCTTCCTGGCGATCTACTTCGACAAGAAGGGAGACAACACATCCGGCTACACACCCCCGACCCTGGATTGCAGAGGGAGCATCACAGAGGCCGGAGTGGAGTCATCTTGGAGGCTTCTTGGGACTGCCCCAGGAGAGCGTCTCCAACCATTTTGACCCTTTAGGAGTTTTTCCAAAGGCAAGTAACCCTTTCACCTTGTCCTGTATGTGTCTAGAGTTTCTAACATTTTTATGGATTTTCCTCGCGTCGGATCCCCTAATTCACCCTTCTTTGAAGCTCGGACTGTGTTTTTGCACAGGCCCGAACTTGACGGCAAGATCTCTCGCCGTCAAGATCTTCAGTTGACGGCCAACGATATTGCCGTTTACTCTGTTTGACGGCCAGACTATGCCGTTAAGTTCTTCTTGACAGAACATGAACTATTCTGCCCTATATTTTAATTTCCCGACTTTGGCGCATGAGGATATAATGTAAATTTTATATGTTATGTAAAAATAGATAATGTGATGGTTGTGAATTTTCCTGTATTTTCTGAAGATGGCAATATTTATTAGAATTATTAAAGGCATGTGTAGGAAAGAGATTTGCATGTTAATTTTGTTCCCATTATTATGAGGAATTAAATGCTGTGGAATTTTATGAAACATGTCTATATGTATCAGTCCATACCCTACAAATTGAGAATTTTTACATGGCTATGTGAATTACTGAATTTTCTGTAATGGAAATAGAAGCATGAGTAGTTAATGAATATTCATAGTAAATTCTGTGTCATGCTATAAATCGGGAAAAATTTCTTGTGCCAATTGTATGTGTGATTCATGACTGTGCATGATCAAATATGAAATCCATGTCAATGTTCTATGTTAACATAGTTTATGAATGTCATGAAACTGAATGTTTTAATTTCTATAAATGTATGTGAATTCAGAAAAAATGTGAAAATTTGTATGTGGGCGTACAGGTTTAGTTGGTGACCCGGTACCTTTGGAGGAGGCAGTGGAGAGTGACTCCGAGCGTGGAGAGTAGCTCGTGGAGTTGACGTTTGCCCTTTTTTTTTGTTTCATAGTATGTAAATTGTAGCTCGTGTATTAGAGTTATCATTTTGTAATTGTGGACAACTATGTTTAAATGGTAGAACTTTAATCTTGTGGACAATGTATTTTGGTTTAATTTCAATTATGAAAGTTTAGTCCTTAATTTTGCTATATGGATCATGTATGTTAAATGTGGATGATGAAATGTGACGACAGTTAGTCCTTTACTTCCGCGACTCTGTATCTATATTTGTGTATATCTCAGTCATGTGATAGTGTTTGGGTAAATGTCCCACTGTGAGGACACTCGCTATACCGACGTGGGTTGGTATAACCGTACCGGTATAATGAGGGTCGTCACATCCACTCTGCAAGGAAATCGGAGGGGGACGAGACGTGGTGAGCGGGGACAAGGGAACATGATTGCTCCAAAGAATACGACCTCTCACGGGGAAGAGCATTGTGTTGGGCCTTATAATATAAATAAGTTGGGGGAGACTTGGGCCAAACCTCCAGTGCTAGAATGTAGATGGGCTCAGAGAAGTGAATGGCCCATGGACGAAGGGGAGTGGGATCTACCATGGTAGATGGTACATGTGGCGCAGATGCAATAGACACAGAGGAAGCCGTTTGTTGAACAAAGACATGAGAGGGCGGAGAAAGGGGGTGCTTGCCTTTGGTAGCCACCAGAAATTCCTGAACTTGGGCCGAGCTTAAATGGGGAAGAAGTTGATTGAATTGGACATGTGGGTCATATATCCCAGAAGGAGAAGGGTGGTGAGATAGATCGTCAATAGTAGTAGGGGACGAAGGGTGGTGAGATAGATCGTCAATAGTAGTAGGGGACTGGATCTACCAGGTGAGAGGTGGCAGTGGATGGGGGGCTCATTTCTCAAGAAGCCCAATGGCGAAAATGATCCATACCGAAAAGGGAATTGTGATATAATACAATGGTTTTGGTAGACTAACTCGATAAACCTAAACAATGACACATACACTACCACTAAACAATTTAGGGAAGATGACAAGACCACAAAACAAAACCTAGACTCTGACACACAAGAATGGGCAGTGAGATAAGTGGGAGTATATCAAGAAAGCACCCAAATTGACATGATTATTTGTTAAGCTTTTAGGGTTTACACTTAGCCTTTAATGGATTAATTAATACTTAGCCTTTAATGGGTTAATTAATGAAGTTGCACTCGGCACAATAGGAACCCTAGTAGGTGTGTACTCGAGTAGTCCAGTGTAACTAAGGGAAAGTTGTAACGCCCCGACATTTAGCAGTGGAAAATAAACGTCGAGAGCGTGAGCGATACAAATGTGCGTATCACAGTTGAGTAATTCAGAGTATAACACAAACTAAAGACAATAATATTCCCAACCAACATAATCTTTATTTCATTCCAATACTAGTTTAAAAACCCCTACATAGTCAGAGCCATAACTGGCCCATATTGTATCTCAAATACATTTCACTCAATAAAGGAACCTAACTATTACAGACTCTTTAATACTAATCTCCAAGCTGACTAACTATACGGACAGGTGTAGTGGAGCAGCTCATCACTCGTCCCCGGTCCCTTCATTTCCAGTTCTTCATATCGTTACCTGAAAAGGTTAAACAAAGCAGGTGTGAGCACACTAGGGCCCAGTAGGATTTACATCTCATGGTGCAGGCACGCTTTACGTAATTTACATATTAAAAGTGGCAATACTATCATGCAATGTTCATAACAATAACGATAGTGACAAATCCAAGCTATAATATGTATGGGTATGACAATTCTCATGTAGGACAGAACGATTATCAATGAGATGGATGACAGAACGATCACATGACATATAGAAGAAATTTAATAGCATGTAGCATGTACAATAGATTTCTCAAGTTGAATTCCATAGAATTCCAATGGACAATGGACAATGACATTTAGGATTCAATAACAGTGACACGTACAATAGATTTGGCCATTTCACATATAACAGTTCTATCAATCAATCAATCATTCAATAACAATTTAGATATTACCCAGATCAATTAGGTGATTTCCAGACACCTCAATGGATCATATACTCTCGCGATTTATAAGTATTTAGGGTGCTTCTCCCAGTACCAGACTGGGCCCTATTTGCCTAGGCATACTTGTGAACCACGAAGTTCCAATAATTTCTGGTAATTCCATTCATTCATTTATGACCACATGATTTCCAAGTAACGGACAATGAGGAACTAATGATCATGTCAATGATGATAGAGAACAATGCGAGGGGACATGATCTAGATTAATTTCAGCAGCATAATGGCTTAATATCATTATTTCAATCTTTACATTTAGTGGCATGGTTTCAATGTTATCAAATCACTCTCACAAGAAAAGATAAGAAGAGCGGTGCATTCTATCTTCCAGGTACTTCATTGGTACAACCAACTCAGTCTTCATGAGGGAATCCATGAAGTACGAAGAATTACGGAGGTCTTAAAGAAAAGGTTGCTACCCTATAGATACGGAATGACCGACCGTGAGCTTCCAATTCCCCAAGTAAGGGCTGCCTATATGTGCAAAGTGACGTGTAGAGCGTGTCTCCATCCACAATCCACTAGTTAAAATGAGACAGAAAGCTTTAACAAACATGCATGACATGTATGCAATTCAATTCTATCACATGGTTGCAGTGCTTTTAGCATATAATCACTTCTCCATTTTATGACAAGACAAAATATAATCATAGCATGTAACAATCACATGATCACACGGATGCATTCATCATCATTTACACTTAGAATAGATGTTCATATTCTTATGATTTTCATGTAGGTTAAACACTTTTAGGCCATTGCATAAGTATATGACATGATGTAACATAAAATCATACATAAACTAGACTAAACCAGTCATTAAAATAGTCTCAGGTTGTCCCTAAAATCACGTTGGAACCAGTCGACACACTTAAAGAAGCCCTACACAGACAAAAAATAGTTCGGTAACAAGTATCTAAATCGTGACGTACCTACCCGTCGCGTTCAAATCGCGACGGGTCATGTGGTAGCCTTGGCAAAGGGAATCGATTACCGAATCGATTACACAGACAGAATCGCAACGGTTTCCACCGGCGCGTTCATGATTTACTCTGAATCACGACGGGTCGACCCGTTGCATTCATGAGATAGGTTTAAAAACCGAATATAAAAATACAGTAAAATTTTTGAGTGGGAAACGAATCAAATCGCCACGGCCTATGCCGTCGCGTTCATGACTGGCGCTGAAAACTAGTCAGACATTAAAATGCAATGGGCCTATCAGTCGCCTTTCACAAAATCTCGACGTACCAGTACGTCGCGTTCATGCAATATGAATCGCGACGTTTGGAGTCGTCACGATTTTGGATCTTGCCCGAAACCCAGAAAAAACGTGACACCCTTCATGATTGACCTATAAGTTGAAATCTAACGACATTTAGACAAAACTCTTAACACAAAAAATGACAAGGAATCTATTAGAATAAGATTCATGTGTTGGGTTTTACCAAAATCGACCTCATTTTGCATGAAACGAATGAATAATTCAAAAAACCCTATACATGGGCGACTTAGGGAAAATGCTTAATACTCAAGATGTACTCAATGAAAATTGATGAAATCACTTGCACATGAAAGTAGACTCGATGATCTACACATTGATATAGGATTTATTTAGATTTGGCCCGAGATCACCTACCTTTTGGGTTGAAGAATTCTCGTTCTCTAGAAAAGCCCTCGTTCAAACCACTTGGAGGAGAATGCTTAATACACCCGATCTACTGAATGAAAAATAGGCAAACCAGTGCCATTAGGAGATAGACTCGACCCTCTTTCCAGGGGTATAAGTCTTGCACGGTTTGGCTTAGGTTTGTCTTACCTTTGGTCAACTCAAGGAGAGCACTCTACACAGGTCGATGCAGAACGCAGTAGGGAAGAAAGCTCCGAGTTGGGGTGATTTCCTCCACTTCTATTGCTCAAGAATAGCCACCCACACCCCCAACAATGTGTAAATTCATCCCCTAGGGTTTCACGACAAGTATATATGCATCTAGGGTTTTTAGAAGTCCCATTGGGAGTAGGAAGAAAAAGATCCAATTTTGGTCTCTCACCTTCCTTGTTTTGATGATTTCTCACCCCATTAGAGTGTGAGAGGCTCAAGAAAACTCTCTAGTATGGTTAGGCACGAACTTTGGCTGCTATGTGTGAGTAATTGTCTCATGTTTTACCCTAATTGCCTCTTTCTAATTTGAGCTCAATTAGGGTTACGAATTTCCATGTATTTTTCTTGCTTCATTTTATTCTTGGGCTAAAGGTGATCCATTGACCCAATTCCGATAATTGGTCATCAATACATGATGTTGGAAGTCTCTCCAACATGTTTATTTAATTTATGACCATGTTATATTTCCTTGTTAAATGTTTTCCAACGTAGTTTCCTATTTTGGATAATTAGTCACATTGCGACGTACACTTGGCCAATCGGATTTTTCATTGCACGAATTTCCTTGTGGAACACATAGGAATAATGTTTGGGGTTCATTTATTTTTTATGGATTTTCCGATGTGTTTCTCTCAGCGTATGATAGTGGTACGTAAGTTCAACCATTTCGATAATATAGAAATTATTTATTTCCATTTATTTACAATGTTTAATTTACCGAATTTTCTGGGTGTTACATCCTCCCCCACTTAAAAGAATTTGGTCCCCAAATTCATAAGGGTAGTGAAGTGAGCCCGGTCATTGGGTTTCCTGACTTGCTTTAATTTCCTTGGGTCATTGTATATCTTACAAGCACTACACCTATAGTGGGTAGTGTTCTATCTATTCCATTTAGCTATCCTTTGGGAGCCCAGTTTGATACGGGGTTAACGAGTCCGTTATAAGCGAAGTGGTTTTTCAAATCTCTAATCATCTCCCTTACTTAAGTTTAATGTACTAGCCCGACCTGAACTAGGGGACAATAGGTACAACCAGCCCGACAACCGCAATGTGCGTATGGCCATGGGGACTTACAGAGGCCCTCAGTAGCAGGCCCCGGTCAGCCCACGAGTGCTCGCAGGTGAGAGGGTCTCCACTACCAAGGAGAAGTCCTATCTACACGGATGTAGTGTATGCATGAACCTCTGTGCACCGAGGTGCATGCAAATTCTATCATAACCTAACAAACAATAACTAATAGGTCTCTGCTGAAGTCATGATGATCGGGTCTGTCACGACGTTATCGCGACCGAAAGATAGGTCGTGATAACCTCGGGTTGTAGAAACCCACAGCTACACACAAACAGTAGACAAACAGACTAGCCTAAGGCACGATACAACATGGAGAAAGGTAAACAAAAGATGAAGACTTCCTAGAGAAGCAAAAACTGATGCATGAAATGGAAAACATTAACAAACAATGTGTACCTGTTGTCGCATCCTCCTTTTCTAGCACAACAATGTCGTGTCAGCCCGATGTGTTGCGATAGCACCAGAAAACGGGCAGTGAAAATAAAAGGAAAACCCGAGCCTTAGAAAGGTTCTAGCACATGGAATCGTGGATACACATGATGTAGCAACATGGAGTTGACATATTAAAGCCTCCAAAAGAATATCAAGATGAAGGACAGACAGGGGAATGTGTACCTGAAGTCGCGTCTGCCTTTATGGACGCAATAAGGTCGCGACCGCAAAATACGTTTTGATAGTAACAGAGGATAGAAAAAATAGTAAAACGCAGAAGCAACCCTAACCGAATTCTATTCAATGAATAAGCACACAAAATGGCAGGCAAAAAATAAGAACGTGACTAGCAGTGAAGGTCCCACCGTGATCACCGAAAGGTGTAGTCACGAGGTTGCACACCCCTCGAAACACACTACATGACAATGTTTATGGCATGATATAGGGATTGTGATTGCCACCTAAAATGTTGCCCTAAGATACAAGTGAAGAGTAAAGGCTAACATGCTAGGAAAAGGAGATGAGAAGAGTCACTTACAGATGTCATGATGGGAGGGTCCGCCGCGACGCTCGAATAGGTTGCGTTACTGTTGTCATGACGGAGGAGTCTGATGCCTTCTCAATAGTGCAGGAGATGAAAGGGGGGACCTTCTTCCTGTTCTCCAGCTAGCCAGAGAACAAGAGCCCCTTCTCTGATCTTTCCTTAGTACCTGCCAATACAATGAAATAAAAGAAAGAAACCCTGTTAGACCATATTTAAGTGAAGTATCTATTCATCATGACAGGAAAAGGATGAAGCATGGAGGGAACGAACCTAGGGGGTGTTTTGAAACCCCTTGGGTTGTATAAAAATATGGGAAGAAAGATATGCCTCTACTTAAAGAAAGAGAATAACATGCATGCAAGGAAAATGAGAAAGAGGGAAGGAGAAAAGGCCCCAAAGGGGCGACTCCCTAGATGTAGATCATGCTCTTTGGTCGTGCAATAGGTTCAAAAGGAGGTGGAAGTCTCCTCCTTAGCTACAAAGCTCCATACTTGAAGGAAGAAGTGTGACTTAGTAAAGAGGATAATGAGAAAATGTGAGGAAATGGGAGAGCTATGAGCTAGGAGGGAGCTTTGGGGAGATTTGGGCAGCACTTCGTGGAAGCTAGGGGTCCTCTCCTCCTTCTGAAAGGGTAGGGTAACTTATATAGAGAGGAGAGAGGTTATCCCACCCATAAGTGATAATGGCCCATGAAAATAATAAAAATCCAAGTAAATCTGCATGAGAAGAGTCCTAGGAGGGTTCCAAGGTGAGATGGAACAGCAAACTGCGACTGGGGGATTGGGGGGTTGTTGTGGATGAGGATAGACCCCAATGGAGGATAAAGGGGAGGTGGTTGCGGAGCCAGCGCATGCAGACCATGTCGCGACAGGTCCTAGGGACGCGACAAGGCTTGTCGCGACGGCCAAGGGGGTCACGACATTAAAGGTACGTGAATGGATATGCATGGCATATCGCGACGGCCATAGTGGACGCAACCTTGATATTAATGCGACGCCACGACCCATCACGTTAATGATAACCGATCATATTGGAATTTTAACCGATTATTTGGGAAATATAATCGATTATTCTGAGATTTTAATCGATTAATTGGCATGAACGCAACCCTCAAGGCCATCGCGTTAAGGTCTGAGGCTTGAAACCCTAAGGCAAGTACTTTGGAATTGATAATTGGACGAGATATGCCGAGAATCGGGCTTTAATGGGCTCAAAATGTGGCTAGCGAATGGACTCAAGATGACTGACCAACTTGGGGCTCATTAAGGGAACAAGGAATTTGGTTCAACTTATGGGCCAGAATCGGTGTCTTCATGGTCCTCTGACAAAATGACAATATAATGACCATGTGAGTGGTCGCCGGTCGGTCTTCAGCATAGATGATAACATGGTCCATGGCTGGACTTCTTCTTTATAACCAAGGCTATGTCTCGTGACCTGTTTGGAGCTAGGTCCTTCCTTGGAGGTGAGCTCCAAGCCCTTTCCCTCTCTGATAGCCGATTTTGTACATAATATTCCAACCATTCGTATCTAACATTGTTGCCCTCTTGGCAGCCGTTACAGATGGCGACACTACATGGCGGCTAGATGTGAAAGTATAAGCCCATGGATAATTCATATCAAGCATAGAGATAATGGGCTTGTTAGAGGGCCAAACTACTGGCATGATCTACTCGATGGCTTCGACTATAGGTGTGGTGGCCGCACTCTTAACTTTGACAATTCATCCTTGAAATGGGAATTTCAAACATTGATGGGCTGTAGAGGGGACTGCCCCTAGTGCTTCAATCCATGGCCAACCAAGAATAGCTTTCAAGGTAGGATCAATGTCAAGTACATAAAAGTCCACAGTCATCATCAGCGCCCCAATTTTGTTTGTAGAGAGACCACACCATGGCAGGGTCGCCGAGAGTTATCATAGGCTGCAATGGTGGTAGGAGTTGGCTGCAAGCGGCGTTCATATTTGTTGCATGATTGAAGAGTGCTAAGCGGACACATATTTATTGATGCTCCGATGTCTACCAGGGTGGCATCAATGGCCACTTTGTTTATTGTCAGAGTTACACACAGAGGCATCCTCCTTGCCTCAGGAGGAGCTAACTCACTGTTAGAAAATGTAATTCTTGGTCCAGTGGTAATAATCGATAAGACTGATGGCAATGTCTTCGGGGTCATGTCCTCACTGACCATGACACTTTGTAGAAATGTCCTCAAAGCATCCTGGTGGGTCTGAGACCTCTTGGATCAGTTCAAGGATGGAAATCTTGGAAGGAGTCTTGTCCAAATGCTTCAGGATATCATATTGGGTGCCTAGGACCAGGTTTGCCACTTCGACGTCCTGTTGTTGTTGTTGGTTGTTGGAGATGGAGGTGTGGGTCGGCTGACCCGACATAGACACAGATGCATTAGGATACATCAAGTTAAACATTCGCCCACTCCGGAGGGCGAGGTTGTGTTCAAGTGGAGGTGGAGTGGTGCCGATGATGGATGGGTTGGCTATTATTGGCACTGACGTGGGAGAAAGTGGGATGTTGATTGGTGATGGACTGATGGGTGGTATGATGGGATTGTTGGGTAGTGGTAAGGTGATTGTGGCAATGGTGGGTGTGGTTGAGGTGATGGTGGTATGGGAAATAGCCAATAGTTGGCCTACTTCATGCTCATCATCGTAGGCCCAAGCGGAGGCTACTGGTGGATAGTGGACAGCAAGATTAACTTGAGCGGGTGGTGGAGGTGGTGGATCCAGTTATGGATTTGGAGCGGGCTGGTGTTGTCGCATAGGGTTTCAGACTATGCTGAGGTCATGAGTTGGTTGTTGTGGCTGCTGTGGTTGTTGGAACTGCTGTTGCTGCTATGGCGGTGGCTGTTGTCACCTCTGCTGCTGTTGCTGTTGTCTTTGCCCCTGCTGATCCCTCAGGGTCTGAATTAACCTCGTCATCTCTACCTAATCAATTTGTTGTTTTCCATGAAGATCATATATCATGTCCTTAAAATGAAAGCAGTCTGATACATTGTGCGGTTGATGGCAATAATATACGCAATTCTTAGTCTGATCTGCTGCCATGTTCCAGTTAGCCTTGTCTGGAGGAAGCCTAAGGGCATTGAGAGACATGAGGGCTGCAAGGATGTCAGATAGGCTCTCGAGAAGAGGAGGGTACTGAGTTCTTTTGGGACCATTGGGTTTCCTAGGAGCATCACCATTTTGAGGTGGAGGGACTTGGTTGTATTGGCGTTGCTCCTACTGAGGGTTTTGAGCTTGGGGAGATGGTGGCCTATTGTTCCATGGTTGCTGAGGAGGTTGATTGTAGGTTGGCCTAGCTACTTGGCCTTGAGGGTTGTGGACTGCACCTACTTGTTCGTTGGTATGTACCGCTTCGGTGACAGGACCTAGTGGTTTCTTGGGGTAGAGAGGCTTTGGATTTTCAAACATGGAGTGGATAGGCGAGTCCTTGAGTTGGGTTTGAATGAAACGGGCTCAGCTATGGAGTTGGTGCATGGTGGTTATATTATTCATGGCCAAGATGGATCAATATGTAGGTGTGGCATTGGCGATCAGAAGCTTGACCTTCTCCTCCTCTGCCATGGGGCAGTGTACTTTTGCAGCTAGAGCACGCCACCGGTCGGCATAGAGAGCAAACTCTTCGTCGACCTTCATCTTTTCAGCCACTAGATCTACAAAAGAATATTCGGGTCCAACCCCATCTTGGAACTACTGTAGGAATCTTTCTTGTACAATTTGGAAGTCCTCAACTTCCTCTGGTGGCAGAGTGTAGAACCACTCGAGGGCCGGCCCTTCTAGGTACTTTTTGAATAAGTACGCCATGATGTGGCGGTCATACTTGTGGGGAGCTGATTCATATACAAAATTATTGATATGTATATAGGGGTCGCTTACCCCAGAGTATCACCTATAAAGTAGGTGCTCTGACTCGGGCGGAACCCGGAGATGCTGGAAAAAAGGAAGAGGGATGTCGGCTACCTTTCGAGGGTCCAGTTTCCTTCAAGATCATGTAGCTCCATTTTCATGGATGTCTGTTTCGCAAGGAAGTCAGAAAGGAATGAGATGTGGTGAGCGGGTACAAGAGAGCACGACGGCTCCAAAGAATACGACCTCTCACGAGGAAGAGCATTGTGTTCGGCCTGATAGTATGAATGGATAAGACTTGGGCCGAACCCCCCATGCCAAAAGGTAGCTAGGCTCTGAGAAATGAATATCCCATGGACAAAGGGGAGTGGGATCAACCATGGCAGAGGATGCACGTGGTGCTAAAGCAATGGGTACAGAGGAGGTTGCCTGTTGGGTAGAGGCATGAGAGGGTGGAGAGAGGGGTGCTTGCCTTTGGCAGCCGCCAAAAATTTTGGAACTTTGGTTGGGCTCAAGTGAGGAAGGAGTTGACTAAATTGGGCATGTGGGTCATCTGCCCCAGAAGGAGAAGGGGGGTGAGACCAATTGTCAACAAATGTGGGGGGCTGGATTTGCCCCATGAGGGTGGCAGCAGGTGGCTAGGACACGTCCTCAAGAAGCCCAACGGGCAGAGCATCACAAGTAAGGATGCGGAAATGGTCCATATTGAAAAAAGGATTTATGATATCATACAATGGTTTGGGGAGACTGACTCAAGAGACCTAGACACTGACACATACACCACCCCTAAACGATTAGGGGAGACAACAAGAGCACAAACAGACCCTAGACTCTAACACGCAAGAATGGACGGTGAGATGAGAGGGAGTATATCAAACAAACACCCAAGTTGACATGATTATCATTAACATTTTAGGGTTTACACTTAGCCTTTAGTGGATTAATTAATGAAATGGCACTCGGCTAGATAGGACCCTACCAGGTGCATACTCAAGTACTCCAATGTGACTAAGGGGAAACACACTATTCACGCCCAAACGACCTGAACTATGGGGCAACCGGTACAACCAACCTGGCAACCGCAATGTGCGTATGACCACAGGGACTTACGGAGGCCCTCGGTAGCATGCCATGGTCAGCCCACAAGTGCTTGCAGGTGAGAGGGTCTCCACTACTAAGGAGGAGTCCTATCTATACGAAAATAGTGTATGCATGAACCTATGTGCACCAAGGTGCATGCAAATTCTATCATGGACAAAGAAACAGTAGTTGATAGGTCTCTGCTGAGATTGTGATGACCAGGTCCACCGTGACCTTATTGCAACCAAGGGATCGGTCTTGATACTCTCAGGTCATAGAAACCCCCAGCTACACGCAAACAGTAAGCAAACAGACTATCCTAGAGCGCAATGCAGTAGGAAAGAAGATAATAGGAGATGAAGACTCCCTAGACAAGCAGAAACTGACACATGGAATAGAAAATAGTAACAAACAATGCATACCTATTATCGTATCCTCCTCTTATGGCGCGACAACAGCTACACGCAAACAATAAGCAAACATACTATCCTAGAGCGCAATGCAGCAGGGAAGAAGATAACAAGAGATGAAGACTCCCTAGACAAGTAGAAACTGACACATGGAATAGAAAATAGTAACAAACAATGCATACCTATTATCGTATCCTCCTCCTATGGCGCGACAACATCGTGTGAGCCCGATATGCTGCGACAGAACCAGAAAACGAAGAATGAAGATAAGTGGAAAACCCGAGTCCTAGCAGGGTTCTATCACATAGAATAGCGGATATACATGATGGAACAACATGAATATGACATAAGATGGCTTGTAAGATAAACTCAAGGTGGAGGACAGGGAGGAGAACGCGTACCTAATCTCACGTCCGCCGTTATGGACGTGATAAGGTTGCAACCACACGATAAGATGTGATATTAATAGAAGACAAAAAGATAATAAAAGACAGAAACAACCCTAACATGATTCTACTAGATAGGCAAACATACAGACATGGCAAGCGAACAAGCAAGAACGACCAGTCTAGCAATGAAGGTCCCACCCTAATTACCAAAAGGTGTAATCATAGGGTTGCGTGCCCCTCGAAACACACAACATGAAATGTCACCACATGGTATAGGAAATGTGATCGCCACCTAACATGTTGACCTAGGATATGAATGAAGTTTAAAGGCTAACGCGCTAGGGAAAGGAGGTGAGAAGGGCCACTTACTGGTGTCGCGACGGGGTGACCTGTCATGATTAGAAGCTTGTTGCGACGCCCCGACTAGTCGCGTTCTTGGTGTCACGACGGGGTGTCCTGACTCCTTCTAACAGTGCAGGAGATGGATGGAAGTACCTCCTTCCCATCCTCCGGCCGGCCAGAGGATGAGAGCCCCTCATCTTCTTTTGTTGTAGAACCTACCAAAACAATGAAACAAAAGAAAGGAAACCTGTTAGACCATATTTAAGTGAAGCATCTACTCAAAATGAAAGGGGAGAAGAGAAGCAAGGAAGGAACAAACCTAGGGGTGTTTGGAAACCCCTTGGGTTCTACAAAACGTTGGGATAGAGATATGCTACTATTTAAAAGGAAAATAATAACATGCTTGAAAGAAAAATGAGAAGGAAAGAGGGAAGAGAAGGCCCCAAAGGGGTGACTCCTTGGCTGAAGGAGGTGCTCCATAGGTCATTCAACAGCCTCTGGAGGTCGTGGATGTCACCCTCTCAGCTACCAAGCTCCATGCATGAAGAAAAGAGTGTGACTTGGTGAAGGAGGAAATAGGACGGCTACGAGCTAAGGGGGAGCTTTGGTGAGATTTTGGCAGCACTTCGTGGTAGCTATGGGTCTTTACCTCGTTCAGAAGGGGAGGGGTCACTTAAATAGAGAGGGGAGAGAGTATCTCGTCTATAGGTGATAATGACTCATGAAAATGATAAAAACACAAGTAAATTAGCATGGGAAGAGTCCTAGGAGGCTTCCAAGGTGAGATGGATCATCAAACCGCGGCTGGGGGTTGGGAGAGTGGTTGTGGATGCGGATAGAGTCCAATGGAGGATAAAGGGGAGGTGGTTGCGAAGCCAGCGCATGTAGAACGCTATCGCGACGGGTCGTAGGGATGTGGCAAGGCTTGTCGTGATGGCCAAGGTGGTTGCGACCATGAAGGCACGTGAAAGGATATGCATGGGCTGTCGTGATGTCCAAAGTTGACGTGACCATAATGCTAACGCGACGCCACGACTACAAGGATAACCGATCATATTGGGATTTTAATCGATCATTTAAGAAATATAATCGAATATTTAAATATTATAATCAGTTAATTGACATGAATGCAACCTCCAGGGCCGTCGCGTTAAGGACTGAGGGTTGGAAACCTAGGACAAGGACCCTTGAAGTGATGATTGGACGAGATAGTTTGGGAATCGGGCTTTAATGGGCTCAAAACATGGCTAATTAATGGGCTCAAGGTAAGTGACCAACTTGGGGCTTATTAAGAGAACAAGAAATATGGTTAGGCTTAAAAGCCAGAATTGGGTGTCTACAACATCGCGTTCACTTACTGAACACGACGGCTAACCCGTTGCGACCCCAAGATCATGATCAGACCTGACCATCGGATTCGCCACGTGTCACCCTCACAGGCCTAACACCATGAACATGACACCTGACATGTCGCCTTCATCTGACAGCGCCTTGACATGTGTCCTTAGCGTCCCGACAGCAAGACGACAAATCTGCATGTTGTGGCCAAAAGGGTGAACGTGATGACATGCCTGTCGCATTCCCAACCAGAACGCGACAACCATTCAGTCGCCTTCAGAAGGCGATGGCCCGATATGTCACTACCTTCAGCAGAAGATGGTTGACCAAGAAAAGAAGGGATGTTACAACTGTCATTGGGCATACCATAGCCGACGGATAACGAACCATATACTTTGAATTACCATCGTCTTTCCTACTATTTTTTAATTTTATTAAATGTAATGGCCAACGGTTATGACTATTTCTAATTTTATAATAGCCAATGGCACTTCCTGTCGTTAACATGACAATATCCTTGTCATCCTTGTATAATAGCCGACGATACTATATGTCGCTATTTGTTAATGCCAACGGTTGCACACTATCATCCTTGTATAATAGTAGACGGTACTACCCATCGCTATTTGCTAATGCCCAACGATTGTAAATAGAGAGGGGAGAGAGTATCACCATTTTTTATAGCCAACAATACATCATTTACATTTAGCGAAGACACCACCTATCCTCATTCGAATTAAAATTTACAATGACATACAAACACTAGTTGATTTGGGTCAATCCATCATAAAAAATAACGAATAAGGATGAATACCCAAATTCTCTAATATATTCCAAAAAAAGTTACTATTCAGACTTTGATAAATTCACTTATATATCATCTATAGCTATTAACCACCAAACAAAATCCAAATCAATGATGTCCTTGTAATATGAAATTTAAAGTCTATATGGAAATGCCCATCTAGCTATCTAGGTACATAAATGTGTCCAACTCTATGAAAATAGGGGCTGAGAACGTAATGTCCTAGCACGCAACCTGCGATCTCCAACATATAAAAAGAAATGAAAAAATCTCAATACTTGCAGTAGCATGAGTAAATAGTTAATTCAGGATATAAAATTCAAAGAAATATATTCAAAATATTTGCACTAGAGAACCTTCTGTTTAGCTAAAAAGAAATATATTCAAAATAGGTAGTTATATGTATGGTTGTATTGATGGGGTATTGAATAATAAAAAATGATGTGCTTGATATGCATTCTCCGCAGTTATATGTTGTGAAACTCCTGCTCCAATAGGGCCCTCCTCAAATCGCACCAGTCTATTTAGTTTACTTTCTACATCATTCAGGTAACGTGCATAAAAGATTGTAGCTTCCTTCATAAGATAACTTTCTGCAATCGAACCCTTAGGCCGACTTCTATTGCGTACATAATTCTTTAGTGTTAGTAAAAATCTCTCTATTGGACACATCCATCGGAAGTGCACCGGACCTGCAAGTTTAGTGTCTTAAGAAATATGAACAGTCAAGTGCACATCAAAAAATGTAGGAGGAACAATCTTCTCTAATTTACAGAGGATTATGGGAATAGACTTTTCAAGTTTTTCCATTGTCTTAACATCTATCACTTTAGCACACAACTCTTTAAACAATATGCAATACTCATTCAATACAAGTGTAACAGATTTTGAAATTGTCATTCTCATGGCTAGTGGAAGGAGTTGTTGCATCACTACATGACAATCATGACTCTTCATTCCCATGATTTTTCGTTCTCGTAGTCATACTTGTTGAAAAGTATTTGAAGAAAATCCATCTGGTAGTTTCAAATCTTTTAGCACCCCTAAAAACCTTTGCTTCTCCACATTGGTCATATTATAATAGCCATGAGGCAAAATAAATTTCCCTGCATACTTCTTTGACGGTCTAACATGTGGAGGCTTCCTGATTTTCAACTTCTTCATATCAAGACAAGCTTTAATGTTATCCTTACTTTTGCTATCATTTTGCAGAATTGTATGCAAGATTTTTTGACAAACATTTTTTTCAATATGCATAGCATCTATATTATGTCTAACTAATAAGATTTTCCAATATGGGAGCTTAAAAAAATACTTTTCTTCTTCCAACCCTCTAGCAATTCTTATGCTTGGTTCTTACTAGCTCGAGGTACATCGCGAGGATCTTTCCAAAATATGACATTATTATAATTTTCCCTCTTTCTTAACACATCATATCCAGACAAAGGAATATAGGGTAGTTCATACTCAACATTACTATTGAATGTTTGAATATCTTCTCTCCAATGATGGTCATATGGTAAAAACGAAAGTGTTTCATTTATACACACTTATGACTAAAAGGAAGATATATTGATCTATGGTGAATATGACAAATATGACAAGCTTTAGATCCATGTGTGCTCTAACCAAACAACATACCATATGCTGGAAAGTCATTAATCCTCCATTAAACAACAACATTCATTTTAAATAGTTGTTTTCTCTCGGCGTCATATGTCTCTACTCTATGCTCCCATAATATTTTCAACTCTTCAATGAATGGTTTAACGTAAACATCAATATCATTACCATAAGATTTTGGACCATCTATAAGAAGAGACATCATAAATAAAGATTGCTTCTTTGCCAACCATGGAGGTAAATTATAAGCAATTGAAATGACAGGCCATGTGCTTTGGCTGCTACTTGCTGCTATCTTAAATGGACTAAAAGCCAGTATGAGTCTAATATTATGGGGATCTCTACTAAAAGATGGAAAGTTTTCATCAAAATCTTTCCAAGCCTTGGAGTCTCTGGGATGAATCATTTTCCCCTATTCATCTTGTGGAGTTGTACGATGCCATGTTATTAAGTTTGTAGTCTTCTCTGACATGAACAACCTTTGACGCCTTGAGATTGAAGGAAAGTGATGAAAAACTTTTACAGGCACAATCTGTGTTTCTTTAGTATTGATTTTTCTATCCTTCCATCTAGAAGCATTGCATCTCGGACACTTATCTAGATCTTGATATTCTTTTCTAAATAATACACAATCATTTGGACATGCATGTATCTTCTTACAATCCTTACCCAATTGGGATATCATCTTCTTAGATTCATACCAAGAACTTTGAAGTGTATTATCACTAGGCAATGCGACTTTGAATAATGCAAGCGTGGCAGACAAAGATTTATTGCTCCATTTGTACAAACACTTGAGTTGAAATAACCGGTCAATGAAAGAAAGCCTTGAATACTTATTGCAATTTGCATAAAGAGGTTTATTAGCTTCTTCCACGAGCTTTCTAAACATGTTTGTCTCTTGATTGTGCTCTTCATTTTGGGCATCATCATTGACAGGTTGCCACATAAATGTATCATTTAACATTCTAGCCATATCATCCATTCAACCAGTGAGCATAAGATCATCCACTCGAGACTTTCTACAAGATTCTCCAAAGAATTGCCAAGTAGTAAATCCTTCTCTAACAATGTAACGGTCCGGACGACCAGACCCCCGGCTCCCGCCAAGGATCCGACCATCGGCACTGCCGGCCACGGGCCCAAAGACCAAGAAGGGCTAATGGACCAGTCTAACAAGATATGTAACGGGAGCAAGTAACAACAACAACACTAAAAATGTACCAACAAGTAAAGGAAAAGCGTCCAGCACAAGTACGAGTCTAGTACAGCTCCAAAGTAGCAAAGTACAAGTGCAGAAAGAAAAGAGAATAGCAGATCCCTTAGGGGCATACCCAGAGGGTGTCGAAACAAGTACAAAAGGAACACTGCTCACAGAAGATGCTATCTACTATGGCCCCATCTCCTCAGCCCGCCGCGGAGGGTACTGCTATGATGTCTCACCTATAAAGGAGAGAATGAGCTTCACGAAGAAGCCCAGTAGGGGCTACCAATCTCCCACTGGCTCTAACAAGCAGAATAGATATATGTGCTAAAATAGAAATTAAGCAAGTAAATCTATTCTACTAACAGAGTAAGTGCGGAAGCGTAAAGTAACTACATGGCCATCGGTGTAAACCACACGTCGGGATCGAAAACCCATGTAAACAATGACACTGGGAAGAACCCATGGCTTCAAACGCAACCAATGAACAACTATTTGGACAAAGACACTAGCCACGGAAGGCAACTACCACTAGTCAACCGATCAGGTGCGCCACGCGCCTTACCCTCAACCTTGAGTCCATGTCTAACACCTCCCGTCAGAGTGTGAAGCGAAACTAAAGTACCACACAACCTGCCGTAGTTTGGACGGACTACGGTCCCATGCCTGGCCCCTCTAAGTGGTACCGGAACCATGTAGAGTCAGGCAGTAAGAAGGACTAATTGATCTGCGCCAGAAGAACACCAAACCACCTCAGGTCCTAGACTCAGCTAAGAGAGCTCTGCAAATGACTCTACGCCACTGTCTCCATCATTTTCCCCTCTTCTACTAGTGTCCGAACTCGAGCATGCTCGCCGCCTGGAGAACTCCCTCAAAAAATGCACGGGGACGGGGGGTCTAGGTAATGGTAACAACCTCTCAACGGACAACCCACAAGTTCCTAGCACTGGGCGAAAGACTAGAGTAGGACTGTGCCAGGAACAACACAGGTGCTAAGAAACATAGTTGTAGCAGAAGGAAAACTCCGAGCAGGTCATCGAGCCACACTCTGTCTGAGAAGGCGACACAAGGGCTGTCGCTACCTAAAGGCAACACCTTGCCTATTGTGACCAGGGTCTAAAGGAGACAGAGGAACTGTCACGAACTGTGTCGTGACATGGGCATCGTCGCTACCACAGACAGGGATCCGGGTGACCACCCGAGACCTCCCACAACCTACAAAAACTGAGTATGAAGGCGACGGTCACCCTGTCGCTACCATAATGCGACAGTGTGTAGCGTCGCGTTCATACTACAAGGGGACGGATCGATACATCGCGATTTGTGTTGTGACAATAACCTTGCCGTGACTATAGACAGATACACCCGAGAACTCCTACAACATGCCATAAACCACATATCTGGGAAGTACAGAGGGAGGGGAGCATGTAGGATGATGTAAACATGTGGAATAAGATCAAACCACCCTCATACACACCCATGCATGTCAATGCGATGAATCTACACTCCAAGAACCTCACATGCATGCATGATACTCTCAACACCCCAAGCCCCAAAGCGAGCACAGAGGCAAACCAATCACACATGCACAACCTAGCATGGATTCTAATGGCTCGGAGAAGGGGAATGAAGGCCCAAGCATGATAGAACTAGGGGGAAGGCAAGGGTCCCTACCTCAAAATGAAGAGCCAACCCGTTAGGGTCTTCTCGTGTGCATGAACACCTCCTCCTCGGTCCAAGCTCCATGCTCACGCCATCCATGAGCAAGGATCGTCCTATACGCTGATGAAGGAGTCCCCGCCTCGAGGAGAGAGAGCCACACTCACGTCAGAGAAGACAATACGCTGGGAAGGAGGCTCACCTCCCTCACACACCACTAACAAGAGAAAAAACTCCTGTCACAACCCTAAACTCCTCTCCATGGATAGGTGATCGCACATGGTCGAAAGAAGGGAAGAATCGCCGGAAGATTGGAAGAAGAGGACTATTCCGAGGCCTGTGCACTTATATGCCTAGGACTTGAGAATGCGACAACTTACCTGTCGTGTTCACTTACTGAACGCAATAGCCAACCTGTCGCGATCCCAAAGTCATGGTCAAACCTGACCAATGGAACCGCCACATGTCATCCTTCCAGACCTGAGACCATGAACGCGACACCTAACATGTCGCCTTCACCTGTCAACGCTTGACACTTGGCCCAATTGTCCTGACAGTAAAATGACAAAACTGCATGCTGCGGTCAGAGGGCTGAACGAGACGACATGCCTATCGCGTTCTTGACCAGAATGCGATAGCCATACTATCGCCTTCACAAGGCGACGTCCCGAAACGCCGCTACCTTCATCAGAAGGTAGCTGACCAATGAAAGGAGGATGTTACAAACAATATGATAATGAACAATGTCATTTTCATGATAAAACTTATTTTCACACTTATAGCACGGGCATCTCATTACTGAAGAAGAATAATAGTTCAAATTTTGTGATGCAAATTGCATGAATTACTCAACTCAGGCTAAAAAAATTGTATTAACTCATTCATGTTTGGTCTTGTATTTATACATCCAACTCTTATCAATGATATAATTGCACTCCATATTGTCAATAAAATAAACATAGTTAGCATGTAAAGTCACACAATAAGCTAACAAAAAATTGATATAGTGAAAGATGTAGTGCTATAGTAGAAAAATTGAAATGTTAATGTTGCAATAGACGAACAAGTTGCCTTTCCATTTGTGTAGTCCATTGTGTTGGCCCAGTTGCTTGGCAGTGAGGATAACCTAGAGGGTGGGGGGGGGGGGGGTGAATAGGAAATCTAAAAAACACAGATTAAAAAAATAACCACTTGAAAACTTTGGTAAGTGAATGCAATCTTGTGCGATAAATTGAGTGGTAGTGCGGAAGCTAATAGAGAAAGAATCACACAAGAACACATAAATTTTATCCTGGTTCGGTACTTCCCAAATGGAAGACCTACATCCAGTCCCCAAGAAAATCTTAGGATTTCACTAACCGGGGTACAATATGCACTTTTGTTACAGGTCAAGAAGCCACCCTTCTAGAACAAACCCTAGTGTGGTTCTGCTAGACTTAAACACCCAGCTAGGTTCTACTGACACCAACCCCAGCTAGGTTATTCCCTTAACCCAATGGGAACACTGTCTACAGTTCTACAGCCAGACATAATCCACCAGCACCCCCTGGCCTTCTCTTCACACAAGAATAGGAACACTGTATACAGTCCTACAACTGGACACTAGTCTTTCTTAGAAAATAAAGAACAGAATGAGAGCTGCACAAAATGAACATTGAAGAACTCAAACTCACAGCTCATAGACTGTCCCCCATATTTACAATGATGCATAGAGAGAGTGATGAGGGAAAAGAAGCTTGAATGCTTGAAGACTTCAGATGGTTGCTTGAGCACACACTTCTTATTGGGCTCAAGTTCTTTCACTCTTGCTTTTAGTATGTATGGCATTGAGGCTTCTCACTGGATGTACACTCCTTGAATGATTTTCAGGTTTGCTCAATCTATTGTTCTTTAGCATTGCTTCATCCTTTTATGGAGTAGAAAGATAGATCCGATGAAGGTTTTGGATCCGTTTAGACTCTTCATTATCTGCTCTTCTTCTCCTTCTGTCTAACAGACACTTGGTGTAAAGGGAAGTCTAGATATCTATAGGCATAGAAGACAGAGTTAGACTAAAAAAAGGTCTTCTGATAGAAGGCCCATACCTTGCCTTACTTCCATGTTTCCTACTAACAACATCTCACCTACCCTGAAGGATAGAAAACAAAAAGATCTTCAATTAGACAGAGAAATAATAAGTTAAACATATGAAATACATTTGAACTTTTATTTGGTGCCACAATCATTTTGAAATATTTGAAATGTAGAGGCAATCAATGTTTATTTAAAGGCAATCGATATTTTACAAGGGCAATCGATATCTGAAGTAATCGATGTTTAAATATATCAGTAATCGATGATCAAGTTAAAAGACAACAGAAGTTTGAATGAAGCAATCGATGTTTGATTTATGATAGTAATCCATGTTTAAGTTAAAAGACAATCGATGTTTAAATTAAATGGCAATCGATGTTCAAGTAGTCAGCAATCGATATAGATTTCGATATATATGAAGGCAATTGATAAAACATTTGATAGGATCAAAACAATCGATACATAAGTGGTCAGCAATCGATAGGTTCAAAGGCAATCGATATACACTTCAACTGTGGAGAAGTCGCAGTGAGACTTCGACTGATGGCCTTTGTATGTTAATCAATATCTAACATCGACTTCACAGGAGTCATAGTGAGACTTCGACTGATGACTTTCCTTCATCAATCGGTATTTAACTTCGACTTTTTGGAAGTGGGGGTAAGACCAGCAATCAATATAAATGTTCAGCAATCGATATGTTATTCTAACAGTAATCGATGGAACCTTTGTTCTCCAATCGATGTGGCACTTAGTCTGTAATCGATATGTATTAAACAACAATTGATTGAGCTTTCCAGCGCAAATCATGAAACAATAGTGCCATAATACGTTATATTTATGAGAAAAACATGATATTAAATATATTCTAGATATTTAAGCTAATCATGATTTTTTTTATCACCAAAATAAGAGGATAAAATAAAAGAGTGGTTCAACAATCTCCCCCTTTTGGTGATGACAAAACTTATGAGAATTTTAAAAAAATATTCAATACAACTAATGAATAGAAAATTCATAGCATAAAATACTCTCCCCCTTTTTGTCAATAACTAAACAGGAATGATCTTACCATTTGCATTCTCCCCTTAAGGAATATTCTTACCATTTTGAAAGAGAGGGGTTAAACAATGCTTGAATGAAATATCTTCTCCCTCTTTTACTTGCTCCCCCTGAATGTGAGGCTCCCCCTCAGTATGTGGCTCCCCTTTAGTGTGAGGCTTAATGCATTTTTCAACCTTCTTCTGATCTGTCGACCAATTTGATGTTATCTATCAATAGTTGTTCCACGTGTGTCGACCCATTCTTCATTTGTGTGTCAACACATCCTTCGTCTGTCGACAGCTAGTCCCTATCTGTTGGCATCTCCTATTGCATTTACACTTGCTGTTTGTGTTGGGAGGTCTCCAAGTCTATTTTCTACAATGATCACTAATTCATGCAAGAAATTTATTAGTATCATTTGAGGAGAAATTAATAACAGAATAAATCTATGACTGCTACCCCTTCCTATATGAGTTGGATGAAGAGTTGGTAGTCACCATTGCCTTAAGCATCCTTTGTCCCTAATGTTGTAAGGCTATCATGCAAACAACTTATTCAGAAGTAGGTACCCAAATCTTTTTTGGTCCTTGATGGTTAGATGCATACAAAATATCATTTCGGAATCCACATAAAGTGCATAGTAGTGCAAGAATTTACTATGTGGCCTAATTTATTGCAATGCGAACAACAATGAATGTAAATTATTTTGCAGGCCTGTGTGTTCTTATTTTTCTATTGAGAGCATTTGTTTACTATAGTGCCCTTCTTATGAGGCATCTTAGTTTCTTTCACAAATTTTGGCAATGGATATTTTTAAGATACTTAATTTGTTTTTCTTTTTTAGGAGGTTCGTATCTAAGACCTTGTTTATTGTTGCCATATTTTGAGCCTTTTAAGCATAGAGCTAGAGATGCTTTACCTTTTGTTAAATTTTTCACTGATTTCTTTTAAACAAAGATTTTCTTCAGTTAGAGTTTTCAATTTTTCTTCAACCCTAGTTTTTCGTTGTTCTTATTCTTTAAATCTTCACACAAAAGATTATTATTATTTTTACTTTCCTTCAACAGTGTTTCTAATTGATCCATCTCAGATTTCTGATAAGAATTAGTGTTTTCTAAACAAGTAATATATTTTAATTCTTTCACAACAATCATGTGTTTTTCATAAAGTTCATTAAAAGCATCTTCTAAATCTTCAGACTCTGATCCTAAATCAGTGCAAGAATTAAAAGATGGGTCAGAATGTACCTCATCTAGTCCTTCTATGAGGGCTAGATTTACTCGTTCTCTTTTTGAATCTGAGCTTGATGAATCTGAAGTAGAGACTTCTACATTGTCCCATGCAGCTACCATGACTTTCTTCTTATATTTCTCATGCTTCTTCTTGAAATTTTCTAGATGACCAGTTTTCTTGAGTCTTGGGCAATCTGGTCTCAGATGTCCAGGCTTTCTACATTCATAGCAGACTAGTTCTTTCTCCTTTTTATCTTTCTTTTGGATCCTTTTTTACCCATTCTTCTTCTTCTTAAGGATCTTCTGAAGTTTTCATAGGACATCATCAACAGACTGTCTTCAGAACCTACATTTTCTGAACTAGAAGAGGAAGTGGACGAAGGAGCAGCTATGACTTTAAGGGCATTAGTTACCATGCAGATAGTCGCTCTATGTTAATTTCATGTGCCATCAATGATCCAATAAGCTTTTTTAATAACATAGTTGTAAGGTCATTAGCTTCTTCGATGGCTGTCACTTTGGGTTTCCACTAGTTTGGTAAGGATCTGATAATTTTTCTTACCATATCCTAGTGTTGTATATCTTTCCAAAGCCCTGCAAGACCAGTAGTTATGTCAGTAAATTGTTATACATTTGTGTAATGGTCTCACCTGTCAACATTTGGAACTTCTCATACTGAGTGACCAGGATGCCAATCCTAGCTTCCTTCACTTTGTCTATAATAACCAGGATTTTTAAAATCCTAAATAAATAGGAATAATAATAATAATTGTGAGAGATTTGATTAAAGGCACACTAAATGATAGGGCAATGGATAAAATAGATAGTAAACGATGTTCAAAGGAACAATCAATGTTTTAAGGTAATCGATGTTTCAAGGTAATCGAGGTTCAAAGGAGTAATCAATGTTTGAGGCAATCATTGTATCAAATTGACTGGACAAGTTATAATGTTTTCAGCCAAAGTTGGACTTCAGATATGATGAAGTTAGCTTCATATAGGACAAAGTTAAGCTTCGACTAATCACGACCAAAACAAAGTAAACTTCGTATATGACGAAGTGGACTTTGGATATGACGAAGTTAGCTTCGTATATGACGAAGTTAAGCTTCAACTATTCAAGACAAAAAAAAAGTAGACTTCACATATGACGAAGTGGACATCAGATATGATGAAGTTAGCTTCATATATGATGAAGTTAAGCTTCGACCATTCAAGACCAAAACGAAGTAGACTTCATATATGATGAAATGGACTTCATATATGACAAAGTTAGCTTCGTATATTATGAAGTTAGCTTCGACTGTCCATGACTAAATTGTGTATGACTTCATATATGATGAAGATACCAGTTATCTTCCAGACTATAAAACATGTGTTAATGATATATATCTGATAATAAAAAGGAAAAGTACGGACCATAGAAACTTGACTAAATCCAATAGTGGATTCCAAACCTGAACCGTATAACTAAACCAAGTAGGAAGACCTATTATAGAAACGATTTCTATGGATGTTCTGGAACATAATAGGACTCCTACCAGAAGTTAGGAAACTACAAACTTGGAAGTTGCACCATCGTTAGAGCTCCTTAATAACCCAGATTTGTACGCCATCAAAAGGAATCGTTTTCTTATAGACTTCCAACTCCAAATGGGACGAGAAATCTCCAGAAATAGAAGGGATCAAGCCAAAAACTGCAACCCTATTTCCTTAGTTACAATAGGACTCCTAACAACCTTAAACCTATAAAAACTCATCATAAACCCTTGGGAACGAGAAAAATAGGTAGAGCACCAGAGGAGGAAGAGATCACCTGACCAGAGCTTTCTTCCCCAAACCCCATTCTGCTTCATCCTGCAGAAGACCGTTCTAGAAACGATCAAAGGTAGGTAATCTCAGGTATTAACCTAAATCTAGAGTATGCTTTCTGTGAGTTCTTCAAGTCTAGTCTTGCATGTTCCTATTATCTTCATTTCACTGATCATGTAATAAGTATCAGGTTGTTTTCTTGCATCTCATGGAATTGGGTCAAACAAACGCCATAGATCTGTCTACTGTTCCGTTCTTAGTAATTTCTTTTTGTTTATAGTTTTACCCCAGGTAACCCAAGATTGAAGGAATATATCAAGCAAGCGAGTTGCATCATGTTTCTAGCCTGTCAATATGGGTTTCAGTCTACGTCCGTACTTTAAAAGCCATAAACCACATGTTAAAACGTCATCTACATGAATATGATTCCAACGTATGCCCCAATGCAAATTATGATGTTTCAATGAAAGTTGCAAGAGCACATGCTAGGTTCGATGTGTGTCTACATGCTATCTAACCGTGATCCTTACTAGTTCTTGACTCCCCTTATTGGATATGTTTACAGATATTGCATATACCATCGTTTTCCTACGAACATAGTTAGATTGTCTCCGTATTCTGTTGGTTTTTCCCCATCGAACCATAACTAATTGTATCTTGAAGTTCCTTGGAGTTCTCCATTTCTTTTGTCTGTACACATCATGTTCATTTATGGTCAAACATTGTTAAAGTTTATAGAACAAAAGAAATAATGATCAGCCATGTGCTATCTAGAGTGAGTCTCTTAACCATTGTTTCATGAAATCATGTTCTCATGACTTGTTATTATGATACTTTGAACTGTTGTTATTATCTTGATAGTCTTGAACCTCTTTGACCATCTTCTTCATGGTACTTGCCTTGAAACTCGCTCTTGATTTAATAATCTCAGACTGTGAGTGAACATTGTCCTTTGACAAGATCATACTAATGTTCTCAGACATCGTGATATAACATTCTTGAACTATTGAAAGTACCCTCTTGGGATCTATTGAACTGTTGAGGCTCCTACTGTTTCGTACTGTTTTGAACTGTCTAGCGCTATAACGGGTCATGCGACTCTACTGGACTTGAATGCATACTGCTGAGGGTAGAAAGAGAGTCCGAGGGGCTCCAATCTAGTCCTAGGCGCAGAGTGCCACCAGAAAATAGTTGCAGGGACTAATGACGGTGTTGGCATTTGCACCGGTTTTGACTGTTCTGATTTATCTAGACATCTGATTGTTACATTATTACTGTTAGTCTATTATTTCAAACATACTGCACTGTTATTGTACTACCACTATTCTAACTGCTACCGCACTGTTATTGTCATGCTAGTGCTCTCCTACTGCACTGCTACTATAAGACCCGGCCCTCTCGGCCCTTTGGCCCCATCCTCATGGTCGCGACGGACACCCTGGTCGCGACATTGTTGTGCCAGAGGAGCTGGTCACGACATGCTTTTGGTCACGGCACCCCTAGTCGTCGCGTTCTGGTTGCGACGGGGGTGGGCGTCTGTAACGACCCGACCTCCCGAACCCCCCACCAGGGACCCCGAAGGTCGTGCCGCCACCCACGAATCCAAGACCCAAAAGGGTTAGAATTTAGTCCAATGAGATAAGCAATGAATTCAAATAACTATGACAGAAAGTTCGTACAATAATAAGGGAATTATGTTCAACATGTCCCAAATAAAAATACAGGTACAAAAGAAAGGCGCAGTCCTTAAGGGGCATACGCCGAGGACTTGCAAAAAGGCTACTCTTAACTTACACAAAACAAGAGCACTCACGCTCACAACTCACACTGCTGGAAACGCACGGTGCTATAAGCCGCCACCACAACCGTTCGGCAACGAACACCTGTGTCAGTGAGTCCCTACCTGAAGAAAGTAGGGGGGGTGAGCCTCGCGAACAAGGCTTAGTAGGGATAACCAGTCCCGTACTAGCAAGAGCAGCAGGAACTCCAACAAAAGTGGAAGCAAACTACCCTAGAAAGCAGTAAAGTGGGAAAACACCTACTGCAGAGTACTACAAAGCAGTGGAATAGAGTAATGCCATGACCCACAACCAGGGTCGGGTCAAACACGACTCCCGCAGAACCAGCAAAGTCAAACACAAAGCGGAAGCAACTCTCGACACGCACCTGCCGAGACAAAGAGCTCATGGAACACCGGAGCAACCACGTGAGACCAGAGTCTCACGACACAACCACCAACATCCCAGACCTCCACGAGGTCGGGAAGGAACAACTAGGTGTCACCACAAGAGACGTCGAGCAACCATGTGAGATGGACGTTTCACCACCAGCACGGCCACCTCAAACCTCCGCAAGGTTGAGGGCCCATAAGCAGAACCACCCTAGACCTCGGGCATGCCACGAGGTCAGGGAACTACACACTCCAGTGCCACTATGGATGGCACCAAGGAATGGTTTACAAAACCAGCGGTCGGGTGCCTACCCAAGGCACCCTGAGAGAACATGCTATGCGGAAGCCACTAAACACGGCCCACGAGGTCAAACCAACCAAGCCCACGACACTAGACACGGCTAGGCTACAACCACCGTGCAGGCTTGGGCAACGAGACTCACTGAGAAATAACGTGAGAAACATCGTCACAGCAAGGACAACCAAGCCACCGCCACGAACAGCTAAGAGGAGGACACATTGTCCACACCTCCAACTCGCCAGCTGCTGACTCCTGCCTACAACCTCCCCAGTAGAGTGAGGCTAGTGAGCCACGATAGAGAACAACTATAAACCACCACAGCCCGGTCGAGCTGCGGCCCCGTCCCTACCCTCCCTACGCAGCTCCAGAATAAACGCAGAGCGAGGCAGTGAGAAGAACTAACTGGTCCGCACAGGAAGAACACCTCAACCACCTCGGAGACACAGACCAGCTAAGGGAGCTCCACATGTTACTCTACATCGCTGCCCACCACCATTTTCCCCTCAGCTCTGAAGTCCGCCACACTAGGCTGTCAGCTCGAGCATGATCGTAGCCAGAGAACTCCCTCAACAAGCTCCCGAGGATGGGGGTCCCAAGAAACGGAGACAACCTCTGAACGGGACAAGCCCTCGAGTGCAAAGCACCGAGCGAAAAGAGAATAGGCAGGGCAACAACCAACAGAAACTGGCACAGCTGGCTTGTAACCAAGACAAGCCCAGCAAGCACAAGCACGCATGACACCCCTTCTGGAAACCCCCAAAAGGGCCGTCGGCCAATGCCGGCACACACGGCACGGCCCGAAAACCCAAAACACAATCAGACAGAACAGAAATCACCGCTCTGCTAATAATCGATTGGCAGTCAGACAATCGATTATTAGACAGACGTGAGCCTCCTAGCACCACCGCTAGGACGTGGCCACGAAGGTGTCACCTTCGATCACTGAATGCCGGGAGGCGACCTACTGTGTTCCTACTAGAAGGTCCTACGGGCAACCCTGCCCTGGGCCACATGTCGACACGCCAACGAGGCCACGGATACACCTGAGGCAAGCCTGGTGCTGTCGCACCCACCTAGCCCGTCGCGATACCACCGCGACAAGAAGGGCAACCGCAATAAGCACCCTGTTGGACAGGTAAGCGCGTCGCGACAACAAGCTTGTCACGGCAGGAAACCAAGTTGCGACACGACTCTTATCATGACGGCGAACTGAGCCGCGATATGGTCGCGCCCGACTGAGGCGACGCCTCCTCTGATATCACGACACACAATGTGGTCGCGACATCAAACGGAAGCCCGACCGATGGGATGCTACACCCCCGGGTCGCCCACACACCACAAAGCACACCACAACAAGGAGGGGAGCATGAGGAAAGCTGTAGAACATGCAATCAACCAAGGAGGGCTCCCAATCACCCAGATTGGAAAGGGCACAAGAAATCCCTACATGAGAACGAAGAACCAAACCCTTGAAAGGCCTTCACGACACCACAGCCGCCTCCTCCTCGCTCCACACCACCGCTCCAAGCTGTGCACGAGCCGCCGGCACCACCACCAAGCCTGAACCGCCGGAGGAAGAGAGTGGGAAAAGCTCCTCAGAGAGGAGGGAAAGGAGAAAGAGCCAAAGGAGGTGAAAGGAGGCACCGACCAAGGCTTTAATCCTGCAGCCCCTAAGACGCAACGGGGTGGGGCGTCATGTTAACAACCTTAATGCGACAGCCCTGCGCACCCCGACCAGAACGCGTCCCACAGGGACGCAGCGACAACCTGACAGGTCGCTCTAACCCGCCTGACACTTTGACAGGCATCCGATGACCAAAAGGTAGAACTCTGTCATGACCTGTTGACCGGGCGCGATAGGAACGCGATGCACAAGGTGGTCGCAACCCGGATGACTGTCGCATCGGGCACCTCCGACGCGACAGTAGCGCGTCGCCCAGGCCGGACGCATTAGTGGTCAGTTATCCAACACAACAAACAGGAAGCTGGAAAACCCAGGATGTTACAATACATCCAACAAAAAAATAATTTTGTCCTCGAAATTAAGGGCGAAACCCGGTCGGAGAAAAGCAACAGGTGCAAAGGAACCACTAAGTTGCACCGTGACCTCCCGGTGGTCGCCACCACAACCTCCCCACAAAGGAGTGCCTAACCAGACATCCGCCACCTCACAGAGCGCACACCAACCGGCGGGGAGCACATAATCGGATGTTGACAACTCCACAGGCGCGGCGTGCACCAAACCAACTAGAAACACTGAAACCGCCAGTCGAAAACCACGCGCCTGAGCCTCTCAACAGACCACGTTGTTGAGACCAACCGGTCAATAACTCATTCTGTCATCAGCGACTAGATAGAGGTCCCAACTACTGATGGCAAACTGAGGAAAACGCCAAGAGGTCATCCACAAGACTCCACTGAATGCCTCCATATGCAATAGCTGGCACCTACGGAAGGCCAAATGAGAGCTTCTTTGGGGTGACCCAAAATCAAACGAAAACATGCATGTGGAGAAACCACGGCGAGCAAAGCAGTGTCCGCCGGCACCAATAGATCTCACCCAGATCATCCTCGTGATCCAAAAAGGATACACAATGACTGCGGAGCCATAGAAAACTAAACCAAGCACTCCACAGGCACACGCACAGAGGCAAAACTAGAGAAGACATCTGAGGTTGGCAGACCCAAGCAACCCAAAATGTTGGCAAACTGCATGAGAAACGAAACAATCGCAGAGGTCGAGAACAACACGTTGACCTCAAAGGGACACAAACCGAAGCTGGGTATCCCAACCGAACTCACTCGTTTCCAAGTTGGTGAGAAAACCATGACACAGGCCACGACCAAAACCTGGTGTACCACCAATAGGGTTACCTAGACAAGGCAAAGCAGCCACCCCACAGCGGCAACGGTATAGCTGCAAGGCACAGGCCAGCACAAGGTGTCCCAGAGGCGGAAAGCCCAATGCCTCCAACACCGAGCAAACTCGTGAAATGACACACAAAGCTCACGATCATGCACAAGGCACAACACACGGTGCTAACACAAGCACCCGGAGCCTCCCAAGGTGCAACACAATGGACCCAGGCTCCCGACGGCACAAAACAAGCCACTCGAGCACGAGCACATGGTGCTACCACAAGCACCACAACCAGGAAAAATGCAACACAGTTGCACCAACGGCTAAACAACACGGGCTTACAGGGAGGACCCTCCAGAAGAGACCTGCCAAAAGCCACACGCAAGAAACTACAAGCCTAGGAAGGGCACGACAGGCCATACCGGCCCCAACCCTCAAGGCACAAGACACGAAGCAATGAAAGAGACATGCGCAAGGTGCAGTACACGACTGCACCAATGACTTCGAACAACTCGAGGACAAACGAAAGGGACTCTCCACCAGAAGCCCACAAGAGAAGCACGATGAAAACAACAGCTTCAAGAGCGCAACAACCACGTCAGCTCTTAGAAGCACACAACACAAGGCAACGCTCCAACCACCACAGCAGAGAGGGCCACACACCAAACGATGACAAGTGCCTCCAAAGCACAGCTAAGGCACAAGCAAAACACGCACTGAAATAATGCCCGCACAAGCAAGCCAAACGGAAGAAAATCGGTGTTGCCTCACACGGAACATAGGGCATGCTGCCCCATGTCGTCCAGTCAGGCAACAAGAAACCAGCACAGTGCAGAACGGCATAACAGGTACATCACTACCTATCGTACCACAAGGAAAACAATGCGTACGAGGGGAGCAACCAACTCAACCTCAAGACAACACAAGGGGAGGGACCTTCGCCACAGAGGTAGCCACAGTACGCAACATGGTACCAATTGCCATGTGCAAGCACCACCACCTCGAGCAACCCACAGAAAGTAAAGGAAGAAGGCACGCAACAGGCCTCTTCTGCACATGAAAGAGAAAAAATACAACGCAGGACTAATGCTTCCACAAGAAGCACAGCCATCCAAACACCTGCTACACTCACTAGACCACCATCTGGGAGAGCATACAGGGTGCGAGAAACGAAGAAACCACCCGACCACGGGGGCACATGAAGTCCCACCAACGTAGCAGACAAACTCAAAAATGCACAAGAAAACAACCTGGCCAGCACCACGGCTAGACACACGGTCAAAGCACCACACCTTGACCGACAAAGCCCAAGTAGACTGTCACATAGGAGTCCGACCGACGACAATGACAGCTCATCTCTACAGAGAGAAAGAGCAGTGACAACCAAAACAACCACAGGGCAGCTCTGGGGAGAACCTCCACCAAAAGCGCCAAGAGCCGTCCTGGGAGAACCTCACCAGAACGCAGCTCAACCAAACGACACACTTCAAAACACAGGGGCAACACAACGGTAGCCCAAAACAAACACCGAGCACTCCTGGGAAGAACAACCGCTAGAAGGACAAGGGGCGATCTGGGGAAGAACCTTCACCAGAACGCACAACCTGAACGGCCAAACAACACGGACCAACAGGGAGAACACTACAGTAAGCAGAACTGCAGAAGCAACGCATGTAGATCCTAGGAGAACCTCCACCGGAACCACCAAGGCGCCGTTCTGGAAAAACCCACCAGAATGCACCTGCCAAACAGACAGCACACCTCAGACCCTGTGGTAGCACAGCAACAAACAGAAATGAACACGTGATAGTCTTGGGAGAAACCCTCACCAAAACAACAACCAACAGTTCTGGGAAACCATCACCAGAACACAAGGCAACCAAGCGGTGCACCTCAACCTCGAGGGCAACCCAACAGCAACCAACCAGACAACAAAACCTCAAACCAAAGAGGTAACACAGCGGAATACTTCAACGAGCACAGAAGAAGTCCCAGAGAGATAAACCCTCACTAGGACAACAGCAAAACAGTTCTGGGAAACATCACCAGAACACAAGCAGTCAAGAGATGCACCTCAACCCAGAGGGCAACACAACAACACCAGAAACGAGCACAACACAGTTCCGGGGAAACCTCACTTCCACCAGAACCAACATAGAAGAACTCCAGGAGCACCTCACCAGAGTTCACAACTAGCCAGCACCAGGCCGACAACAGCCATAGACAGGTGTCACAATGCTCAACCAGTGGTGCAACATGGCACAACGGCGCACAGGTATGCGAGGCCAAACACACAAGCAACACAGCACGCACCCCAACAACAAGGGGACAGCCAACAAGGCAGGGACACCTTCAACTGGCTCCACAGACAACAACCCTGCACTGGTGAAGGCCACACCACACGTAGGATCTCTCAGCCTTCGCGACACACCCACATGGATGCGCAGGCCGATGATGAATCCGACTGTAGCACTAGTGAACCAGCAACCACACTCGTAGCACGCGCCACCAGCAATAGCAGCAACACTCTCCTACAGCACACACTTAAACACTACTGGGAGCTAGACACCTTCAACAAGGAACCAAATCCTCACCTAACAGCACTCTACATGGATGGGCCAGTAGCGTACTAGTACCTTTCTTTGGGACAGCCATAGTTATTAACCCATTACAAATCTCATTGGACCCCTGATCTCTGATACCACTGTAACGATCCGACCTCTCGGACCCCGCCAGGGACCCCGAAGGTCGCGCCGCCACCAACGGATCTGAAGACCCGGAAGGGTTAGAATTTAGTCTAGTGAGATGAGCAATGAATTCAAATAACTATAACATAAACTTTGTACAATAATAAGAGAATTATGTACAACATGTCTCAAATAAAAGTATAGGTACAAAAAGAAAGGCGCAGTCCTTAAGGGGCATACCCCGAGGACTTGCAAAAAGGCAACTCTCAACTCACACAGAACAAGGGCACTCACGCTCACAACTCACACTGCTGGTAACACACAACGCTATAAGCTGCTACCACAACCGTCTAGCAACGAACTCCTGCGACAGTGAGTCCCTACTTGAAGAAAGTAGGGGGGTAAGCCTCGTGAACAAGGCTTAGTAGGGATAACCAGTCCCTTACCAGCCAGAGCAGTAGGAACTCAAACAAAAGTGGAAGCAAAATACTCTAGAAACAATAAAGTGGGAAAACACCTACTGCAGAGTACTACAAAGCAGCGGAACAGAGTAATGCCAAGACCCACAACCAGGGTCGGGTCAAACACGACTCCCGCAGAACCAGCGGAGTCAAACATAAAGCGGAAGCAACTCTCGGCATGCACCCGCCGAGCAACCACGTGGGACCAGAGTCTCATGACACAAGAACCAACATCGCAGACCTCCACGAGGTCGGGAAGGAACAACTAGGTGTCACCACAAGAGATGTCCAGCAACCACGTGAGATGGACGTCTCGCCACCAGCACAGCCACCTCAAACCTCCGCAAGGTTGAGGGCCCACAAGTAGAACCACCCTGGACCTCGGGCACGCCACGAGGCCAGTGAACTACACACTCCAGTGCCACCATAGATGGCACCAAGGAACGGTTTACAAAACCAGCGGTCGGGTGCCTACCCAAGGCACCCTGAGAGAACATGCTATGCGGAAGCCACTAAACACGGCCCATGAGGTCAAACCAACCAAGCCCACGGCACTAGACACGGCTGGGCTACAACCACCGTGCAGGCTTTGGAAATGAGACTCACTGAGAAACAACGTGAGAAACATTGTTACAGCAAGGACAACCAAGCCACCGCCACAAACAGCTAAGAGGAGGACACACTGTCCACACCTCCAACTCGCCAGCTACTGACTCCTGCCTACAACCTCCCCGGTAGAGTGAGGCTAGTAAGCCACGGTAGAGAACAATTACAAACCACCGCAGCCCGGTCGAGCTGTCGCCCCACGCCTACCCTCCCTACACGGCTCCAGAACCAACGTAGAGCGAGGTAGTGAGAAGAACTAACTGGTCCGCACAGGAAGAACACCTCAACCACCTCGGAGACACCGACCAGCTAAAGGAGCTCCACAAGCGCGACTCTACACCACTGTCCACCACCGTTTTCCATTCAGCTCTGGAGTCCGCCACACTAGGCTGTCAACTCGAGCATGCTCGTAGCCCGGAGAACTCTATCAACAAGCTCCCGAGGATGGGGGTCCCAGGAATTGGATACAACCTCTAAACGGGACAAGCCCTCGAGTGCAAAGCACCGGGCGAAAAGAGAACAGGTGAGGCAACCACCAACAGAAACTGGCACAGCTGGCTTGTAACCAAGACAAGCACAGCAGGCACAGGCACGCACGACACCCCTTCCGAAAACCCCCAGAAGGGCCATCGGCCAACGCCGACACGCACGGCACGGCACGAAAACCCAGAACACGACCAGACAGAACAGAAACCATCGCTCTGCTAATAATCTATTGGCAGTCAAACAATCAATTATTAGACAGATGTGAGCCTCCTAGCACCGCCGCTAGGACAAGGCCATGAAGGTGTCACCTTCGGTCACTGAACACCGGGAGGCAACCTGCCGTGTTCCCTACCAAAAGGTCCTAAGGGCAACCTTGCCCTGGGGCACACGTTGACATGCCAACGAGGCCACGAAAACACCCGAGGAAAGCCTGGTGCTGTCGCGCCCTCTTAGCCCATCGCAATACCATCGCGACAGGAAAGGCAACCGTGACAAGCACCCTTTTGCGACAGGTAAGCGTGTCGAGACAACAAGCTTGTTGCGACAGGAAACCAAGTCGTGACACGACTCTTATCACGACGGCCAACTGAGCCGTGGTAAGGTCGTGCCTGACTGAGGCAACGGCTCCTCTGATATCGCGATGTGCACTGCAGTCACGACATCAGACGGAAGGCCGACCGACGGGATGCTACACCCCGGGGTCGCCCACACACCACAAAGCACACCACAACGGGGAGGGGAGCATGGGGAAAGCTGTAGAACATGCAATCAACCAAGGAGGGCTCCCAATCACCCAAATTCGAAAGGGCACAAGAAATCCCAACACGAGAATGAAGAACCAAACCCACAAAGGGCCTTCACGACGCCATGGCCGCCTCCTCCTCGCTCCACGCCGCCGCTCCAAGCTCCGCACGTGAAGCCGCCGCCACCACCAAGCCCGAACCGCCAGAGGAAGAGAGGGGGAAAAGCATCCCCTCCTCGGAGAGGAGGAGGGAAAGGAGGGGAAAGGGGGCTCCAACCAAGGCTTTAAGCCTTCGGCCCCCAAGATGCGACGGGGCGGGGTGTCGCGTCAACAACCTTAACGTGACGGCCTTGCACACCACAACCAGAACGTGTCCCCCAGGGATGCCGTGACAACCTGACAGGTCGCTCTGACCCGCCTGCAACTCTGACAGGCATCAGACGACCAAAAAGCAGAACCCTGTCGCGACCCGTTGACCGAGAGCGATAGGATTGCGACGCACAAGGTGGTCGCAACCCGGATGACTGTTGCATCGGACACCTCCGACGCGACACCAACGTGTCGCACATGCCGGACGTGTTAGTGGTCAGTCATCCAACACAACAAATGGGAAGCCAAAAAACCCAGGATGTTACATCGTCGCATTTTGTTGCGACGTCTGAAGACAATGTGACATTGTTCTGACCATTCTGACCACTATCCTTATTGTCAAAACGGCCTTGTCGGGTGTTAGGTGCGTACAGTGTTGACGCGACCTGGCAAGCAGTCGCGTTATGGTTTTCACAATTTTCAAGGATTGACCACTTTTGCTGTCGCATCGGGGTAGGCAGTAGTGACATGGTTGCGACCTGCAGATTGGTCGCGACAAGGTTGTTGTCATGCCGGCCTGACCCGTCACGTCTCTAGGCCCATCGGTTCAAAATCGAGGCAGGCGACCGTTTTTCCCCTCTCTCCTTCTTTTTCTTCCTTTCTTCTTCTTCTTCTTCCTTCTTCCTCCCCGAGCCCTCTTGTGTTCTTCAACTTGTTCATGGTGCTCGTGGCAAGAAGGTGACGTCTCCTTGGTGTAGGTGACATCCGTATGGTGCTTGGAGTGAGAAGGAGGTGGCCATTCTGACGTGAAGTCCCCAACGGGTCGGCTCTACTCTTTGAGGTAGGGACTCTTGTCTTCCTCTCATTCTAGCATGCTCCCCTTCCCCTTGAGATCATTGTTTCTCCATGGTATTGTGGTTATAGGGTGTGTGAGATCCATGCTCGTGGTTGGAGAGGTTTCCTTCGAGTGTAGATTTCCTTGTAATGCATGCTTCGTGGGGTCTGAGGGTGGTTTGGTTATTTTACAAGCTTTCCTACATGTTTTCCATGCTCCGCTCCCCCTGTGGTGTGATTTGTACTAGTTTTGCGGTAGTCCCTGGGAGGATTGCATCGGGACCCCTCTCGACTGAGATCGCGACCAGCCCAAGGGCCGCAATGATGTTGCGACGCATGCACCTACCCCGATAGCTTTGGCTATCGTGGCGGGCATGGGCGCCACGACATCATCGCGATGACCAGGGGCGTCGCGACAAGATCGCAGCCAGCCTTGGCATCATGACAATGTCATGACAGCCATGAGCATCGCGATAGTATCAGTTTCAGGTAAGTTCTTGCAATGTTTGTTTCTCATAGAGTCTTCGCCATTTTCGCTTCTTTCTGTACCCGCAACACGAGTGCTAGTTCCTAGTACGGTCCTACACTAGTCATTCGCTCGCTGCTCGGCACTAGAGGGCTTGTCCCGTGAGAGAGGTTGTTACCATTTACCTTAGACTCCCATCCCCGTGCGCCTGTTGAGGGAGTGCTCCGGGCGGCGGGTGTGCTTGAGCCACGAACTTTGGAGCGGAGGGGAAAATAATGGTTAGGATAGCGGCGTTGAGTCATTTGCAAAGCTCTCGTGGTTGGTCTGGGTTGCCGAGGTCATTTGGAATTCTTCCCAGCGTAGGCCAGTTAGCCCTTCTTCTTAGTGCCTCGCTCTTTGTGGCTCCGGAACCACATAGACAGGCCAGGCGTGGGACCGTAGTCCAACCAGACTACGGCGGTTACCGTTGTGGTTACTTTGTGTTCCTGCCCCCACTCTGATGAGACGTGGAGGTTTGGACCTCGGTCGAGGATAAGACGTCAGTGGACGCACCTGACCGGTTGACTAGTGGTAATGGTTTCTATAGCTAGTGTCGCTTGCCTAGGCAGAGTTCCCTTTGTCTATGTTTACAGTGGTGTGGTGGTCACGACGTGTAGGTCGTTCGAAGTTTCTGACTATGGTGTCCTTCCGTACCGTTGCAAGTTAGTTAGCTTTGCTTCCGCAGGTTCCTGTGTACATTGGAATATATAACTGCTGTCATTTAATTTGCTTATATAATTTATTTCTTACCTGTTAGAGCCAGTAGGAGATTGGTAGTCCCTACTGAGCTTCTGTTGTGAAGCACATCTCTTCCTTTTCCAGGTGACACTTCTCGGCAGCAATCGAGTGCACATCGGGCGGAGGAGGCGGGGTGGTAGTCGTCGTCACCGTAGCTAGTAGTGGTTTCCCCCTTTTTAGTTATACTTCACCCTCGGGGTATGCCTCTAAGGGCTCTATTCTTCCCTTCTTTACTTGTAGTCGTTATGTGTTGGGACTGTACTTAGAGTGATGCACTGCGGTCTCACTCTTCTCTCTGCTTCTGCGTGTGTGCTCCTAGTTCAGTAGTTGACATTTATTTCCCTTACATATTCTGTTAGACTTGTGTTATAGCCCTTCCGGATCCGTGGGCGGCGATCGTGAAAATTGGGTCCTCGGCTTGGGCCGAGGGTCGGGTTCTTGGGGTGGTTACAGTTGGTATCAGAGCAAGAGTCTAATATGACTTGTAGAGGATTTAAACTGCAACAAGAAGTCCCAATAATAGAACAAGTACACTGCTAGCCGCTCGAGTTAATGTTGTTAACCTTGTTGGTTGTGTGTCGTGCAGGATATGGCTCCACATAGGTGTAGGTAGACCAGAGAGCTGATGAAGCCGCAGGGTGAGTCAGATATGCCAGCGCTAGGTCAGCTTTAGGATGATGTGTCAGCGGAGGAGTCTGTGGCACAGCCTTAGATGCAGCAGTAGTAGCAGTAGCGTGCGAGCAGCAAGATTAGTGGTACCAGCCCCCACCACAGTAGTATGCGGATTGGTTCCCCATGGCCGAGTAGCTCTTTAGGGCCATGTTTCAGGGGACATGGTAGCCAGGGCAAACGGCAGTAGGAGGTCAGCCGCCAGTACCTCACCCAGCAGTACTAGAGTAGCAGGCAGATCCACAGGTAGAGCAGCCAGTAGTTCAGCAGGCGTCGGGTACTAGGAGTACTCGGGTCGGTAGGGGGAGGATGACTATCACTAAGGATAGAACCACACTCTCGTAGAGGTTCTTGCATCTCCGACCACCGATGTTCTTCGGCAACTATGACCCTAATAGAGCTGAGAGTTGGACGCATGAGTTGGAGCGTACGTTCGAGACCATGGTGTGCGCCGAGGAGGATCAGGTTAGATTGGCGGTGTACCAGCTCAAGGGACCTGCCCGTGAGTGGTGGAGAGTTGATAGGTAGATACACTTCCCAGGGCAGTGTTTGGATCAGATTTCTTGGCAGCGGTTCTTAGAGGTCTTCCACGACGAGTACGTTTCTAACTACGTTCAACGCGAGAGACGAGATTAGTTTCATGAGTTGGCCCAGGGTGACTTGATGGATTCTCAGTATCACCAAAGGTTCATCAAGTTGTTGAGGCATGTTCCTCATGTGGCCAGCAGTAAGAAGGCTTGAGCAGAGAAGTATATTGAAGGTTTGTGGCCAGATTTGCGGTGGGGCATGATTACTCACATGTGCGCCACTTTAGGAGTGGCAGTGGCTAAGGCCACCACCCTAGAGAGGGAGAGACTTAGCAGCCCCAGCAGCAGCAGCAGCAGGGAGGAGCTTCCTCTAGGACCACACCGTACCAGCGTCCCGCAAGTAGTCATGGTAGTGCAACTTCTTCTTCTTCAAGCTCAGGATGTTCGGGCAGTTCTGGTTTGCGCTCAAAGTTCAAGCATATGACCACTTGTGGGGGTGGGCGGAGCTGGCAGCAGAAGCGCCCGTCAAGATTTGCTGAGCAATCGGTCTAGCAGGGCCGAGCAGGGTAGGCAAGAGGCAGTTTGTTACACTTGTGGTTTGCCAGGCCACTTCAAGAGGGATTACCCGATGGGGCAAGTCCAGTAGCTGCAACAACCAGTGTAGTATACCCAGCAGTTGCCACATTACCAGTACCCTCCACAGCAGCAGGCACCCCGTCAGCAGCAGTAGGGGCAATTCTAGCAGTATCAACAACCTCAACAGTTTTAGCTATACCAGCCACAACAACAGTTTTCGTAGCACCAGTAGCCGCCGCAGCCCCAGCAAGCACCGCAGCGTGGTCATGGTCGTGGTCGTGTGATGGCTCTCACCAGGAAGGAGGCTGAGGCATCAAACCTGGTCGTTGGTACTTTGCCCATCCTTGGAAGAGCTACTCGTGTTCTGATTGATCCCAGTGCTTCACTTTGCTTTGCTTCTGAGGAGTTTTATGAGTCACTCGTTCATCACACCCTTGAGAGGCAGCGTGATGTGATGGTTGATCTTCCGTCTAGTGATTTCATGCATTCTTTTGGTTACCTTGAGGGTGTCACAGTTGAGATCAAGGGACACCAGTTTTCGGCCAGGTTGTAGGCATTGTAGCTACGTGACTTCCACATCATCCTGGGCATGGACTGGTTGGATCGGTTGTGGTGGATTGATAGCAGAAGACCGTGTGGTTTGAGATACCTAGAGCACTTGTTCATAGCTTCCGAGGTATCTGGTCTACCCGTCGACCATTTATTTCTTTCTATAGTGCTCGTCGATTGATCCGCGATGGTTGCATAGCATATCTCACTTATGTTTGTTCGTTGGAACCTAACGGGTCGTCGGTTTTTGATGTACCTGTTGTTTATGAGCTTTCTGATGTCTTTCTGAAGTATCTACCTAGGTTACCACTTGAGCGGGAGGTAGAATTCTGTATTGAGCTTTTGCCTAGTACGATGCCTTTGTCTACCGCACCATGCCGGATGTCTCCAGCTTAGTTGGGCGAGTTGAAGCGCCAGTTGTAGGAGTTGCTTGAGTTGGGTTTCATCCGTCCGAGCCATTCACCTTGGGGTGCGCCACTTTTGTTCGTGAGAAGGAAGGATGGCAGCTTGCGGTTGTGAATTGATTATAGGCCGTTGAACCAGGTAACAGTGAAGAACAAGTACCCATTACCCAAGATGAATGACTTGTTTAATCAGTTGCAGTCGGCCAAGGTGTTTTTAAAGATTGACTTGAGATCGGGTTACTACTAGTTGAGGATCAGAGAGACAAATATTGGCATGACAACTTTTTGTACAAGGTGCGGCCACTTTGAGTTCGTGGTTATGCCGTTTTGGCTCACGAACGCGCCAGCAGCTTTCATGGATTTGATGTACAGAGTGTTCAACAAGTTCTTGGACAGGTTTGTGGTCATCTTTGTATGACATTTTGGTCTACTCAACTTCTGAGGAAGAGCACGAGGAGCATCTAAGGATCATGTTGGAGACGTTCCGGAGTCACCAACTTTATGCCAAGTTCGACAAGTTCAATTTTGGCTGAGGGAGGTGCACTTTCTCGGACACGTGATTTTAGGTTCTGGTGTGCAATGGACCCTGCCAAGGTTGAGGCAGTGTTATCTTGGGAGCAGCCCACTTCAGTGACAGAGGTTCATAGCTTTCTGGGTTTGGAAGGCTATTAAAGGAGGTTTATCTAGGACCTTTCTAGGATTGCAGAGCCGTTGTCCAGATTGACCAAACTCAAGGCCAGGGTTGTTTGGACAGAGGATTGTGAGCGGAGTTTTCAGGAGCTGAAGACGAGGTTGACTTCTGCACCAATGTTAGTGTAACATCCATCTCCCCTTTGTGGGATAGCTCTCCTGGCTGTGGTCGGGACATGTCGACCCGTCGCCCTCTGAAGACGACGTAGGTGACCGTCGCATTCTAGTTAAGAACGCGTCGGCCTCCCCTGTCGCGACAGGGCTCTGACAGCAGACTGCCTTCTTGTCGTCTTGCTGTCGAGACAGTTGCACCACGTGTCGAAGCACAAGCATGAATGCGACATACTGGTCCATCGCGATCAGATGTCAGTGTTGCATGTATGCCACGTGGTGGCTTTGACTGTCCGGGTCGCAGACGTTTCCAGATCGCGACGTAGGTGGGCATCGTGTTAGTTTTGCTAACGTGATGACCAGGTCCGTTGAGTTCTCATCATCTGTGTTTAAGTGCCCAAGCTCAAGAGCAAAAGCCCCATTTCGCCTTTGCTCTGTGTTCTTCCCTCTCTGGCGATTCTCCTGTGGCTTGGCTGCTCCGTGAGGAGCTTGGGTGGACTTGTTGATTGGAGTGTGTGTGGTTCTTTGTGAAGGTAAGGATTGGATTGTGCTGGTGTTGTTGTGAGCTTTCAGTCTTTGTGTCCCCCTCTCACTGTCTTTTTATTATTTGTGGGCTATCCTTTCTCCATGGTGTGCTCCTCTTCATCGGCATGCGAAGGACGAGCTCGGCTCGTGGACGGCGGCTCTTGGAGCATTATAGCTCGGAGGTGGAGGGGTGCTAACCTACGAGAAGGCCCTAATTGGGTGGATCCTCAAATTGAGGTAGGGAACCCAAACCCTCCCCCTAGTTCTACATGCTAGGTTGCCCAACCCCACTTCTAAGCCTAGAAATCATGCTAGGTATCTTGCTTGCTTCAGGTGGTCTTATCGTGGAATGTTTTTTTGTGTGTATGCATGCTTGGTTTGGGTAGTCTGTGTTGAGAGCTCCATGTTGTTGGTGAGGTTATTTGAGTGTAGGTTGCTCTTCTTGCCATGCATGGGGTTCATGAGAGTGGTTTGGTGTTCATTGAGATGTTTTCTAGCATTTCCATGATCCTTTCCCCCTTGTTGTATCTTTTAGTGTGGTTTTGGAGTGTTGGAGTTGCTCTATTTGAGCACTCGGCTGAGGTCAAGATGGGCTTCCCAGTTGCGACTTGGTCACGACATATGGTCGCATCGCATTCTCTCTGAACGCGTCCCATCACCCGTCCGTTAGCAAACGTGACGGGGTACGTGTCACATTCAGAAGACCCGAGTTTGTTGTGGCGCCTTAAGCCTGAGTGTTCTTATCGCGACGGGTCGAAGGGTCACCTTCTGATTTCTTGTCGCGATAGGCAGGAATGTCGCGTTCTGATCGTGACATAGCGTTGCGTCGCCTCTCTGACCGAGAGGGACTGGCGACATGTTTTGACATTCCGCTTTCGCTGTGACTCGGTTTTCTTGGCACTTGTACTGTTCCTAGTGCAGTGCTACTCTAGTCTCTTTGCCTGGTGCTAGGAACTTGAGGGCTTGTCCACGAAATAGGTTGTTACCATTACCTGGGACCCCCATCCCCATGCGCTTGTTAGAGGGAGTTCTCCGGGCAGCGGGTGTGCTCCAGTCACGGACTTGGAGTGGAGGGGAAAACGGTGGGGACAGTGGCGTAGAGTCATTTGTAGAGCTCTCTTAGCTGGGTCTGGGTTGCCGAGGTAGTTGTGGTGCTCCTTCGGTGCAGACCAGCTAGTCCTTTCTCACTGCCACACTTGACGTGGTTCCGGAACCATTTAGAGGGGTCAAGCGTGGGACCATAGTCCGGCCAGAGTACGGCGTTGTGTTTACTTTAGTTCCACGTCTCACTCCAACGGGAGGTTCTAGACATGGACCGTTGGTCGAGGATAAGGCGCGTGGCGCACCTGACCGGCTGACTAGTGTAGCGTTCTGTAGGTAGTGTGTTTGTCCAGGAAGTGCTTAGCTGTCTATGTTACAGCCTTGGGTTTCTTCTGGTGTCGTGTTTTACAAGGGTTTTCCGGTCCCGACGTATAGCCTAGACCGATGACCGTGTAGTTTCTTTCACGCTTCTGCACTTGACTCTGTTTAGTAGAATAGGTTTTACTACTTTATTAAATCATTGCATTTAATCTATTATGCTGTTAGAACTAGTGGGAGATTGGTATTCCCTACTGGGCTTCTTCGTGAAGCTCATGCCCTCTTTTGCAGGTGAGACTTCACAGCAGTTCCCTCCGTGGTGGACTAAGGAGACGGGGCCATAGTAGACGACGTCCCTAGTGAGCAGTGTTCCCCAGCTTGTGTACTTCACCCTCCGGGTATGCCCCTAGAGGACATGTTCTTTCCCTTTTATTTCAGCACTTGTACTTTATCTACTTTGGGACTGTACTAGACTGTTACTCAGTGTTGGACTCTTTTCCCTCACCTGACATACATTTTAGTGCATTTGTTGTTATTTATCACTATTACATATCTTGTTAAATCGATCTGTTTGCCCTTCTGGGACTCCCGACCCGTGGGTGGCAGTGCCGATGTCTGCTCAACTCTCTAATTGTCAAGACACCCTTATCGTTATCAGATTGTCACAATTCTCTATTTCCTGTACTTCATCTGAAACCAGTCTGCCTCATTTAATCATTCTAAAGTTGCCAATGCTCTAATCACATTATTACTTAAGCCGCTTCTCAAATCCTATTAACACAAATCTCAAACACAACAATACCTCTGCCAAGGTCCTCTTCTGCAACTTATCACACACACACACTATTCTTTGCTGGTAACATTCTATTGATCTGTCACACTAACACCTCATATTATACCAGTCTCTGTTAACCTTATTCTTTACTAGAGCACCATTTGCAAAGATCTTTCTGAAATTGCCTTTTACTTTTGCTAACCAACATAACTAACTCCACTGATTCCTTTAATATCTGCCATTGAAAACTTTTTAAACATAAAATTTCAACTGCACCCTGGCACACTGGTGCAACGACACAACTTATACCACTAACCACTCTATGGTTCAACAACTGCTCACAACTGCTAATTTAACAAACAGAAACATACGGTTTGTGTGCCAAAAGCTCGCATAAAAATCACCTTATAACACATAAAACCACGGACTTACTACCAGCAGTGGACATTAATCCATGTATTGGGACATTGTAACTTCAATGTCTTTTCATATTCTAACTGGACCATGCTTTGATACCAACTGTGACAGACCGGGGTATTTATGCCCTTTAAGGCTCCATATCCAGATCCGCCTCCCGCGAACGGACCGAAGTCTCGCAAGGGATAGCTCACACAACTGTCCAGTAAGAATATAAAAGACAACTACACAGTATAAGACACAAGAAAGTACATGTGCTCATACCTGCATATAACAATTTACAACTGTCCCATTACATTGTTACATGTCTAATTAAAAGTACAACTACCTGGGGCATACCCCGAGGGAGCACAAGCTCACACAACACTAACTATTACACAACTACTAGTGGTACAAGTCTGACACAACGCCGCTGCACGCCAAACACTCGGCAAGCCCTGAAAAGAACTGTAGGGGAGTGAGCCTCAACAAGTCACAGGCTCAGTAGGGACCACCCAAGGACCACAACAACTAAACAGAAGAGACCTCAACCTCAATGGGTCTCACTGGCCACACATATAACCAAACCATTTCATGCTCACAACAATTGTATCTAATACTGCAATTAAATATAAACACATTAACTATTCACAACCTCGGAATGTAAGAGAGAACAATAGGACTAGCTCCACACCACTAGTCCACTTAACAATAGTAACGCCTAGGCCTCAAGCATCATAGGCAAACCACAGTCACAACCAATCATTTAAGCTATAAGCCGCACAAGCAAACCACTGCCTAGGCTATAAGCTTCACAGGCAAATCTCAAGTACGTGGGTAACAGGACTGCTAACCAAAAGCTGGTCCTTTATACCTCAAATCACAATATGTCGGAAAACACACACACCAAGTAACATGATCGACTACAGTGGGCCAATCCATCACACATGAAAACCATATACGGTAACTTACTCGAGAAAGGTAAAGCACATTGAGTGGAAGGTCACACCTCACAACCTCCACGAAACACAGTTCCACGTCAATACCAGAACAGACTGCTACACGACGTACCATCATAAACCATTACCCACACATGTACAGGTACCTATTACCACAAGGTACCAACACGGAAACCACAAGTAAACCAGTGTTGTAACAGGGCACACCATAGCGAGCTAAACCACATTTGGTGAGTCAACACTCACCAATCATAACCAAAACTGTTCCACCACTCGGGCACACCACAAACCACAACCGTAGTCACAACTGTGCCAACACCAGGGCACACCTCGAACGAGTCAAACCTCGACTATGAGTCACAAACTCACGAACCATGACAAGTAGCAAAGCTCGAGTCGGAAAGCAACGATGCCACCACACAGGAATGGACTACTGGCTGATCAAGCCAGTATCCAACCCGGACAACACAACACAAGAACAACCTCTCAGTCTCGCAGTCACGGACAAAAGGTCCAACTGCCGCTCCACGAGAACAAGTCAAACAACTATGGAGACCAACCAACACCACACCTGTAGACACAAAGCTGCAGGTCCATGTCTGGCACCTCTAGGGTCTCTGGATGGAGCACCCTAAAGTGAGGCACTAGAAAACAGGACTAGCTGGGGACCAGTGTCGACTACTGGTGTCTACACCCCCAACTACGGGCGCGCTACAAGCGACTGCACACCCATAAACACAAGCCGCTGCCCTACTGTCGTCTTTCCCTCAGTCAGACGTACAACTCAAACACAGGAGTGAGGGTGTCCAGGAAGACGATATAGACCTCGACAGTACCACACTGTACCGGGACAAACCACGAGCACAACAAACACACGTGCCTAGCTCACAAGGAACCTGGGGTACCCGACTAGAGAGGCATTTCAGAATAGGCGCCGGACCACCACACTCGGCAATACACAAACCACAACACTTACACATTTATTACAAATCACAATACACGTGTGAGGAGTAGCTTGTCCTGGTCACTCGTGACCTACAAGCTAGCCTACACAAACACATATATGAACCATATTAATAATAACACTATAGCCTAACATCGGCCACCTTGTGACCTCCGTGGCAGCACACACACCACTTAACACATAAATCAGTATAATATTCTTCAAAGGACAACAACAGACCAGGGCTAGGTCGGTGTGGACCTTCACTGCCCAAGAATTACAATATAACCACATAAATCACATTATAATAATCATAATATCGACCTCTAGTCATGCTTACACATGCATGTCATCCGAATCATAAAAACACTTCCAATTCTTGGCTTGGCTCACACAAGAACCTCACTGCCATAACACCACAAACTCACCATAATTTTTGGAATACAATTAACACAATAACGTACAATGTGCCATGAACACACAAACCACATGCACAACACCCAAACCATGTAGACACCACGTGTATAATACACCTACAGGGTGCACCACACGTCTAACACCATAAATCACGGAAAAAGGAAACACAGCTTGCTGGGAACTTACCAGTGGATAGACGACAATATCGACCGCCACTAACGTGGGACTAACGGCAACATAGATTCCCGTTAATATTTTACCTGAAGAACCTAACGGCAACCAACCTTGCCGTCAAGATCTTCCCTGAAGAGTTTAACGGCAAACGATCAAGCTGTTTATCTCTTCCCTGAAGAACTCAATGTCAACATCCCTTGACGTTGACTTCTTCAGCTCCCAGCAGCTGAACCAGCCATAAACCACATCCCCTGAGAGCAATCCAGCCCTCAAAACCGCGACGTTATGAAGAGGGAACACTTCCTCTCACCACCACACACCACCGTAATGTCGGAAAAACACAATCCAACGCATGGATCGGCCAAACAACCCTAAAACCCGACAGAAAGGAAAATCTCCCCAAAATCACGATTCTACGCAAATTACACGCAACAGGCATGGAATAATACACAAGAGAAACTAAAGGGTTTACGTCGCTACCTCAGAAACGCATATAAACCCCGATAGAACCTCGATTTGCTCCGAACCCTCAGGAGCTTCCCGCGAATACCGCTCTCCAATCCATCATTCCTCGCCTGATCTGTCGCTACTGCACGCATCACAGCCTTCCCACGTGCTCCCGTCGACCGCTGGAAGTAGTGAAGAGGCACAAGGGTACAGGTGGGGGAAAAGGAGGGGAGAAGGTGGGGAAAGAAGAAGGCTCGGGTTACCCCTAAAAACACAGGCGCCTCAGGTTAATGTCAACCTCTACGCCGCTAACCAAACCGTCACAACTAGGCATCCACATTGCTCGCCGCCAAGTTCAACGGTAGACGTCCACATCGATGGATGCCAAGAACATGTTAACGGCAACACGATTGCCGCCAACACACAGTAGACGTCACAAACCTGAACGCCAACCCACTGTTGATGTCCAGCGCACTGAACACCAACACAGATCCATAACCAACTCCGGTAAGGATCCAATAAGAAACACACAACATAAGTCGCACTGGTCAAGGTGTGACCACCCCATACGCTAAACCGAGGATCCACGAAGATCCGAAAAACACGCGACGTTACAAGATCTTCATTGACCATTAGAGTTTGCAGTATATCTTCACTTAGAAGGATTTGAAGTTGAGGCAGTGCAGATGGATAGAGTACCTGAAGGACTATGACCTTACCCTCTCCTATCACCCGAGAAGGGCTAATGTCATGGTGGACGCATTGAGCAGACGAGTTCGCATGAGTTCGTTACTTGTCAGAGGGTGAAGGTTGTTCGAGGACTTGTTCCCAGGGAGTTTTCTACCCTTCGAGGTACAAAGATCGTGTAGTGATGACCAGTTTGTCAGTTCGTCCGTCTGTGTACCGTCATGTGCTGGAGGCACAACAGGCAGATATAGAGTTGGCAGACATTTTCAGATGCCAAATGTTGAGCTGGACGAGGACAGTGGGGTCAGGTTTAGAGGCAGATTGTACATCCCTTGTGATGTGCGACAGGGACTATTGTTAGAGGCACATCGGTCGAGGTATGTTGTTCATCTTGGTTCCACAAAGATGTATCATAACCTGAAGAGGTTCTTCTGGTGGCCAGGGATGAAGAGGGGTGTAGCAGAGTTTGTCGCTCGTTGCCTTACCTGTCAGTAGGTGAAGGCAAAGCATCAGTATTCTGGTGGTAAGCTGCAGTCTTTGCCCGTTCCTAAAGTGGGATGACATCACCATGGATTTTGTGGTTGGTTTACCCCGTTCTCCGCAGAGGCATATTGGTATTTAGGTGATTGTGGACAGATTGACCAAGTTAGTGCATTTCCTTCTAGTCAGGATGTCTTGGTCAGTGGACAGGCTTGCCAGACTGTATGTGGACCGAGTTGTTCCATTGTATGGAACCCCAATTTCCATTGTTTCCGACAAAGATCTGAGGTTCACTTCAGGGTTTTGGCACAGTTTGTAGAGAGTACTTGGCAGAGAGTTGAGATTGAGTTCAGCATATCACCTAGAGAGGACTATACAGACTTTGGAGGATATGTTGAGGGCGTGTTGTTTGGATTGGGGTGGCATATGGGAGTCGCACCTTTCGATGGTACAGTTTCGATACAACAATAGTCATCACTCGAGCATTGGAATGTCACCGTACGAGGCTTTGTATGGTCGACCATGTAGGACACCACTTCACTGGTTTGAAGTGGGTGAGAGGCATCTTTTGGGACCAGAGATGGTACAGCAGTGTGCGGATACGGTCAGTTTAGTCAGGCAGAGGCTTCAGACAGTGTAGAGCAGCTAGAAGAGTTATGCAGATGTTCGTAGAAGACCATTGCAGTTCAGCGTGAGTGACCTTGTGTTCTTACGGGTCATGTCGACCAAGGGTGTCATGAGGTTTAGTAGAAAGGGAAAGCTCAGTCTGAGGTGTTGAACGACTCTTATATTTCACACTTACATTTTGGTGATAACAAAACTCATGATTAATTAAATATCATAAATATATTTAATATCATGTTTTCATAATAAATATAAAATTATGGCACTATCGCTTCATGATTTGCATTGGAAAGCCAAATCGATTGTTGTTCAATTCATATCGATTGCTGACTAAGTGCCACATCGATTACTATACGAATACATCGACTATGGCTCATTTCACTTAAACATCATTTCTATTTGATCCTCGATTTCACTCATATATCGATTTAGGTTCCACATCGATTTCATTCAAACATCGACTCTGTTGAACATTGATTTCATTAGAATATTGATTTCAGTTCAACATCGATTTCATTGGAACATCAATTTTAGTTGAACACCGACTTCACTTAAACATTGACTTCATTCAACATTAATTACAATTCTATTGAACATCGATTTGATTCAACAATGATTTCAGTAGAACATCGACTTCATGTAAACATCGATTTCATTCAATAACGACTTCAGTAGAACATCGACTTCATGGAAACATCGATTTCATTCAACATCAATTTCTTGTTGAACATCGATTTCATATATGAATTACATTAGAACTTTGACTGTTTTTCACATCGACTCCATTATACTTAAACATCAATTTCCTCTGTATTTCAATAGTTTCAAATTGTCTTTGGCGCCCAATGAAAACTCAAATACATTTCATATGCGTAACCTACCATTTTTCTGACAGAAAATCTTTTTTGTATGTCTCATAGGATCTCTTCCTTCTTGTCGGACAAAAAGAGATTACCTACCACTTCTGGGTGTCAGTAAGAAACACAAAGGTATGAGCCTTCTGATAGAAACACTTCTCTGGTCTAAACACTTTCTTCTATGCTTGCAGACCTCAAAGACCACTAAGTGGCTGTTAGTCAAAAGAAGATGAATAGAAAGATAAGCAACGACGAGAACTCCAACGGATCTAAGACTCCAACGTTGCATCCTTCAACGGATCTGTTCAAAACTACTCAAATATAAAGGATGAAAAAAGGCTGAAGAATATCCAGAGCCTTTTCTTGAAAATCTTTGAAGGAGTGTACATCCTCTAAGAAGCCTGAACTACACATACACTCAAGCAAGAGAGAAGAGTGATAACTACATAATTGTTCGTGTTAAATTTCATACATTTAGTTAATTTTAGACATCAGTTGTCTATAAATAATGTGTATTTTGATTTTTATTTTCATTCTATTCATGTTTAGGTATTTGAACATATTAGTTGATAATGTGTTAGACTACACATGTTATATTTTCATTTAATAAGTCATTTTTTTCATATTGACTAATTAGGTTCACTTTGGAAAATAAAAGATCTTTTATAAATAAATATTGTAAATAATTCTTGTCGCAATAATATTTTGTAAATACCTTTTAATATTAGATAGGTATAAGTTTGTAAATAAATAAGATTTTATTTTTACCCAACCCAATTCCAATAAATAAATAAAAGTATTTTAATATAATACCCCTCTCATCTAACCTAAATGGGCTACCACTGAAACCTTGCTCTCTCCTTTTCTCTATGAGGTAGGCTGGGGACTGTGAGGAGGATGGCGGTTGGACCTCTGGTGTGTGAGGAGGAGCTACGCAGCAACTAGGGCGGCCAGACGTGCAGGTTGCCATAGTAGATGGATGCGTATGTGACTGGGGCTTGGGCGGTGTGAAGCAGATGGCGGGCTGGTGGCCATGCAGAGCGGCTGGAGGCGGTGTGCAGGGGGGCTGGCGCAATGCTGGCACCTAGTTCGTGCGCAGCAGCGGAAGCAGCATCTAGAAGCTGGTTGGGCAGTGTGTGAGAGATTTGGCGGACAGAGCTTTGGCGTACGGAGGCAGTGCGCTGCTGCTGGTGTGTGCGCAGCGAGAGAAGCCCTCGTGCGAAGCAGCTGACGCAGAGGCCGGAGCTGGGTCGTGTGTGCGATGGAGGCGGGAGGCAGATGGAGCTGAGCTGGATCTCGGGATGCTCAACTCATGCGGTGCATGTGCCATGCGGCTGGGGAGAGCAGAGGTGCGCAGGAAGTAGAGCTCGTGTGGATTTCGGGCATCCAGTAGGTTCGATGGAAGCCTATTTAAGGACCCCAAGGTCCTCAGCAACAAGTATTAGATAGTGGGGGTTAGAGAGGTTGGAGACGGAGAGGGGGGGTTCTCCCTCTCTACTGTTTCTTTTAGTTTTGGGGAGCTCGATTTTTTTTTAGAGTTTAGTTTTTCCTTTCTTCTGTTCTGCTCGTCTAGGAGGTTTAGGTCACTGGGTTCCATTTTATTTTCAGATTTTCTATTTAGCGTTTGAGGGGGTCCAGATCTGTGTAGTTTAGCATTTGTTTAGATTGTTCAGCATTTGTGGAAGATTTCTTTTAGCATTTGAAGGGTTCAACATTTTCTGATTTCGTTGCTTCCTTTCTTTTACTGCTGTGAGGAGGATCCAGTGGAATCTGATTTCGTCATTTTTTCTGCATTTAAGTTCCTATTTTCTTTGTGTTCCAGAGCTCATTCCAATGGCATTTTATTTCAGTTCATCTGAGTTTTCCTTCTTCTGTGTGAATTGCTAAGATCGATAGTTCTTTCTTTATAGTTCTTCATTTTAATTTGAGCAAAAAAATTTAGATCAATAGTTCTTTATTCTATTCTGTTCTTTCTTTTCTTGTGTGCAAATTGTGATAGAACTATCCAGAGGTTGGACTGTTAGAGAGATCAGAATCAGTGATTTCAATTTTTCTTTGTTTCTTTCGTTCTGTTGGTTGGGTGGAAGAGATGGAATCTTAATTGTTCTTTTCTTTAAGAGATGTTATCTGGGAGAGATCGATTGCTTCCATGTTTTTTTTTTTTCCCTCTGTGTATCACAAGTTGTTGTGAGAAGGACGATTGCTAGCATTTCCTTCTGTTCATCCGGAGGGCGATTGCAATATTTTTGATTTGCTTCTGTGAAGGCTGAAAAGGGAGAGTTAGTTCTGCTGCTGTGAGGGTTTTGCTCCTACTGTTGAGGAGAGTTGGTTGATGCGATATTTGGGAGTTTTCCTTTCTTTGATTCAACATTTCAGGGGGGTTTTAGGTTCAGATTTTGAGTTTTTCTTTACTGTAAGGATCTGGGAATTCAGGATTTTGGGGGGCTTTTGTTTGAGTTCTTTTCTTCCGTGGGTTCAACATATGTTCTTATTCAGTATTATTTTGGAGGATTTCGGCTGCCCGGTGTGTCACGCCCTGCCAATTTAGCAGCAGAATAAATCGGGGGGACGTGAGCAAAGTACATAGTCGAGTAAAATGTACAATAGTTGAATAATTCAGAGCATCTATTGAACAATAATTTGAATAAAAACTCTTCATTTCATTATAAAATTACTAAGACTATTACAATTACTAATTCGGAGCCACACATAAGGCTCAATGGCATCATTACATTGAAAAGCAATCTAAAACAATCACTACTAGACTCCATGGTGCTAAGGTAACTTCATGAGTTGACTCTAGGTCGCTCATCACTCTGGTCCTGTCCCATTGGTGTGTGTCACGTCAAAGTCTAACTTACCTAAGGCACACCAGACAAATAACGAAGGGTGAGCGATAACGCCCAGTAGGACTTAAATCTTAGGATCAAGCAGGCTTTAAATGATTAGCACTTTAAAAGGCAGAGTAACTAATGATAGAACAAGTCATGTAAAGTTGAGAAAGTAATAACACAAGTAACATGGTGCAGAGAGCAGATGAATCAAGTATAGCACGATGATTATTGTCACACCCCGATATTTAGCAGCGGAATAAATACCGGGAGACGTGAACGATACAAATAGACATATCACAGTTGAGTAACGTAGAGTAACAATTACATATAACCACACATTTCAGATCATAATAACGTCATCAAAGGTACTCTTTATTCCATTTCAATCCACTAGTGAAAACCTTACATAGAAAGAACTCACTTAAAAGGGTTCATTATTTAAATAACAATGTTTCTCTAATACATCGACTACTCAAATGTCTATTTCTAAACTGTCAACTCCTCATATAGCGGGTGCTCATCACTCTTGCCCGGCCCCATCGGACTCCACCAGTTCCTCATCACTACTTAAAAAGGGCAGGGTGATAGGGTGAGCGAACTAGCTCAGTAGGATTTACATCTCAATATTGTGCGGGCACTAATATACATGATTAACATTTTAATTAGGCGAGATATGAACATGTATATGATGACAATGCATCCAAAACTAACAGATTGAATAGTAGAGTAGAACGGATATCATTTCAGATCAAATGTCGAGTTGCATATATAATGGACAGAAATTTCAAGAGTAGAATCGTATCAAAAGAGATTGGCCATATTCAAACAGATATCATGCGTTCACATGATCAGACGTATCATATCAAATCTTATCATATCATATCAGATCAAACTTATTATATCAAACAAAGGCACATTTCACAATCTTGCGTATTCGTTGTGCTATGCCAAGCACCAAGAGTCCATACTCCCGCGGTTAATAACTACGTTGGGGCCTGTCAAATGGACCGAAGTCCCACGTTGTGCCGAACAAACATATTCATATTATGGCCATAGAGTTTCAATGACAAGCTCATAGTAAAAGGAACATGATCATTCATAGAGTCAAGGTATGACAAATAGCTCAAGAGAACAAAAGGCAGTATAACGACGTATCATGTTTCATAATCCATTATTGTCTTGACATGAGGATGTTTCTAAAGACAGATCGTATGCAGGACATGTGCTTCCTATCTTCAGGGTACTTCATGGTACAACCAGCTCGGCATCTATGTGGAAATCCATAGAGAGCGGAAACTTACGGAGGTCTTAAGGAAAAGGTCGCTAGTCTACCAATTCAGAATAACCGGCAGAGAGCTCATAATTCCCAAGAAGGGCGTGCCTACTCGTGCAAATGTGTAAGTGACGAGTCACGGATCTTTCCTAGCATGTATGCATATGGACAAATAATTAATGGAACACCGGAAAGCATGTAACTATTGAAACTCATATGCAAATCATGATATTAACTTCACTAACAAGTCCATACTAACATGTATTCACATATTCACAACAAATTTTACACATTAGAATCATATTGAACGTATCATACCATTTTTCAATGGGTTGATTTCTTTTAGGTCCATGCATACTATATAACATCATGCACATGCTAGTAGACATCATGTAATGATCAGACCCAAGATATGCAATTTTTTTGCAAGGGTAGTGTCGACACACCCCTTACTGGTGTCGACACAATGCTTCAAACACAAGGTAAAATAATGCAGAACTGGTCAAGTAGTGTCGACACTAGAACAGGTAGTGTCGACACTAGAGACCTTCCCAGAAAACCTTTTGTGCCAATCTGGGACAGTGTGTCGACACTAGATCAAGTAGTGTCGACACTAGAGGCCTTCCCAGAACACCTTTTGGGCTAATTTGGGACAGTGTGTCGACACTAGATCAGGTATTGTCGACACTAGTGGCCTTCCCAGAAAACATGTAGGTCAAGGGTAACCCGAAAACACATCTCATGCAGTGATTTACTTACCCCTCTTAGAACTCTCTAACAAATGACATTTAGACAAAACATTCAACACAAAATATAACGAGTACAACTAGTAGACTAACTTTGATGTTGGGGGTTTGATCTAATTCGGTCTCGAATCCCGAGAAATATATGAAGAACATAAATCTAAGTGCAGCCCAAAATCGGAGTATCATGCAGTGACTCTCTTACCACGCCTATAACTCTCTAACAAAAGATGTTTAGTCAAAACGTCCAACATAAAAGATGATCGTGACTACAAGTAGAAGAATGTTCATGAATGAAGTTTAGTCTAATTCAGCATCAAATTGCGTGCATAATAAGAGGAACGGGAAAAGCCCTAACTATGCGAGACTTAGGGACAACTACGAATACACAATGTATACTCCATGAAAATTAGTCAAACCAAGTGCAAATGAACCTAGACTCAAAGAACTATATGATGGTGTTAGTTTTCTTTAATCTTGGCTCGAGAACACCTACATTTGTATGCTAATAACTCTCTGCAGATTTCTGGGTTGATGCAGAGTGGGGTTGAGGAAGACCACGTTTTCCCCAGCCGTTCTCCACTCCTCCAGCGCTCCAAACTTGCTGCTCATGACCCCAACTTGTTTCTAACCCTTCCCTAAACGTTTTGTGAGGAGTCCTTATAGTTTTAGAGTTCTGATTCATGTCCCAATGGGACTAGGAAAGGGAGCTACGAATTCTGCTTCCTACTTTCCAAAAATCTTGGATTCTCTCACCCAAAGGAGGTAGCAAAGGTTTAGGAAACCTTCTCTTAGGGTTGGGTCCGGTTTTGGCTTACCTTACATGACTAATCACCCTAATTTTAACCCTAAATTGCCCTCCCTAATTATTGCATAATTACATACACGAATTTTTGAGTATTTTCTTGTCCCAATTTTATCCTTAGGCCAAATGTGCTCCATTGGCCCAATCTTGTTAATGGGTTATTAATACATGATATTGGAAGTCTCTCCAATATGTTTATTTAATTTATGGTTAGGTCATTTTTCCGTGTTAACAATTTTACGACTTAGTTTCCTAACTCGGGTAACTTGGTCACGTGTGACATACACTCGACCAATCAGATTTTTTGTTGCACGAATTCCTTCGTGGAACACTTAGGGACAATATTTGGGGTTGACTTATAATTTTTACGGAATTTTCCGATGTGTTTTCTCTCGTACGATAATAGTACGTAAGTTTTATCATTCCGATAATTGCGGAATTTATTTATCCCCCTTTATTTCTAAATATTTTAAATCACTAAATTTCCGGGGTGTTACATCCTCCCCCACTTAAGAAATTTGGTCCCCAAATTTACACATAAAGGTGTAGTTCATACCTGAGAATAGTTCTGGGTGGTTTTTCTTCATTCTTTCCTCTATTTCCCATGTAGCATTAGTAACTCCGTCTCGACTCCATTGGACCTTCACCATAGGTATGGTACGATTCCTGAGTCGTTGAATCTTCGGATCCAACAGTTTGATCAGCTTCTCTTCATAAGTCAGGTCCTCCCGAATCTCCAAGTCCTCATGGTTGATTACATGGTCGGCATTGAATAAGTACTTCATCAGCATGGATATGTGGAACACATTATGCACGTTCGCCAGCTGTGGAGGTAGTGCAAGTCCTATACGCCACCTGACCAATCCTTTCCAGAATTTCAAACGGTCTGATGAATCTTGGACTCAACTTTCCTTTCATCCCAAATCTTTGAATTCCCCTTGAAGGTGAGACCTTCAAGAAAACATGTTCGCCAACCTAAAATTCTAGTTCTCTCCTTCTCTTGTCTGCATAACTCTTCTGCCTAGATTGTGCTATCTTTAGATGTTCCCTGACAATTTGAACCTTTCTGACAGCCGCCTCAATTAAGTCGGGTCCAACCCATTGATTCTCCCCAACCTCTTCCCAACAAAGGGGTGATTTGCAACTCCTGCCATATAAGGCTTCAAACGGTGCCATCTTGATACTTGCCTGATAGCTGTTGTTATACGCAAACTCCATCAGGTACAACTGATCAACCCATCGACCTCTAAAATCTAGCACCATAGCAAGAAGCATATCTTCCACAATTTGATTGGTCCTTTTGGTTTGTCCATCAGTCTGAGGATGGAAGGCAGTACTAAAGTTTAGTTTAGTGCCCATTGCTACTTGTAAACCCTTCCAGAAGTGTGAAGTAAATCTAGGGTCCCGATATGATATTATGCCAGATGGAACCCCATGCAATATAACTACTTCCTTAACATATAGTGCAACCAATACATCCACAGACCAGGTACTCTTAATTGGCATAAAATGAGCCGACTTAGTCAATCGATCAACTACTACACAAATTGCATCCATACCACCCCTAGTCTTGGGCAATCCCATGATAAAGTCCATACCGATGCTATCCCACTTCCATTTCGGGATTTCTAGTGGTAGCAGTCCACCAGCTGTACGGAAATGCTCGGCCTTGACTTTTATGCATGTTAAACAGTATGACACATGATCGGCCACATCCCTCTTCATGTTTGGCCACCAGTACGACCGTTTTAAGTCTTGGTACATCTTTGTTGATCCAGGATGAATCGTGTACTTGGACTAGTGAGCTACATTTAATAACCTCTTATTGAGTTCTCCATGATTAGGGACACATGTTCTACCTCGGAATAGCAATCTTCCCTCAGCTGATAGAGCAAAGTCAGGTCTTTGTTTTAGCTTCTCCCTAATCTCAACTAAGAATGGATCCTCTCCTTATTTCTCCTTGATTTCGGTCAGTAGATCAGATTGTATCTGGAGATTGGACATCATTACTTGTTTTTCCTTCCTTCCCACGTCTAAGTTCAAGCTTGCAAATTGCTCCAGTAACTTCCATTCGCCCAGCATCATACTAGCTAGTATAGCTCCTGGTTGTCTACTTAGAGCGTCTGCCACTACATTGGCTTTCCCAGGGTGATACTGAATGGAAAAGTTTAAGTCCTTAAGGTACTCTAACCACCTTCTTTGTCTCATGTTAAGCTCTTTCTGTGAGAATAAGTACTTCAGGTCATGAACCGGGTAGTTCACTTCGTGGATCTTCAACTATCTTGAGGCATATGTTATTACTTTCCCTTGTCGCATTAAGACGCATCCAAAACCTGCTCCAGAAGCATCTGAATAAATTTCAAATCCTCCCTCTTTAGTGGGTAAGGCGAGGACAGGAGCAGTAGTCAGACACTTCTTCAAGTTGTTAAAGCTTTCTTCACATTCATCGGTCCACACAAACAGATTTTCCTTCCGGGTCAGCTTGGTTAATGGCACTGCAATCTTTGAGAAATCCTTTATAAACCTTTGATAATATCCTGCTAATCCTAGAAAGCTCCTGATCTCTGTGACGCTTGCTGGTCTTTCCCATTTCAGTACAGCCTCAACCTTTGATGGATCAACATTGATACCATCCTTGGTTACCACATGTCCTAAAAAGGATACCTCCTCAAGCCAGAATTCACATTTACTTAGCTTGGCATATAATTTATTCTCCCTTAAAATCTATAATGAAATCCTCAATTGCTCCTCATACTGTTCCTTTGTCTTGGAATAGATCAATATATCATCGATGAATACCACCACAAATTTATCAAGATATGGGCGATAAATGCTATTCATCAATTGCATGAAAACTGCAGGGGCATTTGTTAGTCCAGAAGGCATAACAATAAATTCATAATGCCTATACCTGCTTCGGAAGGCTGTCTTGTGAATGTCTTCTCCTTTGATCCTCAATTGATGATGACCGGATCTGAGATCTATTTTAGAGAAGTATTTATCTCCAGATAATTGATCAAACAACACATCAATCCTTGGCAGAAGGTATTTGTTCTTGATAGTTAACTGGTTTAGTTGTCTGTAATCTATACATAGCCTCATGTTCAAACAACCAATTTGCTCTGAGTATCACATCATACCCCTCCATATCCATACATATTAAATTTGCTGGTAGGTTTTGGGTGTCAATCATCACTTCACTGGATGGTATATGGTTTGTAAGATTGGTGCCAGGACCAATCGGGGTTGACACAACTATTACGGATTTCATTGGGACGGGTTTCATAGGTAGGGTGTCAACAAATGTTTGAGATATAAAGGAATGCGAAGCTCCCGTATCAAAGAGAACATATGCGGGTCGGGAAAGAATAGTAAGTGTACCTTCCACGATACCTCCTTCTTCAGCAGCTTCAGGTTCCTGAATAGCTTGCAAGCGGCCTTGTCTCTTCTGTCCATTCAGACGCTTGTCCTGAGGGGCTTGTTCTTTCAGCATTGGGCAGTCCGAGATCCTATGGTCATGACTACCACAGCGCAGGCATCTCCCATGCGCTCTCCCGCATTGTTCAGACTGGTGACCAGCTTCGTCACAATGTTTGCACCTCTCTCCCGATGTCACCACTATCTGCTTACCTAACTCCTTTGGCTTTTTATCAGCTGGTTCATTTACTCCGCCATTGGGCCTTTTCTTCCCACTGGTCGGCTGATACCTTCCTGTAGAAGACACTTGCTCCCTTTTCACAGATTTTCCCTTAATTCTTTCGGCAGTCTCCATGGCATCTTCCAATAACTGAGCCTTCTTTACCATGTCAGCATAGGTTTGAATGTCCATTGGCACCAGTTGAGTGATAAACTGGGGCCTCAAGCCATTCAGAAAGCATTTCGCCTTCATCCTTTCTGTCCCAATCAAGTAAACATCATATCGGGACAGAAGAGAGAATTGGGCCTCATACTCGGCCACATTGAGCCCTCTCTGCTTCAAAGCCGCAAATTCGGCTGCTTTCCGTTCCTGGACCCTCTCAGAAAAGTACTTGGTGTTGAATTGCTCAATGAACTGAGCCCATGTTAGTTGCTGGTCGTTCAGTGTTGCTTCTACCGACTCCCACCATGCCCTGGCATCCTTTTCCAATTGGAAAGTCGCCAGTAGTACTTTGTTTTGGTCTGTGCATTGCATGACCCTGAATATCCTTTGAATTTCTTTAACCCAGTGTTCAGCAACATCTGGGTCAGTACTCCCTTCAAACCTAGGCGGATCCATATTCCGAAAATTTCGATGGAGATCACCGGCTCCGTGGTTACCTCCACCCTGGGTGGCTTGCAGGATAGCCTGAGTCAAGTTTTGTATTGTTTGTTGCATGTTCCTAGCCTGGGCACGTTCAGCGGCCATTGAGGTAATAAGTACCTTCAAGATAATAATATAAGTCAATCATCTAAATATATCACATGTGACTTCTATTCCCATGGTTCTACCCAAGCTCACATTAGGTACGAAAGATTTTGACTCGTGTGACCTAGTTTCATTCTATGTTCCTATTCCCTTGGATCCTAAAGTTTAAGGCTCTAATACCAACTGTCACGCCCCGATATTTGGCAGCGGAATAAATACCGGGAGACGTGAACGATACAAATAGACGTATCACAGTTGAGTAACGCAGAGTAACAATCACATATAACCACACATTTCAGATCATTATAACGTCATCAAAGGTACTCTTTATTCCATTTCAATCCACTAGTTAAAACCTAACATAGAAAGAACTCACAGAAAAGGGTTCATTATTCAAATAACAATGTTTCTCTTATACATCGACTACTCAAATGTCTATTTCTAAACTGTCAACTCCTCATATACCGGGTGCTCATCACTCTTGCCCGGCCCCATCGGACCCCACTGGTTCCTCATCACTACGTGAAAAGGGCAAGATGATAGGGTGAGTGAACTAGCTCAGTAGGATTTACATCTCAATATTGTGCGGGCACTAATATACGTGATTAACATTTTAATTAGGCAAGATATGAACATGTATATGATGACAATGCATGCAATACTAACAGATTGAATAGCAGAGTAGAACGGATATCATTTCAGATAAAATGTCGAGTTGCATATACAATGGACAAAAATTTCAAGAGTAGAATCATATCAAAAGAGATTGGCCATATTCAAACAGATATCATGCGTTCACATGATCAGACGTACCATATCAAATCTTATCATATCATATCAGATCAAACTTATCATATCAAATAAAGGCACATTTCACAATCTTGCGTGCTCGTTGTGCTATCTCAAGCACCAAGAGTACATACTTCCGCGGTTAATAAGTACGTTGGGGCACTCCTCCGCAGGACTAGACAGGGCCCCTATTGCACAGGCATTGGTCAAATGGACCGAAGTCCCACGTTGTGCCGAACAAACATATTCATATTATGGCCACAGAGTTTCAATGACAAGCTCATAGTAAAAGGAACATGATAATTCATAGAGTCAAGGTATGACAAATAGCTTAAGAGAACAAAAGGCAGTATAACGACGTATCATGTTTCATAATCCATTAATGTCTTGACATGAGGATGTTTCTAAAGACAGATCTTATGCAGGACATGTGCTTCCTATCTCCAGGGTACTTCATGGTACAACCAGCTCGGCATCTATGTGGAAATCCATAGAGAGCGGAGACTTACGGAGGTTATAAGGAAAAGGTCGTCAGTCTACCAATTCAAATAATCGACAGAGAGCTCCCAATTCCCCAAGAAGGGTGTGCCTACTCGTGCAAATGTGTAAGTGACGAGTCACAGATCTTTCCTAGCATGTGTGCATATGGACAAATAATTAATGGAACACCGGCAAGCATGTAACTATTGAAACTCATATGCAAATCATGATATTAACTTCACTAACAAGTCCATACTAACATGTATTCATCCCCATATTCACAACAAATTCTTATCATTTCAATTGACAATAGGCAAGATCACAAGATAATCCAATGAACATAAGGACAATCACATTTACACATTAGAATCATATTCGTATCATTACCATTTTTCAATGGGTTGATTTCTTTTAGGTCCATGCATACTATATAACATCATGCACATGCTAGTAGACATCATGTAATCATCAGACCCAAGATATGCAATTTTTTTTCAAGGGTAGTGTCGACACACCCCTTACTGGTGTCGACACAATGCTTCAAATACAAGGCAAAATAATGCAGAACTGGTCAAGTAGTGTCGACACTAGATTAGGTAGTGTCGGCACTAGAGACCTTCCCAGAAAACCTTTTGTGCCAATCTAGGACAGTGTGTCGACACTAGATCAAGTAGTGTCGACACTAGAGGCCTACCCAGAACACCTTTTGGGCTAATTTGGGACAGTGTGTCGACACTAGATCAGGTAGTGTCGACACTAGAGGCCTTCCCAGAAAACATATAGGTCAAGGGTAAACCGAAAACACATCTCATGCAGTGATTTACTTACCCCTCTTATAACTCTCTAACAAATGACATATAGATAAAAGGTTCAACACAAAATATGACGAGGACAATTAGTAGAAGAATGTTGATGTTGGGGGTTTGATCTAATTCGATCTTGAATCCCGATAAATATATGAAGAACATAAAGCTAAGTGCAGCCCGAAATCGTAGTATCATGCAGTGACTCTCTTACCATGCCTATAACTCTCTAACGAAAGACTTTTGGTCCAAACGTCCAACATAAAAGATGATTGTGACTACAAGTAGAAGAACTTTCATGAAGGAAGTTTAGTCCAATTGAGCGTAAAATTGCGTGCATAATAAGAAGAATGGGAAAAGCCCTAACTGTGCGAGACTTAGGGACAACTACGAATACACAATGTATACTCCATGAAAATTAGTAAAACCAAGTGCAAATGAACCTAGACTTGAAGAACTACATGATTGTGTTGATTTTCTTTAATCTTGGCCTAAGAACACATACCTTTGAATGCTAATAACTGTCTGCAGATTTCTGGGTTGATGCAGAGCGAGGTTGAGGAAGACCACGTTTTCCCCAGCCGTTGTCCACTCCTCCAGCGCTCCAAACTTGCTGCTCACAACCCCAACTTGTTGCTAACCCTTCCCTAAACATTTTGTGAGGAGTCCTTATAGTTTTAGAGTTCTAATTCATGTCCCAATGGGACTAGGAAAAGGAGCTGCGAATTCTGCTTCCTACTTTTCAAAAATCTGGGATTCTCTCACCCAAAGGAGGTAGCAAAGGTTTAGGAAACCTCCTCTTAGGGTTGGGTCCGGTTTTGGCTTACCTTACATGACTAATCACCCTAATTTTAACCCTAAATTGCTCTCCCTAATTATTGCATAATTACATACACGAATTTCTGAGTATTTTCTTGTCCCAATTTTATCCTTTGGCCAAATGTGCTCCATTGCCCCAATCTTGTTAATGGGTTATTAATACATGATATTGGAAGTCTCTCCAATATGTTATTTAATTTATGGTTAGGTCATTTTTCCGTGTTAACAATTTTCCGACTTAGTTTCCACACTAGGGTAACTTGGTCACGTGTGACGTACACTCAACCAATCAGATTTTTCGTTGCACGAATTCCATCGTGGAACACTTAGGGACAATATTTGGGGTTGACTTATAATTTTGACGGAATTTTCTGATGTGTTTTCTCTCGTACGATAATAGTACGTAAGTTTTATCATTCCGATAATTATGGATATTATTTATCCCCCTTTATTTCTAAAATTTTTAAATCACTAAATTTTCGGGGTGTTACAATTAAAGGCACGTCACGATGGAAATGATAACAACAAGATGGCAAATCACGTCAACGTCAAGCAATAGCAAGTAACATGTATAGCAAGGAGAGATAAAGTAGTTGGCCATATAGAGAGTAAATTGCACTTTGATTGATTTTCTTATCAATCGAAATAGTATAGCACTTTTGATTAACTTCTGTCAATCGAAAATAGTAATGGCACTTTGGTTATCCGTAGATAGCCGAAAGAGAGTATAGCACTTTTGTTGTCAATAGACAATGAGAGAATATAGCACTTTGTGTTGATTGTCTTAGATTAATCGTGATAGTATGGCACTTGGATGTAATGCCGACATCCTGATCATTTAACTCCCGCGGGCAAATGGCACTTTCGGGCGCTCTCCCCAGGACCAGATCGGGCCCTATTGCGCTGGGATTGGTCATTTTATTTATCTTTAGACAATCAATTTATGGCCAATTTGAGAGTACCAAAAATAGTTAAGAGCACTAGATGAATAGACTAGATAGAAGGGAGAACGTGAATAGACGAGCGAGTAGAGTATAGATAAGAGCTAAGGGTACATCACGTAAAACAACGAGTAAACAGGCGATAGTAACAGTTGTACAATATGCGCACGTCGTATTGGCAGTCAGGTGGAATTCACTACCCTACCACTGGCCATGTTAAGTACAGGTCCAGAGGTCCGGCGTGATTCAAGATAAGAGTGAATTTCTAATAACCGTTTGGATCATATCGATCCCTAAAGGTGTAATGGGTGTTACGGTACAACCGGCTCGTCGACCATGTGGGAATCCATGATCAGATGAGACCTACGGAGGCCTTGTGCAGGGGTTCACTAGTCCGGCGAAAGGAATATCCGACGGAGAGTTCACCACAAGCCAAGTAAAGTGTGTATATAAAAACAGGTGCTCGATGTTCTAGATGAATTCTAGAATAGTGGAGCGTCGATATCGGTATATAAACAACGCAAGAAACGAATACAAGTCCTTTAAAATAGGGTAATTAATATACTTTATTGTAATAAATTACCAGATATATTATGAGATATTTATGCCAGATTTCAGCCATATATGGATGGTTCATGTATGTGCATGTGTAAGAGAAATCACAGATAGAAAAGAAGTCGTGAATATGTATTTTAAAGCATTCAATATAGCTCCATTTTAAAATAGGTGTTTTTACTGCGTGTATGACTGTTAAAAAGGCGTAGGCCAGTAAGGGTCGCGACAGGGTCAGGGCAGATCGTGACAGGGCCTAAAAAGGGTTGCGATAGGGCGGCCAGGACAGAAGGCCAGAACGCGACGTAGGGTACTGTCGCGTTCAGAACGTGACAAGGAAAGCGTCACGACGGGCTTGAGAATGCGACCTATCAGGCCGTCGCGTTCTCAGGTCCATGGCCTGAGTCTGACAGAGTTCTACTCTGTCTTGGATTACGGTCCAGAAATATCAGATTTTGATACAGGGTCATTCAGAAAATCATAACTAATTGTATACAGGATGAAAAATCATGAAACTAGTGGCAAATGAAACTAGACATGCAAGAGTACTTCCAGTAAATAGGAATTAGAGAGAGAGCATGGTTTGAACATGGTTTGAGCATGAACAATAACGAGTAACATAGAACATGATACAGAGAGCAAGATTGATTTAATTCGAGCAACATGCTCAACAAAATTTAGGGCTTTCAGGGGAAAAAGATCCCTAACAACATGAAGTATCTACAGTAAAAATTTCGTAGCATGGGATCAAGTATACATAGAGATTTGAATTAAACATGATGTCTCCGGGTTATCATGTTTGCAGATATTCTAAAATCAAGAACAAAAGATTGACTGTTGAAAAAGAGGGAATCAAGAGGGCTTTTGACGAGTATAATTTAATTTTGCTCGTGAGAATGCCTACCTTGACTCGACTTTCTCTCCTAGGGCAAGAACCTAAAGAACTCGGGGAAGAAGCTTTGATGGATCTTCCTCTCCATGATTTCTCCCCCTCTTGGCCTCTCCTCCTGGTCCATGAACCTCTTGGCACTAGCTAGGGTCGGCCATGAGGGTTTAAGAGAAGTGTTTACGCTTCTCCATATTCCCTTTCCTAGTTTAAGTCTAACTTCTATTAAATTGCGAATTTCCTATTTTTCTCTCCCCCTTTAAGCAAGAGATCTTGTATTTGGGTTGGTAGAGAGGGGATTTCGTGGCCAACCCATTAGGGTAGGTTTAGGAATCCAATCCTAATTCAAACTAGCTATTTAATGCATTAAATTTCTCTTTTCTATTTTAGTAATATTCTGGTTACGAATTTTGGGTATTTCTCTATTATTCCTCTTTTTAGAATCTCTATTTTAGCCCATACATTTCTAATGGGCCAATATAGCAAAGCCCATCACTTAATAAAATTTAACTTATGGGAATTCCCCTTTTTAATTGGAGAATAATAGAGTTTTGGATTTCTATTACATTTTCTCATTTGAATTTATTCATGGCCATGAGAGGTCCATTGATCCAATTTCTCATGATGGATTATCAATACATATTGTTAAAGTCTACCCATTATTTGATTTTTAATTATTAATCCACTTGGCTCATAAAATAATGGATTTTTGAATTATCTCTTAATTACATAATAAGTCACCTAAATTCTAAAAACTCTATCGAATTATTTTTCTATGCCCAAATTTCGTAATGGGTCATTAGGGAATATTGTTTAAAGTATAACTTTTATTTTTACAAAATTTTTATATATGTTTTTAGGCATGTGATAATGATGTGTATCATTTAACTAGTTTAAATTTTTATTAATTGACAAAATTTCCATTTTATCTATAATTTTTAATTAATGAAATTTCTGGGGTATTACATGGTTGGTGATCCGAGGGCAATTGCTTGTCCATTTCTTCTGCATTGCCTCTTTCTCTTGCAGCTTAGTGTTTGTGGAGTTGATATTGTTAATTGTTCATCCTCTGAGCTGTAGGGGTACAATGCTTTGATAATTTCCTTTTGAGATTTCTGTTCTGTCATCTTTTTATCTTCTTGAGCTGCTCATTTCAGAATTAGAGGTCCATCCGTAGATTTCAAGTTTAGATTTCTGTTTACCTGTTTGATCCCTCAATTGAGAGGGTACAGTGACATCAATTTTCTTTTAATTTCAATTCTGCTTGTTCTTTCATTAAGTTTGACATGTCAGTTGTGAGGAATTTGATTGACGCAATTTATAGAATTAATTCTCATGCAATACTATTTTGGTGAAAATGTGAATGGTTTCAAGTCAAAGTAGTTTAAGTCAACTCTATTTAGCCTCCCTGTGGAAATGACCTATTCTCACCACTTTGCTAGTTCATCTTTGTTATTTTATGTTTATGAGACAGTTTAGAGAAGGTGAGCACATTGACTTGTGTATAGAACTCTAGACAACGAAAATGCACAGTCAACAATGCTGCACTTCATCTTGGCGTCGTTGCCGGGAGGCGTTAGAGTTTGATTTAAATCTTCTTTCATTTGATTTTATTGCATTGTGCTTCTCATTGACTTGATTTAGGCTTTTCATTTCAGAATTGCACAAGAAGTGGAGCATGGAGATTGGGCTTGACATTTGAAGCCCATTGGAGGAGGAGAGCTTGCGGATTTGTTTTCCCATTTGCTTTTAATTCAAAATTTTAGATAGAAGAGTGTGGGTGAAATTGGTTGTGAGGATTTTCTTGTACTCTCTGTGCATGTACAGAGATTTCTTTCTAGTTGGCATGTAATAATTGGCCTTTCTGGTAGTTTGTGAGGTTTGGAAATAGTTTATAGTATCACTTCATATTTTCTTAGTTAAATTTCATTTCATTTAGTTCAAAAACTAAATAAAAATAAAAAAAATCTAAAATCTAAAAAAATTCCAAATCGCTTTTTCATGTAAGTCGTTTGTTTTGCACATTAAAAATTTTATCTTCTTAAGAGTAGAATCACTTGTTTTAGGACATTCATCATTTTAATTGTCATTTTAATTTCATTTCTTTTTCTACATTGAACAGTGCAGGGGAAAGGTAAGACTTCCATTGCTTGTTTCATGCATTAGACTTAGCATTAGAAAATCCTTGTCCGAACTTGATTTATTGCATTTCATATTTGTAAAAGGGACTGCTTAAGGGCATCACCCTTTAGAAATCAAAAAGATAAGGTGAGGGATTTCATCACCCTTTCCTTTGCCCAAAAATCACAAAAATTTTCCACATTCTTGCATTTGCCTAAACATTAAATAAAAACCAGTAGACGTGGCCCTAGGGTTCATAATTAGATTTATCCTTTCTTAATTCCAAAACATCTCTTTAAGTCTGGTGTCTGGGATTAAAGGTTAAAAAGCTTATGCTTAAGTGAGTTAGAGGTTATTTAACTGGGTCCTTGCGAAAGCAAGGGGGGCCTCCCTCTACTCCACCTCTTACCTGGCAAGTACAAGAAGAGTTAGGATTGGATTTAAGCAAGCATAAATCTGATTTTGAGAAAAATAACATAAGTCCAAGGAACACTTAGTGTTTAGGTTAATTTGTTTTAAAAGTGTTTGTTTGTTTGTGTTTGTTTATAAAAATTCAAAAAATCAATAAAAATCTAAAAATTCAAAAATCATAAATAGAAGGCTTTTCAACTGTGCATGCTTGGTAGACGTTCCCTGAACTTAGATTTGGCTCAACCTATAGACGAGATTGAAAGATTCTTTCATAGGATGGCCAACCAAGACTGAAACCAAGTTGGTAGGAATGTAGAGGAGGTCGCACCCAGACAAATGAAGGAGTATTCTATTCCTTCTAACTATCAACCAGCTACTTGCATCAGACCATAAATTCCAGCAAACCACTTTGAAATCAAGCCTGGAACCATTCAAATGTTTCCATCCTTCTATGGCAATCCCAACGAAGATCCCTATAGGCATATAGATGAGTTCCTAGAGATTTGTTCCACTGTCAGGATCCAAAATTTTACTGAAAATGCCTTAAGACTGACCCTATTTCCATTCTCTTTGAAAGATAAGGCCAAACATTGGTTAGGAACCATAGGGAGAACCATTACAACATGGCCAGAAATGTAGCAGGAATTTTTGAAGAAATTTTACCCAATTGTTCACACTAACATCATGAGACGAGCAATAATTGGATTCTCCCAACACCCGGGAGAGTTAATGCATGAATCATGGGAGAGATTGAAAGAGTTGCTTAGAAAATGCCCATATCATGGTCTGTCAAGGTGGTAAATTGTTCAAGCTTTTTATGAAGGTCTGACAGAATCAAATAGGCAGATGGTTGATGCTTCATGTGGAGGAGCATTTATGACTAAGAGCGAGGATGAGGCAAATAATCTTTTTGAAACATTGAGTGAGAATTCTATCAATCATGCCTCACTCCACTCTTATGAGAGAGCACTAGGACCTATAAAGAAGGCAGCGTTGTATGATCTAAGGGAGAGAGGAGAATCAGATTCTAGGGTAGAAGACCTATTAGCTAGATTTGATCAGAGATTGGAGCAGAAGTTGGAACAGAAATTTGATCAATTACTGTCTTTGACTGGGCAAGCCACACCCAATTTTTTTCAACCATCTGAAACTTGCTCTATGTGTGCTAGCACAGTGCATCCCACCAATGCTTGTCCCACTACTACCCAAGTGCCTCCTTTCATTCAAGAACAAGTTCAAGCTACCCAAGGTTTCTACAAACCCTCCCATGATCCATACTCTAACACATACAACCCTGGTTGGAGAAATCACCCGAACTTTTCTTGGAAAAATCAATCTGAACAAGTGTCTCAACCTTCTTTTAAGCAACCCATGTATGGTCAATCCTATCCCAATTAGAATCTAGGATTTGACCAATCTTCTTATTCCAAACCTCCACAATTCCAAGGAAATCAAAACTCAAATCAATGTGCTTACACCAATTTCCACCAACCTTCATATAATCAACCACCACCTCCTCAGCCTAATTAGGAAGATAAAATGAATCAACTCCAAAACATGATGGCGACTCTATGCTAAACTGTGCAAGAACAACAAAATCAATATCAAAATCAAAATCAAAATTTTACAAGGATAGAGTCCCAGATTGCTGAAGTATGTCAAAGGAGGGAATTAGGTTAGTTACCAAGTCAAACTATAGCAAACCCAAGGAACAACCCTCCTGAATTTTACCAGAACCAACAATACCAACAAGCCCAGGGGTACAGACCACATGTTCGTCAAAATGCACCTCTACCATCAAACACACAACAAGCTTTTGTCCATAACATTTCAGCACCACAAAACCAAAATCAACCTATACAACAGGATCATCCTTCTGCCCAAGCTAGGGGCCCCCAACTGAAAAATGTTAAAACTGTGTCTACTTTAAGAAGTGGAAAAATCAGAATAAATCCTCACCCACTCATGTCAACATTGCATGAGGATACAAAAAAGGAAATTGAAATTGAAATTTAAGAAGAGATTGAAGAAAATGTTGAAAAAGAAAGATCCAAGGAAAAAGAGAAAATGACTGAAGAACCTCTAGACAAAATCAAAGTGAATGAAGACCCAAGCTGTTACATTCGAGAGTCCCTTTTCCTGAAGCTTTAAAGCCAAAATCCAAAAACAAACCAATTAGTAATGATGAACTCTTGGAACTTTTTAAACAAGTTCACATCAACATTCCTCTTCTTGATGACATCAAGCATGTGCCTGCTTATGCCAAGTTCTTAAAAGAAATGTGCACTCCAAAACGTGAAATGAGAAATAAAACGGAAACAATCATTCTTCCAGAAACTGTGAGTGGTATTATCTTGAACCAACTCCCTAAGAAGCTCAAAGATCCAGGCACTCCACTAATTCCTTGCACAATTGGTGGAGTCACTTTTGAGAGCGGCCTTGTAGATTTGGGAGCCAGTGTCAATCTCCTACCTTATGCTATTTTTGAGAAATTCAAGTTAGGATAATTATAACCCACTTCTGTTGTCCTTCAACTAGCCGATCGTTTTGTCACCACTCCTAACAGCTTAGTTGAGGATGTTATTGTGAAAATCAATGATTGTTACTTCCATGCTGATTTCATCATTCTTGACATGAACACTCCTCTAGATTTAACTCAGTCCACCATCATCCTTAGTAGACCTTTTTTGGCCACAGCTAGGGCTAACATTGATTGTGCTACCAGGATGATGGATATATCATTTGGGGATGAGCGGGTTAGTATAAATATTTTTAAGGCATCTAGGCATCATGATAAACGAGAGAGTTGTCTAGTGGTAGACTCCTTGGAAGAATCTTGTGAGGAAGAAACAATAGACCAACCCTGTGCTCTAGGGTTTGAGGGAGAGGAAGGACAATTTAGTTCCATGTTTCAGGATAATGATCCATCATTTCCATTAGAGTGTCCTCCTAAGGTTGAGCTAAAACCACTCCCTGCTAGTTCAAAGAACATCTTTTAGGAGAGAATGAGACTTGGCCCATCATAATTACTAGGAATCTTGTAAAGCCAAAGCCAAAGCCAAAAATCTACAAAGCCAAAGCCAAAACATTCCATGATAAACACATTCATAGAAAAACTTTTCAAGTGCATGATAAGGTTTTACTATTTAATTCTCAGCTTCGTTTGTTTTCGGGAAAATTGAAGTTCCGATGGGATGGTCCTTACACTATTGTCAAAGCTTATGACAATGGTGGTGTCACTATTCTTGATCCTAAAAATGGACAATCATTCACTGTTACTGGGCATCTTTGAAAGCCCATCGTCAACCCCAAGTGCAAGATGAGTCCTTTATCAGGTAATTCTCTGTCTTACTTTCTTTTCCTGTAAATAAGTAGGGGGGGAGGTAGAATAAGCATGCATTCATAGTCCCCATCCTAACTAATGCTTTGATTGCTTTCTTTATATTGAGCATATGCAAATAAAAAGAAAATTTCACAATGTTTCATCTTTGAATAAAAATGCTTGGCATTGTAAAACACAGACTATGTGTCTGATCTTTAACCATTAAAATTTTGTAGTTGTCACATTCCCTTGCAAGCATCCATGTTAGGTAGCCTCTAGTAAAGGATTACATGTACTTCTTGTCTACCTTATGTAAGGATTTATGGCAAGAGGTTTTCGTACACACACTACACAGCCACTTAGACTAGCTGAATCTGAATGTAGCAAATCTGTTAAAGCTAGTAGGAGAGAGGTGATTAGTTTTATCCCTTCCCCTTAATTGAATTGCGAAGGAAGTGAAGGCGTGTGATCAAGGAACCTGACTGCCCATCCTTCCTTTAAGAGGAAAAGAAAAGAAAAAAATCAAAAATAAAAAATAAAATCAAAAGAAGAAATATATCCATGAAAATGTCCTGGATCTGAGTAAAGTTGGACTCGCTACTCTTGAAAAGTGATGGGTTGTGCAGCATCATGGATGAAAAAGAAGAAAGAAAAATTCTGAGTGCACAAAGTGCAAATAAACGGGAAAGTCCTCAACTCAAAAAAATAATCCTCAAGGAAATTGGATATAATGGAACTGAGAGAAACAACCCAATCTAACTGATCAAGGATCTTATTCCACAATTCTTTTCTTCTCCCTGGAATTAATCTAATCTCAATTACTAGCTAAGGCAGAGGAGCTCCAGGAGGGCTGATGTGAACTCTTAAGTGGGCTATCACTTGTGCACTAATTTTTTGCCTTAATCCCTTACAATTAGGACAGACATATCTCTACATTAATCTTTTACAAGATGGTTGGTTAGCATGAGACATTATATCTTCTAGTCCTAAATTTGAAGTAATTTTTATTGCTAAGGGACTAGCAATGATCAAGTAGGGGGGAGTGATAACTGCACAATTTTTCGTGTTAAATTTCTTACATATAGTAATTTTAGACATCTTTTATCTGTAAATAATATATATTTTGGGTTTAATTTTCATTGCATCCTTAAATAGATTTTTGAGCATATTAGTTTTGGTAGAACACATAATTAGAATTTTCATTTAATAAAATCAAATTTTTTTTGAATAATTTGATTAACAAAGTATTTTACTTTTACATATACATTATACATAAATAATCTTTAGTTTTATATTCTTATAAACAATTTTTTTATTCTCACAAACATTAATCAATCAAATTTTAAATAATTTACCCCACCCAATCCCATTAAAAGAAAAAATATATATTTTTTAAAAAACCCACGCACTCCACTTGACATTTTCCATTCTTTTCTTCCCCAGTCCAACAGAAGCTACTGAAAGCAGTGCTGGGTGGCTGAGCTGGAGGCGCCCAGGTGCAGGAGCACTAGCGATGGAGGAGCTCAGCGAATCTGATCTGGGCGGTGTAGGGCTTGGGCGGGAAGAAGGCAGGGCAGGGTGTGCTGCTGGGCCCAACCAGCTGAGGTGGGCGGCCAGTGCCCAGCTGATCCAGCAGAGGCGCGATGGAGGTGTGCTGCTGAGTGGGGCGATGGTGCGGAGCTTGGGATGGAGGTTCATGCAGAGCAGCTGAGGTGGCAGCCGGATGCGATGGTGAAGCTGTGCACGGAGGAGCTGGCTCATGCGAAGCTACTGCTGGCTCATGCGAAGTAGTGCTGCGGAGGCGGGAAAAGGAGCTCATCTAGAAGGATCCTAGAGCCTATAAAAGGACCCCAAGGTCCTCAGCTTCGAGAGTTGGATTTTTTTTAGGGTTTTAGCTTTCGTTTTTCTTTCTGTTCTTCCATAGTTCACAGGCTTCGGCAGTGAGATTTTAGGGAGTTTTATTTGGTTTTTTTCTGTAATTTTCATTTCAGCATATGTAGGGAGTTCGACTCTAGGAGATGGCGATTGGGGGTATTTTGTTTGGGTTTTTCTACTCTTCTATGGGGAGTTCTTCTGTTCAGATGTTTAGGCTTCGTTAGTTCAGCATTCTAAGGATTTTTATTTCATATTTCTTCTGTTTAGGGAGACGATTGCTATTTCCATTTCTTCTGTTCTTCCAGAGGGTTACTGTGATTTTTTTTTAGGTTATTTCCTTCTCTTCTTCTGTAAAGGATTTGAGCATTTGAGGGTTCGATCCAGTGGAGCTTGCTTTGTCTATTTTATTTCTGAAATTGCTTTGTCCCTTTCTTCTGAGTTTAATTGGTTTGATCCATGAGGTAGACGATTATTTTTCCACTTCTTCTGTATTCTCATCGTTTTGGCTGCTGTGTGTAGAGATCGGACGCTTGTTTTCTTCGGTAAGCATCTGGTGGGAGCTGTGGAGATCACTCCAGTGGCGTTCTTCTATTCATTTCATTTCTGTTGTGTTGTGGAGATTGATCCAGAGGCAATTGTTTTGTCCATTTCTTTTGTTATGTTTTCTTCATTTCGTCTATGCTGGAGAATTCGATCCACTACTGGAAGGAGGTTTCGGCATCAGGAGATTGGAAGATTAGTTTGAATGCTTTTGCTATTTCTTCTGTGTTCTATGAAGGCTTCCAGAGGTCGATTGGGTCAGTTTTTGTGAGGAATTTTCCTTCTTCTTTTCTTTTGTTTTTACTTGGATGGCTCAGCAAAGGTCGACGGCTTCAGATCAGAGAGACTGAATCTTTCTTTGCTATTTTCTGTTCTTGAGATTTCCATTTCATTGTTTTTTTTTTTTTTCATCTGGACTGGTTAATGTTGCAATTTATATTTCTTTTCTTGTGTGATTGCTGATCCCTCGAGCTACGGGGGTACAGAGATTTGGAATTTTAGAGTTCATATTGTTTTCATGTGAATCTTTGATGGAGTTCATTAATTTCTGCACTGTCTCCTTTTGATCTTTGTTTTTTAGTAATAGCAGTAGAAATTTGAGTTTGCAACTTTACATCTCTGATTCTTATGTCCTGTCTGATCCTTGAGTTGTGAGGAATTTTACAGTGCATAGTTTCACTAGGATTGCAGATTTTTAAGTCAAATTTTACTCAGCCTCCCTGTGGAAATGACCTGTTCTCACCACTATATTAGTTCATCTTTGTGATCTTAAATTTGTGAGACAGTTTAGAGAAGGTGAGCATATTGATTCGTGCACGGAACTCGAGACAACAGAAGTGTACAATCAACAATGCCACGTTCAAAGAGCTCGAGCCCTTTCTAGAGAAGCCTTCAGAGTTGAAGAATTCTGATGCTCCTAGCATTCAAGCTTTTCTCTCTACTCTTCACTCTCTCTGTGCATCATTGTTGTAGCAACCCGTAAAATTTCGTATTTAAAAATTTGAAATAATAAATTTCTATAAAAACAGAATAATAGAAACATACGTACCATTATCGTATGTGCAAGAACACATCTAAAAATTCCGTAAAAATTGTAAATCAACTCCAAATATTATCCCTAAGTGTTCCACGAAGAAATTCGTGCAACGAAAAATCCGATTGGCCAAACGTACGTCACAACGTGACTATTATCCAAATTAGGAAACTAAGTCAAAAAAATTGTTAACATGGAAAAATAACACGACCATAAATTAAACGAACATGTCGGAGAGATTTCCAACATCATGAAATGAATAACCATTATCGGGTTTGGATCAATGGACCTCTCATAGCCTATGAATAAATTCAAATAAGAAAATGCAATAAAAATCATAACTTTATTATTCCCTAATTAAAAAGGAAAAAACCTATAAGATAAATTCCAATAAATAATGGGGTTGGTTAAATGGACCCATTAGAATTTAGTGGTCCAAAATAAGGATTTTAAAAAGAAGAATAATGGGAAAATACCCTAAATTCCCAACTTAAATATTACTTAAATAGAAAAGAGACATTTAATGCATTAAATAAGTAATTTGAGATGGAATTGGATTCCTAAACCTACCCCATATGGTTTAGCACGATTTTAGACCTCAACCTAACCCAAATAGATGTTGGAAAGCAAGGAAGGAAAGAAGGAGTTAGGAAATCTCGTAATTAAAGAGAAATTTGAGTAGTAGTAGGAATAGGAACCCTTACTAGCTTAAATACTCTCTTAACTCTAAAGGTAGGCATTCTCAAAAGGAAAACTAATTAATTTTGTCTGTAGATTGTTCCATGTACTAGGAACAAAACTTCAAGTTTCATATTTTTTCATTGAGCCAATCTTTTGATCTCTATTTTTGAAATTCTGCAAATATGATGAACCCGACCCTTCTTCTTTATTCTTGGTCTCCATGTATACTCAACCTCGTGCTCTCAAATTTTAACTAGAGTTACTGATGGATGTTTGGCATCTTTTGCCCCTAAAAGTCCTAATTTTTATCCATCCTTTGTCACGAATTAAATCTTGCATGATTTGAACAATGTACTGTTGCGGTTTAACCTTGACTTGTGTTACTAGTTCCATACCTCTTTCTGGAGTCATTTTTGGACCAAGTGTTCAACAGAGAACTTGTTACCTCATGAGTCTACTTTCATTTTGCACTGTTTTCCCCAATTTTTGTTCATCATACTAAAAGTATTAGCCCGAACATTAACATTGTGTTAGATTCACGTAGTTAGTCACAACACATTTTATTACCTAGTCAAACGACCTTTGTTTCTCAATTATTTGCTACTGTAGAAAGTTTTGGAAGTAGTCTAACTAACAAAGGTGGTTTCACTCTATTTGGATCAGCCTAGCATTTGTTTTTATTTTTCAAACCCACAGCTGTCAAACCCAATCCATGTCGGAGTTGGAAATAGGTAGAAAAAGCAACCCAAACGTCATTTTTAGGTAGCGACAGGTCGACACGTCGCTACCATAACGCGACAACATCATGGTCACGACCCATACCAAAAATCAGGCTATTTAGTGGACTTTTTTAGATGGCGACAAGTTCATGGTCGCATTCACTTTCAGAAGGCGACAGGCAAGCGTCGCGTTCTGCCTGTGTCCGCGTAATCGGCCATAACGTTTTCTATAGACCTCGGATTGACGAGCCGTTTCCTTTGCTGGATTCCTCATTCAAAGGGCTTAAATTTGGTATATTAATGTGTGAGAGTTTAATGAAAAATCAATAAGTTATGACCATAGGAAGTGAAGGGATGGGATTGCATTTGCCTTCTAAAAGGCATACATCATGGCTTCCGTCGTTTTGCGTCGTTCTTTGCATGTGTGAGTTTAATCTCTTCTAGTAAGGTTCTAGAAAGTCTTAACATGCATTTATCAACCCATATCAACGTTAAAACATGTTTACATAATTTTTAATTGATTTTAAGTTCATGATCATGCTCTCTACTTGCCGATTATCCACTTCTTGCCTTGTTATAAAACTTGCTAAAAACACATGTTATAAAATGGAGTCATATTGAATGATTTAAAATGTAATAACACGACATCTTTCTATCCATGATTTCTCTCACACGTTCACACACTTGAACCATCGAATTATGGCTTGACTTGGCACAAAATATTTCATAATGTATCTGGTTAATTTATTGCAATAATGTACATTAAATTGCTCTATTTTAAATGAACATGTCTTCATTTCTCGCGTTGTTTGGGAATACTGTTACCGACGCTCCACTGTTCTAGAATTCCTCTAGAATGTCAGGCACTTGTTTCTATATACACACTTTCCATGAGTTGGATGAACTCTCCGTCGGATATTCCTTCTGCCGGACTAGTGAATCCTTGTTCAAGACCTCCGTAAGTCTCCTCTGTCCATGGATTCCCACATGGTCGACGAGCCGGTTGTACCCTAACACCTATGATACCATTTCAGGATAAACATGATCCAAACAGCCTTAGTTGCTCTCGCTCTTATCTTGAATCATGCCGGACCTCTGGACCTGTGCATAACGAGGCCAGTGGAAGGGTTGTGTATTCCACCTGACTGCCAACGCCGTACGTGTGTGTTGTGTAACTGTTACTATCGCTCGTTACTCGATGTTTCTTGTGCAATGACCATAAGATCTCATCTATACTCTACTCGCTCGTCTATTCACGTTCACTCTACTATCTCATCTCTCTCATCTATTCATCTAGTACTCTCTTGGTACTCTTTGAGCTGTGTGGCTCCTACTGTATTGTACTGTTCATGACTGTCTAGCTCTATAATATGGGTCTTGTGACTCTACTGTATCCAATGCATACTGTACAGGGCACAGAGAGTGTCCGAGGGGCTCCAATCTAGTCCTGGGGATAGAGAGCCACCCAAAAATACCTGCTGGGGCTATAGATGGTGTTCTGCATTGCACCAGTTCTGACTATACTGTATTGGCTAGACATCTGACTATTATCCTTTTAGTCTGAGGAGTTCATACGTACGACTATATTACTGTGCTATCACAAACTGTTATACTATTAGTCTGAAGAGTTCAGACATACTGTGCGATTACTGTGCTATCGCAGACTATTATTGAACGGCTAATGTCCTAGAAGTGACTATTGTCGTATTCTACTAGTGCACCATTGTGCAACCATACACGCTATCTCGTTACACGCTATCTCATTACATGCTATCTTGTTATACGCTCTACTTGCTCTACTTGATACTTGCTATCTTGAATTATTGCGTACTATCGTCACTTAATCGCATTCAAAGTGCTCTACTCTCTCGTTGTCTAATGACAATAAAAGTGCTATACTCTCTCGACTATCTACGGATAACCAAAGTGCCATTACTATTTCGATTGACAAAAGTTAATCAAAAGTGCTATACTATCTCGATTGATGAAAATCAATCAATGTGCAATTTACTCTTTACATGTACTATCTCTCCTTGCTATACCTGTCGCTTGCTATTGCTTGCCATTGTCGCTACATACTATTGCATTGTTATCGTTTTTATCGTGACTTGACTTTAATCAACGCGCTATACTTGATTCATCTACTATCTGAACCATGTTACTTGTGCTATTACTTTCTCGACTTTACATGACTCGCTCTATCATTAGTTACTCTGCCATTTAATGCATTAATTATTTAAAGCCTGCTTGAGCCTGAGATTTAAGTCCTACTGGGCATTATCGCTCACCCTTCGTTATTTGTTATTGTGCCTCAGGTAAGTCGGACAATGACGTTACACACACCAATGGGACAGGACCCGAGTGATGAGTGACCCGGAGTCAAGTCATGAAGTTGCCCTAGTACAATGGAGTCTAGTAGTTATTGCTTTAGATTTCTTTTCAATGTAAATTGAGCCCTATGTATTGACTCTGAATTAGTGGTTATAATAATCTTAGTGATTTTATAATGAAATAAAGAGTTTATTCCAATTATTGTTTATTAGATGCTCTGATGTTTATGAAAGTATGCGTAATTGTCATTACCATACTTGTTGCTTACGTTTTCCTCTGATTTATTCCGCTGCTAAATTGGAGGGGCGTGACAGTTGGTATCAGAGCCTAGGATGTCCTTATTAGGATATTTTAAGTCTAGGGATGTTCTAGGTGAACTGCCATAACCGTGTCTAAGTCAACCACCATACCTATGTGAGAGATTGGGTAAAGCTTAGGGTTATGCTAGGAGCTTAACTATATGTATAAGTCCCCTAAGTTTAAGAAGGAAATTAATAAGTCTTATTGCTTGCAGGAACTAGAGGAGATGGCTGGCGAGCATGCACCAATGCACGAATTACAACAGACCATACAAGGGTTAACTCAAGCCCTTAACAACGTAATTCAAGCAAGAGCAAGAAATGGGGTAGGAGACTTATATGGGAACTTTCAACGAATAAATCCCCCTAGGTTTAATGGAACTCCGGATCCCAATGAAGCTGAAAATTGGGTGAAGGCAATGGAACGGATCTTTAGGGTTATGCAATGTTCAAAACAGGAGAAAGCCCTTCTGGAAATCTTCTAGTTCGACCGCGATGCTAGAACCTGGTGGGAAGCTGCCAGTCGACAATTACCCAACATCAACATAGAGTGGGATAAATTTTTAGAATTCTTCAATACCAAATACATTCCCGAGAGGATTTGTGAGAAGAAGGCAAATGAATTCGCCAATTTAGAACAACGAATGATGTCTATAGCAGAATATGAAGTGCAATTTGAAAGACTAGCACAGTACGCACCACATTTGGTGAGTACGGAGAAGATGAAGGCAAAGAGATTCCTAGAAGGGTTGAGACCTGTGTTTTGGGAAAAATTGGCTCCACTAGACATTGAAGTATATTCAGTCATGGTATTGAGAGCTCAATTAGTAGAAGACACCATGGAACTTCTTGAAAAGATTCATAAGAAGAAGGTGTTGAAAAGGCAACGTGCTACTCATTCCAATGATAATGAAGAAAGAAATACCATAGATAGCAAGAGAATGAAAGGGGAAGTGAAGCAGAAGGAATTCTGTAAATTTTGTAAGAAACCAGGGCATCAGATTGATAACTGTTGGAAGAAATTGGGCAGATGCTTACGATGTGGAAGTCAACAACATCGAGTCATCGGTTGTCCAACAAAGAAGAACCAAAATCCACGCCAAGGACGATTACAAGCCCTTGTGGATATAAATCATACCAATAAAGGTGGACAAGGTATCATCACTAAACCCTTAGATAAGTTCATATTATTTTCACGATAGCAAATACCCCAAGTGGGGGAGATGATGGATTGAAATATTTAGAATCAATTGCTAGTTGTATCATATCATATGAATTTGGGGACCAAATTCCTTTTAAGTGGGGGAGGATGTAGAAACCCGAAAAATTACATATTTAAAAATTTGAAATAATAAATTTCTACAAAAACGGAATAATAGAAACATACGTACCATTATCATATGTGCAAGAACACATCTAAAAATTCCATAAAATTGTAAATCAACTCCAATCCACGAAGAAATTCGTGCAACAAAAATCCGATTGGCAAAACGTACGTCACAACGTGACTATTATCCAAATTAGGAAACCAAGTCAGAAAATTGTTAACATGGAAAAATAACACGCCCATAAATTAAACGAACATGTCGGAGAGATTTCCAACATCATGAAATGAATAACCATTATCAAGTTTGGATCAATGGACCTCTTATAGCCTATGAATAAATTCAAATAAGAAAATACAATAAAAACCATAACTCTATTATTCCCTAATTAAATAGGGAAAAACCTATAAGATAAATTCCAATAAATAATGGGCTTGGTTAAATGGACCCATTAGAATTTAGTGGTCCAAAATAAGGATTTTAAAAAGAAGAATGATGGGAAAATACCCTAAATTCCCAACTTAAATATTAGTTAAATAGAAAAGAGACATTTAATGCATTAAATAAGTAATTTGAGATGAAATTGGATTCCTAAACCAACCCGCATATGGTTTAGCATGAATTTAGACCTCAACCTAACCCAAATAGAAGTTGGAAAGCAAGGAAGGAAAGAAGGAGTTAGGAAATCTCGTAATTAATGAGAAATTTGAGTAGTAGTAGGAATATGAACACTTACTAGCTTAAATACTCTCTTAACTATCCATGGCCGGCCATGAAACTTTGCTGAGGCTCTCTAGACGTGGAGAGAAGGCCAAGGAGAAGGAGAATTCGTGGGGAGAAGCCTCTCTCAAGTATCTTCCTTTGTTCTTCAAGTTCTAGCCCTAGAAGAGTAAAACGACTAAAGGTAGGCATTCTCATGAGAAAAACCTAATTAATTTTGTCTGTAGATTTTTCCATGTACTAGGAACAAAACCCTCAAGTTTCATATTTTTTCATTGAGCCAATCTTTTGATCTCTATTTTTGAAATTCTGCAAATATGATGAACCCGACCCTTCTTCTTTATTCTTGATCTCCATGTATACTCAACCTCATGCTCTCAAATTTTAACTAGAGTTACTGATGGATGTTAGGCATCTTTTGCCCCTAAAAGCCCTAATTTTTATCCATCTTTGTCATGAATTAAATCTTGCATGATTTCGACAATGTACTGTTGTGGTTTAACGTTGACTTGTGTTACAAGTTCCATACCTCTTTGTGGAGTCGTTTTTAGACCAAGTGTTCAACGGTGAACTTGTTACCTCATGAGTCCACTTTCATTTGGCACTATTTTCTCCAATTTGTTTTGAACATACTAAGAGTATTAGCCCGAACATTAACACTGTGTCAGATTCACATAGTCAGTCATAACATGTTTTATTACCTAGTCAAACGACCTTTGTTTCTCAATTATTTGCTATTGTACAAAGTATTGGAAGAAATCTAACTAACAAAGGTGGTTTCACTCTATTTGCAACACCCTAGCATTTGTTTTGATTTTTCAAACCCACAGCTGTCAAACCCAATCCAAGTTGGAGTTGGAAATAGGTAGAAAAAGTAACTCAAACGTCATTTCCAGGTAGCGACAGGTCGACATGTCGCTACCATAACGCGACAACATCATGGTCGCAACCCATACCAAATATCAGGCCATTTCGTGGTCTTTTTCAGAAGGCCACAAGTTCATGGTCGCGTTCACTTTCAGAAGGCGATAGGCAATGCGTCGCGTTCTGCCTGTGTCCGCTTAATCGGCCATAACATTTTTTATAGACCTCGGATTGATGAGCCATTTCCTTTGCTGGATTCCTCATTCAAAGGGCTTCAATTTGGTATATTCATGTGTGAGCTTTGAATGAAAGATCAATAAGTTATGACCTTAGGAAGTGAAGGGATGGGATTGGATTTGCCTTCTAAAAGGCATACATCTTGGTTTCTGTCGTTTTGCATCGTTCATTGCATGTGTGAGTTTGATCTCTTCTAGTAAGGTTCTAGAAAGTCTTAACATGCATTTATCAACCCATATCAAAGTTAAAACATGTTTACATAATTTTTAATTGATTTTAAGTTCATGATCATGCTCTCTACTTGCCGATTATCCACTTCTTGCCTTGTTATCAAACTTGCTAAAAACACATGTTATAAAATGGAGTCATTTTGAATGATTTAAAATGTAATAACACGACAACTTTCTATCTATGATTTCTCTCACATGTTCACACACTTGAACCATCCAATTATGGCTTGACTTGGCACCAAATATCTCATAATGTATCTGGTTAATTTATTGCAATAATGTACATTAAATTGCTCTATTTTAAATGAACTTGTCTTCGTTTCTCGCGTTGTTTGGGAATACCGTTACCGACGCTCCACTATTCTAGAATTCCTCTAGAACGTCGGGCACTTGTTTCTATATACACACTTTCCTTCACTTGGACGAACTCTCCGTCGGATATTCCTTTTGCCGGACTAGTGAATCCTTGTTCAAGACCTCCGTAAGTCTCCTCTGTCCATGGATTTCCGCATGGTCGATGAGCCGGTTGTACCCTAACACCTATGATACCCTTTAGGGATCAACATGATCCAAACAGCCTTAGTTGCTCTCGCTCTTATCTTGAATCACGCCGGGCCTCTGGACATGTGCATAATAGGGCCAGTGGAAGGGTTGTGTATTCCACCTGACTGCCAACGCCGTACGCGTGTGTTGTGCAACTGTTACTATCGCTCGTTACTCGACGTTTCTTGTTCAATGACCATAAGATCTCATTTATACTATACTCGCTTGTCTATTCACGTTCACTCTACTATCTCGTCTCTCTCGTCTATTCATCTAGTACTCTCTTGGTACTCTTTGAGTTGTGTGGCTCCTACTGTTTTCTACTGTTCATGACTGTCTAGCTCTATAATATGGGTCTTGTGACTCTACTGTATCCAATGCATACTATGCAGGGCACAAAGAGTGTCCGAGGGGCTCCAATCTAGTTCTGGGGGTAGAGAGCCACCCGAAAATACCTGCAGGGGCTATAGACGGTGTTCTGCATTGCACCGATTCTGACTATACTGTATTGGCTAGACATCTGACTATTATCCTCTTAGTCTGAGGAGTTCATACGTACTGTTATATTACTGTGCTATCACAAACTGTTATACTATTAGTCTGAAGTGTTCAGACATACTGTGCGATTACTGTGCTATCACAGACTGTTACTGAACGGCTACTGTCCTAGAAGTGACTATTGTCGTATTCTACTAGTGCACCATTGTGCAACCATACACGCTATCTCGTTACATGCTATCTCGTTACATGCTATCTTGTCATACGCTCCACTTTCTCTACTTGATACTTGCTATCTTGAGTTATTGAGTACTATCGTGACTTAATCACATTCAAAGTGCTCTACTCTCTCGTTGTCTAATGACAATAAAAGTGCTATACTCTCTCAGCTATCTACGGATAACTAAAGTGCCATTACTATTTTGATTGACAAAAGTTAATCAAAAGTGCTATACTATCTCGATTGATGAAAATCAATCAAAGTTCAATTCACTCTTTACATGACCAACTACTATCTCTCCTAGCTATACATGTCGCTTGATATTGCTTGCCATTATCACTACATACTGTTGCGTTGTTATCGTTTCTATTGTGACTTGACTTTAATCATCGTGCTATACTTGATCCATCTGCTATCTGAACCATGTTACTTGTGCTATTACTTTCTCGACTTTACATGACTCGCTCTATCATTAGTTACTCTGCCATTTAATGCATTAATTATTTAAAGCCTGCTTGAGCCTGAGATTTAAGTCCTACTGGGCGTTATCGCTCACCCTTCGTTAGTTGTTATTGTGTCTCAGGTATGTCAGACAATGACGTTACACACACCAATGGGACAGGACCTGAGTGATGAGTGACCCGGAGTCAAGTCATGAAGTTGCCCTAGTATAATGGAGTCTAGTAGTTATTGCTTTAGATTTCTTTTCAATGTAAATTGAGCCCTATGTATTGGCTCTGAATTAGTGGTTGTAATAATCTTAGTGATTTTATAATGAAATAAAGAGTTTATTCCAATTATTGTTTATTAGATGCTCTGATGTTTGCGAAAGTATGCGCAATTATCGTTACCATACTTGTTGCTCACGTTTTCCTTCGATTTATTCCGTTGCTAAATTGGAGGGGCATGACAATTGTAAATCTGGGGGAGAGTCTTTTGGCTGAGAGTCTTTGAGTTGGTGTACATCCTATTCAACTCTCAGCCTATTCTTTATTTTCTAAGAAAGAGTTCGGTCCAGCTAAGGGACTGTTCTTAGCATTTCCTTCAGGGAAGAACCTAGCTAGGTTTAAGTCTAGCAGAACCTTGTTGGAGTTTGTACCAACTGAACCTAGCTGGGGGTTTAAGTCTAGCAGAACCACACTGGGGTTTGTTCCAAGAGGTTAGCTTCTTGACCTGTAATAGAAGTTAGTATCCTTCCTACTCGGAAAGGGAGAGGACCAACAGGGAGTTGGGGGTTTGTATATCCTTGGGGGAATTGTACCCTGGTTAGTGAAATCCCAAGATTTTGCTTGGGGACTGGACGTAGGACTTCTATTTGGAAGGGCCGAACCAGGATAAAATTCCTTGTGTTCTTTTGTGTGATTGTTTATTTGCTTCCGCACTGCTACTCTCTATCACACTATCTAACCAAAAATATAAATGGAAATTTTTGTGTTTAAGTTTCTTTTTCTGCAGTGAATCTATTCAACCCCCCCCTCTAGATAGCGTGCTGCCATTCGTACCAAGTGGGCCAACACAAGGTATATTGGACCTTTCCTAATTACAGAGAGGATCGGCGAGGTTGCGTATAGGTTGTGTCTTCTGGTCGAGTTAGCAGGAGTACATAGTGTCTTTCACGTTTCCCAGCTCAGGAGGTACATTGCAGATCCGTCACACATGTTAGATTACTCGCAGCTTGAGGTAGCACCAGATTTGTCAGTACCAGAGCACCTAGTCAGAGTTGTGGACCGTAGAGTGCAACAGTTGCATAGGAGGTAGATTCCGCTGGTCAAGGTTGTTTGGGAGGACTGCGTTGGTGGCGAGGCCACGTGGGAGTGTGAGGATGAGATGAGAGAGCAGTTTGCAAACTTGTTTGAGTGATCGGTATGTTATTTTTCCTTATATGGCTTTCTGTTGAAATCGAGTTTCTTTCAATTTCGAGGACGAAATTCATTAAGTGGGGTAGAATGTAAGACCTTGCCCTCATGGGACCTTGGCCCCATCCTCATGGTCATGACGGACCACCTGGTCACGACATTGTCGCACCAGAGGAGCTGTTCGCGACATACTTTTGGTTGCAACACACCTAGCCGTCGTGTTTTGGTCGCGACAGGGGTGGCCGTCAAGTTCTTGTCGCGACGTCTGAAGGCGATGCAACTTCATTTTGACTGTTCTGACTGCTGTACTTTCTATCAGAACGGCCTTGTTGGGTGTCAGGCATGTATAGCGCTGATGTGACCTGGCAGGCTGTCGCGTTATGGTTTTCTAGATCTTCGACGTTTGACAGCTTTTGGTGTTGCACCGAGGTAGGCAGTCACGACATGGTCACGATCTGTAGGGCAGTCACGAGAAGGTTGTTGTCGCTCTGGCCTGACCCATCGCATCTCTGGTCCCATCGGTTCAAAACCGAGGCATGAAAGGTTGCGAAATTATCAAATATGGTAATCTAGAAGGGGGGTTGAATAGATTACTATCAATTAAAAATTTACTACGACCTTCTTATAATGAAAACACAGACTTTTGAAACTGTAACAAAATTTAAGCTAAACTTAGATGTGCCTACCAATCATCTATCGTAAAGACGTGCAAACCACAGGACATGAATCTTTAAGGTGGTTCGGAGTACACAACTTGTGTATCCTACGTCCACCGTCCACACACACACGCAGAAACAACTGCTTATGAGCTGGTTCACGACTACAACTCACACACACGAGTTGTCTGATGTGAAACCACGATCAGAACAACACAAACCATGTGAATCAAGCACAAGAACGCTTGAAACACAACCACACACAGAAGTATGAGAAAACAGAGAAAGAGAAGAGTTCTGAGTTGAAAGAACAAATCCTAATGTGGAACTCTTCAAGATGCTCATCTAGATGAACTTCAAACTTCGTCTTGGCAAGTATAGATTGATGGAGAAGCTTGAATCACAGACGAACTGGCTTCACCTCCACTTGGATGACGGATCTTCCTTTCCCTGGGCGGTAGGTTGAAGCAGAGCAGCAGGTGGAGGCTTTTTGTCTTGGGATTCGCTTAGGGTTTGATGGTATGGCCTCTTGCTACGAAAATAACCCCATATGTCCTATATATATGGGTGTCCAAATATGGAGAGACGTGCTTGACAGAATTACCCAAAACATGGATCATATCTTGGACATCGGAGCTTTCCAAAACTACGTCTGTCGACAGGCGACATGTTGTTGTCGACAGCTACTGCCCAGTTCTGGCTTTCATGTTTCTGGAACACTGGATCTGTCGACAGATATGGTCTTGTTGTCGACAGGCACACTTCATCTGTCGACAGGAGCATATTGGCTATCGATAGGTACTGCTTTCTGAGTGCTTCCAGAACCTTGTTTTGTTCTATCATGTCTATCTGTCAACAGGGGATTTCTTGGCTGTCGACAGATGATCACTTGAAGTTACTTTTTTGTTTCTTTTTCACCTGAATCTTGTTGCTTGGCTTATATGCATTCATATCTACATTAAAAGACATTTTAAGTGAGATGTAATGAATACATAGGTGATCATCTTGACACTTGATCATGTCATTCATGTCCTTAACAAATAGGTCATTGTACCATCATCAATTGCAATGTTCATTGAAAAACACATCATCAAAAACATTAAAGCACAAGTAAACCCAACATTCTCCCCCTTTTTGATGATGACAAAATTTCAATTTATGCATATTGATGATTTCTCCCCCTTTTGACAACATTAAAAAAGACACATTATGCACACATGGATAAGATGTAAGTAAAGGAACTGAGGTTTTTCATTCATTAACATGCCAGACACTCAGTTACAAAAGATGACCATTGCATGACATAAAGTGAAAGCATTAGAAGGAAAGATATATGACTGACGCAAATAACTTAGTGACCCAGTACCCAAATCTAGAATGATGACCTAGATAACCCAATGACTCTCTAGACATCGTCATTCCCTGGTACATCGGGATGACGAAAGCTATGAAAATCAGTAGAGAGCCTGGCAAGCTGGTCTTGTAACTGCACTTGTGTGTTGGCCAGTGCATCCATCCTCATATCCACATGATCGAGACGGGTGTTAAGATGCTCAAAACCCGTGGTGAATTGGAGTTGCAATTGGGCCATCTGACCAGCAATGAAATCCCTAAGAGAGGGAGGTTGTTCCCATTGTGCAGCATCAGCAGGATCATCTCCCTGAGCATCCATGGGCTTTGCCTAGGAGTCTTCATCATCACCTTCATCATCACCTTCATCAGCAACAGATTCTTCCTCAACATTTGGAGCTTGACCCTTGAGAGGCCTTGTCACTACCCCATCCACAAATTTGTAGCCCATCCGATGCACCACAGTAACATCAAAAGTACTTCTGGACTTGAGTTTGATGCACTCAGAGTCAGAGATGGGAATGCCAATAAAAGATAGGAGGGATGTAATAGGACATGCATATGGCATTGACCTCTTGGGGTTAGTGAAACATTTCTTAATGAGGTCTACCATGATGTTAGGAAGATTGATTTGTTCACACTTCAGAAAGTAGTGGAAGAGGGACTTGTGGACTGTAGTAACGAGTTCCCTACATCCATCTTTAGGAACAACAATAGTACTGAAGATGTGGTGAATGAGACGATTAAGTGGAGGAAAAGAATTGGCATTTAGCTTAACATTATCTACACCGGGATGATAAACATGATGGGTGATGGGAGTGTAGTAGTCAGAAGCAGATGAAGGGTTGACAAGAATGTCCACCCCAGAGTTAGGAATTTGTAGGGCACGAGAAAAAAGAGAGGGAGTGATGTGAAAAGGAGTGCCCTTAACAGTGGTATACAACTCCGAGCTTACCACTGACAACTGAAGGTTATTATAGAACTCCGTCACAGATGTGGTAGAATACCTGGTGTGGGAGTACACAAATTCGGTCCAGCCCTGAGTGTCGAACAGGGTTGTAGACCAGGAAACATGTCCTCAATGGATTCAAAGTTCACGAACCGAGGTTTTACGAACTGGTGAATGAGCCCTGGACCCTGGACGCCTGAAGGTTGCAAGGAACGATGAGCTCTGGCATACGATCTTCCCGATGCTTTGTCCGCCGCTCGGCTGGTGCCCTAGAACCCTCGCCGGCTTGTGGAGACCGAGGACGACGTTGAGAGGCACGCTTCTTGGCCGGAGGAGCCATCAGAAGGGGTGATGTTAGTGTGGAGAAGGCTCTGAAGGTGGAAGGGGACAGAAGGAGGAAGAAACGCAGAGAGAAACAATCTCTCTTCTGTCGCCCGAAGAAAGAGGGATTTGGGGAGGAAGTAAGGAGGAGAGACTTTTGGAGGTAGGAATGGGAGGAAGGGTTTGTGGGTGCCTTTTAAAGAGTGTTGGAGAGAATTTGAAAGGGCAGGGTCCCACGTGTCACGCCCCGACGCGAAATATCGGAGCGCGAAGGCAGTTGCAAGAAAAAGGTATAAAGCGAATACTAGACATCAAACCATTGCACATTGAATAATACTAAAGCAAATCCTTCTCATTAATAACTTTTCAAATGTCTAGTTACAACCACTAATATCAGAGCCATTCTATAGGGCCCAATTACATTGCAATAAAAGGAAATAACTAACTACAACTCTAAGATAACTTAATGACTCGAGGGTACTCCTAGCTTCACTCTTGGTCATTCCCTTCCTCGTGAGTGTATGTGTCATCCTCGGTCTCACCTGAGAACACAACATCAAATAACGTAGGGTGAGTGATAACTCCCAGTAGAACTTAAATCTCAGGATCAAGCAGGCTTTAAATAATTAACGCATTTAATGGCAGAGTGTCTAAAGATAGCAGGTACAAGAGAGTCAAAATATAGCAAGAGATAGCACAACAGGTAACATGATAGCACAATAGCACGAGATCGAGTATAGTTTCCAAAAATAGCACAAGTATCGAGTATAGCACGAATAGCAGGATGGCCATAGCACAACTAGCACAAGTTTAATAATAGCACGACGAGTATAGCACTTGTTTGTCATTCTAGACATCGAGAGAGTATAGCACGTTTTGTGTTTTGATTGTCATATAGATAGTCGAGATAGATAGCACTTGAGTGTAATGCCAAACACTCTGATCATTTAACTCCAATGGGCACTAGCACTTTTGGGCACACATCCCAGGACCAGATCGGGCCCTTTATACATTGCCAGACATTGGTTATATTGTATCTTTAAACAATCAGTCAATGGCGAATATAGAGTACCAAGAATAGTTAAGAGCATTAGATGAATAGACGAGATAGTAGAGAGAACGCGAATAGACGAGCGAGTAGAGTATAGATGAGAGCTAAGGGTACATCATGTAAAACAACGAGTAAATAGGCGATAATAATAGTTGCACAACACGCACACGTCATATTGGCAGTCAGGTGGAATTTACGATCTTCCCGCTAGCCATGTTATGCACAAGTCCAGAGGTCCGACGTGATTCAAGGTAAGAGCGAACTTCTAATAGTCGTTTGGATCATATCGATCCCTAAAGGTGTAATGGGTTTTAGGGTACAACCGGCTCGTCGATCATGTGGGAATCCATGATCAGAGGAGACTTACAGAGGCCTTGTGCAAGGGTTCACTAGTCCGGTGAAAGGAATATCCGACGGAGAGTTCACCACAAGCCAAGTAAAGTGTGTATATAAAATAGGTGCTCGACGTTCTAGAGGAATTCTACAACAGTGGATCGTCGATATCGGTATATAAACAACGCATGAAACGAATACAAGTCCTTTAAAATAGGGCAATTAATATACTTTATTGCAATAAATTACCAGATACATTATGAGATATTTTATGCCAGATTTCAGCCATATATGGATGGTTTATGTATGAGCATGTGTAAGAGAAAGCATAGATAGAAAAGAAGTCATGAATATGTATTTTAAAGCATTGAATATAGCTCCATTTTAAAATAGGTGTTTTTACTGCGTGTATGACTGTTAAAAAGGTGAGAGCAATAAATTTTAAGGGTTTTCATCAAAAATCCTGTGAACGCGACGTAGGCCAATAAGGGTCGCGACATGGTCAAGGCAGATCGCGACAGGGCCTAAAAAGGGTCGCGACAGGGCTGCCAGGACAGAAGGCCAGAACGCGACGTAGGGTACTGTCGCGTTCAGAACGCGACAAGGAAAGCGTCGTGATGGGCTTGAGAACGCGACCTGTCGGGCCGTCACGATCTCAAGTCCGTGGCCTGAGTCTGACAGAGTTCTGCTCTGTCTTGGATTGCGGTCCAGAAATATCAGGTTTTGATACAGGGTCCTTCAGAAAATCATAACTAATTGTATACACAATGAAAAATCATGAAACCAGTGGCAAATGATACTAGACATGCGAGAGTACTTCCAGTAAATAGGAATTAGAGAGAGAGCATGGTTTGAACATGTTTGAGCATGAACAATAACGAGTAACATAGAACATGATATAGAGAGCAAGATTGATTTAATTCAAGCAACATGCTCAACAAAAATTCGGGCTTTCAGGGGCAAAAGGTCCCTAACAACATGAAGTGTCTATAGTAAAATTTTCGTAGCATGGGATCAAGTGTACATGGAGATATGATTCAAACATGATGACTCGGAGTTATCATGTTTGCAGAACTTCTAAAATCAATAACAAAAGATTGGCTCGATGAAAAATTATGAAACAAGAGGGCTTTTGTTCCTGGTGATTAGAACTACCTATAGATGGATTTGATTTAGTTTTGCTTGTGAGAATGCCTACCTTTGACTCAATTTATCTTCTAGGGTTAAAATCTCCAAGAACGATGAAGAAGCTCCAAGAACTCCTTCTCCCCACGAGATCCTCTCGTCCTTGGCCTCTTCTCCACATCCAACATCCTTTGGCAATAAGCTAGGGTCGGCCAAGAGGGTTGAAGAGATGTATTTATGCATGTATGGGTTCCTATTCCTACTTCTATTCTAATTGCTCTTTAATTATGAGATTTCCTAACTCCAACCTTCCCTTCTTGCTTTCCAACCTCTATTTAGGTTAGGATGGGATCTAAATTCGTGCTAAATCAAAAGGGGTAGGCTTAGGAATCCAATTCTAACTCTTATTGCCTCTTTTAATGCTTAAAGAGTCATTTTCTATTTAGGAGATATTAAGACTCTGAATTTAGGGTATTTTCTTTTTATTTACTATTTGTAAATTCATATTTTTACCCAATAAGTTCTAGAGGATCCATTAAGCAAAGCCCATTACTCTTTTCCATTTAATGGGTTTTATTTAATGCTCTTTTCATTGAATACCGCTTTAGCTAAGTTTTTAATTTCTTATTTAAATTTTTATTTTTCTAAAAAATTCAGGTTGCTACACCACGAAATCCACCCTAAAAGGTCACCAGTTGGACTTCCAAAAGTCACCCTGTCGTCGGATGTCGACAGCTGCAGAGCAGCTGAGCCAGAAATGATAAATTTTGAGAAATTTCACCCCATTTGAGCATGCACTGTTCGTATTAAGGTGGAGAACAGGTTTTAAACATATTACTGTTGGATTGAGTGTGTTCTGGAATTTCCCAAAGTTGTATTTAAATGATAACCAATGAACATCACTCATACTTTGATTTTGATGATGAGACATTATGATTTTAATGATGACATGTTGTGATTTCAATGCTTACCGGGTGAAACATGTTAATGTTCAAACAACATGTTTTGATGTTTAATATCTCATATTTTAATGATAATATCTTGTACTAATGATTAATGTGTTAATTTTGCAGGTGTATACAGATTTTGCCTTGGTAGTGTCGACACACCCCTTACTGGTGTCGACACAGTGCTTCAAACCCTAAGGCAAAATGAGGAAGAAAAAGTCATGTGTGTCCACATAGTCTCAGTAGTGTCGACACTAGTCCCAGATTCCAGAGATCTCAGTTGACAGGTCTGCTTGGTAGTGTCGACACAGGCTCAAGTAGTGTCGACACTAGACCCAGTTCCCAGAAGACCTATTTGGCTGTTCTGGACAGTGTGTCGACACTGCCTGAAGTAGTGTTGACACTAGTGTGTCTTCCCAGAGAACCACTTATGCCAGTCTGGGACAGTGTGTCGACACACTCTGAAGTAGTGTCGACGCACTTCGGCTAAAACTCAAAATCAGGAATTTCATTTGGACACGTGGCTGCTTGGGAATTAGGGGATCTGCCTAGGTTTTTGTGCCCACGTACCCTAAGGTCTTTTATGGTCACATTGGGCTATAAATACCTTTGTCCTAGGCACTCAAAGGTACCCCGCACAAGTCAAGAGCTCAGAGCTTTCTGGAAAAAGGCAAGGAGAGCAGGAAAGAGGCATCTTTATCCCGAGGAGCAGAGCAGCGCCGCCAAAGGGAGAAGAAGGAGAAGAAGAAGGAAAAGAAGAGGAGGAGCTCGAGATTGCAAGAGTGCTGATCCAGAAGGAGATCCAGTCAAGTTTGTAATTGGTCAGAGTCCTGAATTTTCTGGGGAATCTGTGTATGTGATCTACATAGATCTCCCAATTCTATTTGTCCTCATCAAATCTATTGTATTGAGATAGATTGTGCTAGAGAATCTATTCTGTAATTGGGCTTGGTCTAGCAGAACTTGGATCTATTGTGATCCAGAGGTTTGAGTACTTTGTACTCAATTTTGGAGCCATAGTGTGGCGGAACACCTCGGCCAAGCCCGTTAAACCGATAATGTACTTGATCCGAGTCCGCCTCCCGCGAACGGGCCGAAGCATCGCAAGGGATACCAAACCACAGTCCGTGTAAACATAAAGGAACACACCACATTTTATATATATATAACAAGTTACATAGCCATATTTCCACAAAACGGAAAAGAAGTACAAGAGCCTGGGGCATACCCCCAGGTACAACTGATGAAAATAAACAACTAACTACACTACACTGCTGGAGCTGCTACTACACAGCTGGAGGTACCGACCCTGCACCGCTACGGCGCGGCTCTGAACTGGACGACGGTCGTGAAACGTCCTCCTCGCTCTCACCTGAGGGGGTAGGGGTGAGCCTCGCTAGTCACTGGCTTAGTAGGGAACTCCCCCAAAATCGAGCAAACCAAAAACCACAAGTACAAAGGCAATAAACAGTACCAACAATTTATAGAACAGCTAAGCAGGATATAAAAGCTGTAAAAGTACTCACCGTCTACCGACTACGAAAAACAACTGTAATAATTAAATGGAAAACCAGTACAGGTGTACAAAGTAAAGTAGAGACAGCCAAACACAAGCCACGTGAACTGGTTCGCGACACCAGAAACTGACTCAGACAAGCTAACACAGGTCCACCTCTCAGTCTCGCAGCCACGGACGAAAGGTCCAGCTGTCGCTCCACGTAAAAAGGTCAAGCAACTGTAGAGACCAACCAAACACCACCACCTGCGGACCACATGGTTACAGGCCCATGCCTAACACCTCTAGAGATCCTGGCTCGGAACTCTCTAGAGTGAGGCACTGGAAAAGGAGTAACTGGGGTCCAATACGTCTACTGGTGTCCGTACCCCCAACTACGAGCGCGCTACAAGTGACTAAAGACAAACACAAGTGTCATTGTGCCACTGTCGTCTTTCCCTCAGCCGGACGTGCACCTCAAACACAAGAGTGAGGGTGTCCAGGTCAGACAACACAGACCTCGACGGTACAACACAAGTACCGGGACAAAGCCCTGAGCTAACAGCCTGGCTCACAAAGAAACTGGGGCACCCAACTGGAGAGGTAACCACGGTAGGCGTCGTACTACTCGCCACGTACACAAAACCACGTGCACGTCACACACAAACCACGTGAAACATCATGTAAACCTCAGGTAACAACAGTTCACTACACGTGACCTCAACTGTACTCGCGTGAATAACACGCAACCTCGAAACCGAGTTACTAACTGCATACCCCGTATGCTAAACATAGAAATCATGTGCACTCAGTGCACCACAGGTGCCAACGCACCATTCATTATCAATAAATACCATAAATAGTTATTTCTGCTTATACACAAGTTAGCGGCCACATCAACTTCCGCTTACAGGAAGTAGACGGCAAGGGATCTGGCCGTCTATATCCCGGCTGATGAGCCTAGCGACAAACGATGTTGATGCCTAGTTCTTCGGCCTCTATCCTGGTAGAAACCCTAAACTGATCCTATAGGTTTTACAACCGTTAAAACAACGGAAAGACATGCAGAAATAGTCCCTCTAACATCCATACACTATAATTAAACTACAACAGCATGCTTTACTACTTGAATTCATCAAACCACCCATTATCCCCGCATGGATACCATGACCCGAAATTGCTATTTTCATGCAGATCCATGTTTTCTAATTACATTAACACGACCTATAGGAGTTACAAGGGTCATTCCCTACCTTAGCACACGCTTAAACCTCCTGAATTCTCCTGGTTCACACCGAACCCTCCGCGAGCTCCCCACGGCAATTGCACCACACCACGGTGTTTCCTCGTGCAATTCGGCAATGCCACACGTCCCACGATCCTCCAACCACTCTTCTGATTCTGTTGGAAGCTTCAGAGACACGGGGGCATGAAGATGGGGCAAGGGGAAGAGAGAACCAGGTGGAAAACCTGCTCTCGGGTGACCCTATAACATGCAAAATTCACAGGTTGGCGTCAACCCCTCTGCTGCCTAGGGTAACTGCCACCATAAACGTCCACATCTTATGCCGCCAAGTTCATGCAATCAACGGCACCCTACCTGGACGCCAATAAGTCAACGGCCACCCCTGGCCGCCAACTCCAAGTCAACTGTAGCAGGTCCTATTTCATTTCAGGACCAAACCTGCTCCTCACCTAAACAAACCACACATCTAAACCACACATTCCACACAACCAACTCACACTGGCCTTACAACGGCCGCCACAACCACAACACACATGATCCGCATGGATCCGAAAAGCTCGCGACGTTACATTACTATCATCTAAAAAGAAATTTTCGACCTCGAAATTCATAACACAACTCAAACACAAACAACTTAAATATACACACTTTTACAAGTACTATCATCTAAAAAGAAAATACAAAGGCTTATTCAAACAGATAGGGATACCCTTTAGCCATTTCCTCGGCTAACTCCCAGGTATCCTCACCACCTAACCTATTTTCCCATCTTACTTTAACTAGCTCAATTTCTCTATTTCTCAGCTTCTTTATCTTTCGATCTGTGATCTGCACCGGATACTCTGGCATAGTCATATCCGGCCTCAGGTCACCACCTTGATATCTGATTATTTGAGCTGGATCTTCAATACAGTTTCTCAACATAGAGACATGAAATATATCATGAACATCCGCAAAATCTACTGGCAAATCCAGCCTATAAGTTGTTTCCCCAATCCTTTCTAACACTTGAAAGGGTCCCACATACCTTGGACTCAACTTTTCAGTGTTACCAAACCTCATAATACCTTTACTCGGGGAAACTCTCAAGAAAACAAAATCTCCCACTTCAAACTGAAGTGGTCTCCTCCGGATATCTGCATAACTCTTTTGCCTGCTTTGAGCTGCCTGTAATTTTTCTTTAATAAGCTTCACTATTTTTGTGGTTTGCTGAATCAAATCAGGACCCACTAATTGCCTTTCTCCCACTTCATGCCAGTTCAATGGGGTTCTACATGGCCTTCCATATAAAGCTTCATACGGTGCCATCCCAAGACTGGTATGATAACTATTATTATAGGCAAATTCAACCATTCCCAAATGATGCTCCCAGCTACCTCCCCAAACTAAACAACAAGCCCGCAACATATCCTCAATCGTCTGAATAGTTCTCTCTGTTTGACCATCTGTCTGGGGATGATAAGAGGAGCAATATCTCAGCTCAGTACCAATTACTCTTTGCAGGCTTCTCCAAAAACCAGAAGTAAATCTTGGATCTCTATCAAACACAATAGTCTTCGGAATACCATGCAGTGGAACAATTCTTTCAACATAAATATTTGCTAATCTGTCCACTGTCCAAGACATACTTACTGCCACTAATCTGCACACCTTGGTCAATCTATCAACAAATACCCATATTCCATTATGACCGGAACTCGATCTTGGTAAACCTGCCACAAAGTCCATAGCAATATCATCCCATTTCCACTGTGGAATAGGTAACGGTTGTAACAAACCTCCAGGCTTCTGATGCTCTGCTTTAATCTGTTGACAGATAGCACATCTTGCAACAAACTCTGCTATTTCTTTTTTCATATGAGGCCACCAGAAATGCTTTATCAAATCATGGTACATTTTAGTACTACCCAGATGGATAGTGTACGTAGATTTATGAGCCTCTTCCAGCACTCGCTGCTTTACTTCTCTTTTTGCTGGAACAAACAACCTGCCCCTGAGCCTGACCACACAATTATCATCAATGGTAACTCCTTCCATTTTCACAATTTTAGCTAAACTTATATCTGCTCTCTGAGCCTCAACAATCTGCCAATACAAAGACGGCTCTACAGCACTAGCAGCTAGTACTGCCCGTCGCTGACTACTGGGCACATACAAAGAATTCTCTACTATTTCTTCATACAGCTTCCACTCTTTAATCATCATCAAACTTACATATGCCTTTCTGCTCAAGGCATCAGCTACAACATTGGCCTTACCCGGATGGTAAGCCAAACTGAAATCATAATCCTTTAAATATTCAACCCATCTGCGCTGGCGAAGGTTCAAATCTTTCTAAGAGAAAATATACTTCAAGCTTTTATGATCTATAAAGATCTCAAATCTCTCGCCATACAGATAATGCCTCCACATTTTCAAGGGAAACACAACTGCTGCCAATTCCAAATCATGAGTGGGGTAATTCTCCTCGGCCGGCTTCAATTGCCTGGATGCATAAGCTATCACTTTACCATGCTGCATAAGCACTGCACCAAGTCCTCTTCTTGAAGCATCAAAATACAACACAAAACCACCACTCCCTATCGGTAATGTCAATATAGGTGCTGATGTAAGGCTCTTCTTCAATTCCATAAAACTTTTCTGACATTCACCAGACCACACAAAAAGCACACCTTTTCTAGTCAATTTAGTCATAGGTGCTGCAATTTTTGAAAAATCTTGAATAAAGCGCCTATAATAACCTACCAATCCCAGAAAACTTCTAATCTCGGTTATTGTCTTAGGCACTCCCCATCTCATCACTGCTTCCACTTTACTCGGGTCCACTGCTATTCCTTTAGCTGAGATAACATGACCCAGAAACTGAATTTCATTCAACCAAAATTCACACTTATTGAATTTAGCAAACAACTGGTTATCTCATAACAACTGCAGAGTAAACCTCAAATGAGCTGCATGCTCCTCTTCAGATGCTGAATAAATCAAAATATCATCGATAAAGACCATAATGAATTGGTCTAAATATGGATGAAAAATTCTATTCATCAGATCCATAAAACCTGCAGGAGCATTAGTCAACCCAAATGGCATAACCACAAACTCGAATTGACCATATCTGGTTCTGAAAGCTATCTTATCTATATTCTCTTCTTTAATTCTCAATTGATGGTACCCGGACCTCAAATCAATTTTATAAAATACCTTTGCTGATTGCAACTGATCAAACAGATCATCTATTCTCGGCAACGGGTACTTATTCTTAATGGTCACATCATTCAATTTTCTATAATCAATACACATCCGAAAACTTCCATCTTTCTTTTTCACAAACAATACCGGCGCTCCCCACGGGGAATGACTCGGTCTAATAAACCCTTTTTGCAACAGCTCTTCTAACTGCTTTTTCAATTCTTTAAGTTCTACTGGGGCCATCCGATATGGAGCTTTAGAAATCGGCATGGTACCTGGCAGCAACTCAATGGTAAAATCCACCTCTCTATGTGGATCTAAACCAGACAAATCTTCAGGAAAAACATCAGCAATTTCCCTAACCACGGGAACTGTTTCCACTAGCTGACTAGCTTCTACTAGACTTACTGAGGCTAAATAAGCCACACATCCAGCATTTATCAACTCTCTAGCTTTAATTGCAGAAATTAGAAACATAGAGGTATAAAAAGGCATACCTTGATATTCAAATACTGCACCATTAGGATGACAAAACCTGATCCTTTTCTTTCTGCTATCTAACATTGCTCCATAAGTCTAAAGCCAATCCATACCTAGAATAATATCATAATCTGACAATTGCAGGGCATATAACCAACCCGGCATCTGGTTCCCTTAAATCATAACAGGAGCTTCATATATATAGCTTGAAGTGAGCAGGAACTCACCCGAAGGAACCTCCACTACTAACTTACAAGACTTCTCCTCTAAAGGATGAACTATACAATCTAGAAATTCTTCGAAAATGAAAGAATGAGAGGCACCTGAATCAAATAAGATTCTTGCTGAATAATTATAAAGAGGTAGAGTACCTTCTATCATATTCGATGCCTCCACCTGGGCTCGGGTGATAGCCATAACCCGGCCTCTTCCCCGCTGCTGCGGTGCTCCTCTGCCACGACCTGCCTGTGGCTGCTGAAACTGCTGAGGCTGCTGCTGCTGCTGCACACCTCTTCCATACCCATATTCTCTCGGATAGGGACAATTGGGGATCAAATGCCCCGGCTGATTGCAATTATAACACTGATACCCTGGTGGAGTAACGGGCTGCCTGGCAGTACTCTGCTGCGACTCCTCCACCTCAGGCCTAACTCGGCCTTGCTGAAACTGCTGACGACCTCCCCATCCGCTTCCTTTGCCTTGAAATGCTTGCTTTAATTTCTGACCCCATTTCCCAAAACCTGATGAAGAAGGTCCTACTGGTGCTTTACCCTTACTTGCACCCACTGACTGCTACGGTAGCCGAAAACTACCTGAGCCTGACTTGCCCACCTGACGAGTCCGAATAGACCTCTCCAAAGTAGCTGCTCTCTAGGCTGCTTCTTCCACTGTCTTGCACATGAGAGGTACTATTGCATCCTGCAACTCCACTCTCAAACCTCTAATAAAATACTCAACCATCATATTATTATCTGAAACTACATAAGGTGCATAACGGCTAAGTGCCATAAACCTCATCTGGTACTCTAAAACTGAAGAGTTACCTTGCTGGAGCGTCCGAAACTGCTCTCTTTTCACTTGCTGCACTTGAATCGGAAAGAATGTATCGTTAAATACATCGAGAAATTCTGACCAAGTAATAGCCTCTTCTATCTTGCCTGCAAAGGTGGTCTGCATCTTCAGTCGCCACCATTCTAATGCAAAACCTCTCAACTGATAAGCAGCTAACACAACTTTATCTGCTGCCGGACACCTCATAGTTGCAAAAACTCTTTCGATCTCATGAACCCAGTGCTCTGCTGTATCTGGATTCGGCCCTCCTGAATAAGTAGGTGGCTGCAATCTCAGAAACTTTTCATCTTGCATCACTGGTTCCTCTGCTAATAGCACTGGTGGTGGTGGTGGCACAGGTGCTACAAAAGGCACCTCTACTCATGGCGGACTGGAGCAACATGTACAGCCTCTCCATCCCCAGGTGGCACTGTAACCGGTGGTACTGGCGCCTGCTGATCCATCCTTGCCCGAATATCCGTGAGGCTTTCCCAAATCCTCTCAATCATACGTTGAGTACTTTCCTCCGGATCATCTCCTCCAACACCCCAATCTCTTCTATTAGCCATTCCAGAAATTTCTACATAAACAAAACACCAAACAAAAATCAAAACAACAAATTATCAGAAACCAGGGTCCCTACCAGCAGTGTACAAAGACCGAAATAAGGCTATGTATCTTTCTAATTGCCTTATATTAACACGGACCTTGCTTTGATTCCAACTGTGGCGGAACGCCTCGGCCAAGCCCGTTAAACCGATAACGTACTTGATCTGAGTCCGCCTCCCGCGAACGGGCCGAAGCCTCGCAAGGGATACCAAACCACAGTCCGTGTAAACACAAAGGAACACACCACATTTTATATATATATAACAAGTTACATAGCCATATTTCCACAAAACTGAAAAGAAGTACAAGAGCCTCGGGCATACCCCGAGGTACAACTGAAGAAAATAAACAACTAAGTACACTACACTGCTGGAGCTGCTACTGCACTGAGCTAAGTACACTACACTGCTGGAGCTGCTACTGCACAGCTGGAGGTACCGACCTACACCGCTACGGCGCGGATCTGAACTGGACGACGGTCGTGGAACGTCCTCCTCGCTCTCACTTGAGGGGGTAGGGGTGAGCCTCTCTAGTCACTGGCTCAGTAGGGAACTCCCCCAAAACCGAGCAAACCAAAAACCACAGGTACAAAGGCAATAAACAATAACAACAATTTATAGAACAGCTAAGCAGGATATAAAAGCTGTAAAAGTACTCACTGTCTGCCGACTATGAAAAACAACAGTAATAATTAAACGGAAAACCAGTACAGGTGTACAAGGTAAAGTAGAGACAGCCAAACACGAGCCACGTGAACTAGTTCGCGACATCAGAAATTGACTCGGACAAGCTAACACAGGTCCACCTCTCAGTCTCGCAGCCACGGACGAAAGGTCCAGCTGCCGCTCCACGTAAAAATGTCAAGCAACTGTGGAGACCAACCAAACACCACCACCTGCGGATCACACGGTCACAGGCCCATGCCTAACACCTCTAGAGATCCTGGCCCGAAACTCTCTAGAGTGAGGCGTTGGAAAAGGACTAGCTGGGATCCAGTACGTCTACTGGTGTTCGTACCCCTAACTACGAGCGCGCTACAAGTGACTAAAGACAAACACAAGTGTCACTGTCCCACTATCGTCTTTCCCTCAGCCGGACGTGCAACTCAAACACAAGAGTGAGGGTGTCCAGGTCAGACGACACTGACCTCGACGGTACAACACAAGTACCGGGACAAAGCCCCGAGCTAACAGCCTAGCTCACAAAGAACCTGGGGCACCCAACTAGAGAGGTAACCACGGTAGGCGTCATACTACTCGCCACGTACACAAAACCACGTGCACGTCACACACAAACCACGTGAAACATCACGTAAACCTCAGGTAACAACAGTTCACTACAAGTGAACTCAACTGTACTCGCGTGAACAACACGCAGCCTTGAAAGCGAGTAACTAACTGCATACCCCGTATGCTAAACACAGAAATCATGTGCACTCAGTGCACCACAGGTGCCAACACACCATTCATTATCGATAAATACCATAAATAGTTATTTTTGCTTATACACAAGTCAGCGACCACATCGACTGCCGCTTACAGGAAGTAGACGGCAAGGGATCTGGCCGTCTATATCCCGGCTGATGAGCCTGGCGACAAACGATGTTGACGCCAAGTTCTTCGGCCTCTATCCCTATAGATACCCTAAATTGATCCTACAGGTTTTACAACCGTTAAAACAACGGAAAGACATGTAGAAATAGTCCCTCTAACATCCATACACTATAATTAAACTATAACAGCATGCTTTACTACTTGAATTCATCAAACCACCCATTATCCCCGCATGGATACCATGACCCGAAATTTCTATTTTCATGCAGATCCATGTTTTCTAATTACATTAACACGACCAATAGGAATTACAAGGGTCATTCCCTACCTCAGCACACGCTTAAACCTCCTGAATTCTCTTGGTTCACACCGAACCCTCCGCGAGCTCCCCACGGCAATTGCACCACACCACGGCGTTTCCTCGCGCAATTCGAAACGCCACACGTCCCACGATCCTCCAACCACTCTTCTGAACCTGTAGGAAGCTTCAGGGACACGGGGGCATGAAGCTGGGGAAAGGTGAAGAGAGAACCAGGTGGAAAAACCTGCTCTCGGGTGACCCTATACTTGCAGAATTCACAGGTTGGCGTCAACCCCTCTGCTGCCTAGGGCAAACCACCACCATCAACGTCCCATCTTATGCCGCCAGTTCATGCAGTCAACGGCACCCTACCTGGACGCAATAAGTCAACGGCCCCCTGGACACCAACTCCAACTCAACTGCAGCAGGTCCTATTCATTTCAGGACCAAACCTGCTCCTCACCTAAACAAACCACACATTACACACAACCAACTCACCTGGCCTCACAACGGCCGCCACACCACAACACACATGATCCGCATGGATCCGAAAAGCCCGCATTACCCGTAGTGCTTGGCTTGGAGCCGTTGTGCTCTGGTGCTTGAGCCGTGGTGCTCAAGGGCTTGTGAATTTGCTGAATTCACAAGTGGTCTTTAGAGTAGGTCATGTGCCTATCTCCTGGGGTCTTTGAGTTGTTGAACTCAAAGAGGTTAGAGTCGTCGTGCTCTAGTTTTTACTGCACTTGTGTTTGTGGTTCCTCCGTCGTAAGGAGGTGGACGTAGGAGACACAAGTTGTGTTCTCCGAACCACCTTAAATTTCTCAGTGCACTGTGGTTTGTTGTGTGGTTTGCTGTTCTCAATCACTACTCTCACACACTACACTTGAGTTTGATCGAATTGTGTATTTTACTCAATTTAATTCTGATGCTATTCACACAATCGCGTAGTTCATTTACCAAAGTCACCTATCCGATCCCCAACACTTGGTATCAGAGCAGGTCAGAGTCAATTCCATACTCTGAGGTGCTTTGGTGAATTTTCTGTATTTAGATTTTGATCACTTAATTACTTGCTCAATTTGCTGTGTGCTTTGGTTTGATTCTATCATGGACTCTAGAGGTTTTGTTGTGAGGGTCATTCAATCAATAGGCCTCATTTTTGATGGTACTGACTATCCTACTGAAAGAATAGGATGATGGTTTTCTTATAGCACAGAACTATGAAGTATGGAGAATTGTTGAAAAAGCCAATTGAAGTTACTGGAGATGAAGACCAATGGACTAGGGAGCAGATCAGAAGGTCACCCTGAATTATAGCGCTATGAACATGTTGCAATGTGCCATCCATCCAAGTGAGTATTCCAGAATCTCCATGTGTAAGTCTGCCAAGGAGATGTGGGATAAATTAGAACTGCTATATGAGGGCACATCTCAGGTCAGGGAGACTAAGGCTAACATGTTAGTTTCTGATTATGAGTTGTTTATCATGAAATCTAATGAAACTATATCTGAGAAGTTTGCTAGGTTCATGGTCATCATAAATGGACTTCGAGCCTGGGTAAGGAATACTCAAATGAAGAATTGGGAAGAAATCTTGCGTTCATTATCTCTGTATGGCACACTAAAGGCAACTATCATTGAAGATTCAAACGATTTATCCAATCACTTGGATGAACCTTGGATCATTAATGACTATGAGTTAAACCTTAAGAGATCAGAAGAACACATGCTCAAAACAAAAATCATTGCTCTTAAAGCTTCATCAAGTAATAAAGGAAAATCTAAAGAAAATTCTGAGTCTGAGAAATCATAATCTGATAATGATAATCATGCTTTCATACACTAGACAATTTAAGGCATTTTCGAAATCAAACAAGAAGAATTTGGTAATAAGCAAAATGCCATGTCCAGTAAAAAGAAACGATTCTCTCATGTTGATCATAAGAAACTGATGAAATTCCTCTGTGTACAGGTGCAACAAATCTGGACATATGAAGGCTGATTGTCCAGAAGGTAAGAAGGAAAAGCAAAAACCCACAGAAGGAGTTTCACAAAAAGAAGAACAAGGCCATGGTGCCTACATGGTCAGATGATGAAAGTTCAGACTGCAATGAAGAATCCTCAGTTCAGAAGGGAATGAAATCTGCTTCATGTAGGAAGCAGTGAAGAACAGGTAAATATATCCTTCGAACTATTTACATTGAAGATTGGCAAGAAGCATATGGTAATTTAGTTGAAAATCTTTCTGATGTTAGAAAAGAAAATAAATATTTGAAAAGAAAAATTGAAAGTATTCTTAGTGATACTTCATCATCTGCAAAGATTTCTGAATTGGAAGCTCAAATTTCAGACCAAATCAAAGAAAATGATGAACTGTTTGATTTTTGTGATAATCTCAAATTGAAAATTCAAAAATTGAACAAAGAACTTATCAATTCTGTTAAAAAATTGAAGAAAAAGAAACAGAAAACCATGAAACTTGAATCAAATTGAAAAACTCAATCTTTGCATCAAAGAAAAAGAAGACATCATCAAGAACTTTACTCAGGGAAAGACAATCTGAATGCTCTTCTTAGAGTTAGGATGAATTCAAATAAGCATGGTTTAGGTTTTGAACCACAAAATTCAAAGAAATTGAATCATCTCCAAAGAAAACCAAATCATCAAAAACTCCTTAATAAAATTGTCAAGGCAAGTCATCTGAAAACAAAGGAAAAATACAAAAACAAAAAGAACCTAAGAGGTCGACACATACCTTACCTAGGTCGACACACACAATGCACAGGTCGACCTATCCCAGTCAGAGGTCGACCTACCCTCTTATAAAAATCGCAAAACTTCAAACCAATCAATAATCATTTTTTTCATGGAAATTGGAATGTTTTCTCCTCTTACAACTCAAGATGGAATAAGCCTTGGAACCAAAGGTACAGTGGTAACCAATGGTTCAATCCTTATTTCATCATTCATCTCTTCCTGCATACCAACAACAATACATGCCAGTTTTTCACAATGGAACAAACAACTAAGAGGCAAATGTTCAGAAAATTGAAAAACAAAAAGTTGAATCTTCTGTTTCAAAACACTGTAAGAAAATTACACAATTTGGGTTAGAAGAGGATTTGTATCTCTTCTCACTCAAGATGTTGGTACCAATCTCATGTGGGTACCAAAAACTTTTCTTGTCTAATTTGTTATGTGCAGGAAAGCCGTGCATCCATTCCAACAACATCTGGATTCTTGACAGTGAATGTTCACGGCACATAACATGAGACCAGAGATAAATTTTCATGCTTGATTGAAAAGGAAGGTGGATCAGTCATCTTTGAGGTAATAATAAAGGAAAAGTAATGGTAAAGGAAAAATTCGTAAGTCTTGCATTACCCTAAGTGATGATGTTTGTTAGTTGAGGGTTTGAATTACAACTTGCTTAGCATTAGTCAATGTGTGACAATGGTCACAAGATTCTTTTTGAACGACTCATGCAAAATAATTCACTCCTCTTTTGAGCAAATTAAATTGATTGAAAAAAGAGAAAATAATGTCATATGATTGATTTGTGTGACACTTCCTCCTTAAATGTTTGCTTGATTGCAAATAAAATGACACAGCTTAGTTGTGGCACAAAAGTTGGGTCATGCAAGTTTCACAACCATTAGTAAACTCATAAGAATGAATCTTGTAAAAGGTTTTCCTGAATCTCTCCAATCATTGACAATCCTATTTGTGGGATATGTGCTCAAGGAAAACAAACAAAAAATCTTTTAAAGTGTTCAATGAAGTACTTACATCTAAACCACTTGAGTTGCTTTATGGATCTTTTTGGTCCAACAAGAACCAAAGTCTCAGTGGTAATAGATATGGATTTGTGATCATTGATGACTTTACAAGATATACTTGAGTTTTATTCCTATCCCATAAAAGTGGTGCATGTTCAGAATTCAGGAGATTTACAATTCTGCCTTAGTGGGTTTATCTTTTAAACTGAATTCCATCTTGACAGATCATGGGGTGAGTTGAAATAAATCTTGTTTGATCTTGCATGAATGAATATTATCCATAAGTTTTTCTCCCTAGAACTCCAGAACAAAAATGGGGTTTGTAAACGGAAAAACAAACTCTGTGGAAATTGCCGAACTATGCTCTTAGAAAGTAAACTGTCTAAATTTTTTGGGCAAGAAACTGTAAATACAGGTAATTTCATTTTAAATAGAGCATTAGTAAGACCAATGATCAGAAACCCCTTATGAGTTGCTCAAAATAAAAGGCCAAGTGTGTCATATTTCAAATGTTTGGTTTGCAAATGTTTTGTTCACAATACAACAAAGAAAATCTTGATAAATTTGATGCAAAAAATTTGGAATCAATCTTCTTAGGTTATTCTGAAAACTTCCAGAGCTAACAGAGTTTACATCTTGAAAATAAGATGTGGAAGAATCTTCCACGTCATTTTTGATGAAAAATTTGCAAAAGATTGACACTTCTGATTTGTGCAGAACTCAAAATGTGATGATGAGATGATCTTCTTGAAAATCCATCTAAAATCTTGAAGATCAAGACTAACCAAATGTACATGAGTTCCTGTCTACTTCAAGTGATTCAGGTAATCATGTTCCTGAAAATCATGCACATCTTGAGGTAATTTCTGAACCAAGATTTTTAAGAGATCATCCACTTGAAAATATTGTTGGTAATTTGCAAGATGGAATAACAACCAGATCATCTTTTCATTCTATCTTAGTGAAGATTGTTTGGCTCTACTTTCCCAAATTGAACCCAAAAATGTTGATGAAGCTTTATCTTGTGAAAACTGATAAATGCTAGCATGAAGAGCTTCATCAATTTGAACGAAATCAAGTTTGGGTTTAGTACCAAAACCTTCATAATTAACTCTGTCTTTGGAACTAGATAGATTTTCAGAAATAAATTGAATGAATCTGGTCAAATTGTTCGAAATAAAGCTAGACTTGTTGCTCAAGGGCATAACCAAGAACTTGGTATTGATTTTGAAGAATCTTATGCCCCTGTAGCAAGACTGAAGGTGTTAGAATATTCCTTGCATTTGCTGCTTCTTTGAAATTCATGTCTTTCAAATGGATGTCAAGAGTGCTTTCTTGAATGGTTACATAAAAGAAAATGTCTTTGGTTAAACAACCCCTGGTTTGAAAATGACAAATTTCCCAATCAGTTTTTAAACTCAATAAGGCTTTATATGGTCTTAAGCAAGCTCCAAGAGCTTGGTATGACCTGTTGAGCTCCTTTCTTGAAAATAAAGCTACATAAGAGGAAAAATTGATGCAAACTTTTTTTACAAAACTACAAAAAAATCATTTTATTGTTTTTAGGTTTATGTTGATGATATCATTTTTGGCTCCACAGATAATAATTTGTGCAATGAGTTTGCCCATCTTATGCAATCTGAATTTGAAATGAGTCTAATGGTGAACTTACATTGTTTTTAGGTCTGCAGTACATCAAACTGCTGAAGGAATTTTTCTGAGTCAAACAAAATATATCAAGGAGTTGCTCAAGAGGTTTGACTTCTAGAATATCAAGCAATCATCCAACACCACCAATGGCCACAAGTGTAAGACTTGAGAGTGATGCTTCTGGTAAGACTGTTAATGCTAAACTTTACAGAGGTATGATTGGATCTCTTCTCTATCTAACTACCTCTAGGCCAATATTCAATTCAGTGTCTGCATGTGTGCCAGATTTTAAGCTAATCCTAAAGACAGTCACAGTCTGCTGTAAAAGATTTTCAAATATCTTCTTTCTTCATGTGATTTGGGTCTTTGGTATCCTGCTGGGTGTAAATTGGACTAATTGCATATAGTGATGCTGATTATGGCGGGTGCAAACTTGATAGAAAAAGTACTAGTGGGTTGTGTTATATCTAGGATGGTGTCTTCTTTCTTGGGCTTCCAAAAAGCAACATTTCTGTAGCTCTTTCAACTGCAGAAGCTGAGTATGTTGTCGCTGGTAGCTGTGGTACCCAAGTCCTTTGGGTCAAACATCAACTTCTAAATTACAATCACACATTAGGTTGCATTCCCATTCTTTGTGACAACACAAGTGCTATCAATCTGTCAAAAAATCCTATTCAGCATTCCTGCACAAAACACATTGACATTGGCATCATTTCCTTCGAGATGAAGTCTCAAAGAATTCTTTTGAACTCCACTTCATTGACACAGAAAAACAAATTGCAGACATCTGTTGGGTTGAGTGTGTTTTGGAAATTCCTAAAGTTGTATTTTAATGATATCCAATGAACATCACTCATACCTTGATTTTGATGATGACATACTGTGATATTGATGATGACATATTGTTATTTTAATGATGAGATATTATGGTTTTAATAATGACATGTGTGATTTTAATAATGACATATTGTGATTTTGGTGATGACATGTTGTGATTTTGATGATGATATGTTGAACATGTTATACATTTTATACATATCACAATAATGCTTAAACAACATGTTTTTGATGTTTAATATCTCATATTTTAATGATAATATCTTGTACTAATGGTTTATGTGTTAAATTTTCAGGTTCACACATTTTTGTCTTGGTAGTGTCGACACTAGATCAAGTAAGGTCGACACTAGACCCAGTTTCTAGTAGATCAGTTTGCCTGAATGGGACAGCAGGTCGACACTAGATCAAGTCAGGTCGACACTAGCCCCAGGCAGTGTCGACACAGTCCCAGGCAGTGTCGACACATTCCCAGGCAGTGTCGACACTAGTCCCAGGCAGTGTCGACACTAGACCCAATTTCCAGCAGAACAATTTTGCAGAAATGGGATAGCAGGTTGACACTAGATCAGGGCAGGTCGACACACTCCGGCTGAAAGTCAAAATCGTGAATTTCTCTGTACACGTGGTTGCTTGGGATTTAGGGGATTTGACCTAGGTTTCCTTGCCCATGCACCCCAAGGCACTTTATGGACATATGGGGCTATAAATACCCATGTTCCTTGTACCCTAAAGGCAAGAGAGCCCATACACTACAGAAGACTTTTGGCGGCCAAAGGGGGTTCTCCAGATCTGTCTCCATCTCCAGAAGCTGCAAGCCATCCTTTCAAGAGGAAGGACAAGGGAATCAAGGGGAATCCTTGGAGAGAAGGTTGCTGTGCAAGGCAAGGGAGCAGATCCAACTGAAGAGGCTCAGGAGAAGAAGGATTTCTGGCATTTCAGATGCCATCAAAGCAGAGCATCGCCAATTGAGGAGAATCTCCATCGATTTCCATAAAGCCTCCTCAATTGAAGTCTCTGTAAGGCCTCTTCATCGAAGAACACTCTTTCTACATCTATTTCCCTCATCTCAGAGTTTGTTCTTCCTTATTTTGTATGTGAGATTTGTGCATGAAGTTCTGCACAAATTTCTATGTACGAATCTGTTTTGAATCAGATCATTGCTAGAGGATCTGATCTCTTTTGTGTTTGATCTAGCTTTTGTACTGTGAGCCGTCGAGCTCTGTTTTGTGAGTCGTCGCACTCACTGTGTGGTTTGAGCCGTCGTGCTCAGTTTTGGAGTCGTCGTGCTCCAGGTGGTTCTTGAGTCATCGTGCTCAAGGGTGTTTGGAGTCGTTGTGCTCCGGTGTGAGTTGTACTCAAGATTTTGAGTAGTGTGGCCTCACTGTGTGAGGGGTGGACGTAGGAGTCACTGGAGGTGATTTTCGAACCACCTAAAAATCTTCTGTGCATTGGTTTGAATTGTGGTTTGCCTTTGTATCTCGCTAGATGCATGCATAGGGATTTCGTTCACACTTCTAATTAATTTGCTCACACACTCTAATCACACTTCAGATCAGTAAATTGTTTGGGTGAATTGATCTCTGTTTCGAAGTAATTTTTAATTGCTTAAGCTTCCGCGTTAATTGGTGTTAGATCTATTCAACCCCCCTTCTAGATCTGATCCATCCACCCATCTGATCCCAACAATTGGTATCAGAGCGGGTTAATATCTATTTCTGATCTAAATTTGATTGCTTTTGTTTGATCTCTGTGTTAATTGCTTGAATTGTGTGTTTAATCGCTCTGATTCCTCCATTTGGCATTAGAGCAGGTTAACTACTCTAATTGTTAGATCTAATTCCTTGTTACATTGATTCACTGTGATTAGATCTAATAGTCTTTTGTGAGTCTTGGTATAATGGCAAATCTATTTAATCTGCATGAATTTCCTGTTATAATTTTAGAGAAATCACTAGTCTCACCTTCATCAAGTTTTTCAGAGGAAGCACAAAGAAAAGGAGCAAAAGAAATTCACAAGTACATTATGGCAAAGAGGAGCCTCAATGAATCCAAAAAATCAACAATTCATAAGGTTATGGCTCTAACAGCACATTCTAAGAGCTTAGAGCATTCTTCATCCTCTTCAGAACATAAGAGTTCACATGGGTCTAAAAGGTCAGGTAAATTAACTCCAGATCCATTCGTGTATTCTAATTCTGATTCTGATGAAGATGAGGGCATGTCTTGTGCTGAATTGATTAATTTTTGTGAAAAGATACAAAGTATTAAAGTACAACTGAACACTAAAAATAAAGACTTGAAAAAGACTTTAAAACATTGCCATAAAGAAAGTGAAAACTTGAAAAATACACTTGAATTGCTCTAGATAAATGATAAAGATCCTTCAGAAGAAATTGAGAATTTGAAAAATGAAGTTCAGAAACTGAATTTTGAAAATGAAAGTTTGATGGATAAAATCAAAATTTGTGAAAACAAGTTGTCCAAGTTGAAAGAAAATCATGACCAGTTGCAATATGAAAATCTTCATTTGAAAGAGGAAAATGGAAAATTAATTGATCTCGATGAAAACTTCAAATTTGACAATGATCAATTAAACAAACAAATTTCTAACATGGCTCATGATCATCAAATAAATGAGAGATGCAAACAACTTGTTGAAGAAAATCATCATCTAAAAAGGAAGATTGAATGCTTGTTGCATGACAAACCATTGAACAATGATTGTAGCAATTTAAGTAATAAAATTTCTGATTTGGAAAAACAAATTGCTAAATTTGAAACTGAAAAGAACAAGATGAAAAATGGTTTAGATGTCATGCTAAATAAACTTCAAAATTCAGAAAAAGAAGTTGCATTAAAAGTTGAAAAACTGAAGCTTCAACATGATTTGAAGAACACTACAAACACAAGTATTGCTTCTGTGAAAACTAAGAAAAATGAAAAGAAAAACACAATAACTTCTGTTAAAACTACTGTGAACAAGAACCTTGATATCTCTAATGAAATCTTGTGAAAGTTCTTGTTCAGAAACAGAAAGAGAAGAAGAAAAATGCTGATGTCAAGAAGAATAATCTACTTCCTCCATTAGTCCAAAAAGCTCCACGGCAAGTTCAAAACTCACATCATGCCAAGAGCCACCAAAAGGTACCTTCTTCTCCTCATGGTATGTCTCCTCACATGAAAAGGAGATTTTAGAAATGCATACATGCCAAGGTAAGTACCAGGTAAGAAATGCTCTCATTTGCTTTAAATGTAATAAAACTGGTCATCTTGCCAAACATTGCTGGAATAAAGATCAACATTTCCATAAATATGCCAAATCAGTCCAGTGCTTCACATGTCATAAATTTGGGCATACTTCTAGGGAATGTTGGCATAGAATTGATAATCTTCTGCATGCTCCCATGTTTCATGTTAATGTACATAAGAATAAAGATCACGTTCATGCTGAAAACACTCAGAGATACTATGTACATGAAAAAGGAACTATTGCACAAAAGATCTCTTCTAAATTCCATGTTAAAATATCAATGATAAAAATCTGAAAAATATAAAACAAAATATTCAGTATGTCAGTGGTGCATTCTATACCAATAACTCTAAGATTAGAAACCAAGATTCCAGTGTTTCTAGTCTTCATAAAAATGCACCCAATATAAATTTTTTTTGGATTCAGAAATCATTGTTGCAAATTCATGGAAGATCCTTAGGACCCAAACAAGTTTGGGTTCTGAAATGTGCTGCTTGAATGTTGGATGCAGGGATCCTTGTAGTCAATTTCAAGATGAAGGCTAAAGATGAAGGCTTAGTGACTAAGGCTATAAGGAAAGTAAGTGAAGAGAATGAAAGAAAATGAAAAGCTCACCAGGTAAATTCTTCTGAGAGATTCCCTGCTAAATAAAAACTGAACTCAATTGAAACTCTTATACAAAGATCAATTGGTATATTGAATGGTGAACTGTGGAAGGACAAGTCATGCTTGTCTGGAAACTATCATTATGTTTGAGGAATAACCTCCGCCAAGTACCAATGATCTTCCTTGTGTAAGAGTCATTAACTTTAATTAAAAATCAAAAAAAAAAAAGAAAACTTCATGAAAACATAGATGCATTGAGCAAGGCAAAAAGAAAATCTGGAACTAATTCTTCTTATAGTTCTATCAATGAAAGAAATGCATCTATACAAAAAATGAAAGCATTTTGGATTCAGAAATCTTTGTTGCAATCTAACATTGATTTCATTGCAGGACCCAAGCAAGTGTGGGTCCCAAAACCAACTTGATCAGCATGCTGAGGAGTCTTGCAGCCATACATTGTAAATGGATTCAAGATATTAGCTGTGCAAGGCTAGAAATGATTAGAGAACACAGATAAAATCTTTGAAAAAGAAATGAAGATTGTTCAGGTAAAATTTCTTTATCATTTCAAACTTGAATGGCTTGAATTGAAATGAATGTTTAATTTTTATCTGAACAATGAGAAATGTGTTTCAATGTTATTCCCAACAATAACTTTATGTCTTAACACTTGGAATCATGTTTGTGTTATCATGCTTGCTTAAATGTGCCCATGATTCTGTATGCATGTCAACTGCTTAGACTTTTTGGTATATCAAATGATGACATGTGGAAAAACAAGTTATGCTTGTTTGGAAACTTTCATTATGCGTGAGTAAAATACTCCGCCAAGTACCAAAAGTCATGTTTTGCCTAAAGCTAATTGTGTGCATAATCATGTGTGAATTGCTTACTAGCATTCTCATTCCATGCACATATTAAGGGGGCGTAAATTTGAAAAAGTGCAAAAATATTTTCAATAAATGTAATGAATTTCATGCTAAAAATAAAGTGTAATTGACCCTTTTTGCATTGACTATGTGGTATATCAAATGGTGAAATGTGAAAGGACAAGTTAGGCTTGTCTGGAAACTATCATCATGCGTGAGAAAAATTCTCCGCCAAGTATCAATAGTTTTTTCTGCATAAAGGTCATCAAGCAAAATGAAAATCTCAAAAACTTTATTTTGAGTCTTTTCAAAACTCTTCTCCTTCAATAAATTGCCTGTTGATAAATGCTTGATCATGTTCATACTCTTTCTATGCAAATTGTTTGGAATGAACATATCTGAATTGCTTAAATGATCATTTCATATCATGCATATCTTATGGGGGAGTGAATTCGAAAGAATCTTTGAGTGAAATGCTGGAGTAATTTGCTGGAAAAATATTCTGTCATATCTGATTCATCATCAACTCCCATTCAGTTTGTTGACAAATATTCTTGCTCATAAATTCCTTACTCTCACATTGCATTGGTATTCTTGGTATATTAAATAGTGATTTGAAGAAAGGCAAGTTAAGCTTGTCTGGACACTTTCACTATGTGTGAGTAGATGTCTCCTCCAAGTATTAAGATTCCTTTATGCAATTGTTGAGGGGGTGTATTTGTTGAGGGGGAGTTATTGTCTATTCTTCACTAATTTCTCTTGACAATTGTTGTCTATCTTAAACCCCAAAATCATCAGAATTTTTGAGTCCTTGTGTTATTTTCTTATGAGAGAATTAAGACATTGAAATTAAACTCATTGTGCATTTAGTTTAATTTCAAAGATTCAGTATCATTTCAAGGTTAAGCAATCATAATACTTAGTGTTTTAAAATGATTTGCAAAACACTATTATAGGCACATGAGTGGCTTTAATATTCCACATGTGTATGTTTAAGCCTTATTTTTACCACATGTTAAGAATAATCTTTCTAAATTCATAGTCTTGACTTCTCTTATCAAAGCAAACATATTCCTGAAAAATATCAAAAGAAAAATGATCAATCTGGAAAGATACAAACAGAGCAATGCAAATGCTTGAACCACTGAGTAGCCGGGTCATTTCACCTAACAAGTGATTTGTTTCACGTCAAAAAGTAGAAATCAAAATTTTCAACTCTTTATAAGATAATGAAAGTTAAACCACTGAGTAATTAGGAGGTCTTGCATCTAATCAATGTGATCTCTTGCACTGAAAAGTGAGATTTAACTCATTTATTCTTGTATTCTTTCCCAGTTAAAATTGACAGAAAATCAAAAAGATAGGATAGAAAAGCTTAAGACCTTAATTAAGTTCATGTCTACTGAGTTTAGATCTATTATTTTACATTGTGTTAAACTTAAAGCTCCTAACATCCTTGTTAAATATTTCTGCTCATTCATATAGGTCACTTTTCTTCACATTTGCATCATTATTTTAACTACATTCAGTTCATTATAATTTGCTATTCCTTGTGTTGAGTGTGTCTTTGTGATTAAACTTTGTTGCACATTAACAAAAACATTATCTTTTCTCTCATTTGACAATATCACTTTGCCTCACTTATTTTGATCATTTCTGAAACTTCATTTCCCACTTTTTATCTTTTGGTCTCCAACCATCATTGTGTCTCTCTCTTGTCTATCTTTTTGATGCTGTCAAAAAGGGGGAGAAAGTTCCTTGAAAGGGGGAGAAAGTAAAAGTTTCTAAGGGGAGAATGTTCTTTATGGGGAGAAAGTTCAAAGGATGCATATGGTCAAGGGGAGTTATTGCAGTCAAGGGAGATATGTTTTGTCATCATCAAAAAGGGGAGATTGTTGGGTTGAGTGTGTTTTGGAACTTCCTAAAGTTATATTTTAATGATATCCAATGAACATCACTCATACCTTGATTTTGATGATGACATACTGTGATCTTAATGATGACATACTGTGATATTGATGATGACATATTGTGATTTTAATGATGAGATATTATGATTTTAATGATGACATGTTGTGATTTTAATAATGACATATTGTGATTTTGATGATGACATGTTGTGATTTTGATGATGATATGTTGAACATGTTATACATTTTATACATATCATAATAATGCTTAAACAACATGTTTTTGATGTTTAATATCTCATATTTTAATGATAATATCTTGTACTAATGGTTTATGTGTTAAATTTTCAGGTTCACACATTTTTGGCTTGGTAGTGTCGACACTAGATCAAGAGAGGACGACACTAGACCCTGTTTCCAGCAGATCAGTTTGCCTGACTGGGACAGCAGGTCGACACTAGATCCAGTCAGGTCGACACTAGTCCCAGGCAGTGTCGACACAGTCCCAGGCAGTGTTGACACTAGTCCCAGGCAGTGTTGACACTAGTCCCAGGCAGTGTCGACAGTAGACCCAGTTTCCAGCAGAACAGTTTTGCAGAAATGGGATAGCAGGTCGACACTAGATTAGGGCAGGTCGACACACTCCGGCTGAAAGTCAAAATCGTGAATTTGTCTATACACGTGGCTGCTTGGGATTTAGGGGATTTGACCTAGGTTTCTGTGCCCATGCACCCCAAGGCACTTTATGGACATATGGGGCTATAAATACCCATGTTCCTTGTACCCCAAAGGCAAGAGAGCCCATACACTACTTGAAGAAGCCTTTTGGCGGCCAAAGGGGGTTCTCCATATCTGTCTCCATCTCCAGAAGCTGCAAGCCGTCCTTTCAAGAGGAAGGACAAGGGAATCAAGGGGAATCCTTGGAGAGAAGGTTGATGTGCAAGGCAAGGGAGCAGATCCAACTGAAGAGGCTCAGGAGAAGAAGGATTTCTGGCATTTCAGATGCCATCAAAGCAGAGCATCGCCAATTGAGGAGAATCTCCATCGATTTCCATCAAGCCTCCTCAATTGAAGTCTCTGCAAGGCCTCTTCATCGAAGAACACTCTTTCTACATCCATTTCCAACATCTCAGAGTTTGTTCTTCCTTATTTCGTTTGTGAGATTTGTGCATGAAGTTCTGCACAAATTTCTGTGTACGAATCTGTTTTGAATCAGATCATTGCTAGGGGATCTGATCTCTTTTGTGTTTGATCTAGCTTTTATACTGTGAGCCGTCGAGATTGAAGCATCGAAGTGAAGGTGTGGAAAAGATCTAGAAGGGGGGGATGAATAGATCTAAGCCACTTTTTTGCGGAAGGTTATACAATTTAAAAAAACTTTTGAATCAGAGGCAATTTTATTAGTGAAAAACCACAGATCTGATGAGACTTGAGTGAGTTGGTAAAATAGTTGTGAAACAAGTTGATTAAGTGAATATTAACTGATCCTATGCAAACATCTAACGGATGAAATGATCAAACCACAATTAGACAAATGCACAAGGATTTTTAGGTGGTTCGGAAATCACCCAAGTGATTCCTACATCCACCCCTCACACCCCGTAAGGATTCACTAAAACAACTGGGTAACACACCCACTGGAGCCTGACAACTCCAACACTTGAGAGCTTACAACTCACACAACTTCTAGAGCAAGACTACTCTTGAACAACTGAGCAAGACTGCTCAACACAACCTTGAGTTAGACAACTCAAACTGAGCACAACGGCTCACAACAACCTGAGCACAATGCTCACACAACTTGAGCACAATGCTCACATAAGACTTGCTAGATACCAACTCAAGACATAGACCTTCTAGCAACAGATCTAGTCGAAAATGAGAGCACTAATGAGAGCTATGCAGAAGCACTTGCATAATCTCAAAAGATATCTCAGAAGAACAGAATTACAATGAATTGTATTAAATAACTTCGTTCTTCAAGTGTACTCCCTTGTAGAAGCTTGGATTGGGAAGAGGCTTGCAATCTTGAAGTCCAAAACCGATGCTCTGCACTTTGGAATTGTTGGATCTTCCTTGAATTCTTCTCCAACGAAGGCTTCTACTGGATCTGCTTCCTTGGGATGCTTCAGAGGTTTTTACAAGGATCACACTCCAATTCTCACACTTGAATTGGTGAGAATTGGTCTTCTGGAAGCACACGAGAGCAGAGGAGGGAGACGACCTCTTGTAGCCGCCAGGAAACTTTCGGAGGCTCTAAGAGTTAGTTGGGTCTCTTCTGATGTGATGGGGGGCCGATTAGGGACCCTTTATACCCAAAAGATTCCAAAGATACCCTTTGGGTACAAGGCACACGATTCTAGGTTGATACCCCATCGCCCTAGGCTGACACGTGGCAAACATCCATCTTAGGATGGAATCTTTCCGTAGTGTGTCGACCTGCCCTGGTGGTGGTGTCGACACATTGCCCAAATCTTGAAATAGGCTGCTCTGGGAACTAATCCAGTGTCGACCTGCTTTGGTATTGTGTCGACCTGCTATCCTGGTTCTGAAAACAGCTGTTCTGGGAGCAGGATCCAGTGTCGACCTGCCCTGAGAGTGTGTCGACCTGCTATCCCCAATTCTGAAAACTGCTGTTCTGAGAGCAGGATCCAGTGTCGACCTGCCTGAGAGTGCGTCGACCTGAGTAGTGTAATTTTGGAATCTGCAACTCGTGTCGACCTGCTTCTGGACTAGTGTCGACACAGTCTAGGCAATTCTTCAGCTTTTTGCCTTTGAGACTGAGGTGTTGTGTCGACACCATTGAGGGGTGTGTCGACACTTCTTTTGCAAAAAGTGTTTGTACCTGAAAATTAAACACATATATCATTAGTTAAATGATTTATCATGAACATAAATGATAAATGTGATTTGAAACATGCTTTTTGAACATTGACTTCAGGTATGATGTTTTTGACATGTTTCATTTAAATTGCTTTTAAAACACCTCTTGTCATCATCAAAATAGGAGGGAAATGATATGAATATACACTCAACCCAACAATCTCCCCCTTTTTGATGATGGCAACAATAAATCCATATTACAATGTGGTTTTGATGAAGTGTGATTTTAAGCAATTTTTGTTATTCACATTTTTATTTTCTTTTTGTTTAAACTTGTCAAGGACCTTTTGATATTTTTCAGTAACAGTTGATGATGTATTTGTGGAACACAATGTTACTTGAAATGAGAATTTTTGTACACAAAGTCAAGCAACTTGACAAGTATTCAAACAATCACATTCACATAAAGATTTTCATTCACATTGAAGTCACAATTGAAGATTTCATTCAAGCTAAGCAGAAAAGCATTTCATTTCATTCATCAAGAGAACCATTACAATCATTCCAAAAGATTACAAAAGAACATTAACATTTCTCTTTCTTCTTTCTTCTCCCCCTTTGACATCATCAAAAGAAAAATTACATTAAGTAGAAGATGGAGGAGGAGGAGAAGGGGAAGTAAGATGGTCTCAATGTCAGACATTCTTTTCTCCATAAAAGTCAAGCTGGACTTGATTTGATCTTGAATGGTTGTGATTTTGGTGTGCAAGAAGTGTTCCATTCTATCTGAATTCTCTATTAAGGTAGCTTGAATTCTTGCTAGATCAGCTGCAATGGGTTGTGAGGATGAAGATGATCTAGCTGACCAACCAGGTCTATGCATTATCTTGAATTCCTTTGTCAAATCAGATATCTGTGTATCAATGTGCTCATTGAAGTTTCTCATGCTTTCCAAATCATCCATAAAATGAGCAAAGGACAGTCTTGTGCTGGTGATCTCATGTAATGTTTGTTTGGTGTTGAAGACATCAGCTTGGGAATTTGCCAAAATTCCCTTAAGAAAGTCTCCAATTTTTGCTGGTGCTCCTTCAGCTGTAATGAGGCATCTGCCAGTGTACCATCAGTCTGTTGAATCTTTGAGCTGCATAGTCTGAGGCAGCTTTTTGTTCTATGAATTTGGCAGATACAGTGTTCTCCAATCTTTGAATCCTCAACTCAAATGTTTCTGACATGGTTTGGATGGAGGAGTTCAAGGTTTCAAACTTATCATTCAGGAAGGAGAACAATTCTGGTGGAACAGGAGGCCCACCAGAAGATGTGGATGCTTAAAAATTGGGTTGAGGAGAGAAATGGGGAAACTGAGGTGAGAGTGGGGCATTGAAAAGGAATGTCACCTCCAGTTGAAATTTGAGGCTGTTCCTCATGAGTTGGGGCTGTTCCCCTTGATCATGAGGCTGTTCCTCTGAGCTTGGGGGGCCTCAACCACAACTGGCCCTCTCCGAATGATTTCCCTCCAGTCTAAATCCCATAAATTTGAATATTCTTGAAGGTGTAGATGTTGGGCTTAGGAATAGATTGGGATTCTCATCTCCAAGGGCACACCAAAATGCTGGAAGACTGAGGTCAGATGTGCAGCATACGGTAGAGTCTTTTGAGGTCCTTCCTTGTTGTTTCAGATATGATTTGATACATAATGACATGAAGATTGATTTTGATATCTTTGACCATGCAATACAGAATAAACCTCTGAATATCTGTCAACCTGTCCCTTCCACCACCTTGAGGAGTGATAATGGTGGTCAATATGTGGTGTAGGATTCTCAACACAGGGGGAAAGGAATTTGTGTTGAATCTTGAACATGGAGTTTGTTTGGATCAGAAGCATCAGAAGGTAGGCCTATCAAGATAGAATAGGCTTCATGAAGACAAAAGCAATGATGATAATCTGCCCCTTCATCTGGTACTTTGAAAATAGAGGCAGCTATATCGTCGGCATGTCAATTACTATGCTCTTAACCTTTGATTTATATCCATCCTCTGTGCATTTCAGGTTCTGTATCCCTAACAGTCTCTGGATAACAATTTGAAATTCAGAATGAATATCAACCAGACTGAAAAGAGAATAGGTCTGAATTTCTGGAAATGAGCTGCTAGCTGAATGTCTGATAAGTCCACTTTCCTGGGCTTTAAAATAAGCTTGGCTTCATTGGTGTCCTGAGACTTGGAAGACTCTGAAGATGATGATGATGAATCTGAAGAGTCTCCAGAGGGGAGCCCGGATTCTCTGTTCTAGAAACCCTACCTCTGCCTGAAGAAGATGGTCTACCTCTCTTTGGTGCTGGCTGAGGTGCAGAGGAGGACCCTGGTTGCTTTGCAGGGTCATTCCTCCTTTTGGTTCTCCTTTCGAACTGAGGAACATCGTCCTCTTCCGAAACTGGCCTGGAGGAAGCCTGAGATTTTGCTCCACGGCGAGGACCCAACTTTCTCACCATGGTGCAAGAATGGAATGGAATCGGGGTTTGATGAAGGAGAAGAGATGCTTGAGAAAGGGTTTTGATTGAGGAAGGAATGTGAGGGATTTCTTACCGGAAACGAGAGGAAAAGCATCGTCGGGTCGACCTGAAGCCTAAAGGGGTTTGCAGTGGTGCAATACCCCGCAGGAACAACAAGCCTTATCTGGAACCCACGACTTAAAAGGTTCTGGCAAGAGGGCAGTGTCGACACAGAAGAAGGTAGTGTCGACCTGACTTAGGAAGTGTGTCGACACGAGATAGAATGGTGTCGACCTGACCTTTGAAGAAAATTTGAATTTTGTGAGAGGAAAAATTTGAGAAATTTTGGGACATCTTTAGAATGATAAACAATGAGGGGAATTATCATTTCAAGGATTTTTAAGAGGCTTAAAAATTCATTTGTTATTTTTTGCAAAAATTCATCACAATTCAAGTTTTCAAACAATTTCAACAGGATATTAGCATTCCAAGACTTGAATCAACAAAATGAGAAATTGAGGGATATAATATATCTAACAACAACTATTAAACTACCATATTTCTCAACTTTAAAGAATTAAAGATGTCATCTAGACTAATGCAATTGTGTTGAAAATAAAACACAATCTCAAAGAACAACTTGATGGGGAATGAAGATGATTCTTTCTAGACAAATCTCCAATAATGTTCACATTTTGTTCTTTTACAAACTATCAAATGAATAAATCTCTTTCACTCAAGTACTAGGCTTTTTACACACCATAGTCCTGGATACTTAAGATTTAGTCATTGTCAAGTCTCAAAGGGTAAATGATGGCCTTTTGACATGAAAATATACGTTTTGTAGACACCAATATTTCCAGTTACTCAGTCATCATCAAAACATAGCACATTTTGCTTGTTTTGAATTTATTTTTATTTTGATCCCCCTTTGAACAGAGTTAGCAATAGTGCCTCATGACATACATGGCACTTCATTCAGTGTCAAGGTGTGCAGTTTATCAGCACAAGTGCCATTGCTCTGTGGGATTTTAAAAATTTTGGAGAGTTTGTGAGATAGAAATCAAATACATCCAATCATCAGTTGCAAACAAGGAATTGTTTTAGATTCAAGGCATAAGTTGATGTTTAGTCTAGGAAGAGATCTGAATTTCTGGGGTTGAGAGATATAGTTGAAAGTTGATTAGTAAAAAATATAATTGGTCACTGAAGGGTTCATTTTGAGACTCTAGACTTCTAAATGATGACATTATGCAAGGAATTGATGAGATTCAAGAAAAGTTGAATTTGCAAAGTCATGACTTGTGAATTTTCTAGCTTCCCCTGAGATGATGATTTCAATCACTTTTCATCAAAATAAAGATATGTAAATTTTGGAAATCAGAAAAGTTTTCATCTTGGACAACGAAGACTCCCCCTCAACAATTGCATATCCATTTCTGGTACTTGGCAGAGTCATATACTCACGCATAATGAAAGGTTCCAGACAAGCCTAACTTGTCCTTCTCCAAACACTATTTGATATACCAAGAAATTTCAATACAATAAGAGTTGAAGAATTCATTATCAAAAAAGAATGGAAGTGAAAATAAGTAAGATTTTGAAATCAGAAAAAAGTATCCTCTTTGAACAATAAAAGCTCCCCTCAACAATGCATATCAATTTCTTAGTACTTGGCGGAGACATATACTCTCGCATAGTGAAAGTGTCCAGACAAGCATAACTTGTCCTTCTCCAAATCACCATTTGATATACCAAGAAATTTCAACACAATAAGAGTTGGAGAATTTATTGTAAAAAGGGGAATATAATTGAAAGTGAGAGAGATATGAACAATGTAACTCAAGGAAGCAAAGAAGTATGAGATGCAAGAACTCCCCCTTAGACAATGCATAACACTCAACCCAAACCTTGAGAGATATCAAGAGGTGGACATTTACAAAGACCAAGTTCTCTCCTTAAGGATGAAAATCTGTTTTCAGGAAGGGGTTTAGTGAATATGTCTGCAATTGTTTTTCAGTTTCAATGAAGTGGAGTTCAAAGGATTTCTTGGCAACTCATCTCTAAGAAATGATGCCTAATTTCAATGTGTTTTATTCTGGAGTGCTGAATGGGGTTTTTAGACAAATTTATGGCACTAGTGTTTTCACATAGGATGGGTACACACCCTAAATCTTGGTTGTAATCAAGAAGTTGATGTTTCACCCAGAGAATCTGAGTTCCACATGTACCTGCTGCAACATATTCAACTTCTGCAGTTGACAGAGCAACTGAATGTTGCTTCTTAGAAGCCCAAGAGATAAAACACCCACCTAGAAATAGACACAAGCCACTTGTGCTTTTTCTATCTAATTTACACCCAGCATAATCAGCATCACAATAGGCAAACAGATCTAACTTGCAACCAGCAGGATACCAAATGCCTAAGTCACATGTTCCAACAAGATATTTGAAGATTCGTTTAACAGCAGCATGTGACTTTCTTTAGGATTAGATGGAATCTAGCACATAAGCACACACAAAACTGAATATCAGTCTAGAAGTTGTAAGATAGAGCAGAGAGCCAATCATACCTCTATAGGTCTTTGGATCTACTGACTTACCAGATGGATCTTCGTCTAGTTTAGCATTAATTGCAATTGGTGTGCTTGAGTGCTTTAGGTTCTGAAAGTCAAACCTCTTTAATAGCTCCTTGACATATTTGGTTTGACTGATGAAGATTCCTTCATGTGTTTGGTTAACCTGCAATCCCAAAAAGAATGTTAAATCTCCCATTAAGCTCATTTCAAATTCATTCTTCATTTGATTGAAAATTCAGTGCAAAGGCTTTATTGGTTGATCCAAATATTATGTCATCAACATAAATTTGGACTACAATTATTTGATTTTTTAACTATTTTTGTGAACAATGTTGATCAACATTACCTCTAGAATATCCTTTTTCAAGTAAAAAGGAACTCAACCGGTCATACCAAGCTCTTGGAGCTTGCTTAAGACCATAAAGAGCCTTATTAAGCTTGAAAACATGGTTAGGATATTTTTCATTTTCATATCTAGGAGGTTGTTCAACAAAAACATTTTCCTTTATATATCCATTTAAGAATGCACTTTTGACATCCATTTGATAGACTTTGAATTTCATGGAGGATGCAAAAGCAAGGAAAATTCTGACAGCTTCTAGTCTAGCTACAGGGGCATATGATTCTTCAAAGTCAATTCCAAATTCTTGGTTATACCCCTTTGCAACTAACCTAGCTTTGTTTCTTATTACTTGACCAGTTTCATTTAACTTATTTCTGAAAACCATCTAGTACCAATCACTGCTTGGTCACTAGGTCTAGGTACTAATTCCCATACTTGATTTCTTTCGAATTGATGAAGCTCATCATGCATGGCATTAATCCAATCAGAACTGGATAAGGCTTCATCAATTGACTTGGGTTCAATTTGGGAAATTAGAGCTAGTGGGTCTTCTTCAATATTTTGCAAGAAGGATGATCTGGTCCTTACTCTATCATTCAAATTGCCAACTACACTGTCTAATGGGTGATCTCTCAGATATCGAGGTTAGAAATTACCTGTTGAGAAGTACCCACTTCTGGAGCAATGTTACCTGACCCACTTAAGATGGTGAGTTGTTGTTCAGGTTCTCTTCATTATTGACAAGCTCCTCAACAGTTGGTGAAGAATCCACAATGAGGTCATCCTCTTCATTGTCTTGTCTTTCCCTGCAAGATTTAGAATCATTAGTGGAAAAGGAATTTTCATCAAAAATAACATTTGGAGATTCTTCAACAGTTTTTGTTTTTAGAATGTACACTTTGAAAGCCCTTGACACTTCAGAATAGCCAAGGAAGATAGCTTCCTGACTCTTAGCATCAAACTTGTCAAGGTTTTCTTTGTTATTATTGTGTACAAAGCATTTGCACCCAAAAGTTTTGAAATAAGAAACAGTTGGCTTTTTTGTTTTTCAACAATTCATAGGGGGTTTTCTGATCTTTGGTCTGATCAAAGCTCTATTTAGGATATGATTGGCTGTGTTAACAGCTTCAGCTCAGAAGGATTTGGGTAGATTACTTCTAAGAGCATGGATCTAGCCATTTCCACAAGTGTTCTATTCTTTCTTTCCACAACTCCATTTTGTTCTGGAGTTCTAGGTGAAGAAAACTTATGAAATATTTGAAATTCAGCACATAGATCAGAAAAGGATGTGTTATCAAATTCACCCCCATGATCAGTTAAAATGTTTTTGATTTTATATGGATAAGTTGTTAAGATAGTGGTACAAAAATTCCTGAATTCAAGGCAAGTATCACTTTTGTGGGATAGAAAGATAACCCAAGTAAATCTAGTAAAGTCATCAATGATTACAAAACCATATCTCTTGCCACTTAAGCTTAGAACTCTTGTTGGCCGAAAAAGGTCCATGTGAAGAAGTTCTAGTGGCCTAGATGTAAGTACCTCATTGAAGGTTTTAAAAGATTTCCTAGTTTGTTTCCTTTAGCACATATCCAACAAACTTGATCTTCAACATTAGAAAAAGATTCAGGAAGACCCTTAACCAAATTCAGTCTTAACAACTTATTCAATGTTCTAAAACTTGCATGGCCAAGTCTTTTGTGCCAAGTCCATGCAATTTCATCTTTATTTGCAACAAAGCAAAGATTTTCAGAAAAGTTTTTATTAACGTTGATCATGTAGACATTGTTTTCTCTTTTTCCAAAGAATTTGATTTTATTAGTTGATGAATCAATTATCTAACAAAAATCAGATTCAAACACAACTTTGTGACCTTTGTCACATAGTTGGCTGATACTGAGCAAATTATAATCAAGACCATCAACTAATAAAACATTATCTACTGAGTTTGAAGAAGTTTGACCAACCTTTCCAGATCCAATGATCTTCCTTTATTTTTACCTCCAAATGTAACTGACCCTCCCTCCTTTTCAAGCAGGAATGAGAATTTGGCTCTGTCTCCGTCATGTGTCTTGAACACCCACTGTCAAGAAACCATACATTGGTGTTGGGTGCACACCTTCCTGCAAAAAGATCAGTGGAGAGAAGATTTTGGTACCCAAACAGAGTTGGGACCATCAGAATGTTTGAACATTGTCAGTAAATCTTTTCTCACCCAAATTTGACTTGTTTTTATTTTTGTTTTGTTACATTGGTGTTTTCAGCCTTTTTTTGTTTGTTCTTTCTTTTAGGAATGAAAGCACCAAGATTTTTGTTTTTTTAGGTAGTAGATGAGTTTTTCATTGAAAATTGGAATTCAGATGAGGAGGTGGAATCCAGGGATTTTGTTGGTACATCAAGAAATTTGGATAAAGGAATTGAGGATGATACCAACATGGGTTTTCATACCATTGGCTCCAAGGATTGGTCAATCATCTTGAAATGTTGTCTTGGAGGTCCAAGGTTTTTCATGAATTATTTCTTTTGACTTTTTCTTATTTTTCAAATTTTTATTTGAATTTTTGGTTGAGTTGTTTGCAGCTTTTGATGTTGTGTGAGGTCGACCTCTCCTGTACTGGTGTCGACATAGCAGCCACAGAAGCCTTGTCTTGTGGACTGGTGTCGACCTGTCAGGGGACTGTGTCGACCTGATTGTCTTCTTTTTTTTGAGTTTTTGCTTTATTTTGTGTTTTGTTTAAGGTTTTGTTTGCTGTTTGTTGAATTTCTGTGTTCTCAAGATTAGGACCCTTGACAAATTTAATTAGTGGTGCTTTGCCCTTTTTCTCACCAGATTTGTCTTTTATGGCTTTCTTTTTGTTGAATCCTAATCCATGAGAGGTGGTTGTCATGGTGGTTCCTAGCAATGCCTCTAAGTTATCTTTACCTTTTGTGAAGGTTTGGATAACTTCATCCCTTTCTTTTAGCTGGTTTTTAAGAGTTTCAATTTCTTCAATCTTCTGTTGTTTTTCTTGTTTTTCAATTTCCAGCTCTTCAGTTAAGTTTTTGAATTCTTATGAGGCCTTTTGAGAGGCAAGTTTTAGTTCATCCATAAGGTTCATGAGATTTTCTTTTTCTTCATGCAATTCTGTTACTTCAGTTTCCAGTTCTATTATTCTTTTGTTTGAAGATTGATTATGGTAAAGATTTTCAATTTTTCTTTTTAAATGTTTGTTTTCCTTTCTAATTTGAGAAATTTTCAACTAGCTCAGCATAAGCATCCTGCCATCATCTATAGTGTAGTCTTTGAAGGATGTACTTACCTTTCCATCTGAGCTGTTGGCCATGAAGCAAACCTCCTCACTTTCAGAGCTTGAGGATTTCTTCTCTTCTTCTTCCGCACTTGAGTCTTCATCAGACCAAGTGGCTACCATGGCCTTTGGCTTCTTAAATTTGGAACTTCTTCTGCTTTTCCTTCTTGTTCTCAGGACACTCTCCCTTCATGTGTCCTGGTTTGTTGCACCTGTAACAGACAATATTTTCGTCAGATTTGTGATTCTTGTTGAAATTAGAAGAGGAAGTGTTTTTCTTACATGAGAAAACTTCTTTTTCCCAGACATTTTTCCTTTTCTGTATTTCAAGAATTTTCTGAATTGCCTGGTCATGAGGGCAATTTCATCCTCATTTGACTCAGACTCCTCAGAACTTGTCTTTTCCTGACTTTTATCTTTATTGCTTGAAGAGGCCTTAAGTGCCATAGGCTTGGTCTTAATTATGTGTTCTTCATTTCTTTTTAAGTTGATCTCATATGTCATTAGGATCCAATCAATTCATCCAAAGAGATTTTGGACAGATCTTTTGAATCTTCAATGATAGTGGCCTTTGTATGCCAATTGAAGAAAGTGAACGTAAGATTTTTCTTACCAAGTCTGCATCTGTATATTCCTTACCCAAGGCCTTAATCCATTCACAATCACCATGAACCTGACAAACATTTCAGGAATATTTTTGTTAGGCTTCATCATAAAAGTTCATATTCTGAAACTAGAATATTTGCCTTAGTCTCCTTTACTTGTGATGTTCCCTCATAGAGTAATTCGAGTTTATCCCACATCTCTTTGGCAGATTTGCACATTGAGATTCTCAAATACTCCTTGGGATGGACAGCACATTGAATCATGTTCATGGCACTATAATTCAATGTAGCTTTCCTTATTTGTTCCCTAGTCCAGGTGTCTTCTTCTCCCTGGTTTTCATAGGGACCCACTTCCACAACTTTCCAGATCTCATAGTTTTGGGCCCTTAAAAATACTTGCATTATGTTTTTCCAGTAAGAATAGTCCGTCCCATTAAAGAATGGTGGCCTATTTATGGAATGACCCTCAGCTATGAAACCTTTGGAATCCATGATTCTAAAGCAGAAAGAAAATGCTTAGCAAACAAACAGGTAAACACTCAAACACACAACACTCAAACAAAAACTGCTCAGATCAAATCAGATCAAAGTAAACCCGCTCTGATACCAATTGAAGGATCGAAGTGAAGGTGTGGACAATATCTAGAAGGGGGGATGAATAGATCTAAGCCACTTTTTATGGAAGCTTATACAATATAAAAAACTTTTGAATCAGAGGCAATTTTATGTGAAAAACCACAGATCTGATGAGATTTGAGTGAGTTGGTAAAAGTTGTGAAACAAGTTGATTAAGTGAATATTAACCGATCCTATGCAAACATCTAATGGATGAAATGATCAAACCACAATTAGACAAATGCACAAGGATTTTTAGGTGGTTCGGAAATCACCCAAGTGATTCCTACATCCACCCCTCACACCCCGTGAGGATTCACTAAAACAACTGGGTAACACACCCACTGGAGCCTGACAACTCCAACACTTGAGAGCTTACAACTCACACAACTTCTAGAGCAAGACTACTCTAGAACAACTGAGCAAGACTGCTTAACACAACCTTGACTTAGACAACTCAAACTGAGCACAACGGCTCACAACAACCTGAGCACAATGCTCACACAACTTGATCACAATGCTCACATAAGACTTGCTAGACACCAACTCAAGACATAGACCTTCTAGCAACAGATCTAGTCGAAAATGAGAGCACTAATGACAGCTATGCAGAAGCACTTGCATAATCTCAAAAGATATCTCAGAAGAACAGAAGTACAATGAATTGTATTAATAACTTCGTTCTTCAAGTGTACTCCCTTGTAGAAGCTTGGATTGGAAGAGGCTTGCAATCTTGAAGTCCAAAACCGATGCTCTGCACTTTGGAATTGTTGGATCTTCCTTGAATTCTTCTCCAACGAAGGCTTCTACTGGATCTGCTTCCTTGGGATGCTTCAGAGGTTTCTACAGGATCACACTCCAATTCTCACACTTGAATTGGTGAGAATTGGTCTTCTGGAAGCACACGGAGAGCAGAGGAGGGAGACGACCTCTTGTAGCCGCCAGGAAACTTTCGGGAGGCTCTAAGAGTTAGTTGGGTCTCTTCTGATGTGATGGGGGGCCGATTAGGGACTTTTATACCCAAAAGATTCCAAAGATACTCTTTAGGTACAAGGGCACACGATTCTAGGTTGATACCCCATCGCTCTAGGCTGGCACGTGGCAAACATCCATCTTAGGATGGAATCTTTCCGTAGTGTGTCGACCTGCCCTGGTGGAATAGGTTGTTCTGGGAACTGATCCAGTGTCGACCTGATTTGGTATTGTGTCGACCTGCTATCCTGGTTCTGAAAACAGCTGTTCTGGGAGCAGGATCCAGTGTCGACCTGCCCTGAGAGTGCGTCGACCTGCTATCCCCAATTCTGAAAACTGCTGTTCTGAGAGCAGGATCCAGTGTCGACCTGCCCTGAGAGTGAGTCGATCTGAGTAGTCTGATTTTCGGAATCTGCAACTCGTGTCGACCTGCTTCTGGACTAGTGTCGACACAGTCTAGGCAATCTTCAGCTTTTTGCCTTTGAGACTGAGGTGTTGTGTCGACACCATTGAGGGGTGTGTCGACACTTCGTTTGCAAAAAGTGTTTGTACCTGAAAATTAAAACAATATCATTAGTTAAATGATTTATCATGAACATAAATGATAAATGTGATTTGAAACATGCTTTTTGAACATTGACTTCAGGATGATGTTTTTGACATGTTTCATGTAAATTGCTTTTAAAAACACCTCTTGTCATCATCAAAATAGGAGGGAAATGATATGAATATACACTCAACTCAACAGAGCTCTGGTTTGTGAGTCGTCGCACTCACTGTGTGGTTTGAGCCGTCGTGCTCAGTTTTGGAGTCGTCGTGCTCCAGATTGTTCTTGAGTCATCGTGCTCAAGGGTGTTTGTAGTCGTTGTGCTCCGGTGTGAGTTGTACTAAAGATTTTTAGTAGTGTGGCCTCACTGTATGAGGGGTGGACATAGGAGTCACTGGAGGTGATTTCTGAACCACCTAAAAATCTTCTGTGCATTGGTTTGAATTGTGGTTTGCCTTTGTATCTCGCTAGATGCGTGCATAGGGATTTCGTTCACACTTCTAATTAATTTGCTCACACACTCTAATCACACTTCAGATCAGTAATTTGTTTGGGTGAATTGATCACTGTTTCGAAGTAATTTTTAATTGCTTAAGCTTCACGTTAATTGGTGTTAGATCTAATCAACCCCCCTTCTAGATCTGATCCATCCACCCATCCGATCCCAACAACATCTTCACTAAGCCTCCTGCAAAACCCAGATTCACTTCTCTTAGAAGGGAACTTCGTTTATGCAAGTTTTCTCATGTCTGATATCTTCATCTCATCTCTTTGTGCAAATAAAAGTCAGTCTCTCTTGAAAATAAATTCCTACTTCTCAGTTGCATTGGAATTCTTGGTATATCAAATAGTGACTTGAAGAAAGGCAAGTTAAGCTTGTCTGGACACTTTCACTATGCATGAGTATATGTCTCCGCCAAGTATCAAGATTCCTTTATGCAATTGTTGAGGGGGAGTATTTGTTGAGGGGGAGTTATTGTCTATTCATCAATCATTTCACTTGACACACTGACAGTTGTTGTCTATTCTGAGCCTAAATCATCAGAATATTTGAGTCCTTGTGCTATTTTCTTATGAGAGAATTGAAACATTGAAACTAAATTCATTGTGCACTTAGTTTAATTTCAAAGATTCATTATCATTTCAAGGTTAAGCAATCTTAATACTGAATGTTTTAAAATGATTTGCAAAACACTTGTAGGCACATGAGTGACTTTACTATTCAACTTGGCATGTTTAAGCTTCAATTTTACCACATGTTAAGAATAATTTATCTAAATTTGTAGTCATGTCTTTTCTAGTCAAAGCATCAAATTCCTATAAAACATCAAAAGAAAAATGAACAATCTGGAAATATACAAACAGAGCAATGCAAATTCTTGAACCACTGAGTAACCGGGCCATTTCACCTGAAAAGTGATTTGTTTCGCATCAAAATGTGGAAATAAAAGGTTTCAACTCTGTATAAGATAATAAAAGTTAAACCACTGAGTAATCAGGAGATCTTGCATATAATCAATGTGATCTTTTGCACTGAAAAGTGAGATTTAAATAATTTATTCGTGTATTCTTTCCCTGTTAAAAAATGAAAGAAAATCAAATTGACAGGATGAAAAGCTTAAGACCTTCATAAAGTTCTTGTTTACTGAGTTTAGACCTATTCTTTTACATTGTGTTAAACTTAAAGCTCCTAACATCCTTGTTAAATATTCTGCTCACTCATATAGGTCACTTCATTTCACATTTGTCTCATTATTTTAACCACATTCAGATCATTATTCTTTGCTATACTTTGTGTTGAGTGTGTCTTTATGATTAAACTTTGTTGCACAATAACAAAAACACAATAATTTCTCTCATATGTCAATATCACTTTGCCTCATTTATTTTGATCATTTCTGTCCATTCTTTTCCCTCATTTCATTTCTTACAATATTTGTCTCTCTCTCTCATCTATCTTTTTGATGTTGTTAAAAAGGGGGAGAAGTCTCTAGAGGGAGAAAGTCTTTATGGGGAGTAAGTTCAAAGGTGTACATGATGGTCAAGGGGAGTTGTGTTGCAGTCAAGGAAGTCAGGTTATTGGGAGATTGTGCATATGTTTTGTCATCATCAAAAAGGGGAAGATTGTTGGATTGAGTGTGTTCTGGAATTTCCTAAAGTTGTATTTAAATGATAACCAATGAACATCACTCATACTTTTATTTTGATGATGACACATTCTGATTTTAATGATGACATGTTGTGATTTCAATGCTTAATGGGTGAAACATGTTAATGTTCAAACAACATGTTTTTGATGTTTAATATCTCATATTTTAATGATAATATGTACTAATATAATGATTGTGTTAATTTTGAGGTGTATATAGATTTTGCCTTGGTAGTGTCGACACACCCCCCTTACTGGTGTCGACACAGTGCATCAAACCCTAAGGCAAATGAGGAAGAAAAAGTCAAGTGTGTCGACACAGTCTCAGTAGTGTCGACACTAGTCCCAGATTCTAGAGATCCCAGTTGACAGGTCTGCTTGGTAGTGTCGACACAGGCTCAAGTAGTGTCGACACTAGATCCAGTTCCCAGAAGACCTATTTGGCTGTTCTGGACAGTGTGTCGACACTGCCTGAAGTAGTGTCGATCGATAGTCTCTTCCCAGAGAACCACTTATGCCAGTTTGGGACAGTGTGTCGACACACTCTAAAGTAGTGTCGACACACTCCGGCTAAAACTCAAAATCGAGAATTTCATCTGGACACGTGGCTGCTTGGGAATTAGGGGATCTACCTAGGTTTTTGTGCCCACGTACCCTAAGGTCTTTTATGGTCACATTGGGCTATAAAAAGCTTTGTCCTTGGCACTCAAAGGTACCCCATGCAAGTCAAGAACTCAGAGCTTTCTGGAAAAAGGCAAGGAGAGCCGGAAAGAGGCATCTGCATCCAGAGGAGTAGAGCAGCGCCGCCAAAGGGAGAAGAAGGAGAAGAAGAGGAGGAGCTCGAGATTGCAAGAGTGCTGATCCCGACGGAGATCCAGCCAAGTTTGTAATTAGTCAGAGTCCTGAATTTTCTGGGGAATCTATGTATGTGTTCTACACAGATCTCCCAATTCTATTTGTCCTCATCAATTCTATTGTATTGAGATAGATCGTGCTAGAGGATCTATTCTCTAATTGTGCTTGGTCTAGCAGAACTTGGATCTATTATGATCCAGAGGTTTGAGTACTTTGTACTCTATTTTGGAGCCGTAGTGCTCTGGGTTGGAGTCGTTGTGCTCTGGTGCTTGAGCCGTGGTGCTCAAGGGCTTGTGAATTTGCTGAATTCACAAGTGGTCTTTTAGTAGGTCGTTGTGCCTATCTCCTGGGGTCTTTGAGTTGTTGAACTCAAAGAGGTTAGAGTCGTCGCGCTCTTATTTGTACAGCACTTGTGTTAGTGGTTCCTCCGTCGTGAGGAGGTGGACGTAAGAGACACAAGTTGTGTTCTCCGAACCACCTTAAATTTCTCAGTGCACTGTGGTTTGTTGTGTGGTTTACTGTTCTCAATCACTACTCTCACACACTACACTTGAGTTTGATCGAGTTGTGTATTTTACTCATTTTAATTCCGTTGTTATTCACACAATCGCGTAGTTCATTTACCAAAGTCACCTATTGATCACCAACAATTACTAAGTGTCATGGCCACTAGTATGAGGACACAAAAATCATTCTACAATGGTTAAGAGATAATACTTTGGGAGTCTTAAGTTATGGCATTTAGAGAACCATGTTTAAGCCCCAATAAAATAAAGACAAATCCGTTGAATAAAACCATTGTAGAAAAACATATGACTTAGTGGCGATGTTCATTTGGTGATTGAAGACAACATTGACATGACCCATTGACAATAGACAACCTTGTCCCTTGAGTTAAAATTTTAGAGGCTTCACTCTATTTCATAGAATTTGATATTCTTGAACTTGACAAAAGGGATATGGGAAAAGTGATAATTAGGTTCATGTATACCTTTTGACGTGAAGGTAGACATTTGTGATGTCGATGCCCCTAGTTACTCAGTATAAAGGACCATCATATCGTTGTACAGAGATAATGGAATAACTTTTTGACACGAAGATAGACATTTGTGATGCCAAAGTCCCCGTTACTCAGAAATAAACATCATTGCTCTGCCTTTATCCCATATTATTTCTTTCTTGTTTGTTTTGTGAAATAGGTAGCTTTTCTCCTTTTTTTTTATTAACAACCAAGGTGACTAGATATATATGGCCAAAGGGAATGTGAAACATTAAATTCAAGCACCATTTTACTTATCAATCCATTTTAGAGATATGATGAGCCACAAGGAAATATTCAACTGAATGAAGTGGAATTGAATTGAGTTGTTCAAGGTTTTCTAGATGACACAACCTAGATTCTGGCTCAAAATATTATGTCAAAATCATTGAGAATTAATTTGTATCTTTGACACTAGATTGTGATGACATATAGTAATGAATTCAAAGTGCTATTCTCCCCTTATGCAATGATTGTGCACATACTCATTGAAGGAGGGTGAAACATGAGCAAGATGAGACAACAATGGGGTGTCTGTGGACAGCAAGATTGTCCCTGTCGACAGCTACTGAACTTCAGGGAAAAGGTGTTTCAGGGAGAGGGATAGCTGTCGACAGATGAAAGGGGCCTGTCGACAAATAATGTACTCAGTCGAAACCAGTGTTCTAGAAAGGCTTGCCTGTCGACAGCTGCAATGTTGGTTGTCGACAGGTAAGTGAAAAATCAATGTAAAGACTTGGATTTGAAATGGAATTGAAACCATCAACTGAGGGATCAAAATACTCAAAGTATGAGATGTGTATTCTTGAGAAAAACACTCACCTAGACTTTTCTTTACTCCCCCATAGTGTGTGCATGTGGACACAACATTTCAAGCATTTGAAACAATTGCAAACATGATATTGACAAGGAAGGCAAACACTTACTCACATGCAACATCCAAAACCATCCATGAATATTAACTTAAGTAGTAAGAGGAAATGTGTATGACAAGGATTAAAGATATTCAAGTACCTTGTTTTGAAGTGAATAACCTTTATGAGAATAGTGTCGATGGATACGTGGCGGAGAAAATGTCCTCACGCATAATGATAGTTTCCGAACAAGCTTAACTTGTTCTTTCACATATCACCATTTGAGATACCTCATAGTCACTATTCACAAGGGTTGTTTGCCTCTGAATGTGGTATTGATTTCATTAAAACTTGCATAAGCCCAATTCTCTTCTAAGAGATGTGAATCTCTCCTCGGACAATGGTTTGGTGAAAATGTCAGCCAATTGTTTTTCAATGGGTATGAAGGTAATTTCCAAGGATTTTTTGGCTACCTCATCTCTCAAAAAGTGATGTCTTATATCTATGTGTTTGGTCCTTGAATGTTGGATTGGGTTCTTTGAAAGGTTGATTGCACTAGTGTTGTCACATAGGATTAGTGTGCATCCAATATCAATGTTATAGTCACACAGTTGACTTTTTATCCATAACACTTGAGTTGCACAACTCCCTGCGGCAACATATTCTGCCTCTGCAGTTGAGAGTGCAACCAGAGTGTTACTTTTTGGATGCCGACGCAACTATGCAACCACCAAGAAGTTGGCACTACCCACTAGTGCTTTTTCTATCAATTTTACACCCAGCATAGTCAGCATCTGAGTATGAGATCAAATTGAAGCTACTTCCTGTTGGATACCAAAGACCCAAATCATACGTACCTGAGAGACATCTGAAAATTCTCTTAACTGCAACCAATGGCTTTCCTTTGGACTAGATTGGTATCTAGCATAAAGGTAAACACTAAATTGTATATCCGGTCTACTTGCAGTAAGATAAAGGAGTGAGCCAATCATACCTTGGAAGTGCTTTGCATCTACCGGTTTACCTTTCTCATCATTTTCAAGTTTTATGCTCGTGCATTGGTGTTGAGGCAGGTTTGGCTTGTTCAAACTGAAAGCGTTTCAAGAGCTCCTTGACATATTTTTCTTGATTGATGAAAAAGACATATTCAGATTGTTTAACCTGCAATCCAAGGAAGAATTGTAGTTCCCCCATTAAACTCATCTCAAATTCACTGTGCATATGTTTTGAAAACTCTTCACATAGTGAAGGGTTAGTGAATCCAAAAATGATGTCGTCCACATAAACTTGAACAACAATGATGTGATTGTGAACTTTCTTAGTAAAGAGAGTTTGGTCCACTTTACCTCTTGAGTAGCTTTTGCTTACCAGAAATGTGCTTAGTCTGTCGTACCAAGTGCGGGGTGCCTGTTTCAATCCATAGAGAGCTTTGTGCAGTTTATATACATGGTTAGGTTTATCATGATCCTCAAAGCCAGGTGGTTGAGAGACATAGACTTCCTCTTTGATGTAACCATTCAAGAAAGCAGTTTTAACATCCATTTGATAAAGTTCGAACTTGTTTGAGCATGCATATGCTAAAAAGATCCTAACTGCTTCTAACTTAGCTACAGGAGCAAAGGATTCTTCAAAGTCCACACCAAATTCTTGATTATACCCTTTTGTTACCAGTCTAGCCTTATTTCTCACCACTTTACACTCTTCATTCAACTTATTCCTAAAAACCCATCTTGTTCCTATGATAGAAATTTCAGGGGTCCTAGGAATGAGACTCCAGACATTATTTCTTTGATATTGTCCAAGCTCCTCATGTATAGCATCAATCCATGAATTTTCTTTTAAGCTTCTTCAACATTTTTAGGTCCCACTTGAGAGATAAAGGCTAAATGATCTTGTTTAACTATTTGTCTCATTTTAGATCTAGTTTGAACTTTATCATTTACATTTCCAATCACATTATCAAGTGGATGATGTCTGGAATACTTCACATTTATGATTGTTGAAGGACCGGGTTGATCTTGTGGAGGCTGTTCTTGAGGAGGATGTGCTTGAGGAGTTTCTTCTTGAGGCTCTTCCTCTTGTGGATCTTTTTCAGATTCATCATCTCCCTTTTTGAAAATGATTTGATGATCACCATCATCATCATACCTACGAAAATATCCATTATTAGCTTTTGGTGCTGCTTGAGAATTTTTCTTGGCTTTAACTTGAAATTGTTCTTCAAGGATTGTTTCTTTATCTTCGTTTTGAGTCTTGTGAGAATTGAAATTGTTATATTTTGTATGATTTTCATCAAAAAGAACATGTGGAGTCTCTTCCACAGTTTTATTCTTAATATTAAACACCCTATATGCTCTAGATTGTTCTGAGTATTCAAGAAAAATACCTTGATCACTTTTGGCCTCAAATTTGTCTAGATCAACTTTATCATTGTTATGTATAGACACTTTTGAGCCAAAAACTCTGAAATACCCAATACTTGGTTTCTTACCTTTTAGGAGTTCGTAGGGAGTTTTCTTTATGACAGTCTTACAATAGCTCTGTTGAGGATGTAACACGATTTGTTGACCGCTTCTGCCCAAAAAGTCCTTGCAAGTTGACTTTCGACCAAAAGGGTGCGAGCTATTTCCACCAATGTTCTGTTCTTTCTCTCCACTACTCCATTTTGTTCCGGAGTCCTTGGAGAGGAAAACAAATGTTCAATCCCGTGGTGCCTGCAGAATCAGAAAAGCAGTTATTATCAAACTCTCCCCCGTGATCAGTGCGTATTGAGCATATCTTGTGAATGTTTCCATGCTCAATCTTATTAAAGAAATCCTCAAACAGTCTCAATGCTTCGTTTTTGTGTGCAAGGAACTTTACCCAAGTGAACCTAGAGAAGTCATCTACAATGACAAAACCAAAACGTTTGACATTGAGACTTAGTGTTCTAGTAGGTCCAAAGAGGTCCATGCGCAAAAGTTCATAAGGTTTAGAAGTGCTTAACGGTGCTTTTGATTTGAAGGATTTCCGGGTTTGTTTCCCCTATGCACACGCATCACAAAAACTTTCATTTTTATTGAAGGAGATTTCAGGAAGTTCACTTACCAATTTCAGATTCATGATCTTGTGCAATACATTGTAACTTGCATGGCCAAGCCTACGATGCCACAAGGTAAGTTCATCCAGTTTGTTTGCTACAAGACACAAGTTTTCATTTTCTGGATCATCTAAGTGAATTAAATAAATGTTGTTCACCCTTTTTCTAGAAAATTTTAGACTTCCTGTTTCCTTATCAATGATTTGGCCTGTGTTTGATTCAAAGACAACTCTATGACCTTTATCACACAGTTGGCTTATACTAAGTAAGTTGTGATGAAGGCAATCAACTAACAGTACATTGTCTATTGAGTTAGAAGCATACTTACCAATCTTACCTGAGCCGATGATCTGACCTTTATTGTTGCCTCCGAAAATAACTTGACCTCCATCTTTTTCCACTAGCAAGCAGAATTTTTCTTTGTTGCCCGTCATGTGCCTCGAGCAGCCACTGTCCAAGTACCACTTGTTTTGATTTTGGGCTGCTAGGCATTCCTGCACATGTGGATCAGACAAGAGGTTTTGGTACCCAAATTACTTTGGGTCCCAATGTATCATTCATGCGAAACAGTAAAAACAGTAAATGCTTCAGAATCCAAACTTGTTTGAGTTTTTGTTTATTTGGACTATTCCGACATTGTTGTTCATTATGCCTGACTTTCTTATAGAAATTGCATGATGAGGGTTTTCTCACAAGAATGGGCTTTTTATTCTGAGGAACATGCATGAGCATTTTACCTTTTTGTTGCCTGGTTAGCTTTCGTTTGGAAGCTTGTTTCCAGACCTGTCGACAACCCTGTTGGGGGCTGTTGACAGATTTCTCAGTGTTGTTAGCAACAACTTTGATGTTCTTGGGTTCCTGTTTCTTACCCTTGGCTTGACTTTTATTGTTCTTTGAAGGGATTTGCTTGCTTGTGCTTGGGCTAGAATCAACAAAGGATGTTAACAAATTTGTACCAATTAACTTTGGTTTTACAAGTTGATATATAATCCCATGCTTTGCAACAAGTATATTAGATCCCAAAATTGCATCAAGATTATGTTTCCCTTTTACAAACCTTGTTAGATCTTCAGATTTTCACTTAAGGTTCTCTTCAGCCTTTTCTAATTTTTTCTTCACTTCATCAAGTTCATTTTGAAGAGTTTCAAGGGAGTTGGTTAGACTTTCTTTTTCTTTTTGGTTTCTTGCAATTTCAATTTCATGCAGTCCATTTCCTCACTGTGAGCTTGCTCATCAATTTTCATTATTTCAATTTCTTTATTCAAAGATGCAATTTGTTCACTATGATTGGTGCTATGAACGAGGGAATTGATTTTCTTTTTGAGTGCTTTATTTTCAGACATAAATTCGCAGAACTTTTCAAATAAAGCAGTATAAGCTTCTTCCCATTCATCAATAGAATAACTTTCAAACGAAGAGTTTACCTCGTTGGAGTTGTCACTTCTTGCCATTAGACATTGAACTTCTTCATCCCCAGAGGTTGCTTCAGCGTTATCATCTTCATCCTCATCACTCCAAGTAGCCATCATTGCTTTGGCTTTCTTGAAGGTAAACTTTTCTTTCTTCAGCTTCTTCTTGAGCTCAGGGCACTCTCCTCTTATGTGCCCTTGTTTCTTGCACTCATAGCACACAATATCAGATTTCTTGTTAGACTCAAATTTGTTTGAAGAATCATTCTTTTGAAAGGATTTAGAGTTACCTGACCCTCTCCTTTTGAATTTTAGGAATTTCTTGAATTGTCTAGTGAGCATGGCCATTTCATCATTCTCACTATCACTAGATGTTTCAAGATCATCACTTTCCTGAAGAGCATCCTTTTTGGAACCTGAAGAGTTTTTATTGGAAGCCATTAAAGCAATCAACTTCCTAGGATTTTCTTCAGTTTCCTTTCTTTTCACATTTATTTCATAAGTCATTAGGGAGCCAATTAGTTCATCTAATTTCATCTTGGAGAGATCTTTTGAATCCTCAATGACAGTGGCCTTAGTGTTCCATGAGAATGGAAGAGACCGAAGGATCTTCCTCACTAAGTCATCTGAGTATTCCTTTTTAAGACCCTTTAATCCATTTATGATTAGCATGAACCTTGCAAACATGTCAGATATAGTTTCTTCATTGCTCATCTTAAACATTTCATACTCAGAAATTAACATACTTGCTTTGGATTACCTTACCTCGGTTTTACCTTCGTATATCAATTCAAGCTTGTCCCACATCTCTTTTGCTGAGGTGCACGTGGAGACTCTTGAATATTCCTTGGGGTGCACTACGCATTGCATCAAGTTGAGGACGCTCCAATTGAGAGTTCCCTTCACAATCTGGTCCTTCGTCCTCAGGAAGGGTGTATGCTCCTTTACTGACGATCTTCCACAGCTCGTAGTTTTGTGCTCTCAGAAATACCTGCATGCGGTTTTTCCAATAGGGATAACCAGTACCATCAAAGAAGGGTGGCCTGGTCACTGAGTGTCCTTCGGCCATGTACCCCTTATTAGATTCCATGAGATCAAGACTCTCCTGATCGTAAGATCAAATAAACACAACAGTAAATCAGAGAGACCTCGCTCTGATACCAATTGAATGGTTGCAGAATTATCAAATATGGTAATCTAGAAGGGGGGTTGAATAGATTACTATCAATTAAAAATTTACTATGACCTTCTTATAATGAAAACACAGACTTTTGAAACTGTAACAAAATTTAAGCTAAACTTAGATATGTGTTAGTTTTAGGTAGTTGGAGTAGCAACTCATTCAGCTTGTGTAAAAACAATGTGCCTTCCAAACATCTATCGTAAAGACGTGCAAACCATAGGACACGAAGTTTTAAGGTGGTTCGGAGTACATAACTTGTTTATCCTACGTCCACCGTCCACACACACACGCAGAAACAACTGCTTATGAGTTGGTTCACAACTACAACTCACACACATGAGTTGTCTGATCTGAAACCACAATCAGAACAACATAAACCACGTGAATCAAGCACAAGAACGCTTGAAACACAACCACACACACAAAAGTATGAGAAAAACGAGATAGAGAAGAGTTCTGAGTTGAAAGAACAAATCCCGATGTGGAACTCTTCAAGATGCTCGTCTAGATGAACTTAAAACTTCATCTTGGAAAGTATAGATTGATGGAGAAGCTTGAATCATAGATGAACTGGCTTCACCTTCGCTAGGATGACGGATCTTCCTTTCCCTGGGTGGTAGGTTGAAGCAGAGCAGCAGGTGGAGGCTTTTTGTCTTGGGATTTGCTTAGGGTTTGATGGTATGGTCTCTTGCTGCGAAAATAACCCCATATGTTCTATATATATGGGTGTCCAAATATGGAGAGACGTGCTTGACAGAATCACCCAAAACATGGATCATATCTTGGACAACGTAGCTTTCCAAAACTACGTCTATCGACAGGCGACATGTTGTTGTCGACAGCTACTGCCCAATTCTGGCTTTCATGTTTCTGGAACATTGGATCTGTCGACAGATATTGTCTTGCTGTTGACAGGCACACTTCATATGTTGACAGGAGCATATTGGCTGTCGACAGGTACTACTTTCTGAGTGCTTCTAGAACCTTGTTTTGTTCTGTCATGTCTATCTGTCGATAGGGGATTTCTTGGCTGTCGACAGATGATCACTTGAAGTTACTTTCTTGTTCTTTTTCACCTGAATATTGTTGCTTGGCTTATATGCATTCATACCTACATTAAAAGACATTTTAAGTGAGATGTAATGAATTCATAGGTGATCATCTTGACACTTGATCATGCCATTCATGTCCTTAACAAATAGGTCATTGTACCATCATCAATTGCAATGTTCATTAAAAATCACATCATCAAAAACATTAAGGCACAAGTAAACCCAACAAGGCAGGCGACCCTTTTCCCCCTCTCTCCTTCCTTTTCTTCCTTTCTTTTTCTTCTTCTCCCTTCTTGCTCCCCGAGCCCTCTTGTGTTCTCCGGCTTGTTCGTAGTGCTCGTGGAGAAGAGGTGACATCTCCTTCTTGTAGGTGATGTCTGTGTGGTGCTTGGAGCAAGGAGGAGGTGGCCATTCCAACATGAAGGCCCCAATGGGTCGGCTCTACTCTTTGAGGTAGGGACTCTTGTCTTCCTCTCATTCTAGCATTCTCCCCTTCCTCTTGAGATTCTTGTTTCTCCGTGGTATTGGGGTTGTGGAGTGTGTGAGTTCATTGCCTGTGGTTGGAGAGGTTTCCTTCAAGTGTTGATTTCCATGTAATGCATGCTTTGTGGGGTTTGGGGGTGGTTTGGTTGTTTTGCAAGCTTTCTTACATGTTTTCCATGCTCCCCTACCCCTGTGGTGTGATTTGTACCAGTTTTGGGATGGTCTCTGGGAGGACTGTACCAGGACCCCTCTCGACTATGATCGAGACTGGCCCAAGGGTTGCGAGGATGTCGCAACGCATATGTCCACCGCGACAGCTTTGGCTGTCGCAGCGGGCATGGGCGTCGCGACATCATCACGACTACTAGGGGCGTCGCGACAAGGTCGCGGCCGGACTTGGCATCGCAACAGTGTCACGACAGCCATGGGCGTCGCGACAGTATCAAATTCTGGTAAGTTATTGCGAAGTCCGTTTCTTGTGGAGTCTTCACCATTTTCGGTTCTTTCTGTACCTGCAGCACCAGTGCTAGTTCCTAGTACTGTCCTACACTAGTCATTCGCTCGGTGCTCGACACCTAAGGGCCTGTCCCATGAGAGAGGTTGTTACCATTTACCTGGGACCCCTGTCCCTAGGTTCTTGTTGAGGAGTGCTCCTGGTGGCGGGCATGCTCGAGTCACAGACTCTAGAGCGGAGGGGAAAATGGTGGTTAGATTAGAGGCATTGAGTCATTTGTAGAGGTCTCGAGATTGGTCTGGGATGTCGAGGTCGTTTGGCATTCTTCTCGACATAGGCCAGATAGTCCTTCTTCTCACTGCCTTGCTCTTTGTGGCCCCGGAACCACATAGAGAGGCCAGGCGTGGGACCATACTCCAGCCAGACTACAGTGGTTACTGTTGTGGTTACTTTGTGTTCCTGCCCCCACTTTGACGAGACGTCTGGACCTGGGTCGAGGATAAGACGTCATTGGACACACCTGACCAGTTGACTAGTGGTAGTGGTTTCCGTATCTAGTGTCGCTTGTCCAGGCAGAGTTCCCTCTGTCTATGTTTACATCCATGTGTTGGTCACGACGTGCAGGTCGTACGAAGTTTCTGACCATTGCTAGTTAGTTAGCTTTGCTTTTGCACGTTTCTGTGTAGATTAGAATATATAACTGATGTCATTTAATTTGTTTATATAATTTCATTCTATCCTGTTAGAGTCAGTAGGAGATTAGTAGTCCCTATTGAGCTTCTATTGTGAACCTCATCTCTTCCTTTTCCAGGTGAGACTTCTTAGCAGCGGCCGGGTACGCGTCGGGTGGAGGAGGTGGGGCGGTAGTCGTCGCCCCAGTAGTTAGCAGTGGTTTCCCCCTTTTTAGTTGTACTTCACCCTCGGGGTATGCCCTAAGGGTTATGTTCTTCCCTTCTTTACTTGTACTCGTTGTGTGTTGGGACTATACTTAGAGTGATGTGCTGCAGTCTCGCTCTTCTTTCTGCTTCCGCGTGTGTGCTCCTAGTTCAGTAGTTGATGTTTATTTCCCTTACTTATTCTGTTAGACTTGTGATATAGCCCTTCCGAGTCCTCAAATCTGTAGGCGGCAACCGCAAAAATCGGGTCCTTGGTTTAGGTCGATGGTCGGGTTCTTGGGGTTGTTACAGCTACTATTCAAATACTGTTATTTATGTTACATGTTATTACTCAACTGAAACAAAGTACTTACTCATCTCATGAAAAGCACCTTATACATTGATAGTCTAAATTCTATTTTTTGGACACGTTCCTGCCTGCATGAAATCTTGCTAACACCTTGTCAACGATTCTACTATGCCTATGATTTAGCTTGTCTCTTGTGCTTGCCTAGTTCTTAAAGTGTTAATCACTTATATTATTGCCCGTACATCGAGATATAAATTCTACTGGGCTAGTTTGGTCATATATGCTTCCTAACATTTCAGGTAGTGAACAAAAGGAGTATGTTAAATTATGGGACTTGTGCGCCGAGCGTGATAGACACCATAGAGAGTCATTATTTAGTTAGTTAGTGAAAGATTGGTCATCATTGTAATCTTGTCTTCCTTTGAGAGATAGATGAGACTAGTAGTAAAGAGATGTTCTTATTTTGACGTTGGAGATTGTAATAATCACTTGTGCTGAATAAAAGAGTTTGATTATTAAATTATCGGCCCTATTGATATTAGTCATTTGTCTATGGTTTATGAATGCTTGCTTGTTCGTCGACCTCCCGACTAATTCTGCTGCTAAAAATTAGGGTTGTGACATTGTCAGTTCCCTCATATGTTAGCTTCAGCTTGCCTCATATTTCTTTTGCAGATTTGCATGTTGAGATCCTGTTGAATTCACTCCCCATCAGGGCACAACATATGACATTCCTGGCTTTGCTATGCTGAGAAAGCATCTTTCTGTCATTCTCTATCCACTGTTCTCTGGGTTGAGAACTATCAAATCTTCTTCTTCAATGATAGTCCATAGTTAATAATCATAACCATGAAGGAAAAACTCCATCCTTATCTTCCAATAGTTGTAATATTCTCCATCAAACAACTGTGGTCTATTGACAGATTGACCTTCAACAAATCCTTGAGCTGTCATTCAATCTTTGGGCTTTAGATCATTGGATCTACATTGAATATTTAGAGACCAGGGCTCTGATACCACTTGTTGGCCCACTTTGTTGGCATCAAGGATAACCTAAATGGGGGGGGGGGGGGGGTATGAATTGGAAATCAGTTAAATATAGATTAAAAAAATAACCACTTGAAAACTTTGGTTACTGAATGCAATCATGTACGATAAAAAGAGTTGTAGTGTAGAAGCTAATAAAGAAACAATCACACATGAACTCATAAATTTTATCCTAGTTCGGTACTTCCTAAATGGAAGACCTACGTCCAGTCCCCAAGCAATTCTTCGGATTTCACTAATCGGGGTACAATCCTCCCAATGATATACAAACCCCCAGCTCCCAACTGGTCCTCTTCCTTTCCGAGTAGGAAGGAAAATCACATCTATTATGGCTCAAGAAGCCACCCTTCTGGAACAAACTCCAGTGCATTTTTACTAGATTTAAATCCCCAGTTAGATTCTACTGACACCAACCCCAGATAGGTTCCTCCCTTAACCCTAGGAGAACACTGTGTACAGTCCCACAGGCAGACAGAATTTAGTAGCACCCCGTTGGCCTTCTCTTCACATAGGAAGAGGAACACTATATACAGTCCTACAGCTGGACACAAGTCTTTCTTAGAAAAGAAAGAACAGACTTAGAGGTATACAAGATGAGCACTGTGGAACTCAAATTCTCAGCTCACAGACTCTCCCCCAGATTTACATGTTGAGCAAAATGTTTTGAAAAAATTGTTGAGCAACTATCTTAAGAATTGTTGAACAAAAATATTTAGCAACATTGTTGTGCAATTATCTTTTACAAATACTTGATCCTTGTGTTTTTTCTATGACAAAAATCTTTTAATATCTACTAAACAAATTTATGGACTTATACCACACTTTATTTTGTATGAAAATTAATGTGTTTCAGTAAAGGCATACATGTATTATACCATACAACCTCTTGTGATATATTGTGTGTGTCAACTCACAGGACCTGAGTGCCAACACTGCCACACATGATAATAAATTATTTTCTAATTCCATATCATATATTGTATACTACTGACTCCGACTCCTGAAAGTCGAAGTAGGCTATCGATGTTGTGAGCTATTGACTTCACTTTGACTCTTAAAAAATCGAAGTGATATGGTTCACTCCGACTCCTCAAAAGTCGAAGTGATCTGGCCTCTCCGACTCCTCGAAGTTTAAAGTGGTTTAGCTTCACTCTGACTCCTCAAAAGTCAAAGTAATCTGGGCTCATTTCGACTCTTCGAAAGTCAAAGGGATCTACCCTCACTCCGACTCATGTAAAATTCATAGCCTCACTCCGACTCATTGAAAGTCGAAGTATGACATCGATTGTTGAACAAACTTGATTGACTCTAACTTTCAAGAAGTCGAATTCTTTTACCAATCAATGTCTCACTCTGACTCTCCTAACAGTCGAATTCTAGTATTGCTTGTCTTTATTATTCTTCACTCCGACTATTTAGAAGCCGAAGTATAATATCAACTTCTATGTAACCACAAATATTGTATTTGTTACAGAACCTATTGCTCTTATTTATCTTAATCATTTCAATAAGTTATCTTTATTCCCATAGGATCTTTTAAAGAACAAAAGTCTCATGTATGACGTACAAAATAATTTCATCTCTGCTATTGAATTCAAATATTCTGTTAGGCGGGAAAATGTGTATTTAAAATAATCGTATTAGAAATATTTGTTGACATTCGAAAGAGTTGTATATGTTCTCTTATTCTTTGTTAGAAATACAGTTTTATCTTTGTTAGATAGATACTAAGTAGTAAATGCTATGGTAGGTATAAACAACATAGGTTATCTGTCAAAACTCACTACCACATTCCCTTTCTGTCAAAACTCTAATACTTTCAGGAAAAGTCTTGTATTCCCCATACAACTATCTGTCTATCTTTAAATGCTCTGAACATCTAACTTTCTGAAGTTCTTTATACTTTACATATATTTCTATCTCACCCACCTCTGAAAGGACAGATGTATTTGCGTTTTTCTTGGCCATGCAGAAATTTGGCTACCTACTAAAGCCTACTTACGTCCAATCATGGGTATGGAGCTTACAGTCATTTAATGAAGTTGTCTCATAGAGCGATGAAGCTATCTCCATAGCCTAAAGCCCTTGAGACTTTAAGAGCTGAGCGAACGATGGTCATCACCGAAGGCTCATGATCTCAACATCCAAGAATCAGGGACTATCTTTCAAATGGCTATTTTCAAACTGTCAATTTCAAATGGGAAGTCCAAATCTATTATGCATATATAGGAGCTGAAGTTTGAACCAGAAAAACAACACACCAACACAACGCATACACAGGCAAGATAGTGACATACACAAGAACTACAACTCAACCACACCTTCAACAGAAAAGAGAAAGAGAGAAGCTCACAAAATCTCAAGAGAGCCTACTGCTTCCAGCTTCGACTTTCAAGCTCTCTACATTCTGAAGTCTTTTCTCTTGGGTGGCTATAGTATTCTAGATCTTTTCAATCCACCACCTTTGAGTATGAAAGAGTTAGAGCAATCCTTCTTATTTGTATCTCTTTCTGATTTTCTGTGTTTGCTTACCCATTGAGCAGACACACTGTACTCTTTTTAGTGATTGTAACTAGCAGGGGGTTGTTCCCTATAGTGTCCCTCTTTTGAAGAGAAGACCTGCAGTTGTAGGTGTTTGTATTGCCCCTTGGTGAAGGGAAGACTTGCTTGTGAGCAAGTGGGTTGTAATACCTCTCAGGTTGAGAGAAGGCCATGTGTTCTTGGAAATTAGTGAAATCCCAAGTTGTTCTTCGGGACTGGACGTAGGACTTCCATGTGGGAAGGGCCGAACCAGGATAAAATTTCTGTGCACTTTGTGTGATTGTTTCCACCAAGTATTTCACTTGTTTCATACACTACACTAAGTACTAACAACACTATTTAGTGTTATCTATTCTCAGATAAATTTTTAAAGGTGCAAAGAAGTCCTATTCAACCCCCTTTAGGACATTATTAGCTCCATCTTGATCTAACATTACAATGATGCACAGAAATAGTAAAGAGAGAAAACAAGCTTGAATGCTTGAAGACTTCAGATGGTTACTTCCGTGCACACTTCTTCGTGGGCTCGAGCTCTTTCTCTCTTGCTTTAAGTGTGAATGGCATTGAGCCTTCTCACTGTATGTACACTCCTTGAAGGATTTTCAAGTTTGCTCAATCTCTTGTTCTTCAACGTTGCTTCATCGTTTTATGGAGCAGAAAGATAGATCCGTTGAAGTATTGTCATTGGAGTTCTTGGAGCCGTTGGGACTCTTGATCATCTACTCTTCTTCTCCTTCTATTTAATAGACACTTGGTGTAGAGGGAAGTCTAGACATCTGTAGGCATAGAAGATAGAGTTAGACTAAAAAAGGTCTTCTGATAGAAGGCCCATACCTTGCCTTACTTCCATGTTTCCTGCTGACAACATCTCACCCACCCTGAAGGATAGACAGTAGAAAGATCTTTAGTCAAAAGGGAAATAATAAGTTAAATATATGAAGTACATTTCAACTTTCATTTGGCACCACAGTCATTTTGAAATATTTGAAATGTAGAGGCAATCAATGTTTATTTAAAGGCAACTGATATTTCACAAGGGAAATCAATATCTGAAGCAATCGATGTTTAAATATATTAGTAATTAATGTTCAAGTTAAAAGACAATTGATGTTTGAATGAAGCAATTGATGTTTGATTTATAATAGTAATCGATGTTTAAGTTAATAGACAATCGATGTTTAAGTTAATAGACAATCGATGTTTAAATTAAAGGACAATCGATGTTCAAGTAGTCAGTAATCAATATACACTTCGATATCTATGAAGGCAATCGATAAAACAATTGATACGATCAAAACAATGGATACAGAAGTGGTCAGCAATCGATAGGTTCAAAGGCATTTGATATACACTTTGATTGTGGAGAAGTCGCAGTGAGACTTCGACTGATGGTCTTTATACGTCAATTGATATCTAACTTTGACTTCATAGGAGTCATAGTGAGACTTCGACTGATGACTTTCCTTCATCATTCAGTATCTCACTTCGACTTCTTGGGAGTCAAAGTAGGATCGGTTTGGTCATCAATCGATATCACACATCGACTTCTTAAGAGTCAGAATGGGTCTCAGGTTGTTCAACATTTGGTATTTAACTTTGACTTTTTGGAAGTTGGAGTAAGACCAGCCATAAATATAAAATGTTCAACAATCGATATGTTTTTCTAAGAGTAATCAATGGAACCTTTGTTCTCCAATTGATGTGGCACTTAGTCAGTAATTGATATGCATTGAACAACAATCGATTGTGCTTTCCACTGCAAATCATGAAACGATAGTGCCATTAGGGAAATATTATGTTAAATACATTCAAGATATTTGAGTTAATCATGAGTTTTTTTATCACCAAAATAAGAGGATAAAATATAAGAGTGGTTCTGTAACGCCCCGACGCGAAATATCAGAGTGATAAATAGTTAAATAAATAGTATAGAGCAAGAAATAGACATGAAACCATTGCACAATTTAAAATAATACCGAACGATCCAACTTCATTGATAATTCCACTAATCATCTATTACAATTACTAATTCAGAGCCAATACTATGGGCCAAGAGTACTTTATTCAAATCAAAACAAACGAAACTATCTAACTAATTGCTAAAAGCATTGGTTGTTGAAGTATCCGGTCACTCATGCTGCTGGTTATTCCCATCCTCGTGTGTGTGGTGGTCCCCATCAGACTCACCTGAAACACATGAAATGAATAGTGTAGGGTGAGTGATAACGCTAAGTAGGACTTAATATATGGTGTAAACAAACATGCTTAAGTGATTAATGTTGTAATGACCCTCTTTATATCGTAAGATTATACCAATCCTCATCGATATAAAGGGCGCTATCACAGTGGGACTTGTACCCAACACAACAAAGTAGGTAGAGATGTACATAAATAACAAAAGGAAGTACAACGGAAATAAAGAACATTCTTATTCAATCATCATTCACACATTCCACATTCTATATAGTAGCAATGAAAATAAACTCAATGTCCACAATTATACAAGTCCATGACGTTATGTCATTGTTCACATACTAATGAAAGAAAGTGTAGTCTAAGTAGAAAATCTCCACAAGCATAGCTACTCCTCTCACTCGGAGTCACTCATCACTATGTCCTCCTCTAGCATGGAGACACTTGTCTCACCTGCATGTTAAAGCAAGTATGAGTCTTCCAAAAAGACCCAACAAGCAACCCATTGGCACATCCTTACACATATCACATAATAAGATATTCTTTTAAACACTAAGAGAAGTTTGGTACATGATTCTTGTTAAATAAGCAAATACACATGAATAACCTATAACATGCTTTCTGCACAAGATATTTAACTTGATTCATGGTTTAAATTTCCATTCATATCATTTCACATCTCTAAACAAATAGATCATGGAATTAAGCACATAGTTACTAACACACCTAGCATGATGTCTAACATTTTTCACATGCTTTTATATCACATAATCGCATCTTTTACTTGCTGTTTTAACATAAATAAAATACATTCACATGGTTTCACATCTTTTCACATGGCATCACATTAACATATCACTATCACATGATAACATTGCACATTTACACACTTTTCAGTTTTCACACTTTTACACATTAACTGTTGTGACACATAGTCCGAACCACCATAAAGGACACACATTCACATAACACATACCCGTCACCTAGGCAATATAGTGGAGAATCTTGGTAACTGTGCAGAACTGGGAGAAGCCCTCTCCACCCTAACCAGTGGTACTTGTCCACCTCCAAGATTTCATCCTGATGCCCACAGGATATCACATACACAATGAGCCTTCCCATAGGGACTTTTCTATAGTACAGCTCCACAGCCTTCTATGGTAGCAGTGTCAATTTCAGCATATAATTCACTTAAACACATTTTCTCACTTAATCACATGATTAACATTATTTACATGCAGTATTTGATTCATTCATATGCAAATCTTTCAAACATATAAATCTTAGTTTACAGAACTTGTCATGATTGTTTCACAGTGTCAAATTAAGCATAACAGTACTTAAACATGCTGCTAATCACTTGAAAATACATTATCTAAATCAAACATGCTTAACATGGATTTAACACCCTTTTTAAGAGAAATCAATATCTACGGGTATCAAAATAGTACCAAAATTTAACTACAGACTCTACACATTAATATGTCATATGACTAATTTTTCAAAATTTTCTCAATAGTAAAACTAGTTTTAACATTTAATATAGATTTCATGCAATTTTAGCAAGATATTCCACTAAACATGATAGACAGTAAAACAGTCAACTCTTACACTTTTAAAACATATAAACAGTAGCCCTAAGGTCATGAAAGTTGTCTGTAACAGTAACATGCATCAAAACTGCTTATTTAGAATTAAATCCTGTCAAATCATGCATATTCCTTCATAACATAAATTTATTAAATGACAGCAAGATCAGAAATTCAACAGAAAATCATGGGATGATTGTAAGACAATACCTGAACATTCATGATTTTCACAGCATGATCAGACAACCAGATATCCAAAATCATAACATATAGATCATGGCCACAATTCTGTAAAACCAGAAGAACTTGGCGGCAAGGGTCTTGCCGTCAAAGGGGGTTAACGACACAATCGATTGTCGATAACACAGGAACATGGCTGCAACAAGGTTGTCGTCAACCTCCTATCTGCAAAAAAGTGCAGACCGAACGCAATAAAATAGACAATTTGGGTGTTAAGGACACGATGTAAAAATCCATAAAAATACCTAAACTCTAGGGGACATGTCTAGGGATGATACCGCTAAGTTACTTTCCTGAATAAAAATCTCAGAAGATCAAATTTGGTGATGAAGCCCTCCTCGGCCAAGCCAAGAGGGTGATTTCTTCAGCCCCAAATCTGGTCCTCACGCCTCTTGCAGTCGATCTCCCGGAGTCAAGGAAGCTTCTTCACCTCCAGGAGCACCTTCTAGTCGATGAAGATTGCCGGTGAAGCCTCCCAAATACCGGATCAAAGGTCTCCTCTTTTTCTCTCCCGGAACCCAAAAGCCCTAGGTAGGAAAAGTCCTCCCTTAACCGAGATCTCTAGGTTTTATAGGCATAGAGTCGGGGTAACCCTAGCGTTAGTTGTGTTAGTGTTATTTCTTTACATTTTCATAAAGTTTGATTTAAAAAATAAAATGAAAAATCATCACCATCTTGTTCCCCTCCCTGTTTAATTACCTTCATCTAAAGAGAGCATCCGCATCTGATTCTTATTTTCACCATTAATTGTTTGAAGAGCATGCTCTGTTGATTTACTGCTTTCATAACTCTCGGATGCTTCTTTGATTCGTATCGCATTCAGGGGATGCTATTTGTGTTGTTGAGAGGTGGCTTACCTCGACGTGATTCTGTGGCAGACTCTGGAGGGAGTTGTCGCGGCACTTACAGCTCCTGTAAGTTGTCAGATCCACGACCGACTGAACGAACATGATTCCCATTAAAGCGCGGCGACTGAACTCGCCACGATTCATTCTGTCACAGTGAGCACGGGTTTCTGTCATCTTGCACTGTGCATTGCTTACAGAGCATACTTCGGCTGTGGGGACCTCCTTCCCTCCTTGCACTAGGATCCAAACACCCTTCTTAGTAAAGGCGACCTCTCCTTTGGGCATTTCGTCTCATTGAACTAGGGGACCTTTGCCAAGATCTATGTAAGTCTCCGTACCTTGTGGATTCCTTCACGGTGGACCGAGCCAGTTGTACCATCCCAAAGACTCGTGATAGAACACCTGTTCATGTGAGGGAGTGTGTTTAGTGGGCCCAAAGTTCACATCTTACCTACTTAGGCCCATACCCATTTAGAGTGACACATTGCAAATAAAATCTACCTTGAACATTATTGGAACAATTAATTAGGTGTAAGCATCCCTAAGTGTTTGATTAAAAGCTGTTAACATCTTCTCTCAAACTTGTTTGAGTAGTTGTTTGGTAATTGCTTGGTAATCAACTTGTTTGCTTAAGTTTATACAGCTTTGTTCAGGCCGATCTCTCAGGATGGCCAAATACAAAGACATGGTTTATCACAAGGATACATATGATGAGGTGTATGACTCTAACTAGCAACTTGCACAACTCAACAACCAACCCCACATTGATCCATCCACTTCGCATATTCATGCAGTGGATTCACAACCTCCTCACCTTTCCCTGAGGCATGCCGCTGAAAATGCCTTTGCCTCCATTGATCTGTCCCAGTTAGTGGACATTCTCCAAAACCTCCAAGCCTCCCAACTCTAGGATGTCCAAGCTGCACTCATGGGGAAATCCATCCCCGAACCCATTCAAACTTTCCACCCAAACACAGGTGTTTACACTGAACCCGCTCGCGACCCAACGGTTTGAGCCTCTCCTGCCCCCTCGTGGTCCAACTCTGTCACTCATTCTCGCCCCCACAGCCCTGTTGAGAGGCCTTCTCATGTCCGGCCGAGCCCCACCATGGCAAGGCCCACTTATCTTCGTCGGGCTCGGCCCACGTTCCCGCGCCTGCTGGCGTACTTCCCCACTACAATTCTATCCAAGTAAGTGCACTCCAACCTCATTCTTTTGGGGTGCCCCACAAACCATCCTCCGATCAGCTCACCCAAGCCCTCCTTGCGAAGGTGAGTCGTTTAGAGCAAGATCTAAAAAGGGTGTCCGCACCCAAGGATTCCTTTGAACTGGCTCCCCCTTCCATGCCAGTCTTCCACCTCCCCCCTTCTGAACTGCCAGTCTACCTCCGTTACAATGGCACCGGCAACCCATTCATACATATCAAGGAATTCATGTACGAATCGTCCTTTTGGAAAAATGATAATTGTGCCCTTGCCTTTCTCTTCCGCCGGTCCTTGGATGGGTCCGCCCTCGAGTGGTTCTATTCTCTGGAACCTACAGACGCCGAAGACTTCGAAGCAATGTAGAAGAAGTTCCTACAGTGGAACAGGGACAGGGTTGGTCCGGCATTGTCAATCACTGATCTTATGGCTGAGAGGATGAAAGCATATGAGGATTTTGTGCATTATGATGACTGATGGAGAGCTTTGGCTGGGAGGCTGAGGGATCCATTGTCTGAGTCCGAGCAGGTGAAGATGATCACCGTGAATGCCAGGCCACAATTTAGGCATATCCTTGCAATGAATAAGCTAACCACCATAGAGGAATTGTATGAAAGACCCCGTTACATCCAGACTCAGCTGAAGGACTCTTCGATCATGGTTATGTTTGATCCGAAGGCCAGGACATTTAAGAAGAACAATGGTGCTCCCCCTACTGGCGGTCCCACGACTGAAGGGGTTATGCAGAATGAGCAAGTGAGTGCTATGGGAAACCGTAGTCCCACCACCTATCATCCTAACACCAACACCAAGACTCAACAGCCACAGCAGCCCCAGTCGAAGCCAAACAACCCTCCAATGTTTAGGGTACCACCTCAGCAACCTCAACAGCCCCAACAACCTTAGGAGCCTCAGCAGCCCCAATACAAACAACCTCCTCCCAACCAATAGTATCAAGCTCCACCACCGCCTCCTCAGAATCGCCAGGCACCGCAGCCTCAGTACCGCCAACCTGCTCCACCTCAATACTAGCAACAACAACTTGCTCCTCCTCCCCCTCCACAATATAACCAAGTCCCCCCTCCAGGCACCTATGAGCCCCAATAGCCTAGACATCCCCCTGGCCCAAGAAGAACCCATTATCCTCCCCTGTCGGAGACCCTACCCGACATCTTCAATGCTCTGATGGCCGCCAATTCACTCACCTTGCCAAGGGAAAGGCTACAATGGCCTCCCAATGTTGATACATCCCGTTACTGTGCATTCTACTAGGGACCGGGCCACACTTTGGAGGCCTATTTTCATTTCAAGGATTACATCTATGACTTGAACGATAATGGAGGCATAGACTTGGAAGAGATGAGGAAGTACATAGCAGAAATGAAGGGGAGGAGGCCACGCAGGCAGGATCATCAACAGCAGCAACAACAACAACAATAGCAGCAGCTCCAGGCACCCCAGCAGTAGCCTAACATGGGCATTGTCCAAAACCCCCTCTTGAAGCACCAGGCTCCGAACCAGCAAGTGAACGCCCTCACGGAATCTCCCTACAATGAAGGAACACCCGTCCGGCCTATGGAAGTATCCTCCGCATCCACCCCCCAGTCCTCTTTCACTCTACCCCCCTTCATCCATACACCCACTCCCTCTAACCCATTACCCTCCTTTCTACGCATCCCTACAACCGCCACTCACCGTCCCACACCCTCCACCTAACCATCCAACTCACCACTCATACGCTAACCCCCATCACCATCACAATGCTACCACCCCCTAACCCACAAGCCCCTTTTTTGCGCAACCCCTCCACTATGCCGCCCCAGCCAAACCGTCAACCTCCTACCACCACTTCCTCACAGCCACCATCACCTAACTTACCTCTCCTCCACACACCAACCGCAACCCTTATTACCCACAATCCCCAAGCACCCTTTCTCTATACCTCCATCCCACCCCCGAGCGCGGAAAGTATACAACTACCTCACCAAATGTTCACCCCCCAGCCTTCTACCTCTCATCCACCTTCCATTCTGCTGGCCACGACAATGATAACGGGAGATGGATATGAAGAAACAATGGTGCTTCGGAGTGAGCGCATATTCAACCGGATTTTCCCCCAGGAGCAAGATCAGGCACCCCTGCAGCAAGATGAAGAAGCCCAGTAAGAGGAGTCCATCCCAAGGACTCAGTATGATCTGCTCAAGCATCTAGACAACACACCGACCAAAATTTCTATCCTCGAGCTGATCAAGAGGTCGTCGGTACATCAGGAAGCCCTCATGTAGTATCTGTAGAAGGTCATGGTTAATGAAGATCTACAGTGAACCAGATCAGTGTAGTCTTGACCACCACCAGTCAACATCCGGCCATTGAATTCCATGAATCTGAGATAGTGCCGGTGGAGTTTCAGTGGTATGCCCTATGCCTGACAGTCAACATCAACAGGATCCACGTCTCCCAATGCTTAGTGGACAACGGAGCATCAATTAACGTCATATCTTTAGACACGTTGATATTTTTCGGGGTTACACTACAGTCGGTCTGACCCTCCACCATCACTGTCACTGCCTACGACAACACTAGTAGGCCGCCAAAAGGGGTCATTACTTTGAAGGTAGGACTGGGTCCATCTGTCACCAAGATGGATTTCCACATTTTGGACATGGACCCAAGTTTCCGCATGATTCTGGGTAGGCCATTATCCAGGCACTTGGCACCATCATCTCAACCGTTCATCAATGCCTCAAGTTTCCTTACAAGGGGGGGGGGGGGGGTCGTCAAATTTGCTAGCAAGCCGACAGTTCTAGAAGTGGACGCCATGACTAACAATTTAGTCCCCTCCATTTGGCCAAGCAATCAGCCGTTCATGTCGGTACTAGACACACGATGCATGCATCAGGGCCCAGTTAGCTCATCATCTGTTAGTGTTGCAAAGAGAAGCAAGATCTGTTGGGTTGAGTGTGAAGACAATTCATTTCCCCTCATATTTTGATGATGACAAGTTGTGATTTTAATGCACAATAATTGGAACATGTTAAATGCACCACACATGTAATGACCATATTAAAAAAACATGTTTTCAAACACATTTATCATTTATTTTCATGATAATACATTGGACTAATGAAATATATGTTTATTTCTCAGGGACACAATATTTCTTGCAAGGGTAGAGTCGACAAACCCCATACTATTGTCGACACAATGCTCCAAGCCCTAAGCCAAAAGATGAAGAAATGGTCAAGTAGTGTCGACACAAGATCAAGTCAGGTCGACACTGGACCCAGTTCCCAGTGAGCCCTGTCAACAGGCCTGGATAGTGTGTCAACACTAAACCAGATGGTGTCGACACTAGAGACCTCTCCCAGAAGGCCTGTTTTACAGTTCTCTCCAGTGTGTTGAAACGAGATGAAGTGGTGTCGACACTAGAGACCTCTCCCAGGGAAGTTTTTCTGCCAGTCTGGGACAGTGTGTCAACACTAGACCAAGTCAGGTCGACACACTCCGGAAAGTTTGTGACTTAAAGTTTCTCCTGGACACGTGGCACCTTAGGGATTTGGTGGATCGGCCTTGGATCATGTGCCCTCGACCCCCAGGGTACTTTTGGACATTTTAGGTATAAATAATCTCCTAATTGGCCATCCAAACCCAAGAGAGCCTCTAAGAGCCTTCCAGAAATCCTTTTGGCGGCAGTGAGAGTTCTCCTTTGTTCTTGCTCCCCTTGTGCTTCTTCAACCCAATTCCCACATCTCCAAGCACAAGAAGGAAGATCTGATCCAAGATGGAGCAGTAGGATCAACTTCCAAGGTGCAGATCAAGTAGAAGCAGTCTTTTGTGAAGACTTCGAGGAAGATCCTGAAGATCAAATTACAGAGCATCGCCCAGGAACTTCAAGAGATCAAGCCCCTTCACAATTCGACATCTACAAGGGAGTCTTCTGAACACAAGGATATTTCAATCAATTTCTCATTTCTCCCTTGTGTCTTCTTGGTTGTTCTAGAGATTGTGTAGTGTCTATTGCATCAATTCTCTTGAATGAGCCTTTTGAGATCAGATCTAGCTAGAGGATCTGGATCTTTTGTTGTTGTCCAGCAAAGTGTTTTTGAGTCATTGTACTCAGTGGTTTGTGAGCCTGTTTGCTCAGTGTTGAGTTGTCGCACTCAAGTTTGGTTGAGTAATTGTGCTCAAGTGTCTAGAGTAGTCTTTCTCTAGGTGTTGTGTTGAGTTTTAGAACTCTTTGTGGTGCAGTTGTCAGGCTCCAATGTGTGTGTATCCAAGTTGATAGTGGATCCTCACTGTGTGAGGGGTGGATGTAGGAATCACATGGTGTGATTTCCGAACCACCTAAAATTTCTCTATGCAGTGGTTTGTGTGTGACTTAAATTCACATTGCGCTAGATGTATGCATAGGGTTTTTCAAATTCACCTTTAATCAACTTGTTCCACACTTCAATCATCTAATTCACACAATCACTCATCAGATCTAAATTGCTCTTTCAAATTGCCTCTGATTATAAGCATTGTTTTTAAAATTGGCTAAGCTTCCGCAATAGTTGGCCTAGATCTATTCAACCCCCGCCTTCTAGATCATGTCCATCACATCTTTGATCCTTCAATTGGTATCAGAGCAGGTTTACACTTGATCTGATCTGATCTGAGTGCTTTCTGATTGTTCTGTGTGTCTTGATTGTTTGCTTGTCTGTTTGCTGAGTATCTCTTCTTTGCATCATTTAATTACTTCAATGGATTCAAGAGGGTTCATGGCTGAGGGTCACTCTATTGATAGGCCACCATTTTTCAATGGGACTGACTACACTTATTGGAAGAATAAAATGCAAGTCTTCCTTAGAGCCCAAAACTATGAGATATGGAAGCTAGTAGAAGTAGGTCCCTATGAGAATCAGGGGGAGGAAGAGACCTGGACTAGGGAACAGATTAGGAGGGCCACTTTGAATTATAGTGCCATGAACATGATCCATGTGCAGTCCACCCTAAGGAGTACTCAAGAATCTCAATGTGCAAATCTGCCAAAGAGATGTGGGATAAACTTAAGTTACTCTATGAGGGAACATCCCAAGTGAAAGAAACCAAAGCTAGCATTCTTGTCTCTAAGTATGAATTGTTTATGAGAAAACTAATGAGACAACTTCTGATATGTTTGCCAGGTTTATGATCATTGTGAATGGACTGAAGGCCTTAGGTAAGGATTATACAGATGGTGACATGGTAAGGAAAATTCTACTCTCTCTCTCTTCAATTTGGCACACAAAGGCCACAGTCATTGAAGATTCTAAAGATTTGTCCAAAATCTCTTTGGATGAATTGATAGGATCCTTAATGACTTATGAAATCAATCTAAAAAGAAATGAAGAACATATAATTAAAACCAAGCCAGTAGCACTAAAGGCCTCTTCAAGTAACAAAGATAAGAATCAGGAGAAAACAAGTTCTGATGAGTCTGAGTCCAATGAGGATGAGCTTGCCCTCATGACCAGACAATTCAGAAAATTCTTAAAATATAGAAAAGGAAAATTTTTTAGGAAAAATAAATTTTCATCAAGTAAAAGAAACACTTCCTTTTCTAATCCTAATTCTAATAAGAATCTAAAATCTGACGAAATTGTCATTTGTTACAGGTGCAACAAGCCAGGACATATGAAGGGAGAATGTCCTGAAAACAAGAAGGAAAAAAACAAAAAGATTCACAAGTTCTAGAAGCCAAAGGCCATGGTAGCCACTTGGTCTGATGAAGACTCAAGTGAAAAGGAAGAAGAAGAAAAATCCTCAAGTTCTGAAAGTGAGGAAATCTGCTTCATGGCGAATAGTTAGATGGAAAGGTAAGTACATCCTTCGAAGACTATTCAATTGAGGATTGGCAAGATGCATATGCTGAGCTTGTTGAAAAATACTCTGAAATAAGGAAAGAAAACAAGCATCTCAAAAAGAAAATTGAAAATATTTACAATAACCAATCCATCAATAAAAGAACTTGTGAGCTGGAAAATGAAGTAGCAGAACTTAATGAAGAAAAGGAAAATCTCCTGAACTTAATTGATGAGCTTAAGCCTGCCTCTCAAAAGGCCACCCATGAATTTAAAGAACTGTCTGAAAAGCTGGAAATGGAAAACAAAGATAAACAATAAAAGGTTGAAGAAATCAAAACCTTAGAAAACCAGCTAAAGAAAAGGATGAAGTCATTGAAACCTTCACAAAAGGTAAAGACAATTGGAGGCCTTGCTGGGAGCTAAAATAAAATCAATTTCTCATGGACTAGGATTCAATAAACAAAAATCTAAGAATGACAATCTGGTGAGAAAAGGGATAAAGCACCATTGATTAAATTTGTCAAAGGTCCTAGTCTTGAGAACACTGAAATCAAGCAAACATCAAGCAAAACAACAAAAATTTCAAAAGCTCAGAACAAAAAGAAGTCAACCAGGTCGACACAGTTACCTGACAGGTCGACACCAGTCCACAAGAAGAAGGATTCTGTGACTGCTGTGTCGACACCAGTCAAGGAAAGGTCGACCTGCTCAACATCAACAAACACAAACCACAAAACCAAAAATTCAAATAAAATTTTGAAAAATAAGAAAAATCAAAGGAAGTCATTCATGAAAAACCTTAGACCTCCAAGGTAGCATATCAAGCTGTGGACCAATTCTTGGAACCAATGGTATCACAACCCATTTGGTGTCATCCCCAATTCTTCTATCCAATTTTTTGATGTACTAACAAAACCCTTGGATTCCACCTCCTCAACCAAACTTTCATGTTCAAATGAAAAACTCCCCTCCTACTGAAAACAAGAACACTGGTGTTTTCATTCCCAAGGGAAAGAACAAATTGAAAAATACAAAAAATACCAATGAAACAAAAAAAGAATTAAAAACAAATCAATTTGGGTGAGAAAAGATTTGATGACTATGTTCAAACATTCTGATGGTCCCAAAATGGGGTACCAAAATCTTCTCTCCACTGATTATTTTTGTAGGAAGGTCGTGCACCCAACTCAAATGTGTGGTTCTTGACAGTGGGTGTTCACGACACATGACTGGAGACAAAGCCAAATTTTCATTCCTTATTGAGAAGGAGGGAGGTTCTGTAACTTTTGGAGGTAAAAATAAAGGAAAGATCATTGGATCTGGAAAGGTTGGTCAATCTTCCTCAAATTCTCTTGATAATGTTTGTTGTTGATGGTCTAGATTACATTTGCTGAGCATTAGCCAACTATGTGACAAAGGTCACAAAGTTGTATTTGAATCTGATTTTTGCAAGATAATTGACTCATCAACTAATAAAGTAAAATTCTTTGGAAAGAGGGAAAACAATGTTTACATGATCAATCTCAATAAAAACTTTTCTGAAAATCTTTGCTTTGTTGCCAATAAAGATGAAATTGCATGGACTTGGCACAAAAGACTTGGCCATGCAAGTTTCAGAACAATAAATAAATTGTTAAGGCTGAATTTCGTTAAGGGTCTTCCTGAATCTTTTTCTAATATTGAAAATCAAGTTTGTGGGATTTGTGGCCAAGGAAAACAAACCAGGAAATCTTTTAAAACCTTCAATGATGTACTCACATATAGGCCACTAGAATTACTTCACATGAACCATTTGGCCCAACAAGAATTCTAAGTCTAAGTGGCAATAGATATGGGTTTGTGATCATTGATGATTTTACCAGATTTACATGGGTTATCTTCTTGTCCCACAAAAGTGATGCTTGCCTTGAGTTCAGGAATTTTTGTACCACTGCCTTAACAAATTTTCCATATAAAATCAAAAAATCTTGATTGATCATGGGGGTGAGTTTGAAAACAAATCATTTTCTGATTTATGTGCTGAATTTCACATATTTCACAAGTTTTCTTCACCAAGAACTCCAGAACAAAATGGAGTTGGGAAAGAAAGAATAGAACTCTTGTGGAAATGGCTAGATCCATGCTCCTAGAAAGCAATTTGCACAAATTCTTCTGGGCTGAAGCTGTAAATACAGCAAACTACATTGTCAATAGAGCATTGGTCAGACCAAAAATCTGAAAAACCCTTTATGAATTGTTGAAAAATAAAAAGCCAATTATGTCTTACTTCAAAATCTTTGGGTGCAATTGTTTTGTACACAACAATAATAAAGAAAATCTTGACAAGTTTGATGCTAAAAGTCAGGAAGCCATCTTTCTTGGCTATTCTGAAGTGTCAAGAGCTTTCAGAGTGAACATTCTCAAAAACAAAATTATTGAAGAGTCTCCACATGTTATCTTTGATGAAAATTCCTTTTCCACTAATAGTTCAAAATCTTGCAGGGAAAGTCAAGACAATGAAGAGGATGATTTCATTGTGAACTCTTCACCAACTGTTGAGGAACTTGAAGACATTGGAGAGAACTTAAACATCCATTCATCCTCTTCAAGTGGATCAGGTAATGTTGTTCTAGATTTAAGTACTCCTTAAAAGGTAATTTCTGAACATAGATTTTTGAGAGATCACCCATTAGAAAATGTGGTTAGCAATGTGAATGATAGGGTAAGGACTAGATCATCATTCCTGAATGTTATTGAAGAAGATCCACTAGCTCTAATTTCCCAAATTGAACCAAAGTCAATTGATGAAGCTCTGTTGAGTTCTGATTGGATCAATGCCATGCATGATCAACTTCATCAATTTGAAAGAAATCAAGTATGGGAATTAGTACCTAGACCTAGTGACCAAACAGTCATTGGCACTAGATGGGTATTCAGAAATAAGTTGAATGAAAATGGTCAAGTCATTAGAAATAAAGCTAGTCTAGTTGCAAAGGGGTACAACCAGGAATTTGGAATTGACTTTGAAGAATCGTATGCCCCTGTAGCTAGACTAGAAGTTGTTAGAATTTTCCTTGCTTTTGCATCCCCCATGAAATGTAAAGTTTATCAAATGGATGTCAAAAGTGCATTTCTAAATGGATTCATAAAGGAAAATGTTTTTGTTGAACAACCTCCTGGATTTGAAAATGAAAAACATCCTAATCATGTTTTTAAGCTTCATAAGGCTCTATGGTCTTAAACAAGCTCCAAGAGCTTGGTATGACCGTTTGAGTTCCTTTTTGCTTGAAAAAGGATATTCTAGAGGAAATGTTGATCAAACATTGTTCACAAAAACTGTCAATAATCAAATAATTATATTCCAAATTTATGTTGATGACATAATATTTGGATCATCCAATAAGAGCATGTGTACTGAATTTGCAAATCAAATGAAAACTGAATTTGAAATGAGTCTAATGGGAGACTTAAAGTTTTTCTTGGGATTGCAGGTTACCCAAACAAATGAGGGATCTTCATAAGTCAAACCAAATATGTCAAGGAACTTCTGAAAAGGTTTGACTTTCAGAACCTCAAGTATTCAAGCACACCCATTGCAATTAATGCTAAACTAGAAGAAGATTCACTTGGTAAGTCAGTAGACCCAAAGACATACAGGTATGATTGGTTCTCTACTCTATCTTACAACTTCTAGACCTGATATTAGTTTGTGTGGTTTGTGTGCTAGATTTCAATCAAATCCTAAGGAAAGTCACATGTTAGCTGTTAAAAGAATTTTCAAGTATCTTGTTGGAACATGTGATCTTGGAATTTGGTATCCTGCTGGTTGCAAGTTAGATTTGATTGCCTATTGTGATGTTGATTATGCTGGATGTAAATTAGATGAAGAAAGCACAAGTGGCTTGTGTTTATACTTAGGTGGGTGCCTAATCTCTTGGCTTCTAAGAGCAACACTCAGTTGCTCTATCAACTGCAGAGGCTGAGTATGTTGCAGCAGGTAGATGTGGAGCTCAAATTCTTTGGGTGAAACATCAACTTCTTGATTATAACCAAGAGTTAGGTTGTGTTCCATTCTATGTGATAACGCAAATGTTCCATCCTCTTGAATCTCTCTCATTTCGGTTGAGTGTTTAGGCATATTTTGAGGGGAGTCATTGTTTCATTTCTTTCTTCCTTGCTTCCTTGATTCATATTGTTCACATCTCTCAATATTCAAATTCTATTTCTTTTTGACAATGAATTCTTCAACTCACATTGTGTTGAACTCCTTGGTACATCAAATGGTGATTTGAAGAAGGATAAGTTCTGCTTGTTGGACACTTTCACTATGCGAGAGTATATTCTCCGCCAAGTACCAAGAAATGAATATGCAATTGTTGAGGGGGAGCTTTTGTTGTTCAAAGAGAATCATTTCTGATTTCAAAATACTTGCATATCTTTATTTTGATGAAAAGTGGTTGGAATCCTCATCTCAGGGGGAGCTAGAGAATTCACAAGTCATTTCTTTTGAAAAATTCAAAACTCTTCTTGAATTACATCAATTTCCTTGCATGATGTCCTCATTTAGGTGTCCAGAGTCTCAAAATGATTCTTTGAGTGATCTACTATATTTTTTTGTCAACTCTCACCTATATTCTTCAAACTACAGAAATTCAAATCTCTTTCAAAGACTGAAGGATAATTGTACCTTGAATTTAAACATTTCTTTGTTTGCAACTGGTGTTGGATATAAATGATTTCAATCTTACAAAACTCTCCAAAACTGATAATTCAACAGCAATGGCACATATGCTGAGAAACTACACACCTTCACAATGAATGAAGTGCCATGTATGTCATGAGGCATTACAGCTATCTCTGTTCAAAGGGGTTCAAAATCAAAAATACTGTAAAAGCTCTATACTTTTTGATGATGACTGAGTAACTGGAAATATTGGCGTTTGATAAACGTATATTTTCATGCTTACCCCTTGAGACTTGATAATAGGTAAATCATTAGTATCTAAGGACTATGGTGTGTAAAAAGTATTAGTTCTTGAGTGAACAAGATTTATCACATTTGATAGTTTGATTTTTTTTATATATTTTTTAAATGTCTATCAATGGAGAATTGTTTAAAAGAATCATCCCTATCCATTATCAAGTTGTTTTTACAAAAACTTGTTTACTTTCAACACACTTGATTTTATTCTAAATGGTTTTTTTATTTCTTTGGATTTGAAGAATATGGTAGTTTGTAGTGGATTGTTGGATGTATTATATCCCTCAAATCATCATTTTAATGGCTCAAGTCACTGAATTCTCATATCTTGTTGGATGTTGTGTAAAACTTGACTTGTGTTGAATTTCTACAAAATATGACAAATGAATTTTTTAGCCTCTTAAAAATCCTTGAAATGATAATTCCACCCATTGTTTATCATTCTAAAGATGTCCCTAAGCTAACAAAATTTTCCCATACTCAAATCTCAATTTTTCATCAGGCCAGGTCGACACTACCTCCATCTAGTGTCAACACACTCCAGCCTAGGTCGGCATTAACCTCTTCTAGTGTCGACACATACCCCTGCCAGGGTGATTCAAGTCGTGGGCGCCGGTTAGGGTCTTCTTGTACCTGCGGGGCATTGCACCTCCAAAACCCCTTTTATATGCTAGGTCGACCCCATGGCCGCCTCCCACTTTTGAAAACGGCAGCCACTCCACCTTCTTCCCTCCTCCAACCCATCCTTGTCCTTCTTCCTCTCATTCCTTCGTCTCCATCCTCTGCTCTTCCACTCCCTCTTGCTTCCATGGCCCCCAAGCAAGCCCCTCGCCGTGGAGCAAGGTCCAGGGCAACCGCAAGGCCCATTCCGGTGGAAGAAGCACCACCTTTTGAGAGGAGAAGCAAGCGATGCCATGACCCTGCGGAGCAGCCAGGGCCTTCCTCTACATCTCCTTCTTCTGCAAAGAGAAGTAGGACATCCTCTATTAGAGGTAGGGGGTCTACAAACCCTAGGAGATGAATTCTGGTTTCTTCTCTTGAAGCATCTGTGGCATCATCCTCTTCATCATCTGGGTCTTCCCATCCATCTAAGGTAACTCCTTCCAAATCAGTCAATGAAGGGAAGACCATTCTGAAACCTCAGGCAGTGGACTTAACCTATAGTGAATTGATTGCTGTATTTTCTGAAGTCATAGAATTCTTCAAGTTTCAGTCTTGGATGTCATTCATCTCTGAATTTCGAACCATATAGCCCAGACTTGTCCAAGAATTGTACTCTAATTTGGAATGCAATGATGAGGGGTATAAGTCAGAAGTTAAAGGTGTTCAAATAGACATGCCTATTGCTTTGGCTGCTACCTTGTTCAAAGTTCCTGATGAGGGTACAGATTATCACAATTTTGAGTTTAATCTTCATGAAGCTTATTCCCTTTTGACTGGTCTTCCTTCTGATGAGTCTGACCCTAAACAAACTCATGTTACAAAATTCAACACTAACACCTTTCCTCCAGTGTTGAGACTCACTCACCACATCCTCACCACTATTATCACACCCCAAGGTGGTGGCAGGGATAGACTCACTGACATCTAGAGATGTGTGATTTACTGCATGAAGAAGAACAACAAAATTAACATCCATGTGATCATGTACCAAATAATTTCTGAGACAACTAGAAAAGAACTCCATAGGTCTCTTCCTTATGCTGCTCACTTGACTCCAGACTTTAAGCATTTCGGTGTGTCTCTAGAAAATGAGAAATCTCAGTCAATTCCCAAATCCATATCTACTGCTTCAAGCATGTTCAAAAGTTTATGGGATTCAGGTTTGAGGGTGACCAAGTGAGGAGAGGGCCAGTAGTTGTTGAGGCCCCAGTGGCTCCAGAGGCAGTGATACCACCTCCTGAGGACCAGCCTCCAGCTAATGAGGACCACCTCCAGCTAATGAGGACAGCCTCAAGCTAATGAGACCAGCCTCACATTCCAGAGGAACAACCTTTTGCTCCTGAGGATCAGCCTCAAATTGAAACTCCCTGTCATTACCTCAGGATGCACCTCTCATTCCTCCATTTCAAGCCTCTTCACCTATTCACCCCTCAATGGATTTACCTACCTTCACCCCTCAAGCTCCAACTCAAGCTCCATCCTCTAATGTCTTTGGTGGACCTTCTGTTCCACCAGTTATACTCCTTTTTGAATGAGAAGTTGAAGCCTTCACCTCAACAGTTCATGAATGTCAGAAAGCTTCAATTTAAAGTACAAAGGCTTGAGAATACATGACTGCCAAATTCATTGAGCAAAAGCAGCTTCCGACCATGCAGCACAAAGATTTATTAGGTTGATTGGAACCTTGGCCGATGCTTCTGTTGAGCTGAAGGAGCATCAAGATATGTTGGAAAAGATTCTTTAGGGAATTTTGCAAATTCCCAGGCTGATGTGTTCAACACTAAGGAAACACTCACTCAAATTTCCAAGACAAGATTATCTTTTGCTCATCTAGTTGATGACCTGGAAAGCATGAAAAATCTGTCAGCTCACATTGACAGTGAAATGACTGACCTCAAAAAGGAGCTGAAGAACATCAACAAGTATGGACATGGCAGTTCATCTTCTAGTGCACAACCTTCTTCAGTTGACTTGTCCTCACTTCAGTATACCATGCCTGATAATAGTCAACGGATGGAAGAGATTGTTCACACTAGACTATCCACCATGTAGAAGCAACTTCATACAAACCTTCATGCTATGGAATCCAGACTTAAGTCCATCGAAGCCATTCTCCTTCCAATTCCTCCTCCTCCTCCTGCTTGATGTATTTTTTTTTTATGATGTCAAAGGGGGAGAAAGACAGAAAGCAAGAAAATTCTTCTTCTTCTTTTGGAATGATGTTTTTCTCTTGGGTGATTGTAAAGAAAGAAAGAAAGTTTTTAGAAATGTTTCTTTTTGAAAGATTGTAATGAACATATCCTTATGAATGAAATGACACTTGTTGGTTGAAATGAAAAGAAACATCTTTGTCTTGAATGTGATTGAGTTTTGAATGAATGTCATGAATGTGAAAGTGAATGAATGGATGCTTGTCAAGCTGCTTGGCCATTTGTGAAAATAGCTCATCACTAGTAACATTGTGTTTCTCATGTGTGCAAATTTCAAATGTTACTAAAACATGTTCAAAGGTCTTTGACAAGTGTGAAAAAAAGGAAATGAAACATAGCTTAGTGTCTATCAATGCTTTTCAAATTAAGTGATTGAGTAAATAAAAGCTTAAAATCACATTTCATTGAAACTTCGAATTTTCATATGAACTGTTTGCCATCACAAAAAGGGGGAGATTGTTGGGTTGAGTGTGATGACAATTCATTTCCCCTCATATTTTGATGATGACAAGTGTGATTTTAATGCACAATAATTGGAACATGTTAAATGCACCACACATGTAATGACCATATTCAAAAAGCATGTTTTCAAACACATTTATCATTTTTTTCATGATAATACATTGGACTAATGAAATATGTGTTTATTTCTCAGGGACACAATATTTCTTGCAAGGGTAGTGTCGACACACCCCATACTTGTGTCGACACAATGCTCCAAGCCCTAAGCCAAAAGATGAAGAAATGGTCAAGTAGTGTCGACACAAGATCATGTCAGGTCGACACTAGACCCAGTTCCCAGTGAGCCCTGTCAACAGGCCTGGATAGTGTGTCGACACTAAACCAGATGGTGTCGACACTAGAGACCTCTCCCAGAAGGCCTATTTTGCAGTTCTCTCCAGTGTGTCGACATGAGATGAAGTGGTGTCGACACCAGAGACCTCTCCCAGGGAAGTTTTTCTGCCAGTCTGGGACAATGTGTCGACACTAGACCAAGTTAGGTCGACAAACTCCGGAAAGTTTGTGACTTAAAGTTTCTCCTGGACACGTGACACCCTACGGATTTGGTGGATCGCCTTAGATCATGTGCCCTCGACCCCCAAGGGTACTTTTGGACATTTTAGGTATAAATACTCTCCTAATTGGCCATCCAAACCCAAGAGAGCCTCTAAGAGCCTTCCAGAAATCTTTTTGGCGGCAGTGAGAGCTCTCCTCCCTGTTCTTGCTCCACTTGTGCTTCTTCAACCCAATTCCCACATCTCCAAGCACAAGAAGGAAGATCTGATCCATGATGGAGCAGTAGGATCAACTTCCAAGGTGCAGATCAAGTAGAAGCAGTCTTTTGTGAAGAATTCGAGGACGATCCTGAAGATCAAATTACAGAGCATCGCCCAGGAACTTCAAGAGATCAAGCCCCTTCACAATTCGACATCTACAAGGGAGTCTTCTGAACAACAAGGATATTTCAATCAATTTCTCATTTCTCTCTTGTGTCTTCTTGGTTGTTCTAGAGATTGTGCAGTGTCTATTGCATCAATTCTCTTGAATGAGCCTTTTGAGATCAGATCTTAGCTAGAGGATCTGGATCTTTGTTGTTGTCTAGCAAAGTGTTTGTGAGTCATTGTACTCAGTAGTTTGTGAGCCTGTTTGCTCAGTGTTGAGTCGTCGCATTCAAGTTTGGTTGAGCAATTGTGCTCAAGTGTCTAGAGTAGTCTTTCTCTAGGTTGTTGTTGAGTTGTAGAACTCTTTGTGTGCAGTTGTCAGGCTCCAATGTGTGTGTATCCAAGTTGATAGTGGATCCTCACTGTGTGAGGGGTGGATGTAGGAATCACATGGTGTGATTTCCGAACCACCTAAAATTTCTCTATGCAGTGGTTTGTGTGTGACTTAAATTCACATTGCGCTAGATGTATGCATAGGGTTTTTCAAATTCACCTTTAATCAACTTGTTCCACACTTCAATCATCTAATTCACACAATCACTCATCAGATCTAAATTGCTCTTTCAAATTGCCTCTGATTATATGCATTGTTTTTAAAATTGGCTAAGCTTCCGCAATAGTTGGCCTAGATCTATTCAACCCCCCCCCCTTCTAGATCTTGTCCATCACATCTTCAATCCTTCAAGATCATCACCGAGAAGGGCAGGCATATTATGATGCAAATGGCGTACCTGCCAGGCAAAGCGCTGGGGACACATCTGCAGGGGAGGACCGAAGCTGTGAAAGACAGCAAGATGAGACCCAAGGCAAGACTGGGGTACAAGCCAGGCAGAGCAGTTCACCAACAGGGGCAGCCACTCACATGGACCCTGTACAAGCATTTCAAGAAGGGGCCGCTGCAGCCAGGGAGTGAACAAACATCCACCATTACTATTGAACATGTTCGCCATTCACCCCTGGCCACATATGAGCTGTAGACAATCACAGGCCCCCAAAGCAAGTAAGGAGGGGTGAGTCTGAGCCAGAATGGAGCCGGTGGTTTGATATGAGTGATGTCGCTGCATCCTTGAACCAACGTTTCACACCGATAGAAGCTGAGCAGCTGGCAGTGGCCACAGGCAAGAGGCAGCAGGCATATGAGGCTGAGCAGAGTACACACACTGAAGAAGCTACCGCAACAATCAGGCTCAGGGCGGGCCTATCCTCTATGGGCAACGTGCCCACTCTCCCCTCCTCTCCTTGCATCGCGCCCATGTCCCTCTCTTCTCCAGGCATCGTGCCCATGTTCCTCTCTTCTCCGGGCAACGCGCCCATTTTCCTCTCCTCTCCGGGAAACACACCTACTCTCCCTTTTTCTTCGGGCACCGCGCTTACTTTCCTTTACTCTTCAGGCATCGGGCTTCCTCTCCTGCAGGCCACCGTGTGGCCCTCATTGATTTCGCTCAGCATTCCCCGGGCACCGACGCCCCACTTTTCTATTTCCCTGCACTCTCCCAAGCAGACGCTCACCCACCAACTACCTCTCTCCTCCAATCTCCCTCCTCTCGAGCACATTCTCATTTCACTGCTTTCCCGATTGGTGATCTCACCTCGCCCTCTTTCCATTTGTATGTTAAATGAAAACCCAAAAAATCAAAATAACAATAAAAATTCCCAAAATAAAAAATTCCAATTTTCCAACGGTTGATTCCATCGTCTCTATCGAGGAGACATCTTACCTTTCCTTTGAGTGCACCCCGACCTACGGGTCACTCCTCCCCGGTCCCATGACCGGTCTCTTATTTCCCTCCATGTAGGGGCCTCCTCCCCCCTCCACGCAGGGGATTTTTACTGCTTTAACTCCCTCTCCATCTTCCTCCATGCAGGATTCTTATTTTACTACTTTTCCTTCTCCTCTACCCCCTGTTGTATATTCTAGCTATAGTGAGAGTCTAGGTCAGGTTAGTGATAAGCTAGGGGTAGTCTCCAAGAAGAAGAACAAGGATGGGAGGGTTCCACACCGATTCCTCGCTGATCTAGCCCATAGGTGCAAGGCATGTCCAGCAATTCCAGAATTCATAGAGGAGCCTTTGCAGTTGCCGGAGATGGAATATGAGCAGTCGTTGTGCCTAATTGATGATGGGTTCAGATCTTATAAAATCATGGATGATGACGACCTAATTGAGGAAGGTGATGAAGAATTTGAGTATGAGACTGACGCGTTCGCAAGTGTAGTCAGAAGATTTGATGAACCGTCAGCTGCTCAAGAAGAAACCACCAAGGAAATCAACTTGGGAACCAAAGAAAACCCTGGGACTGTCCTCATAAGTAGTAATTTGTCACCAGTTGAAGAGGAGGCAATCATCGAGGTTCTCAGGGAATATAAGGACACGTTTGCATGGAGCTACGAGGATATGTCGGGCTTGGACACCATGCTTGTTGAACATCGTCCAACCCCTAAGCCGGGGTCCATTGCCATTAAGCAGCGGTTGAGGTGTTTCCACCCACATATGGCTTTTAAGATGAAAGATGAGGTTGATAAGCTCCACAAAGCCAGATTTATTAGAGTCGTGCTATATCCGAATTGGGTGGAGAACATTGTCCCGGTTATGAAGAAGGATGGAAGAGTCAGGATCTATATTGATTTCCGGGACCTCAACCGTCCGTGTCCAAAAGATGATTTCCCATTGCCTCATCTAGACGTTCTCATAGATAACACGGCTGGGTAGAAACCCTCTCCTTTATGGATGGCTTCTCAGGGTACAATCAAATCAAGCTGGCTGAGGAGGACTAGGAGAAGACTTCGTTCACTACACCATGGGTAACTTATTGTTATGTGTTCATGCCATTTGGACTTAAGAATGCTGGAGCTACTTACCAAAGAGCTATGATGGCTATCTTCCATGATATGATCCACATTTTTATTGAGGTGTATGTGGATGACCTGGTGGTGAAATCAAGAACAATGGCTGAGCACCCTGGGGTTCTAATAATGGTCTTGCAAAGGTGGAGAGAACATTAGTTTAAAATGAACCCCAAGAAGTGTGTATTTGGTGTGTCATCGGGCAACTTGTTAGGTTTCATTGTGAGCAAGAGGGGTATAGAGATAGATCCCAAAAAGGCGAAGGCGATAAGAGAGATGCCCCTCCCAAGCATTTGAAGGAAGTTCGAGGGGGAGGCTGTAGTTTATTCACCAGTTCGTCTCCCAACATTCGCAGAGGTGTAGACCCTTCTACGACCTCACCAAGTCAGGAGTCGAATTCAATTGGGACGATAAGTGTCAGGCGGCTTTTGACAGACTTAAGTAGTATTTGGCTAATCCACCTGTCCTAAGGCCGCCAACTCCAGGCAAACCACTCATTCTTTATGTATCTACCCTGGAAGACTCTATAGGAGTTGTCCTTGCGCAAGTGGACGAAGAAGGTAAGGAAAGGGCAGCATACTACTTATCTAAGCTTCTCAACCCCTGCGAGCAAAGATACACAGCAATAGAGAAAACATGTGCTGCTCTCTTATGGGTAGTGCAGAAATTGAAGCACTACTTTCTTAATCACGAGGTCCATGTAATCGCCCGCATGAATCCTATCAAGTTCCTCCTCGAAAAATCTGTTCTTACTGATAGGCTAGCACATTGGCAAAGCTTCCTCTCCCAGTTCAACATCATCTACATTCAGTAGAAATCTATCAAAGACTATGCCATAGCATAACATATCGCTCACCACCCTATTCCTCAATTTGATCATGTTCGTTCGAAGTTTCTAGATGAGGAATTAATGTCCCTTAGCCAATCTGATCCTATGTGGATGTTATATTTCGATCGAGCTTTGAATTCTCATAGAAAGGGTATCTGGATTGCTCTACTATCACCTGAGGGTGTCACCATCCCGCAAGCCTATAAATTAGAGTTTCCAGCTTCCAACAACAAAGCTTAATATGAAGCTTTGTTGGCTGGTCTGGAGCTCGCCCATTTCTATGGTGTCACCCATCTGTGAATTGTAGGTGATAGTCAACTGGTTTTGCGCCAAGTGCTCACCAAATATCACACTCAGGATCCAAAGCACAAGACATACAAAGAACTTGCCTCAGCCTATGCCAAGCTATTCTCCAAGCTTATCTTTGTCCATGTGCCCTATCATCAGAACCCTCTAGCAGACACTCTTGCCACTATTGGCGCAACTCTTCACATGTTCTATCTTGGGAATTTTGACAACATTCATATTGCAGGCCGCAATACCCCTGCTGTTCAGGACCCCGTCTTTCTCTGGATCAAAGAAAAGATGTTAAATAAGATACAAAGGAAGAGCAAGACTGAAATCATGTTATTAGAGCTAGAAAAGGAGTTGGAAGATGAGGAGAAGCCATGGTAGTACGAGATAGCAATGTACTGCACGAATCAAATGTACCCTAAGGAAGCCACAGCTGATGAAAAGAAAGTGATAAGAAGACTGTCCCAGAAGTACACTTTGGTTTCAAATACTCTCTATAGAAGGGTACTTACCAGAGTTTTGCCCAGATGCCTGGATGATGATGAAGTTTTGAAGGTTGTTGAGGAAACTCATTCAAGTGTGTGTGGGGGTCGTGTGAACAGCCAAATGCTTGCCAAAAAGATCCTTAGGCAGGGCTTTTACTGGCCCACTCTAGAGGAGGACTGTTCCATCTTTGTCCATCGGTGTGTCAAGTGCAACCTGCATGCCGATATGATTCATTCTCCATCCTCTACACTCAACCCAATATCCTCCCCATGGCCTTTCGCTATGTGGGCTTTCGACATCATTGGTCCCCTCGGTGATCCCAACTCCCAGAACAAAACCAAGTCATACATCCTCACTGCTACGGAGTACTTCACCAAGTGGGCGGAACCTAAAGCATACGCGAAAGACAAGGAAACAACCGTCTGCAATTTCATCATGAAGAACATCATCACCAGGTTCGGCATACCAAGCACCATCATCACCGACAATGGACCACAATTCATCTCTCAAGAACTGTGTGACCTTTGCAACATGTATAAGATTGCATCACATCATTCATCTCCATACTATCTGCAACGCAATGGCCAAGAAGAGGCCAGCAACAAAACCTTAATCAAAATCATTAAGAAAACTTGTGAGTTCAACAGGTTCTCGAACATGCCAGAAAAGCTTGTAGAAGCTCTATGAGCCTACCGCACTTCAATCCGTACCCCTACGGGGCAGACGCCATTCGCCCTCACATATGGAATGGAGTTCATAGTACCATACGAGATTCTCATTCCCTCACTAAGGGTCCAGCTTGACAAGGACTTATAAATCGATGAGCGGCGTGAATCACTCCTAGCACAACTGGATCTCTTTGACGAGAAGCATTTGGTCACCGCAGAACACACGAGATCATACCAGAATAGGCTCACTAGTTTTCATCAAATAAAGGTAATTGAGAGGAAATTCAAAGTCAGTGAAATGGTGGTAAAAAGAATTTTTGTAAAACCCGGTGGTCCCTGATCTAAACTCCAACCAAACTGGGAAGGGCCGTATGTAATCAAAGAAGCATATCCAAGCAACGTGTATAGGCTAGTGAATGCGGAGGTGAGGAACTCTCTCATCCTTGGAATGTGCTATATCTCAAGAAGTACTACCCCTAGTTAGGTGTTTGGAATCACATGGTACACAGACCAAAAATCAAAAAGCCATCATTTTAAATTCGTTTCCAATTCTTGGTGAGTTAGCTTGAGGTGTCGACACCAACACACTTACGCGCCCACCCCTTGGAAGTTAGAGGCATAGAATCTAAGGAAGATAAATGCCTAACCAAGAGTCTAGGACGTTACACGTTTCTTTCCCACTCGGTCCATCGATAGATTGGGAAACCTGAGGGAACGACCTTTGAGTCTGCCCAAAGCTCGAACGGGGGTAGGTCAAGGCCCAACAAGAAAAAAAAAACAATGAAAATCAAAGCAAAAGAGCCAAAGCCAGGCAAACCAAATATAAAAAGCACGTCAAGAGCGGCATAGTCCCCGCAGAGATCCAAATAGACCTGATCATAAGCGTGCCAAAACCCCATAAGCCAAAAAAATTGAACCCTATTGAGTGTAAGGTAGAGGAATGAGTGTCTCCCCGATAACCCAAACTATTGGCAAACTTTCTAAGCATTCTTCCTTTCTCCCCCACGGGTACGTCTTAGGGTCAAGGCAAGGCAACCATCAACTAAAGAGGACGTCACTGAAAGCCACCTTAGGTGAAGGCACTACTTCAGCACGTCCAACCTCTATCTAGCAAACCAAAGAATTATTAATGAACTCTTAATGATGGCTGAGTAATTGAATGGTCCAAGTACCAAGTTTTTCCAATTAGAGCAGATTCCACGCGTCTTTTTAAGAAGGGACTATACCGGGTTGCAGCTCATATTTTTAAAACAAAAAAATCAAATATATCAAAATCCAAAAAAATCAAATATTTCAAAATCCAAAACAAATAAAATATTGTGAAACAAAAAAAAATCAAATATTTCAAAACCCAAAAAATAGAATATTTAAAAAAAAATGAATGTTTCAAAATAAAAAAAAAATCACATATTTTCAAAAGCAAAAAATCATCCAAAAACAATCATCATCATACTCCATTTGTTTGAATGCATCAAGCGCATGCTCATTTTAATTCCCTGTTAGCATATGCCTGCTTGCGTGTTGTATTTCGACTATGGCGTATTTCCTTTTTTGCCTTATTTGGTAAAGGCTCAGCCCCTTGACAAGATCATGAAGCCTAATCTACCTAATGTGCAGGGGGCTGAGCCGGAACAGACATTTAACATGTTTGTTAAGTGTTTTTCAGGCAAGACGGGAAGAGAGAAGGCAATCGACATGAGATGTATATATATTATGGCCAAAAGGGGGGGCCAATCCCAAAAGTACGTCATAAAAGTACCCCACTGGGTACACATCATCTTGAAGAAAACAAAAAAAGCACACGTCATATGGCCTAGCTCTCGCCACCACTCTCGGCCAGTTGGGGGTGTCGGCTGCTCTCTGCCTCACTGGGGTCAGCTGTCGAACGCGGGGCTGGAGGCCTCATGGAGGCATGGGAGTCGGACAACCTCTGGGCAGCATGCTCCTCTTGGACATTCCTCTGGTACTGTGAGGATGTCACCAAGTAACTGTCAGTGTAGGCACTGGCTTGCCCCTCCCTCACGGCCCACTCGCGTCCGCGCCAGTATCTGTCCTCCGCCTATCGTAGCAGGCGCTCAGAGATACCAAGACTGGTACGTGCATCCATGGCCTGCTGGGTCAGTGGCTCACGCTCCTGCTCCCACCGGCCGCACTCCTGCTCGCGCTCTTGCTCCCACCGGCTGCGCTCTCGCTCACGCTCCCTCCGCTTCACGACGAGCGTCACGCACAGCTCTGCACCCTCGTGGGGCAGGTCTGCGTCATGCTGGGAGACCTGAGTGCACAGGTCAGATAGCTCCTACGTCAACTCTGTAACCTCATCACCTGCTAGAGTAGCCTGGGTGATGGCACTATGAAGCTTGACAGACTGCAAACAATCGCGCACAAGTAAGTACAAAGCAATTCAATTCATATGTATATCTAATAAATTTACTTACCCGTGCAGTGAGGTCGCGCTCCACTGCCTCCGCCCTAGCCATCGCTGCCGCTAGTTGCTCCGGAGTAAGGTCACCTCCAGCTCAGGCATGCTCCTACTCGTGGAGGCACCTACCACATCAGTGCACTCCACAGTCACATGCGCCACACGCTGCACGGAAATAAAGTCAGCTTATGGTAAGGTTAACAAATGCAAAGGTATGACATGTCAAACTTAACAGAGCCTCCAATGCCTCCTGTCCCTCTGCCAGTTGTGCCTCTGTACTCGCCAGCGGGGCACGCATTATGTCGATGAGTCCATCCCGAGCATCCTGCATTATGCACACAGTTATTAGATTGTCATGCATATTGTATTGAACAAGTTAGGTTTAGAAGTGCATACCCGAACCGGCCTCATGAAGTCACAGTCACCATAAACCTTCTGGTAGCACTAGAGGTAGGCAAAATTGTCTGCTGCATCGAACTCCACTGGATGTCCTCCATGCTGCCAGTCTGCATACTGGTTGGGGAAGCGCAGTCACCAGTCCACCCGCTTGGCCTTCCCCCTCATCCTCCTCCTGATGCCTTTCGGCTCCACTTCATCAGACCACGCCTGGTGCACTCCCAGGGTACATGCAGCGAGCCGAAGATGGAGTTGCTCGATCTCGTATAGGCAATGGACCCAAAGGTCCCGCCTGAACCAAGGTAGGCCGCTCTCACCCACGGCTGGCCGTCGTCACCCATGCCCGCATAGGGCTGCCACACAACCTGCAAACATGCATATGTCAGTCACAGGTCATAAAGAACATATTAAGTGCATGAAAGGAATGAGGAAGCATACATAACAGGAGGGCCGGGAACTCCCGGATATCTCAACGAAGGGTGTCGAGCTGGAGGCTGAAAGACGATGTCGTCACCACAGGCAGCCACCTCCTCACCAGGGGAAGTGCGTTAGGCCGCACCTCAGTCACTCTTGTTGGATCAAAATGGCACTAGAGATGTCCTAGAGGGGGGGGTGAATAAGACTTCTTGGCTTTTAAAATTTTCTCTAAAATTACACAGCACTAAATAAATTCGTTAGTACTTAGTGTGGTGTGTGATTCAAGTGTAAACTAGGCGGAAATAATCACACAAATGGACAAAGGGATTTATCCTGGTTCGGCCCTTCCCACATGGAAGTCCTACGTCTAGTCCTCAAGCCAACCACTTGAGATTTCCACTAACTACCAATGAATTAGCCTTCTCTCACCCTTGAGAGGAAATACAATCACACTTCCTTCAAAGCAAGTCTTCCGTAAACAGGGGAATAAGATAGCCTTACACAAGGCCTTCCCTACACAAGAGGGGAAAAACAGGAACAACCTCCTGTAGAGATTACATAGAATAAAAGGATGAACAAACTCTTGTGTGTTTGCTTCAAGATTGAGCAAAACACACACTCACTTCAGAAAGGCTAACAGATCAGAGATGTAACTCAAATCCTTTCTGAAAAAGCAGGGTGGAATTTAAAAACAAATGCAATTACAATTGCCACCCGGACACAAGACTTCTATGAAACTAAGAGAGCTTTGAGAATTTTGCTGAAAGGGAAGCTCTCCAACTTGTGGCTTGGAAGAAGGCTTGCATGATATCTGGCTTGAGAAAAATTCTAAGTGTTGAGCTCACTGGAGTTGCAATCACTTCTTCTTTTTATTGATATCTCTTTCTTCATATCTCTGTATATCTTCTCCTTTCAAACTTCGGCTTCTTTCATAGTCCTCAGAAGAATGTAGCAATTTAAAAATGGTCGTTGGAAATCTAGCCGTTTGAGAAGAGATCTAGGATCCTTTGGATTTTTCTAAGTTTGTTATCCATGGGTCCTTCTGCTTCTTTCCTTCTGTCGAATGTCTTTAGATGAGAGTTGTAGCTTCACAGCTAGAAGGTCGTCTTGTCGTTAAGTGGGCTGTGAAAGCTCCTTGCTAAAAACATGCTTCAATAAATGTCTGCAGCAAGGGCAAGACAAAAAGAAAGACAGCACCTCCAAGCTTTTGAGGTAGATGAGTCAGAGAAGATAAGAAAAGCATGGAAACCTCGTATAGGCATCCTTTCAGACTAGTAAATAAAAGACAAATAGTTGTGCTAAAAGGTGAGGTGAGAGTCTGACAGTGGTAGGTGAGTTCCTATCAGATGCCCATGCGTATGATAAGCATTAAATGCAACATATCTTCAGTATGAGGAAAATTCGGGCTTCTGTCACTAAGCAATATATCAATTTGAATAAGAATCACAGATGCAAACATAAACAAATTTAGATGAATACTTTAAGTATAATATGTTTCATTTTGTCAGAAAATACCGATAATCTGATGGATTAATTTAAAGTATTTGGTTAATGAAAATTGTATCAACAAAGATATGCAATCAAGGTTTTAGAAGTTTGTTAAACTGATATCTTTAAAGAGCAAGAACACATACAGAACTGACAGTGAAGTTGGAAGGAAGATATTACAATCCGACTCTAGGAGTCGGATACAGAAATAGACTTATTCGACTTCATCAGAAGATACCATGGAATTATGTTATTCGACTTTGAAGTTTTGACAAAGTTCCATTAGAAACCATAATTCGAGTTTAGGAGTCGGATATAAGAGAATTCGACTTCCTTAGAATTGAGTAGATTCAAAACCATCAATTAGACTTCAGAAGTCGGATACTGAAGAGTTAGATTTATGAACCATTCGACTGTAGGAGTCGGAGTTGGCAATCGGATTATGTAATAGTGGACTGGACATAGAATTTTCTGAGATAGAGTTTGTCCAAGACTCTTCGAACTTTCTTTCTATGATATAACTTTAAATTATAAAGAATATAACTCAAGATTGTAGAAAGTCTTTTAAAGGGTTTTTGTCATAGCAAAATCATGATATTATATTAATTTAAAATCTTAGATTTTCTTAGGGGTAGTTGCTCAACAATTCTCCCCCTTTTTGTTAATGATAAAAACTTTTAAAAACATACAGAAGGAGCAAATAAAACATTTAACAAAATGTTTAAATGAAAATGTTTTCTTTCTTTATGCTTTTCTCCCCCTTTGTGACATTAACAAAAAACAAACAAAACAAAAAAAAGGAAGTACAACATACATCAGAGCATACAAATTGAGAAATGAAAGGCTATCGTATTCAGAAATGAAGGAAAGGTTTAATTAAAGAATACAAAAACATAGGATTTAAGATTTTGACAGGGAACTAGGTAAATACAAAGACTAGGGGACCTAGTCTAAGTAAGGTTGGATAAGAACCCATAGCTTTTTCTTATTGTCAGGGAAGAAGTTTCAAATAGACTACAATCAATGTTATAAGAGGGACCAATGGAGGGCAATGTCCTATAGGACTTGAGGTGGCGCTTATGGAACCAGTGAAGCTTGGTGCGATAATTGGTCTGGCGCAAGGAGAATTTGAGGGGACCAAATTTCCTAGAGGTTGCAAGATGGAGGAACTCATGCACTGTAATATTCCAGCGCAAGCCTTGGGTGTAAGCTGCTTCCTAAGCTTGATAGTAGATCAGGTACCTTTGCTTCCACTTATGAGCAATTGTCTTCCAAAGGTCATCATATCCTTTGCTTAGGTACTGATAGGCAAGAAGATTTAGCTTCTCACAATCTATATGATCCTTAGGATAGGCTGCTGCCCACTGATCTTCTGTAAACCGTTCAGATTTAGCAAAACAGAGCTAGAAATCTACCATGTAGTGAGAATTGTTTGGGGCTTGGAGAAGGGCAAATCGTTGAAGAGACAATCGAAGCTTGTACTCAATTCTGAATTTGGTAGCTAGCTAGATGTGCCTATTGAAGACTGCTTGAGCAAATTCTTTTCTACCAGTAATGGCACCAACCAGGGAAGGATACAAGCTAGATGGTAGACCAACTGTCATGGAGGGAGTGATTTTCCCTTGACCTCTGATGAGCATTTCCCATTGGCCTCTGGAAACATCAGGCAGTCCCAACTGAAATCTTGCAAAATTGAAGTCTCTCATCCTTGTGAACTTGTCCTGAAGATTTCTGATGAGAGTTCCAAACAAGTCAAAGAACCTTAGATTCAGGTGGAGAGGAACATCCAAAAATTGGTTCCTGGATAGATTTTCCTGGTACTTGGTGGCTTCTTTAGGATAGAGATCAAGAAATGTTTTGGAAGTGAGGCTGTGGCATTTTTGGGAGATAAGCTGGAGGTCAGCCAGCACTACTTGAGTGGAATGAATAAGAGTAGGAAACCAGTCAAAACCTGGCATTTCATGAACTTCAAGGAATACCTTAATGGATAAAAATTCCTTGAACAGGTTCATATGATGTTCAGAGTGGTGAATGAAGGCATACCAGAAGGGAGGTAGTATATGGGTATGAATATCTTTCAACATCTGCCTGCCACTAGAGGAAAGTTGAATGCTAGTAAGGATTTCAGAGATAGTGAGGGTGGATTTGCGTGCTACTGATTGGGAGGCAGTGGGAAGAGATGAAAAAAATTGGGAGGCCTAGTTTGGAGGGAAGCAATATTTACTGGAGGTTGCTGAACTCTGTATTTCATTGGATAAATTTTCAAATTTATATTGTTGAAAGCAATTGGCGGATCCTCTGGAATAGATGAAGAGGGAGGAGGATCAGATGAAGTGGAGAGTGGAGGTTGTTCAGGAATGGAAGGAGTTGGAGCAATGGGTGCAATAGGAGTGGATGCAGATACAGGGGGATGTTCTAGTTCAGGAGGAGGAACAACAGTGGATATTTGATCAGAAGGAGGGGGCATAGGATGAGGAGGAGAAGAGGTGGATACATGTTTACCATTTTTGTGAAGTATTCTCCTAACCTTTCTCTTGAAGTCTTGATTATTGACTTGGAAGCATCCCCTAAAGACTCTAAGGGCCTCTTAAACCTAGACTCTTGCTGGGATTCCTGCTGCTGCTCAAGATCCTCTACTGCTGCTGGAGGCTTCTCTAGCACTGATTGCTCAACCAATTGCTGAACTTCTATAATAGCTAGTTGGAGAGAAGAATCTTGATATTCTTGCTCTTGTTCCTTATGCTGCTCAGGCTCCTTCTCCTTTTCTTGTTGTTGCTCTAGCTGCTGCTGCTGATGTTCTTCCTGCTGCTCAGGATCTTGATCTACTTGATCACACTTCTGAACAGGGGCTTCATGGTGTTGTTGTTCTTCTTGTTGAGATGATGGAGGACCAGAAGGCTGATAAGTGCCCTGTTGTCTCACTAACTGAAGTAAGAGGTCCTTCATTTGCTTGACCTCGTCGGCCAAACCATCAAATTTTGCATCTTCAAATTCTACTTGCATATGTAAAACCGACAAGCTTTCTTGCTGCTTATTCAGTAAATCCAGAATGGTAGACAAACTGTTGCTACTCTCCCCCTGAGACCTTGACCGGGTCTCAAACTGAGAAGGGGAGTAATGATGCCGCCTTTCCTCAAACTCTTGCTCAATAGGAGTAGATCAAGGGATATCCTCTTGTTCTTGTGCTACTTATTTTCCTCTCAATTCTCTGAGCACTTCATTGATGGTTTCTTCATGTGCATCATGTTCTGGAGGAAAGACAGAACTTATCTTGGCTCTTCAAGCACTTGAGAACCTAGTTGCTCTTCATCTTGAACATCTGCTTCTATTATTTCTTCTTGTTCTTCTTCTTATCGACTGACTGGTACTGATGATGAATCCAGTGTTTCATCAGGAAACACTTCATGGGAGCATTCTGATACAGTATCCTTCATCCATAAATTCTGACTTCTGTTGGCTAAAATGTAATGGCTTCTCCTCAAGGTGGATAGGCCAATTTTCTCTTTGACTCCAACAGAAATTTCTCTACTCAAATCTACTGAGAGCTTTTTGAAAATCAAGGTAAGCAAGGGTCCATAAGAAAGGGACTCCTACAGATCTTTTGAGGCTATCATCTTCTCTAGAATGATTGCTGGCAAATTGACTTTATGCCCCTGAATGGCCCAAAACAACAAATTACCATCCCTTGCGGTTATGGGGGAATGGGTCCTTGCCCTTGAGTAATAATGTTTGAAATAACTGAATGGATAAGTCTCTTTTCTGCTGATAGTTCATTGACCAGAAGACCCTTCTTGCTGACAGTTGCCAAGCTGCCTATGATGCCCATTTTCTACTTGTCCCAAGGCACTACCTCACTAAGCTTGTGCCCGGAGTTGGGACAATCCAAAAGTTCTACCAACAGCTCTTCAGAAACAGTGATCTTGGTGCCCTTCACATACCCAATGACTGAGCTTGCAGAGGAGACTTGAAGAGAAACATAGAATGCCTTGAGGGCATTATCAACTATGGGCTCAGAAATCTGACAAAGTCTAGTCCAACCCATAGCATCTAGGGTTTCTTCTACACGTGACAGGCTACCATGCAACTAGGAGAAATCTACAACTTTCCCTTGGCATATAGAGAACTTAGCAGAGGCTAAGAGATGCAGTTGCTCAGGAGTCAACTGGGTTTCTTTCGGAGCCCTAGATAATGCCATCTAGACAGAAAGCAAGGGAGAAGACTCAGGGAACTATCAAAGGAGAAATGCAGTGTAGAGTTCACAGAGCCTACCTTTCTTCAGAGAGAATGCGGGACTTCGAGATGCTTTGAAGATGGTGGCCAGAGAAGATGAACAGTGTAGGCGCGAAGAGGAGGAAGAAGACAAGAGAGTCGAAGAGAGAGTTTGAAAGTGTTTTGAGACATGAAAAGGTATGTCTAAATAGGGAGAGTGAAAAAGTAACTGACCAGTGATCAAGGGGTGAACGATCGCGATTGATTGATTGAACCGTTGAATAGCAAATGAATTCATTTAATTTTAATTATTATATTCAATTAATAAGCACCTTTTCAGACTTCAGCTCTGGAAGTCGGATTGTGACTCCGACTTTACAAGTCGAATGCACACACTATACATAATTCGGATTGTGTCTCCGACTTCACAAGTCGAAGTTTTAAGACTTGGAGAAAATTTTTTACAGAAAAAGACAATTTTTCAAAACATATAATTTTATCATGAGTTTATCATAGCTATCTAATCAGGATTGCACATACCTATTTCTCTTCTAATAGATTTATATCTATCTTCAGGAAGAGGTTTGGTAAAAGTATCTGCAAGTTGATTTTTTGTGGAAACAAAATCAAGTAAAAAATCACCATTACTTACATGGTCCCTGATGAAGTGATGTCTAACCTCAAGGTGCTTTGTTCTTGAGTGTTGTATAGGATTTTTGGTTAAATTTATTGCGCTTATGGTATCACGTAGCATTGGTATTTCTTGAAGTTTGTGACCATAGTCTTCCAATTGATGTTTGATCTACAACAGTTGAGTGTTGCAGCTTCCAGCTGCAATGTATTCAGCTTCTTTTGTGGATAATGCCACAGAATTTTGCTTTCTGGAAGACCAAGAGATTAAGCACCCTGCAAGAAATTGACAAGTACCACTAGTGCTTTTTCTATCTATTTTGCATCCAACATAGTCAGCATCACTATATCCAATTAACTTGAAACCTGAACATCTGGGATACCATAATCCCAATTTACATGTATTTATAAGATATCTAAAAATTCTTTTAACTGCATAAACATGAGATTATTTTGGATCAGCTTGAAATCTTGCACACAAACATACACTGAACATTATATCTAGTCTGCTGGCAGTAAGATAGAGTAATGATCCTATCATGCCTCTATAGACGTTTTGATCTACTTTCTTACCAAAAGGATCATTATCTAACTTAATGCCTGAGCTCATAGGTGTTCCTAACGGCTTACAGTTGTCAAAATCATATTTAGAGGGTAAATCTGAAATGTATTTGGTTTGACAAATGTGAGTACCTTCCTTGGTCTGCTTAATTTGCAACCCAATAAAATAATTAAGCTCACCCATCATGCTCATTTCAAACTCACTTTGCATAAGATTTTCAAAGAATTTGCAAAGTGATTCATTTGTAGAGCCAAATATAATATCATCAACATATATTTGTACTATTAAGATTCCATCTACAAATTTCTTAATAAATAATGTGCTATCTACTTTACCTCTTATGAAATCATGTGATATAAGATAAGCACTTAATCCTTCATACCAAGCTCTTGGAGCTTGTTTCAGACCATATAGTGCTTTCTTTAAACGGAAAACATGATTTAGATATTTAGTATCTTCAAAGTCTGGTGGTTGCTCAACATATACTTCTTCTTTTATGAAACCATTCAAAAAAGTACTTTTAACAACCATTTGAAATAAGTTAATATTGAGAGAACATATATATGCTAATAAAATTCTGATTGCCTCTAATCTAGCTACTGGGGCATAAGTTTCATCAAAATCTATGTCTTCCTCTTGGGAATACCCTTGAGCTACAAGCCTAACCTTGTTCCTGGTGATTACTCCTGATTCATCCATTTTATTTCTGAAAACACATCTGATTCCAATAACTGGATGGTCAGAAGGTCGGGGAACAAGAGTCCAAACCTGGCTGCGTTGGAACTGATTCAATTCCTCTTGCATAGCAAGGATCCAAGATTCATCACCCAGTGCATCATCGATTGTCCTAGGCTCAATTTGAGAGACTAAAGTAGAGAAATCACAAGGAGTGTGCATACCTCTTGTTCTTACCCTATCTTGAGGATCACCTATTATGTTTTCTCTTGGATGATCTTTATGATACCTCAAATCTCAAGGCAGCCCTTCTTGTGGTAATTCTTGTTGTTGAAGTTCTTCCAGTGGAGGATCTTCCTTTCCTTCTTCTTTTTCTTCATCTTCAAGAGATGTTCTCTCTAGATCCCTACACAATTCTTCAACACAGTCTTCTTCTTCTATTCTTTTAATAGAAGGGTTAGTTTCATCAAATAGTATATGCAATGTTTGTTCTATGGCTAAAGTTCTTCTATTAAACACATTGTATCCCTTAGATTTTGATATATATCCTAACAAGAATCCTTCATCACTTTTAGCATCTAATTTTTCTAAATTATCTTTACCATTATTTAACATGAAACACTTACAACCAAATGGTCGAAGATGACTGATGTTGGGCTTCTTTTGCTTGTAAACCTCATATGGGGTCTTCTTAAGAATTGGTCTGATCGTGCACCTATTGATGATGTAGCATGCGGTGTTGACTGCTTTTGCGCAGAAATACCTTGGTAGATTGTATTCAGTAAGCATAGTTCTGGCCATGTCTAGTAGTGTTCTATTTTTTCTTTCTGCTACTCCATTTTGTTGAGGTGTTCTTGGAGCTGGGAAATTATGTTCAATTCCATTATCTTCACAGAACTTCATGAACTCTTCATTCTTGAATTCTTCACCATGATTAGATCTGATACTTACAATCTGAAATTTCTGGTTCTTTTGAACTACTTTGCTGAATTTTAGAAAAGCTGAAAAGGCTTCTGATTTGGCTTCCAAGAAAGACACCCAAGCGTATCTTCAGTAGTCATCTACTATTACATAGCCATATATCTTTCCTCCAAGGCTGATTGTTCTCATAGGTCCAAACAAATCTATGTGAATTAGCTCCAATGATTTGGCAGTTGTGACAACTGTTTTGGACTGAAATGTTGTCTTGGTTTGCTTCCCTTTTGCGCAAGCTGAACATATTCCAGACTTCTTCATTTTCAATTTTGGAAGACCTTCAACCAGATCATGCTTTATCAATTTCTTGATGACTGGAGTGCTTGCATGACCCAATCTTCTATGCCACAAATCTGATTCTTCACTCTTAGTGGATGCAAGACATAAATTTACTTCCTTTAATTTGACTAAATGTAAAATGTACAAATTCTTCACTCTTTGAGCTTCAAACACAATTTTTCCATCTTTCTGAATAATGAACTTATCATTCTGAAATTTTACTAGATGCCCTTTATCACATAATTGACTGATGCTTATAAGATTATGCTTCAGACCTTCTACATACATGACATCTTCAACTAAATTCTTATCCTTAGTACTAACTATTCCACATCCTAGGACTTTCCCTTTTCCATTGTCACCATAAGTGACTGGACCAACTTCATCTCTAAAGCTTGTAAACAACTTCCTATCACCTGTCATATGCCTTGAGCACCAACTATCCAAATACCATTTGGATGCTCTCAGCCGACCCTACAAATAAAATTAAGTTGTAACTTTTGGTACCCAAATTTTCTTGGGTCCTTGATGGTTAGTTTAGGGATCCAACGTAAATGCCTAGTTTTGCATGTGCTAACAATGTGTCCTAACTAATTGCAGTGACTACAACATAAATAAAAAACATTCTTAACATGTGCAGTGTTATGAGATTTCTGTTTTTGTTTATAAACATGCTGATTAATCTTTTTAGGATTGTTGACTTCTTTTTCTTTTACAAATTGAGGAGTTGGATATTTTTCAGGATACACAACATTTTCTTCATTGTGAGGAGTGTATATCTTACTCCATACTTTTTCTTACCTGTTCTAGATCCTTTTAATCTAACAAATAATGATGTTTTACAGTTAGAGATTTTCTCTATAGTAGCTCTTAAGTAATTATTTTCTTCTTGTAATTTTTCTTCATTCTTAAGTTCTTTTAAGTTTGACTCTATCTCCACGATTTTACTATTTTTAATTTTTAAGTCTTCACATAGTAATTCATTTACTCTTTTGATTTCACTTAAACATTTTCCTAACCTTTCTGCTTCATTCTTTAGGAATATATTAGCCTTTTCTTGGTTTAACAAATTTAAGTTAACTGTTTTCATTTTTTTTACTACTGTTTTATATTTTCCATATAGCTCATTGAAGGCATCTTCAAGACTGTCATAATCTGATTCAGAACAGGAAGTAAATGAGGTTTCGAAATTTATCTGCTCCAGTCCTGCCATGAGGGCTAGATTTGCCTTTTCTTCCTCTTCAGATTCTGAACTTGAGGAGTCTGAACTGGTGGCTTCCTCATTATCCCATGCTGGCACATTGCCTTTTTCTTGTATTTTCTAAACATCTTTTATTTGCCTTTCTTCTTGTTGGATCTTTCTGTTTGATCATTTTTCTTCAGCTTAGGACATTCAGATTTGTAATGTCCTAGTTGGTTGCATTCATAACAGATTGGATCCTTCTTCTTATCTTTCTTGAAAAATCTCTTGGAGCTGAACTTCTTCTTTTTGGCATAGATTCTTTGCAATTTCCTTGACAGCATTACCTCATCATCACTGTCATCTGATTTTTCTTTGGAGTCTTCCGATGAAGAGGAGTCTGCAACCTTTAAAACATTTGGCATTTTCTTTTTCGAAAATTTTTAGAAAATCTCTCCATATTAATTTCATGATCCATGAGGGATCCAATTAATTTATCAATACATAATTTGGTTAGATCATGTGCTTATTCAATGGCTGTTACTTTAGGAGTCCAAACATTAGTTAAGGATCTTAGTATTTTTCTGACTGTTTCTTCATTAGTAAGGACTTTTCCTAGAGAACTTAGTCCTACTATTATGTTAGAAAACCTGTTATACATCTGAGTTTTGTTTTCATTTGGGAGCATTTAAAATTTTTCATATTGGGATACAAGAATGTCTATTCTAGTTTGTTTTACCCTATCAGTACCTTCATATGTGACTTGCAATTTATCCCACATTTCCTTTGTAGTTCTACAGCTGATAATCTATTAATTCTCTTTTAGACATGTGCAAAAAAGATAATTTTTGCCTTATAGTTTAAGGACATATTTCTCTTATCGATTATGGAAAGATTAGAAGAGGATTCACCAAGGACTTGAAAATCACCTTGTTCTATTACCTGGCATAAATCAAAATCTGTACCTCTGATGAAGCACTCCATCCTCATCTTCCAATATTGATAATCTTCACCATCAAAGAATGGTGGCCTTGTGACAGATTGGCCTTCATAGTTGTGAGCTTCAACTGCCATTTCTTCTCAAATCTTTAGATTCTTCTGAGAAGACCTCGCTTTGATACCACTTGTTGGATCGAAATGGCACTAGAGATGTCCTGGGGGGGGGGGTGAATAGGACTTCTTGGCTTTTAAAATTTTCTCTAAAATTACACAGCACTAAATAAATTCGTTAGTACTTAGTGTTGTGTGTGATTCAAGTGTAAACTAGGCGGAAACAATCACACAAATGGTGAATGGTTAGTGGTCTGACAATCTGGTGACCCTTGCTACATAGGGTGCTACTTTCTATGAGGCTTTGCTCCAATCCTCTGATCATAATATTTAGGACCATGTTCTTAGTGTTATTCCAGAGACTATCTTTGTTCATCAAAACAAGTCTTTGTGTGATATTCTAGATTTGGATGAAGTAAAGCAGTCTGTATGGAATCTCAATGGTGCTAGCGCCCCGGGTCCCGATGGCTTCTCAGGTTCTTTCTTTATAGCTTGTTGGGATATTGTGAGTGAGGATCTTTTTGCTGCGGTTAAAGGTTTTTTCCAAGGGTTTCCTCTTCCCAGAGGTATCACCTCGACTTTCTAGCTCTTATACCGAAGTAGGCTCATCCTCAGTCCTTCAATGACTTCTGTCCCATCGGTCTTTGTAATTTCTGTAACATCATTTCCAAAATTCTTTGTGATCGCCTCACTAATATTCTGCCTGGAGTAATTTCTGAGGAGCAGGGGGCTTTTGTAAAAGGGAGATACATCCTTGATAATGTTTCTATGGCTAGACAATTGGTTAAGGATATTGGCCGCAAAATTATAGGTAATAATATCATCTTCAAATTGAATATCAAAAAGGCATATGATAGCTTGGAATGGGATTTCCTTTTTGCAGTTCTTAAGAAGTTTGGTTTCTCATCCAGATTTATATCTCTTATTGGAATGATGGTGTCTAACTATTGGTTCTCAGTTCTTTTTAATGGCTGCCCTGCTGGTTATTTTAAATCTACGAGAGGTTTACGCCAAGGTGACCCTATTGCCCCTGCTCTGTTTATCCTCATGGAAGAAGCTCTTAGCAGAGGTCTCAAGAATATGGTCTCTACTCACTTCCTTCTTCCTCATGTTGGTCCCAGAGGCTGTCCTCCTATCTCCCACCACTTAGATGCTGATGACACCATGGTTTTCTTAAACGGTAGCATCAGAAATGTGAAATGCCTCATGAAGTTTGTTGAGTCTTATGCTCTTTCTTCTGGCCAGCATATCAATCCGGCAAAGAGTTTCTTTATTATCTCTGATAAAACTTCGGCTACCAAAATTCTCAGAATTAAGGAGGCTACCAGTTTTAGGAGGCAAAATTGCTCTCATTCCTACCCAGGGGTCCCGCTGAAACCAGGAAGGACTCTTACTGCTGATTTTAAACCTCTTGTTGATAAAATCAATGGCAATCTCAATATTTGGAAATCCAAACTTCTATCCTAAGCTTGTAAGGTCACTCTGATCAATTCAGTTATTTCTTCTCTCCCAGTTTATCTTGCAGCAGCCTCCTGCATTCCTAAAGCTATCATATCGTATATTGAGAAGATATCGGTTGCTTTCTTCTGGAATGGCACTGAAGGTAATAGTGTAAGGCCCTCGAATTTTGTCATTTTATTTTGCCGCTTGTTGAGTCATGCTTGTGTAGAACATTATGTATGCATACATAGATATCTATGTATATAATATCTTAGTGTACTTATGTATGCATGTGTATATTTAGTTGTAAATAATGTTCATTTGCATAGTGTAGTTAGTGTGTACATTATACTTCATACATTGCATGTATATATATAGCGTGGATATGGCTTTCTGCATGGTTTCATGCCCTGGCCGAGGAGCAAGTTGACAACAACATGGATGGACGTTCATGTTAAGTAAATGTCCATGTCGATGGACGCCAAAAGGTAGGTAGACGGCCATGTATGTGGACGTCTATCTCTCTGAATTTCTGTGCGCAGTAGATCTAGAAATCCCAGATTTGCCTTTCTCTCTGATTGGGGAGCTATCTCCCAACGGCTCTCCCATCTCTTCAACGCAAAACCCCAAGGCATTGCTTATAAAAATAGCCCTCTTTGTGACTGGAAGAGCTCTCTTGGCTCTTGGCAAGGAGAAACTCTAGCTGTGAGAAAAAGAGAGAAAAACAAGAACTTTGTGGGCTTTGATCCGGCGACTGGAGGCTCCTTCCCGTGATCTACTGCAACTGGAGGGGAGTCTGAACGTTGGGGAAAGCTTCTCCAACGCCAGGTTGCAGTCTACATCAACCTAGAACCCGGAGCAAGGAGATCTTGGAGGCTTCTTGGCACTGCCCAAGGAGAGCTTCCTCAACCATTTCGATCCCCTTGGAGATTTTTCCAGAGACAAGTAACCCATCCCCATTGTTCATACATATGTCTAGTAGGTCTTAGGCATTTTTCTGGAATTTTATTCGAGTCTGGGAACCCCACATTCCCCGATCTTTAGAGTTCAGTCTGTGTTTTGCACAGACAGGAACATAACGGCAAGATCTCATGCCGTTAAGATCCTAGGTTGGCGGCAGACAATACTGCCGTTAACATCTGTGAATGGCCATCCCTTGCCGTTTAGTTCTTCAAGACAGAACAGTGAACTGTTCTTCCTTATATGACTATTTTCGGGTTTTCTACGCATGAGGATATCCTGTAAATGGTATATGTTACGTAATATAGATAGTGAAGAGTGTTGTGACATTTCTGTGAATTTTCTGTAAATAGTGTTATATGATAACTGTATTTGAAATGCATGTTAGACAAGATCTTGGACATGGTAGCTTCCTGTTCATATAATCCATGAGGAATTTGAATGCCATAAAATTTTTGGATGATGTGTATGAATGTCAGTCCATGTCCTGAAAAATTGGGAATTTTCCCATGGCCATGCAATTAGTTGTAATTTTTGTACTAAAAATTAGGGAGCATGTGTAGGATGTTTTAAATTTTCAGTAAATTCTAGGTTGCATAATAAATTTTGGGAAAATTTCTGTGATGATGTGAATGTTGGACACAGATTTGTGAACTGTTAGTTTCAACCATGACATTGTGATTCCATGATAAATTGATTTATGAATAGCATGCGAATGAGTGTTCTATTTTCTGTAAATTCTGTATAGCTTAGAAAAATATGAGAATTTGCATGTATGATCTGAATTCTGCAAACAGCATGTGGTTAAAATTTCATATGATTTGGGCAACAGTAGATGATATTGTGAAATTTTCATGAACAAATGAGTTATTAAAGCATGCTTAATGTGATTATAGATTGTTAATGAGTTTCAACATGATTATGGTAAATTTTTGAATGTTAATGTTCTGTTAATAGTAGCATCATGTTAGGGAAAACTGAACCATGTGCATATTGGTGAAAATGGAAGCTAAGTGCTAAATTGCGTGAAATTGTGTGTGTGTTAAATCGGAAAATGTGTAAAATGTGTCGTATGTGACACAACTTCCATAGAGGGCTGTGAAACCGTACCGTGGTAAATTCCCCACGGGAAGGTTCAATGTGTTTGATATCCTAAGGGCATTAGGATGAAATCCTAGAGGTGGACAAGTACCACTGGTTAGGGTGGAGAATAATTCTCCCGGTCTGCGCAGTACTAAGATTCGTCACTGTGTTGCCTAGGTGGCGTCTATGTGTTATGTGAATGTGTTATATGTGTCCTTCTAGTGGTGGTTTGGACTATGTGTCACGGCATTTAAATGAGAATAATGTGATTGTGTATAAGTGAAAATGCGTAGTGTGTATGTGAATATGTGAACCCAATGTGATAGCATGTAGAATTGTGAAATATGAAATGATGGCGTTAGATTCATGTCAAAACAGCAAGCAAAGTATGTTTACAATTATGATATGCATGTGGAAAAGTACGTAGAATCCATGTTAGGAACGCTCTTCCTTTGTGTAAAATTACATGTCTCAATTGCTATCATGTTGCAACGTAGATATAAATTTAGCTATCATGTGAGTAAATGTATAGAAAGCATGCGGTAAGTATATTATTGTGCAATGACATAAACCATGTATCATGCGCTATGAAATTGGTAGAAGTATCATGATAGGCTTTCTTAATGATTGTTCAAACCATGTTGCATGTATTGATTGACGTAATTAAGAGTAAAATGTGCGTATGATGTGTGTATGTATAATGTGTATGGATTACTTATTGAGTCTTTTAGACTCACTCTTGCTTTGGCGTACAGGTTTAGCAGATGACCCTACTTCCTTATAGGAGATCGTTGAGAGCGATTCTGATTGAGGAGAGTAGATTGTTGTGGAGTCACCGACATTGTACTTTCTTTTCCACAGTATGAAATTTGAAACTTGTGTAATTATGGATGAACAATGTAATTTGGATCTAGAATTTCATTATGTGGACTTTAGTTTCTTTTAATTGCTATATGGGCTGTGTATGTTTAATGTGGATGATGAAATAATAATGACAGTTAATTCCTCTATTTCCGATGTTCTATGTCTATATTTGTGTACATCTCAATCTAGTGGTAGTGTTGGGTAAATGTCCCACTGTAACGATGTTCATTCTATCGACGTGGATTGGTATAATCGTACCGGTATAAGGAGGATCATCGCAAATTGTCACCGCCACTAGGTGGCTTGACCCTCTATTCAGTGTCCTATAACTGAGGGTGGTCTTGGTGTAAAGAGCTTATGGCACATGCAACTTTCTTTAGCTGTTAAGCAGTTATGGAATATCAAACATGGTACTTCTTTATGGGCCAACTATGCCAGAAATCACTATAATCATTTAAAGGTTCCTTGTATCCCTGGTATGCCTAAATCTGTGTATATGGAAGCTCACAAGATTCTCAAGGATAACAACAGATGGGTGTATGATAATGGCACAAGCATTGACATTCTTCATGACATCTCGATAGATGATAGCCCGCTTAGTAGCATTATTGCTATCTCTGAAGGGGACAATAGGGATTTTGCCACTCTCAGTGAGGTTGTGACTAATGCAAACCATCGCCTTTGGCCTTTTATCCCCCAGCCTGTTGTGGAAAGTGTTACTCTATCTGAGGATGATGATAAGTGTATGTGGGCGGCTGCTCCAAATGGCTATTTCACCACTCGATTGGTTTACAATCTTATTCACCCCACAGGTGTCCACAGGCCGGCTCAATCTAAGCTTTGGCATAACTCTTTCTATCGCAGGGCTTCCTTATTCTCCTGGAAGATTCTTAATCGTGATGTTCCAGTTGATGGTCGTATTGCTGATATTGGTATCCCTTTGGTTTCTCGCTGCTCATGTTTCTCCTCCCCACAACAAGAAACCTTGGATCACCTTTTCATTCAAAGTGATTGTGTTGTTACTTTATGGCGCTGGCTGCACCAAGTAATCTCGCCTAGAATTAACCTGCACAATCATATCACTAACCGTCTGTGGAGCTTCATCCAGCATGCCAACATTCGCTCTCCTTATGGTTTTGTCTCTCTCTATGGTCACATCCCCATGCTTTGGGAAATATGGAAAAAAAGATGCGCTAATAGATTTGATGATATCACGATTTCTGCTAGGACCATTATCAACAACATCAAGTTTAAGATCACGCACTCTTTATCTAATATCTGCTTTCAAGCGGCCTCAAGTGATTCAGAAATGAACACTCTCATCAGCTTTGGTTTTGTCCCCCAGTGCTCCTCCAAAACTCTTAAACTTGTGTGATGGATTCCCCCCTTACAAAACTTCAGTCTAAATGTTGATGATGCTTCCAAAGGTAATCTAGGAGAGTGTGGTGGTGGAGGTTGTATTCGAGACCCCCAGGGAAATGTGCATGTGACTTTTGCTCATTACTATGGTGCTGGTACTAGTATGCTTGCAGAAATCAGAGCTCTTTGTGATGGCCTTCATTTGGCTTCCATTTTTGGCTATCGGCTTAGTGTTGTCTATAACGATTCATAAGTTATTTCTAATTCAATCAGGGAGGATAAAGTTCTATCTTGGCATTCACTTAGATGGTGGCGAGAAGCTAGGAAACACCTCATCCAGAGTTGCACTCCGCTTATTCATGTTTACAGAGAATCCAATCAAGTAGCTGACTCCCTTGCCAACTTTGGCGTTGTTACTAGGCAGAATAATACTTTCTGGGGGGCCGCTACTTTTCCTCATCCATGTAAAGGGCCAGTAGTTATTGATAAATTTGGTCTTCTGCATGTTAGATTGGTTTAGCTAGGGTTGCTCTTGTTTACTTGTACTTTGTATCCTCTATATAATTTTAATAATTTTCGGCCCAAGTGTCCTCACTGGTTGAGTGGGAACATTTTCCTTCTCTGAGGGCGGGTGCACTCTCCTAGTTCGAGAGCCTGAGGACCGGTTTTATTGAAAAAAAAAATCATCCCAAAAAAAAAAGCAACCACACAAATGGACACATGAATTTATCCTGGTTTGGCCCTTCCCACATGGAAGTCTTATGTCCAGTCCTCAAGCCAACCACTTGACACTTCCACTAACTGCCAATGAATTGGCCTTCTCTCACCCTTGAGAGGAAATAAAATCCCACTTATTCCAAAGCAAGTCTTCCCTAAACAGGGGAACAAGACAGCCTTACACAAGGCCTTCCCTACACAAGAGGGGAAAAACAGGAACAACCTCCTGCAGAGATTACACAGAAGAAAAGGATGAACAGACTCTTGTGTGTTTGCTTCAAGATTGAGCAAAACCACACTCATTTCATAAAGGCTAACAGATCAGAGATGTAACTCAAATCCTTTCTGAAAAAAGCAAGGTGGACTTTAAAAACAAATGCAATTACAATTGCCACACAGACACAAGACTTCTGTGAAACTGAGAGAGCTTTGAGAATTTTGCTAAAAGGGAAGCTCTCCAACATGTGGCTTGGAAGAAGGCTTGCAAGATTTCTAGCTTGAGAAAAATTCTAATTGTTGAGCTCGCTAGAGTTGCAATCACTTCTTCTTTTTGTTGTTCTCTCTGTTGATATCTCTTTCTTGAAATCTCTGTACATCTTCTCCTTTCAAACTTCGGCTTCTTTTATAGTCCTCAGAAGAATGTAGCCATTTGAAAATGGTCTTTGGAATTCTGGCCGTTTGAGAAGAGATCTAGGATCCTTTGGATTTTGCTAAGTTTGTTATCCATGGGTCCTTCTACTTCTTTCCTTCTTTCCAATGACTTCAAATGAGAGTTGTAGGTTCACAGCTAGAAGGTCGGCTTCTCATTAAGTGGGCTGTAAAAGCTCCTTGCTAAAAACATGCTTCAATAAATGTCTGCAGCAAGGACAAGACAAAAAGAAATACAGCACCTCCATGCTTTTGAGGTAGGTGAGTCAGAGAAGATAAGAAAAGCATGGAAACCTAGTATAGGCATCCTTTTAGACTAGTAAATAAAAGACAGATAGTTGTGCTAGAACGTGAGGTGAGGGTCTGACAGTGGTAGGTGAGTTTCTGTCAGATGCCCATACGTATGACAAGCATTAAATGCAACATATCTTCAGTATGAGGAAAATCCGGGCTGCTGTCACTAAGCAATATATCAATTTGAATAAGAATCACAGATGCAAACATAAACAAATTTAGATGAATACTTTAAGTATAGTATGTTTCATTTTGTCAGAAAATAATGATAATCTGATGGATTAATTAAAGTATTTGGTTAATGAAAATTGTATCAACAAAGATATGCAATCAAGGTTTTAGAAGTTTGTTAAACTGATATCTTTAAAGAGTAAGAACACATACAGAACTGACAGTGAAGTTGGAAGGAAGAGATTACAATCCGGCTCTAGGAGTCGGATACAAAAATAGACTGATTCGACTTCATCAGAAGATACCTTGGAATTATGTTATTCGACTTTCAAGTTTTGACAGAGTTGCATTAGAAACCATAATTCGACTTTAGGAGTCGGATATAAGAGAATTCGACTTCCTTAGAATTGAGTAGATTCAGAACCAACAATTCGACATCAGAAGTCTGATACTGAAGAGTTAGATTTATGAACCATTCTACTGTAGGAGTCGGAGTGGGCAGTCGGATTATGTAATAGTGGACTGGACATAGAATTTTCTGAGATAGAGTTTGTCCAAGACTCTTCGAACTTTCTTTCTGTGATATAACTTTAAATTATAGAGAGTATAACTTTGCATTGTAGAAAGTCTTTTAAAGGTTTTTTGTCATAGTAAAATCATGATATTATATTAATTAAAAATCTTAGATTTTCTTAGGGGTAGTTGCTTATCAGCTCGCCCCATGGGGATGTAATAATAACTCCACACCTGCATATACGCACGCATTGATTAATTTGACTAACAAATTTAATGCAGGAATTGAAAAGAGTTCAAATGCAAGAATGCATACCTGGAGGAAGGGCGAGAACCCACCCACTGTAGTCTCACGGCCCGTGCCAACGGAGAGGTCTGCAAAGGTGTGCGCCAGGAAGGCTGCACCACACGCATATTGACCAACCCTCTCCAAATCCTCTAAGATCTCCAAAAATCGGCAATGGATGCCATCCCCCTTCGTACCTAGCATCATCTTCTCCAAGAAGAATACGAGGAACCACCTCAAATCCCCGTCTGCCCTCTCCCTGTTCTCAGGGTCTTGGCCATATACCTCCCTCGCCAAACCCGCTGCCCGCTGCACAAACTCTTGCAGTATCTCCTCACCTGTCTGCCTCACCACCCGCCGACCTATACTCTCCAGCAACACTATCCGGTCGACCATCCTCGGTCACCAAGCTCGTCCTCTCCCATCGGCTCCAACCCTACCAAATCCTGGGTGTGCTCTGTATAGTCTGTATAGGTGACCCCCGTCACCGCCTCTCCATCCACTCTGAGTCCCGTGATTCGTATCACATCCTCCATGGGCGGCACCATGTGTCCCCAGGGGAACAAGAAGGCTCTGCTCGTCCTATCCCACCTCTCCCTGATCGCCTATACCAAGGGGCTGTCCAAGTAGAAGGGCTCGATCTCTAGGATCAGCCCGAACCCCATCCCCCAGACTCTCTCCCTCTGGAAGTCTGATAGCCCCTGGTACACTGGTAGTACTAGCGGCCACTGCTGTCTCAGCCTCATCACACCCTGCACATCAAAAGGCACACATAAGTCAGCACAAGCTCAAACAACAATTAAAATGATTAGAAATGTGCAAAACAGGCCCAATTCCCCCTCTCGGGCAGCTTTTTGAATCGCGACCGACATAGTGGTCGCGGTTCATCTCGAATCGGGACCGCTGAGACGGTCGCATTTCATGATGAAAAATGACGGCTTAAATCGTCGCAATTCAACCTATTGAAACGCGACGACTGAAGTCGTCGCGATTCATACCCGTCTTCTTCCTCCGGCCGATGGCCCTCCTCTCCTCTCACCGGCGCAAACTAAAGGCTTAGGGATGGGAGGGTACTTACCGAATCTGCCCATGGGGCAGCCTCCCTTCCGAGACGCTCTCACCGCCACCTCCTCGTCGGTGTATCCTCCTCTTCCCCTGGCGCCGCCGCCGTCGCACCCTCCTCTCTCGCCTGAGCCTCCTCTTCCTCCATGATCGCCGCCAATTCCTCCCCAGCGGCGATGAGTTCATCCACCATCAACCGGGTCGCCGTGCCCGACATTTCCACTCCCGCCTCCATCACCCCTTCCGGCACCGGCATTGATGCTTCCTCTGCCACCGAATCCCCTTCACCACCGTCACCTCGCCGGTGCTTGGCTGCCGTCATCTTCTTCATCATAGCATGAGAGGGATAGAGAAAGCAAGAGGGGAGAGAAAGTTGAGAGATGAGAGGGATCAGAGATGGGAGAGGGCGAGGGAGAGAAGAGGCGAAAAGGTTGAAACGGTCGCACCCTCGGGCGTTTTAACCCACCGGCACGAGTTCAAATCGTGGCTGCAATAGACGACGTAAATTTGGGATGTCCATATTAAACGTGTCCGAGGCTGTCGATGCATTTCAGAGAGCCATCATTGCCCCGGCGCTGAGCTTGAGGCCCACAAATTTCAAATTTTAAAGTACACTTTAAACACGTCGGGGATGTTGGACGCGATTAATGTTAACTGCGGAGGCTTTATTAGACGCGGATAAAGAGGATAAACATGACGTTTGTATCCGTTGCGATTCAAAATGCTCACCCGAGGGTTGTTTTGAGGAGAAAATCAAAGCTGTTTGGATGTTATAATCATGCATGAGGGTGCAATTTGGCCGTGTAAAGGATGCAATTCAAATCTTATTAATGAATCAATTCTGGAATTTACAAACGACCACCTTGGGCCATATTTTCCTGAGCTCCCCTACATATGCCATCCAGCCATCCTCCACCTCCTCCACATGTGGGATCGGCCTTTTGAAAGAGCAAATCTTCCACAGTGCTTTCATAGTGTTCGCCTCTTCGCCGTCGTTATTGGTTCTGATTTCTCGTCTTTTGATCAGCGAAAGGTGAGATGGCCCCTTGAAGTTGCGTCATGGGAGCCTGAGTTGAGAGAGGCAACGGTGTGGGTTGTACAGCATGAACTCAGCTGCACCAATCAGCCAAAGATCGACACCGGGTTCTAGCCGCGTTCGCAGGTCATTGGTTAGAAGAGGCGTTGGAGTACAAGTGAACGCATTTCTGGGCATGCTTCGGAGATGATCCCGCCAATCTGCCCGCGTCTTGAGTTGTGGCTGATGATAAGTTTACCCCCATGTAATTTCCATTAATTACATATCTATTTTGGTGATTAACAAAACTTTGATAAAGGTTAATCTAACATATTTTCTATGAGATTTGAGCACAGGAAATAAAACAACAGAAAACAAGCTAAACAGGTAAGTATCCTTCACACTGTAGCAATGTAAGTTTAAAGCATCAAATTTAAGTACACATGGACTTTCTTCTGTGTCATAACGATTTCAGTAAAGCCATGATGATTTCACTGTAAGTCATAACGATTGCATATCACATCGATTTTATGACTTTATAACGATTTCCTTAGAAGCATAACGATTTCCTCATTCACATCGATTTTGGTTCTATAATGATTTCATAAGTCATTGTTACTCTATTAGAGTCTATCTCATAACGATTCGGTAAGAGATCGCAACGATTTGCCTCTCATAATGATTCGGTAAGAGATCACAACGATTTGCCTCTCATAAGGATTTGGTAAGAGATAGCAACGATTTGCCTCCCATAACAATTCGGTAAGAGATCACAACGATTTGCCTCTCATAACGATTCTCTAAGTGATCACATCGATTTGATTCACAACGATTTCGTTATCATATCGATTTCTTAAGTGAGAACAACGATTTGCTCTCACTCGATTTCTTAAGTGAGAACAACGATTTGCTCTCACAACGATTTCTTAAGAGAGAACAATGATTTGCTCTCACAACGATTCTTAAATGAGCACAACGATTTGCACTCACAACGATTTCTTAAGTGAGAACAACGATTTGCTCTCACAACGATTTGTTAAGTGAGAACAACGATTTGCTCTCACAACGATTTCTTAAGTGAGAACAACGATTGCTCTCACAACGATTTCTTAAGTGAGCACAACGATTTTGGTTTCACAACGACTCATTAAGTCTCATAACAATTTGATCCTTGTAACGATTCGATAAGTTACACAACGGCTCTGTCATTGTAACGATTCGTTTAGTTATATAACGACTTAGTCGCCGTAACGATTCGATACAGAAAACAACGATTTTCTCACATTGTTTTGTCTCTGACAACTTGCTCATAACGATTTGCTTATAAAGTCATAACAATTTGTCTATATAACGATTTGTATGTGCATCGGTTTGCTTATAAGTGCACAACGATTTACATGGATATTAACTCATTTGCATAACGATTTCATAAGTCATGCATGTAACTATTTCATGGAATATAACGATTTGATATTTGAACTCATTTCTGAGTTCATTGAAAAGTCAAAGTTTTCACGTAGATATTTCTGACATCCATGCATTATAATGACTGAACGTATCACTGCATGCATGCAAACGATATCTCCTATTGTCATGATTATCCTGTAAGTATCTTTTTAGAGGAGCAAAATGGAATTTCTATTTTGGTGAATATTCATTCTAACGATTGACTGGTAACAAGAGATAGTCTAGTTGTATATTGTTTGGCATTTAATGCATGCAGGTCTCTGACAGCACTTCTCATACAACGTTGGACACAATAAAAGCCAAAGGATATCTCTGAAGATCATCTCTCTTTGCGTGCATGGAAGGCTAAAGACCGTTGAACGGGAAGCTTTACAGGTGCATGCAGTTTAACGTATACCAGAGCTTAGAGACAACGGACACTTCAACGTTCAATTTTCAAATTGAAGATATAAATAGAAGACTGAAGCTCCAGATCAAGAATAGAATAACACTCACAATTACAGTGCTTACGACAATCTTTCAAGCCCTCTGCGAGCATTCTGAAAAGCATAGTTCTCACTCTCATTTGTCCTAGCTCTTGCTCTCTGAGTTCAGTGTACATCCTTGAGAGAGCCTTTAGTACTGAGAGAGTTCATGTCTTGTAGACCTTTCTACTCTCAGTCTTAGCTTCAGATCCAGCATTGTTTAAGCTTGATCTAGGGACTTGTTTTCATTAGCACTTTTCTTATGTTTGTTCCTTTCGGGTAGAAGGAAGATCAGCTGGGAAGCTGAGTGTAGAACCACATTGGGGTTTGTACCAGGAGGTTGCTTCTGATCCTGTAAAAGAAGTGGGCTACCTTCTTGCCCGGGAAAGAGAAGAAGACCTGGTGGGTTCCAGGGTGTTGTAATTTCCTCTTATGGTTGTGAAGAGAAGACCAGCTGCGGATGGGTGTGTAAGTGTCCATAAGGGGGACAGTACCCTTGGGTAGTGGAATCCTGAGTTGTTGCTCAGGGACTGGATGTAGGACTCCTGTGGACAGGAGGTCCGAACCAGGATAATTCCTTGTGTTGTCTGTGTGCTTGCTTTGCATTTACTATCTTTCTTTACTAACACTAACACCCATCGAAGTGTGTTTTGTTAAACTTTTTGTGAACAAATTTAAGGTACTCAATATTTTTAAGAATCCTATTCACCCCCCCCCTCTGGGCTTTCTAGCTGGGCAACAAGTGGTATCAGAGCTAGTCTCTTTGACAAAGAAGAAGATCCAACGATCTGAAGAGAAAAGATCAAATGGCAGCCCGAGGTCACTTTGAAGGTCAGTCAGTTACCATCCACCGCTGTTCCATGGAGAAGATTACACCTATTGGAAAACAAGATTGGAGTATTTCCTACAAGGTCTCGACTATTAGATCTGGTCAATAGTTGAAGAAGGTGATCTTTTGGTTACTAATGAAAGAGATAAGTGGACTGAAGATGACAAGAAAAAGATCTCCCTAAACTACAAAGCCAAGAGCAGTCTATGTTGTGCTCTTAGCAAGAAGGAATTCAACAGAATTTCCGCCTGCAAATCCGCCATGGAAATGTGGGAAAAGCTCAGGATCATATACGAAGGCACCGACAAAGTCACGGAAACTAGGATAGACATACTGGTGACACAATATGAAAGGTTTCAAATGCAGTCAGGAGAGTCAATAACCCAAATGTTTAGCAGATTTACAGACATCACAAATGGGTTAGCCAGTCTTGGAAAGACTTACGAAATGGGAGACATGGTAAGAAAATTTTTGAGATCTCTACCATCTTCTTGGACTCACAAAGTAACAGCTATAAAAGAAGCATATGACCTGAAGAGGATGTCATTGGAGAAACTCGTCGGGTCCCTTATGGCCCATGAAATCAACATGGAGAGACTGGGAGAGTCTTCGAGCAAAAAGAAACACGCAAATGCTCTCAAAGTTGAAGAAGACGTGTCAGAGGAGTTTTCAGACAACAATGAAAGCAATGAAGATGACAAAGACGAAGAAGCGATGTTATCAAGAAGGGTACAAAGAATACTAGCAAAGAAAAAAAAGTATTTGTCTAGTAGAAGATATTTCAAGAAAAGCAAAGACTTTAAGAAGACAGAAGGAAATGATGAAATGAAAGCTGAGCCTACATGCTATGAGTGTAAGAAGCCCGGACATATGAGAGCAGAATATCCGAAGCTGAAGAAAAGTGAATTTAGAAAGAAGGAAAGTTCAAGAAAACCAAGAAGATTCAAGAAGAAAGCTATGGCAGCGGCTTGGGACAACAATAGTGACTCAGACAGCGAGTCAAGCTCAAGCAAGAAGAAGAAGAAGAAGCCAACTTGGCACTCATGGTCAACACTGAAGAAAAGGTAACATCAGACTCATCTTTCTCTTCCTGTAATGATTCAGATTCAGATGATTTGGAAGAAGCTTTTAATGAACTTTATAGTAAATATAGAGAAGTATCTAAATTACTAAAAGCTAGTAAGAAAAATGTTGCTTGCCTAGAAAATACCAATTCATATTTAAAATAAGAAAATGAGAAGAAATGATCTGTTATGCGAAGATCTGAAAGATAAAAATAAACAAATAATAAAATTAGAAAAATAAGAAACCTTAGACGAATTGAAAAAGGAAATTAAAACACTAACAGAAGAAAATGAAAAACTATCTAGTATACTAGAAAAATTCACCAACTAGAAAAATTCCTTAATATTAAAAGGTGCTAGACGATCAGGAAAAAGAAAACAAGGATTAGGCTATACACCCCCAGATAATGAAGACACAACAGTATACTCTAAAACGTATCCAACTCCTAAATTTGTAACTAAACAAGATACTTTATATAAATCAAACTTTAAGTATGTTCCGTATGAAAAGGTAACTAAAACAACATGCTGTAGCCATTGCAACAGGCTAGGTCACATTAAAATAACTTGTCCAACCAAACATAAAAATGGATAATTAAAAAAAATTGATGACACTAACCAACTAGGACCCAAAAGAACTTGGGTACCTAAAGCTTGATGTTTTCATTTCAGGGAAACCTTCGAGCATCCAAATGGTATTTGGATAGTGGATGCTCAAGGCATATGTCAGGTAATAGAAAGCTGTTCTCTCACCTCGAAGCTGAAGAAGGCACGGTGACATATGGAGACAATGGAAAATGAACAGTGATAGGATGCATATCTGTTGGCAATAAAGAGAAAATGTTATTGAAGATGTAATTATGCATAAAAGGTCTGAAGCACAACCTAATCAGCATAAGCAGCTATGTGATAGAGGACATCAAATCAGATTCCAAGAGTCTAAGTGCAGCATCATAAAGGACGGAGCAGTGATTTTCGAAGCTAACAGAGAAAAGAATCTATATGTGCTTTACCTAGAGGAAATAAAGGATCAGGATATCTGTTTAGCAGCAAGTAAGGAGCAGTCAACTGAGCTATGGCACAGAAGATTAGGCCACTGCAGTTTGGATGGTATGAGAAAGCTGATCAAGAGAAGCCTGGTGGAAGGTCTACCTAAGGTCAGCACAAGAATGGACGGTGTCTATGGACCATGTACAAAAGGAAAGCACACCAAGTCATCCTTCAAGTCAAAGACTGTGGTAACAACCTCTAAACCCTTAGAACTCCTTCATATTGATTTATTTGGGCCAATGAGGATCACAAGTCTTGGAGGAAGGAATTTTGGATTTGTTATAGTAGATGATTATTCAAGATTCACATGGGTGTCCTTTCTAGATCACAAAGATGATACATTTGAAAGTTTCGTAAGTTTCAGTAAAAAGGTACAGAAAGATAAGAAGTACAGTATTATTGGAATCCGATCAGACCATGGAGGAGAGTTCCAGAATGAAAAATTTGTCAAATTCTGTGATGACAAAGGAATAGAGCACAATTTCTCAGCACCAAGGAAACCACAGCAAAATGGAGTTGTTGAGAGGAAGAATTGAACCCTACTGGATATGGCAAGAACAATGTTGTCAGAATATGATCTGCCAAGGTACTTTTGGGCTGAAGCAGTTAACACAACTTGTTACATAGTCAAACGGGTGATGATAAGGTCGATTCTGAAGAAGACAACATATGAATTGTACAAGCGAAATAAGCCAAAGATTAGTCACTTCAGGACGTTTGGATGTCTATGCTTCATCCACAACAACGGAAAAAGGGACATTGGTAAGCTAGATGCAAAATCAGATGAAGGTATATTCATGGGGTATGCTTCTAAACCTGAAGGATATAGAGTATTTAATAAGCGTACTTTGTTAATAGAACAATCAGTACATATTATTTTTTATGAAACTAACCCTGTCATGAGAAAGGAGGTCGATAGTGATATTGATGAAACAGATGAATTGTCCAAGAAACTAAAGGACACATCAATTGAGGACAATGAAGATCCACCTCTGGAAGACCTGCAACAAAGGGACAATTCACATGAAAATCTTCCAAAGGAATGGAGATATAAGAATGATCACCCACCTGAAAATATCATTGGTGATCCATCTGTAGGGGTAAGAATAAGAGGTAATGTAATTCCATGTGATTACTTAGCATTTGTTTCATAAATAGAGCCTAGGACAGTCAATGAAGCTCTTACTGATGAATCTTAGATTTTAGCCATGCAAGATGAACTGAATCAGTTCAAGAGAAACCATGTATGGTCACTTGTTCCTAGACCATCAGATCATTTAGTTATTGGCACCAAATGGGTGTTCAGAAATAAATTGGATGAAACTGGTGTGATCATAAGAAACAAGACCAGATCTAGGCTATTCCTAAGAGGAGGACATAGATTTCGATGAAACATATGCACCTGTAGCTAGACTTGAGGCAATTAGGATTTTGCTTGCATATGCTTCAGCATTAGATTTGAAATTATTTCAAATAGATTTAAAGTTTGCTTTTCTAAATGGTTTTATCAAGGAGGAAGTCTATGTAGAACAACCTCTAGGTTTTGATGACATTGATTTTTTGAATCATGTATTTAAATTACACAAAGCATTATATGGTTTGAAACAAGCACCTAGAGCATGGTATGAATGATTAAGTGTATTTCTATTAGATCATGGTTTTATTAGAGGTCAAGTAGATAGTACATATTTGTTAAGTCTAAAGTCAAACATATCTTGCTTGTTCAAATATATGTTGATGATATAATATTTGGGTCCACTGAAGAATCTCTTTGCAAGTATTTTGAAAAGCTAATGCAGGGAGAATTCGAGATGAGCATGATGGGGGAGCCTAACTACTTCCTTGGATTGCAAATCAAACAAGGAAAGGAAGGGACTCATATCTGTCAAGCCAAGTACACCAAAAAAACTCTTAAAAAAAGTTTGGATTTGAAAGTGCCAAGCCACTGTCAACACCAATGAGCACCTCACCAAGATTGGACAGTGACAAGGATGGTAAGAAAGTAGATCAAAAAGTCTACAGAGGTATGATAGGGTCATTACTATACTTAACAGCCAGTAGACCGATATTCTATTTAGTGTATGCATGTGTGCTAGGTATCAGGCAGACCCTAGAGAGTCTCATTTAATTTCCGTTGAAAGAATTTTTAGATATTTAACTAGAACTCATGACTTAGGTCTGTGGTATCCAAAATCATGCGAAACTAATTTAGTAGGATACTCTGATGTTGACTACGCTGGATGCAAAATAGACAGAAAAAGCACCAGTGGTTGTTGTCAATTCCTTGCGGGTTGTCTGATATCATGGTCCTCAAAGAAACAAAATTCAGTAGCTCTATCAATAGGTGAAGCTGAGTACGTAGCTGCTGGAAGTTGTTATACACAACTCGTATAGATCAAGCAACAACTTGAGGATTATGAGCTACATATCAAGACAATTACATTGTTATGCGACAACACCAGTGCTATAAATCTAACCAAGAATCTAGTACATCACTCAAGGACTAAACACATTGAGGTTAGATATCATTTCATTTGTGATCATGTACCAAATGACAACATAGATATTTCATTTATTGATACAAACAATCAGTTAGCAGATATCTTCAAAAGGCCTTACTTGAAGAGAGATTTACTTCTCTTAGAAGGGAATTAGACATGTGTAAATTATGAAAGAATTATTTGTTTAAAACTGAAATATTAATTTTAAGAATTTAAATTATTTTTCCTCCCAAAATTTGAGCAAAATTCCAATTATTGCCTATCCTTTTAAATTTTCTTGACGGTTCGTTATTTTATAAGAGTTTATTCCTATAAAACTAGTCATTTTGTTGTTTTCTACCATCACGGTGCCTCAAAATTCTAAAGGTCATTTTTAAAAAAAATTTAATATCCCAAAATCTATGTGGCAATGATTCGCATTCCTTCATCATCTTCTTCCTTCTGCCTGAGGCGATACCCTATCGACTACAACATCGACTCCCTGAGATTTCAAGCTTCCAACTGCTTCCCGCCAGAAATTTCTTGAGGGCTTCTGTTCTAAACCTCTTCTCAGTCATCCAGAAACCCTCCCCGTTCAATTCCATGGCCTCCTCTGGTGTTTCCGGCAGCGTCGGGGGCTATGGAGCTGCATTTCTCACAGCAGAGCAGCAGGAAGGGTTCACGTCAGTAAAGACCAGGTTGTGCGGACATAAGGCTGTAGATGTGGCAGATTTGCAGAAGAATGGCATGGGCAGCGTGACTGTAGATTTGGATAGATTGAAGTGGACGAAGATGGCCACCTTCTCAGAAGTAAGTTACCCTGACCTAGTGAAGGCATTCTATGTATGTCTGAAGACAAGGAAGATGGGACCTTGACTTCCATGGTCAAGGGTACCAAGATTAGGGTCACACGAGATTTATTAGCATCACTCTTTGGTGTGACTACTTCCGGTGTAGTGGAGTTCACACTGTGGACATCCAGACAAAAGGATTAGGGATTATTGGTCCCGATTTCAGATTGAAGGAAGGCATGCTTGATATAAATCAGTTAAATGCATTTAATCGCCTCTTGCACTTTGTAGTCTGTCATATTTTGATTCCCATAGCGCTACATTTTCTACGTGCACTAAAGCAGATTCAGACTTGATGTTCTGGGCCATCCAAAACCAGGAAATCAACACAGCAGAGATTATGATTGAAAGGATGAAGTTTGCAAGCTCGTGGTATGGGATAAGAAGAGCAAGTTGAAACCCTCTCTACCCTATGCCCATCTCCTGACCAAAGTATTTCAGCATTATGGCATCAGTGTGGTAGGAGATGTTTCTGAGAAGATGGGGTAGGCAATCCGCAGCAGGAACTTAAGGAAGAGCGGTTTTTCAGTTATAAATTGTGTATGGACAAAGACTTCTGTGGCTGAGGGTGAAGCCCAAGAGGTCCAGGAAGCAGAAGTAGCAGCAGGAGCAATTCCCGTGGTTCCAGAAACACAACCAGCAGTAGCACCAGTAGTAGAAGAAAGGGCAGCATACCAAACTGTAGAGGAAGCAGCACCAATAGCAGATTTTAGCAGCAGGATTGATGATATTCCTCCAGAGGACATTGAGCCCATTAGGCAATATTTAGAGGTTGTTCCTCCCTCTTCCTGAGTAGCCTCAGTACTCAGGGATGTACTGGACTCCAACCAAAGCAATCTAGGAGAGCCAGTAATTAGTGATGATCAAGCAACAGAAGCTGTGGCATCAGGCCACACTGATGAGATCATCATGGAGGAAGCTCCCAGCCAGGGGGAGCAAGAGGATGCTCATGAAAATGTTCAAGTAGACAATGCTCCAATTCAGGGGGAGCAAGGATTTGAGAAGGAAGCAGCTCCTCAGGGGGAGCACACTGAGAGTGTCCCCATGAATATTGAAGAGAATGTTGAATCTGTGGAGCCCAATGAAAGGGCAAGCAGCAAAAGGAAGAGAATTGCACATAAGAGGCCAAAGAAGAAGCAGCTGAAAGTAAATTTGAAACCCATTATTAAAAGGCTGAATGAGTAGGGCACAACTCTCACTTCTATTCAATATGATATTCAGTCTATCCTCAGTAACCAAGCCTCAGCAGCAAAAGAGATTGGAGCTTTGACCACTGATGTACAATACCTGAAGTATGAATTTGGCATGGTGAAGCAGGTGTTCCGATGGATGAGGAGTGAGTTTGGCAGTATCAAGAATCTCATTGCAGAAATTCCTATGTCTTCAAGGGTGCATTCCACCTCTGCCCCTCTTGCTCACTCTCCAGTTGAGCCCGTCAGCAGCTCAAGGCCTTCTGAGGCCAAGTAGCAAGAAGAAGTAACTAAGCCATCAGGGCAGATTCCAGAGGCATCATCAGGGCCATCCGGGCCACAGATCATTGAAAAGGAATCAGTAGCAGTGGAAGCAGTTGATGAAGTTGTTGAAGTCCAGCCATCAGCACCAATTCAAGAGGAAGTAAGGTCATTCGGGCCTGAAAATTCAGAGCAGCAGAATGAGGTCGAGCGGCCATCAGGGCCATTGATTGTTGAAGATGTGCAAATTGGAAATCCAAGTGTTGCTAAGATGTCTGAAGATCCAGCAGGGCCATCAGGGCCAGCTATTGTTGATCCAGTGCCTGCAGTGGAGTCTAGGCCTTCAGGGCTACCAGAAGAAAAGTCAGGGGCATCTAGGCCAGTGGAGTCCAAGTTTGAGCTGCATCAGGCAGAAGAAGAAGCTATTGCTCCAGAGCCCCCAGCTCCTTCACCCATTCAGACACCAGCCTCTCCTTCTCCACCTTCCTCCTCCACAGCACCACAAGCCCCTCAACCCTTCAAACAACCACTACCTAGAGCCATCTCTTCTCCTACTCCATTTCCTTCACACACCTCTTCATCTCCTGCCTCTACCACTTTTATTCCTCCCCCTTCTCCTTTCGTTGAGGTCCCTCCAGCTTCATCATTAGCTGGAGCCTCCTCATCCTCTGGTCCCTCCTCTTCTGGACTAGCTGACATACCCGTTTCTCCCTCTCATTCCTTTCTTCATCCCTCTGCTCCACCCTCCTTCATTACTATCATTCCGGAAAGTGCTCAAGTTGATGGCCCCTTTCTCCAGGAAATTAAAGATGAATTTGAGGAAGCTATCCTTAGATCAGTCTTGAAAGAATGTCATCATGTCCATAGGACAAGCTCTTCTAGCCCTATTCCTAAGAAAAAAAATAACCTCCACTTCTTCTATTTCTTCTGATCCTTGCTATCCACCTCTGTGGTTTTCTCTAACAGTGGACAACAAAAATAAACCACTCCACAGAGAATTCCTTCAGAAGGTTGTTTTTGCTACCATCATCAAACCTTCCTCATCTCAACCTTACTGACCATCTCAATGTCATTTTGCCTTATACTTTCTAAATCTGAAAAATCCAAAATCTTCTCTATGGCCGAAGCCAAAATTGAAGAGCAGTGGGCTCGGAGTCATAAAGCTCTCTACAATAAGTTTCTTCTTGCCAAATCAGCCATATTTCCTCCCAGGGATCACTCCTTGACCTTATCTGAGTGGTTCCAGATCCTTCACAAGGATACCTGGGCCCCTTTTATTCAAAAGGAAATTAAAATGATTAGGCATTACCAGATGTTCAACAATTATCAATATATCAATCACCTCCCTGAAATCCAGTTGGGTCAGTTCAAGCAGGCCATTCGAGCTCTTGGCTCAGCTGCAGCTTACACTGAAGCTATTCAAGTTGATTTTGCCTCCCTCCAGGTGTCTAATTCCGTGTTTCTTCCCCCTCTTCATTCTCTAGTCATGGAGTCCACTGTAGGCTCAATTATTTTTGAGCATCTTGCTTGAGTCATGGGAAGAATCCAAGTGCAGAAAGGATCTCTAGTCGCCTTCAACAGATTTTTGTTCAGAGAGTATCACTTGGGTCATGTCAGTGCAGAGATTCTTGCTCCTCTTTTGTCAGAATGTGAAAGACTCTCTCCTGTGGATTGGGCCAGATTATATCCCTTGTCTGCTCAGCAGCTATCTGATCTAAATGAATCTCAAGCCAGGGAAGGTAAACCTCCCGTGTCAACTGCTACATTTCTAGACATGAACTCCATTCACCTTATTAATGATCCCTTTCAAACTTGGATTGAAAGATACAAGGTTTATGTAGCCATGCGCCTGGACCTGAAGCAGAAGCAAATTTTCTACCCTGCCTCAATAGATCCGTTTCTTGCATGTGCTAGTTTTGGGAAGATCAGCCATTTTAAAACTTCCCTTCCAAGCGATCGATATGCTGACTTCCTTGATGAGCAGCTGGTTCTTCATCACAAAAGGATGGCTCCCACCATGGGCCCTCCTAATCTCTAGCTCCTGGCATTTTCATGATGTATTTTGAGCAGCAGGAAGATAAGGCTTGGGAAGTTATTTCTCATTATGCCTCTCTTTTGTCTCGTACTTTCTATCTCCCTATACCCCCTCAAGCTTAATCTAATATAATGGTGTGCTCTCTTTTTCCTCTTTTCTCTTCTTCTTTGACTCAGCAGTTTATCTTTTTGCTTAAATGACAAAAAGGGGGACGTATATAACATTCTGAACTACATCTATGCTTATGCAAATTCCTCAATTTCTTTTACTTAGTTTTGTTTTAGAACATCTATGCTTATTGTTAAGTTTTGTCATCACCAAAAAGGGGGAGATTGATGATCAGTTTACCCCCAGATAATTTCCATTAATTACATATCTATTTTATTGATTAACAAAACTTTGATAAAGGTTAATCTAATATATTTTCTATGAGATTTGAGCATAAGAAATAAAACAACAGAAAATAAGCTAAACAGGTAAGTATCCTTCACACTGTACCAATGTAAGTTTAAAGCATCAAATTTAAGTACACATTGACTTTCTTCTGTGTCATAATGATTTCAGTAAAGCCATGACGATTTCAATGTAAGTCATAACGATTGCATATCACATCGGTTTTATGACGTTATAAGGATTTCCTTAGACGCATAACGATTTCCTCATTCACATTGATTTTGGTTCTATAACGATTTCATAAGTCATTGCTACTCTATTACAGTCTATCTCATAACGATTTGGTAAGAGATCGCAACGATTTACCTCTCATAACAATTTGGTAAGAGATCGCAACGAATTTCCTCTCATAACGATTCGGTCAGAGATCACAATGATTTGCCTCTCATAACGATTCGGTAAGTGATCACATCGATTTGATTCACAACGATTTGGTTATCGTATCGATTTCTTAAGTGAGAACAACGAGTTTCTCTCACATCGATTTCTTAAGTGAGAACAACGATTTGGTCTCACAACGATTTCTTAAAATAGAACAATGATTTCCTCTCACAACGATTTGCACTTACAACGATTTCTTAAGTGAGAACAACGATTTGCTCTCACAACGATTTCTTAAGTGACAACAACGATTTGCTATCACAACGATTTCTTAAGTGAGAACAACGATTTGTTCTCACAACGATTCTTAAGTGAGCACAACAATTGCACTCACAACGATTTCGATTCACAATGACTCGTTAAGTCTCATAACGATTTGATCCTTGTAACGATTCGATAAGTTACACAACAACTCTGTCATTGTAACGATTCGTTTAGTTACATAACAACTTAGTCGCCGTAACGATTCGATACAGCAAACAATGATTTGCTCACATCATTTTGTCTCTGACAACTTTCTCATAACGATTTGCTTATAAAGTCAAAACGATTTGTCTATATAACGATTTGTATGTGCATCGGTTTGCTTATAAGTGCACAACGATTTACATAGATATCAACTCATTTGCATAACGATTTCATAAGTCACGCATGTAACGATTTCATGGAATATAACGATTTGATATTTGAACTCATTTCTGAGTTCGTTGAAAAGTCAAAGTTTTCAGATAGATATTTCTGACATCCATGCATTTATTATGACTGAACGTATCACCGCATGCATGGAAACGATATCTTCTATTCTTATGCTTATCTTGTAAGCATCTTTTTAGAAGAGCAGAATGGCATTTCTATTTTGGTGAATATTCATTCTAACGATTGACCGGTAATAAGAGACAGTCTAGCTGTCTATTGTTTAGCATTTAATGCATGCAGGTCTCTGACAGCACTTCTCATACAACGTTGGACACAATAAAAGCCAAAGGATATCTCTAAAGATCATCTCTCTTTGAGTGCATGGAAGGCTAAAGACCGTTGAATGGGAAGCTCTACAGGACCATGCAGTCTAACGTATACCAGAGCATAAAGACAATGGACACTTCAACGTTCAATTTTCAAATTGAAGATATAAATAGAAGACTGAAGTTCCAGATCAAGAATAGAACAACACTCACAATTACAGTGCTACGACAATCTTTCAAGCCCTCTGCGAGCTTTCTGAAGAGCATAGTTCTCACTCCCATTTGTCCTAGCTCTTGCTCTCTAAGTTCAGTGTAGATCCTTGAGAGAGCCTTTAGTACTGAGAGAGTTCATGTCTTATAGACCTTTCTACTCACAGTCTTACCTTCAGATCCAGCATTATTAAAGCTTGATCTAGGGGCTTGTTTTCATTAGCACTTTTTTTATGTTTGTTCCCTTCGGGTAGAAGGAAGATCAGCTGGGAAGCTGAGTGTAGAGCCGCAATGGGGTTTGTACCAGGAGGTTGCTTCTGAGCCTATAAAAAAAGTGGGCTACCTTCTTGTCCGGGAAAGAGAAGAAGACCTGGTGGGTTCCAGGGTGATGTAATTTCCTCTTCTGGTTGTGAAGAGAAGACCAGCTGCGGCTAGGTGTGTAAGTGTCCATAAGGGGGATAGTACCCTTAGGTAGTGGAATCCTGAGTTGTTGCTCAGGGACTGGACGTAGGACTCCTGTGGAGAGGAGGTCCGAAACAGGATAATTCCTTGTGTTGTCTGTGTGCTTGCTTTGCATTTACTATCTTTCTTTACTAACACTAACACCCATCGAACTGTGTTTTGTTAAACATTTTGTGAACAGGTTTAAGGTACTCATTATTTTTTAAGAATCCCATTTACCCCCCCCCCCCCCCCCCTCTGGGCTTGCTAGCTATGCAACAGTGGCACTCAGTTAGCCACGCGCCCTTCCAAGCCAACTAAGCTATCCATGTGACAGAGCGAACTTTTGGAGAAGATCTGGGACGATCTAGTGACTTAGTTGTTTACATCAAACTTGAAGTGCAGGTCAGTCCAATAGGTAAACAATAGCATGGAACCGTATGGAGGCCTACCCAAACTCATCACCCTGAGTCCGCTGTAGAGGAAGGCTAGCACCATCGGTCCCAGTCTCTCACCCTCCCATATGCCGCACACCACGCTCAATTGGTCCTCCTCCAAGATGTTGTCGATTGATGGGAAGAGGAGGCACCTACCAAGCATATGGAGAACCCTCTCATCACCTTTTCCAGCTGCTCGTCACCTCCCGCCTTTGGTATCTCCTTCGTTGTCCAAGCTACCAATTTTTGCAAGTTGATTCCTTTCCTGGCTTGGATATCTTGGGCCGCCCTTGTATCCATAAAGCTCTCGAGCACCGCCTTGCTCGTATAGCTCCTCGACATGATTGCCGTCTCGTCCTCCTCGCCTCTTTTCATCCGCTTTAGGCCTAGCAAGATCTCAACCTCTTCCAATAGGATAGTGGCCTAAAAAATTTTGAAGAGGAAAGTGTGGGTTTGAGGATGCCAAAGCTCAACCAATACTCCCATAGCTGCCCAATCTAGGTGAATCTCATGGTAACTTTTGGCATGGACGACTAAGTTGTTGATTCCCCACCTAGAGAGGATACTGGTCATGTCAAGAGTGATGGAGGAGGTCAATTTTTGGATCCATGGGAGCCTCATGTACCAACGGTTGCCTGGGAAAATAGGATAATCTTGTTGGGGTTATGTAAGGATGGGTATGTGCATGAGTGAGGTAAGCATGGATTGATATGTAGATGGTTGGATATGGCACATGGATAGGTTGGGATTAGTGCATGGGTCATTGGCGCATGGGAGTTTGGGTTATGGAGGTGTAATCATGGGGTGGCATGGTTTGGCCATATCATTGGGAGTGGAGGAGGAGGTAGAGAAAGAGAAGGGAAAATAGAAGAGGAGAAGAAGAACACATCAAGAACATGAAAAACACATCAAATTCAATACAAGAATTATATCCACTCACCAATTTAGCTTGAATCAATTTACATATGTGACTATCTATCTTGCTTAGCCTCAGGAACCCCTCAATTCTTGGTCTCTTGGAAGGCGGGACATCACCATGCTCCATTGCTCCAAGCTTCAAACTCTCCTTCTGTCACGCCCCGACGCGGAATATCGGAACGCGAGGCAGTTGCAAGTAAACGGGTACAGAGCAAGTACTAGACATCAAACCATTTCACAATGAATAATAATAAAGAAAATTCATCTCATTAATAACTTTTCAATATCTAGTTACAACCACTAATATCAGAGCCAATCTATAGGGCCCAATTACATTGAAATAAAAGTAAAAGACTAAACTCAAACTACTAACTTAACTACTAAAACTCTAACATAGGACTAAGACACTAGGGTGCTCATAACATCACTCCTGGTCGTTGCCATTCTATTGAGTGTATGGTTCATCCTCCGTCTCACCTGAGAACACAACGATAAATAATGCAGGGTGAGCGATAACGCCCAGTGGGACTTAAATCTCAATAGTCAAGCAGGCTTTAAATGATTAATGTATTAAAAGGTAGAGTAACTAATGATAGAGTGAGAGAGTCAAGTAACGTAAGAGATAGCATGATAGCACGTGAAGAAAATAGCACAACTTTCCAAATATAGCACAAGTGTCGAGTATAGCACAAAATAGCAGGATGGCCATAGCACAAGTAGCACGAAGTATAGCAATAGCACAACGGGTATAGTATAGCACTTTTGTCAATAGACAACAAGAGAACATAGCACTTTTGATTGTCATTTAGATAGTCGAGATAGATAGCACTCGAGTGTAATGCCAAACACTTTGATCATTTAACTCCCATGCGCACTAGCACTTTCGGGCGCACATCCCAGGACTAGATCGGGCCCTTTATATATTGCCAGGCATTTGTTATATTGTTTATCTTTAGACAATCAGCCAATGGCCAATATAGGGTACTAAGAAATAGATGAGAGTACTACATGAATAGACGAGATAGCAGAGTTAACGTGAATAGTTGAGTGAGTAGAGTATAGACGAGAGCTAGTGGACATTGCACGTAACACGTTGAGTAAACAGGTGATAGTAACAGTTGCACAACACGCACATACGGTGTTGGCAGTCAGGTGGAACTCACAACCCTTCCACTGGCCATGTTAAGCACAGGTCCAGAGGTCCCGCATGATTCAAGTAAGAGCGAACTTCTAATAGCCGTTTGGATCATGTTGATCCCTAAAGGGTGTAATAGGTGTTATGGTACAACTGGCTCGTCGACCATGTGGGAATCCATGGACAGAGGACACTTACGGAGGCCTTGAACAAAGACTCACTAGTCCAGCAGAAGGAGCATCCGACGGAAGGTTCGTCCAAGTCAAGAGAGAGTGTGTATATAGAAACATGTGCTCGACGTTCTAGAGGAATTCCAGAACAGTGGAGCGTCGATAACGGTATTCCCAAAACATCGTGAGAAAACGTAGACAAGTCTATTTAAAATATGTCGAATTAATTACATAATTTACCAGATGTATTATGAGATAATTACATGCCAAGTTAAGCCATAATTGGATGGTTCAAAGTGTGTGCATGTATCATGAAATCATAGCTAGAAATAAGTCATGTGTATGTCTTTTAGAATCACATAATAATGTTCAGTTTATAACAGGTATTTTTACTGCGTACATGACTGTTAAGAGAGGGTACAAACACTGTAGAAAGTCAAGACTTGCAGAGATAGTGGGTTTCATGCAATAAGTTAAGAACGCGACGCACCCTTGTAAGGGTCACGACGGGTTCAGATAGAACGCCACAAGGCCTTCTGAGGACCGCGACGGTCTTGTCAGTTCAGGCAGGCAGATCGCGACGGGGTCGCTTGAGGGTCGCGACGGGCTCGTCAGATCGGGCAGGCTAATCGCGACAGGCCCTCTCGTGATCAGATCAGGACAGGGAATGCTGTCGCAATGTCCTTGAGAATGCGGCCTAACGGGCCGTCGCGTTCTCAGATCCTGCGCCTGAGTCCGACAGGGAAAGGGCAGAGCCTCAGATTGCGGGCCAACTTCCAATCTTTTGACACAGTGTCGTTCATAAAATCATAACTAATTGTACAGTCAATGAAAAATCATGAAACAAAATTTAAACGACTCTAGACATGCAAGGGTACTTCCAGTAAATAGGAATTTGGAAACAAACATGGTTTCAGCCTTGTTTAATCATGATACTTCACGAAGAACATGGAACAGTACACAGTTAGGGTAAAAGAATTAATTCACGATGTAAGGTGGATGAAAATTAGGGCTTTTAGGGGCAAAAGAAGCCTAACATGCATCAATATCCCTAATAAAAATTTCATAGCATGTGGTTCAGTATACATGGAGATCAAGAATTAAGAAGGGGGCTCGGGGTCATGGAGCTTACAGAACTTCAAAAATTAAGAACAAAAGATTTGCTCAATGGAAAAATATGAGATCAGAGGGCTTTGATTCCTGAGATTTAGATCAACCTATAGACGAAATTGATTTAGTTTTGCTCGTGAGAATTCCTACCTTTGGTCGTTTTCCTTCTCTAGGGATAGAACATGAAGAACGAGAGAGAGAGCTTGAGAGAGACTTCTTCCCACAAAATCTCCTCCTCCTTGGCCTCTCCTCCTAGTCCAGAAACTCTTGGCAACGAGCTAGGGCCGGCCATGGAGCTTTAAGAGAGTGTTTATGTCTCTTGGGTTTCTATTTCTTAATAGGACTCTAATTACTATTAATTTCAGGATTTCCTATGTCTCTCCTCTTTCTGAGAATGAGAACTTCTAATTGGGTTAGGATGGGAGCTAGATTCGTGGCCAAGCTACTAGGGTAGGTTTAGGAATCCAAATCTAACTCAAACTTCTTATTTAATACATTAAATACCCATTTTCTATTTAAGTAATAATTTAGTTACGAATTTAGGGTATTTTCCTATTATTTCTCTTTTAAAAATCTTTATTTTGGCCCACTAATTTCTAATGGGTCTATTTAACAAAGCCCGTTACTTCTTTTCATTTAATGGGTTTTATTTCATTCTCTTTTATTTAATTTTATAATTGCTTTTATTTATATTAATAATAAATTTTTATTTTTCAAAAAATCCAGGTTGCTACATCCTCCCCCTCTTAAAAGAATTTGGTCCCCAAATTCATATGATCATAATGGAGAAAATGTCTTACCGAAAAGATCGAGGTAGTTCCGTCTGATGGTTCCTTCCGGTTCCTATGTGGCTTCTTTCACTCCGCAGTTATTCCATAAGACTTTAACCACATGAATGGGACGGTTCCTAAGCTCATGTACCTTCCGTTCTAGTATCTTGACTGGCTTCTCTTCATAAGTCACATCCTTGTTCAACACTAGCTTCTCGTGGAGAATGATGTGTGTGGGATCATATACATATTTCCTAAGCATGGAAACATGGAACACATTGTGTACACATGCCAAATCCCGTGGCAACACCAATCGTTATGCAACCTCACCAATCCTTTCGAGTACTTCAAAAGGACCGATAAATCTAGGACTGAGCTTTCCTCTCACACCAAATCTTTGAATGCCACGAGTAGGTGACACCTTTAAGAATACATGATGACCAACTTGAAATTCTAAGTCTCGCCTTCTTTTGTCGGCATAGCTCTTTTGTCTTGACTGAGTAGTCTTAATCCGGTCTCTAATCACCTGAATGTCCTTTGTGGTTCGTTGTACCATATCCGGGCCTAGCCATTGCTGTTCTCCCACCTCATTCCAGCATGCAGAAGATCTACAATTCCTTTCGTAGAGTGCTTCGAACGATGCCATCTTAATACTCGCCTGGTAACTGTTGTTATAGGCGAACTTAATAAGGGATAGGTGCTCGTTCCAATATCCTTTGAAGTCTATAGTGCAAGCTCTCAACATGTCTTCCACTATTTGGTTGGTTCTTTTAGTTTGCCCATCAGCTTGTGGATGGAATGCGGTACTAAAGTTGAGTTTAGTACCCAGTGCACCTTGCAGTCCTTTCAAAAAATGAGATGTGAACCTCAGATCTCGATCTGAGACTATGTATGATGGAACACCATGTAGTCTTACAATCACTTTGACATATAAGGCATCTAGTACTTCTACTGACCACATACTTTTTATAGGCAGGAAGTTGGTAGATTTTGTTAGTCGGTCGACAATGACCCATATGGCGTCGAGTCCACCACGAGTCTTGGGTAAACCCATGATGAAGTCCATGCCAATGCTTTCCCATTTCCATTCCGGAATATCTAGTGATCTGAGTACACCAGTAGGGTGCATGTGTTCTGCTTTTACTTGTTGGCAAGTAAGGCAGTGTGCGGCATGTTTAGCTACCTCTCTCTTCATGTTCGGCTACTAAAACATTCTTTTCATGTCTTCATACATTTTGGTACCTCCAGGGTGGATGGTGTACTTGGTTTTGTGAGCTTCATCCATTAGCTTCCTCTTCAGCTCTTCATTATCGAGGACGCATGTCCTCCCTTGGAACACCAGTCTTCCATCCTCAGTCATAGCAAAGTCTGGTCTTTCGGCTATAGTTTCTTTGATGCGAACTATGAATGGATCATTATCTTGTTGAGCTTTGATCTCCTCTAGCATATCAGATTAAATCTTGATATTGGAAACCAAGAGTCGATCATCCCTATGTTCAATATTTATGTCTAACCTTGCGAATTGTTTTAGTAGTTGCATCTCGCCAAGGACTAGACTTGAAACAGATGCCATCGGCTTTCGACTAAGAGCATCAGCCACGACATTTCTCTTGCCTGGATGGTATTGGATGTTGAAGTCGAAATCCTTTAGATATTCTAGCGATCATCTTTGTCTCATGTTGAGTTCCTTCTGGGAGAATAAGTACTTCAGGCTTTTATGGTTTGAGTAGACAGTGAACTTTTCACCATATAAGTAATTTCTCCAGATCTTCAAGGCGAAGACCACGGTAGCCAACTCTAGACCATGCACAGGGTAGTTGACTTCATGCGTATTGAGTTGTCTTTAAGAATAATGAATAACCTTCTCTTTTTGCATCAATACACACCCTAGCCCAATTCCTGAGGCATCGGTGTAGACAAAGAAACCTTCTCCCTCGATTGGCAGAGCGAGAACAAGTGCTGAGGTAAGGCAATCTTTAAGAGTTTGGAAACTTTTCTCACACTCTTTACTCTAGGAGTATGAATTCTCTCTTTGTGTCAGACGCGTGAGAGGAACGGAGATCTTTGAGAAGTCCTTGATGAACCGCCTGTAGTAGCCAGCCAGTCCTAGGAAGTTTCTGATCTTGGTGATGTTGGTTGGTCTCTCCAATTGAGTACAGCTTTGACTTTGGAGGGATCAACTGAGATGTCATCCTTTGAGATGACATGGCCCAAGAAGGACACTTGTTCGAGCAAGAATTCAGACTTGCTAAGCTTTGCGTACAGTTTGTTGTCTCACAAGACTTGCATTGCAATCTTCAGGTGTTCTTCATGCTCTTCCTTGGTCTTGGAGTATATGAGGATATCGTCAATGAAGACGACCACGAACTTGTCAAGGTATGGCCGATATATGTTGTTCATGAGTTGCATAAAGGCTGCAAGGGCATTGGTTAGACCAAAAGGCATAACGACGAATTCATAGTGTCCATACCTGCTCCTGAAAGCCGTTTTGAAGATATCGTCATCCTTGATCCTCATTTGATGATAGCCAGATCGAAGATCGATCTTGGAGAAATATTGAGCTCCGGATATTTGGTCAAAAAGTTCATCGACCCTAGGCAATGGGTATTTGTTCTTCATGGTGAGCTGATTGAGTTGACGATAGTCGATGCATAGCCTCATCGATCCATCTTTCTTCTTGACGAATAGCACAGGTGCTCCCCATAGGAAAGTGCTCGGTCTGATGAACCCCTTCTCTAATAGTTCCATCAGTTGCACCTTCAATTCTTTGAGCTCGACAGGTGACATCCGATACGGTTGTCGTGATACCAAGGCAGCTCTAGGGATCAACTCTATGGCGAAGTTGACATCTCGTTCTGGGGGAATCCCTGGTAGATCTTCAGGAAACACATCGGGGAAATCCTGCACTATGTGAATGTCTTCTATCTTAGAACCCTTCTTTTCAATTACTACGGCTACTAGGCAAACATTGCAACCTTTTCTTATCATATTGTGGGCTTTTATGGCAGAGATTAGAGACATTCGTCTCTTATGTCTAATCCCAGAGAATGCCAATTTAGGAAAGTCACTAAAGGTAACCTTCCCTTTCTTACAGTCGACACTTGCCCCATAGGTGGACAACCAGTTGGCTCCCAAAATTACATCATAGTCTTCCATAGGCATACACACCAGGTCGGCTTTTAGGTTATGGTCTCTGATCATTACATCGGCAGATGGAAAGTATTTGTTCAATTTCTCCTTTTCTCCTAGTGGTGTTGTGACAGAGAACTCACAACCCATGGATATAGGTTTTGCAGTTAGGGTATCAGCAAAGTGTTGAGATATAAATGAATGAGTTGCTCCAGTATCAAATAAGACAAATGCTGATAAGGAGAAAACTTGTAGAGTACCTTCTAGCACGCCACCGTCTGTAGCGGGTTCCTCATCATGCAGGGCTGGCAGTCTTCCCTGTTTCTTGGGCACATTAGGGCGCCTCTCATGTTCTTTCAGTAGCGGGCACTTGGGGATGCGGTGCTCGTGACTTCTACAGCACAGACACGCGACGACTTTCTTCCAACATTCGTCAGTAGTGTCACCTGGCTTGACACAATGCTTGCAGTTGCTTTTCACTGGAGTGTTGAGTATGAAGACCTTGGGTTTCCTTTCTTGGATGGACCCCTCTAAGATGTTGAAGGGACGTTTCTTGCCATTGGTCAGCTTGGTAGATGATGGTTCAGAAGTCATTTCCTTTTTCACGAACTTCCCTTTGATACAGTCGGTGAAGTCCGTAGCATCTTCCAGCAGCTGAGCTTTCTTCACCATCTCGGCGTAGGTCTGGATGTCGAGAGGTGCTAGTTGGGTAATGTAGTAAGGCTTAAGGCCGTTAAGAAAACTCTTAGCCTTCATTCTCTCCATGTTTACCAGGTGTTCAGCATACCTTGCCAGTCTAGAGAATTGAGCCTCATACTCGGCCACTGTCAGGCTCCTCTACTTAAGATCAACAAATTCTACATCCTTCCTTTCTTGCACACGCTCGGAGAAGTATTTGGCATTGAAGGCTTCTTTGAATTTGGCCCAAGTGAACTGACCATTCGTTCGGGTCATTTCTACAGACTCCTATCAAGTGCGGGCGTCCTTTTCATGTTGAAAGGTGGCCAGTAGCAGCTTATCCCCCGCCGCACATTGCATTACATGGAAGATTCTTTCTGTTTCTTTTAGCCATTGTTCTGCTTCATCCAGATCCTGAACCTAGGTGGGTTCAGACTCTGGAAGTTACGATGCAGGTCGCCTGAACCATGGTTGCCACCTCCTTGGGTAGCTTGCACAATTGCACGCATCAGTTGTTGGATGGTCTGTTGCATGCCCCTCATTTGAGCACGTTAAGCAGTCATCTTGATTTCTTAGTTCCTACAAAAATAACTTATTGTCATGATATTTATGTGAAATTTAATTCGTGCGTGGGTGTGTTCATTTTAGCTAGTTACCCATGGCTCTAACCGCAACTCACACAGGTAGGATAATTGACTCTAGTCTAGGCTGGTCAACCTAGATCATCCTATACTTAAGAATAACCTAGGCTCTGATACCACAAAATTGTCACGCCTCGACGCAGAATATCGAAACACGAGGCAGTTGCAAGTAAATGGATACAAAGCATGTACTAGGCATGAAACCATTGCACAATGAATAATACTAAAGAAAATTCTTCTCATTAATAACTTTTCAATGTCTAGTTACAACCAGTAATATCAGAGCCAATCTATAGGGCCCAATTACATTGAAATAAAAGTGAAAGACTAAACTCAAACTACTAACTTAACTACTATAACTCTAACATAGGACTAAGACACTAGGGTGCTCATAACATCACTCCTGGTCATTCCCGTCATCTTGAGTGTATGGTTCATCCTCGGTCTCACCTGAGAACACAACGACAAATAACACAGGGTGAGCGATAACGCCCAATGGGACTTAAATCTCAATAGTCAAGCAGGCTTTAAATGATTAATGTATTAAAAGGCAGAGTAACTAATGATAGAGCGAGAGAGCCAAGTAATGTAAGAGATAGCATGATAGCACCTGAACGAAATAGCACAACTTTCCAAATATAGCACAAGTGTCGAGTATAGCACAAAATAGTAGGATGACCATAGCACAAGTAGCACAAGGTATAGAAATAGCACAACGGGTATAGTATAGCACTTTTGTCAATAGACAACGAGAGAACATAGCACTTTTGATTGTCATTTAGATAGTCGAGATAGATAGAACTCGAGTGTAATGCCAAACACTCTGATCGTTTAACTCCCATAAGCACTAGCACTTTCGAGCGCACATCCCAGGACCAGATCGGGCCCTTTATATATTGCCAGGCATTTGTTAAATTGTTTATCTTTAGACAATCAGTCAATAGCCAATATAGGGTACCAAGAAATTGATGAGAGTACTAGATGAATAGACGAGATAGTAGAGTGAACGTGAATAGATGAGCGAGTAGAGTACAGACGAGAGCCATTGGACATTGCACGTAACACGTCGAGTAAACAGGCGATAGTAACAGTTGCACAACATGCGCATACGGTGTTGGCAGTCAGGTGGAACTCACAACCCTTCCACTGGCCATGTTAAGCACAGGTCCAGAGGTCCGGCATGATTCAAGATAAGAGCGAACTTCTAATAGCCGTTTGGATCATGTTGATCACTAAAGGGTGTAATAGGTGTTAGGGTACAACTGGCTCATCGACCATGTGGGAATCCATGGACAGAGGAGACTTACGGAGGCCTTGAACAAAGACTCACTAGTCCGGCAAAAGGAGTATCCGACGGAGAGTTCATCCAAGTCAAGAGAGAGTGTGTATATAGAAACATGTGCTCGACGTTCTAGAGGAATTCCAGAACAGTGGAGCGTCGATAACGGTATTCCCAAAACATCGTGAGAAAACATAGACAAGTCTATTTAAAATATGGCAAATTAATTACATAATTTACCAGATGCATTATGAGATAATTACATGCCAAGTTAAGCCATAATTGGATGGTTCAAAGTGTGTGCATGTATCATGAAATCATAGCTAGAAATAAGTCATGTTTATGTCTTTTAGAATCACACAATAATGTCCAGTTTATAACAGGTATTTTTACTGAGTAAATGACTATTAATAGAGGGTACAAACACTGTAGAAAGTCAAGACTTACAGAGATAGGGGGTTTCATGCAATAAGTGCAGAACACGACGCACCCTTGTAAGGGTCGCGACGTGGTTCAGACAGAATGCGATAGGGCCTTCTGAGGATCGCGACGGCCTTGTCAGTTCGGGCAGGTAGATCGCGACGGGGTCGCTTGAGGGTCGCGACGGGCTCGTCAGATCCGGCAGGCAGATCGCAACAGGGTACCCTATCGCAATCAGATCATGACGGGGGATGTTGTCGCGACGTCCCTGAGAATGCGGTCTAATGGGCCATCGCATTCTCAGGTCCTGCGCCTGAGTCCGACAGGGAAAGGGCAGAGCCTCGGATTGGGGGCCAACTTCCAATCTTTTGACATAGTGTCGTTCATAAAATCATAACTAATTGTACAGTCGATGAAAAATCATGAAACAAATTTTAAACGACTCTAGACATGCAAGGATACTTCCAGTAAACAGGAATTTGGAAACAAACATGGTTTCAGCATGGTTTAATCATGATAATTCACGAAGAACATGGAACAATACACAGTTAGGGTAAAAGTATTAATTCACGATGTAGGGTGGATGAAAATTAGGGCTTTTAAGGGCAAAAGAAGCCTAACACGCATCAGTATCCCTAATAAAAATTTCGTAGCATGTGGTTCAGTATACATGGAGATCAAGAATTAAGAAGGGGGCTCGGGGTCATGGAGTTTATAGAACTTCAAAAATTAAGAACAAAGGATTTGCTCAGTGGAAAAATATGAGATCAAAGGGATTTGATTCCTGATGTTTAGATCAACCTATAGATGAAATTGATTTAGTTTTGCTCGTGAGAATGCCTACCTTTGGTCGATTTCCTTCTCTAGGGCTAGAACTTGAAGAAGGAGAGAGAGAGCTTGAGAGAGACTTCTTCCCACGAAATCTCCTCCTCCTTGGCCTCTCCTTCTGTTCCAGAAACCCTTGGCAACGATCTAGGTCCGGCCATGTAGCTTTAATAGAGTATTTATGTCTCTTGGGTTTCTATTTCCTAATAGGACTCTAATTGCTATTAAATTTCGGGATTTCCTAGTTCTCTCCTCTTTCTAAGCATGAGAACTTCTAATAGGGTTAGGATGGGAGCTAGATTCGTGGCCAAAGTACTAGGGTAGGTTTAGGAATCCAAATCCAACTCATACTTATTTAATACATTAAATACCCCTTTCTATTTAAGTAATAATTTAGTTACGAATTTAGGGTATTTTCCTATTATTTTTCTTTTCAAAATCTCTATTTTGGCCCACTAATTTCTAATGAGTCTATTTACAAAGCCCATTACTTCTTTTCATTTAATGGGTTTTATATAATCTCTTTTATTTGATTTTTTAATTGCTTTTATTTCTATTATTATTAAATTTTTATGTTTCGAAAAATCTAGGTTGCTATACCTTCTCTCCTTCTTCTCCTTGCTTTAATTGATGGATTCTTGAGCTTCGGGGAGGGAAAGAGCATGAAAAGATCTGGTTTTGTGGTGTTTTAAACCCCCTTGGTTCGCACAAGCCCGGAGGTAACATCAAAAGGGAGCAATAAGCCCAAAATAGGAAAGGAAATCAAGCCTCGGGTGGAATGTCCAAATCACGTCTGATGCAGCCGTCGCGATTCAAAGCGCTTAATCCGACTTCCATTGCGACAGGCAAAGATAAATCGCGACCGACTAAGTCAACGCGATTTAGGTAAGTGAAAATAGTGTCAATTTCACCAGCTGTGATTTTCAACCAACATGGTTTTCACATTTTTGCTCTATTATTTGTTGCTTGTCGATACTGATGTAAGGCCTCGAATTTTGTAGTATTACTTTATTACGTGTAAATAGTTCATGATTGTGTATGCATAGATGTACATATCTACGTACGTATTAACTAGTTATACTTATGTGTGCATGTGTATAATTAGATTATAAATATTGCTTAAATTGCATGGTGGTAGTGTGTACATGATAGTATACATATTGCATGTATATGTATACATATATATACATCGTATGCATGGATTTTCTGCATGTTTTAAGTTCTGTCCGAAGGGCCAATTGGCGTCAATAGGGTGGACGTCCATGGTGGTAAACGTCCATATCGTTGGACGCTAATACTTAAATAAACGGCCATAGATGTGGACGTTAATATCTCTGACTTGCATGCATTGCAGACCCCAAAATTCCGGGGGCAAGCAAGCCCAGCCATTGGCGAGATGTCCCCAACGGCTATCAGGCCATCCCATCACCCCTCCGGGATATCCCAAACCCCTTCTCCTATAAAGCAAACCCCTTCTGCACCAGAAGAACTCTCTTGACTCTTTGAAAAGAGGAGAGAAACCCTAGCTCTGGACTGAAGGAAACCTGGACTTTGGAGGCTTTGATCTGGCGACTGAAGGCTTCTCCCGGTGATCTACACCGACTGGAGGATAGCTGGGACATAGGGGAAGGCTTCCCCGACGTGGGTTTGGCGTCTACATCGACCAAGAACCAGGAGCAAGAGGAGTTTGGAGGCTTCCTGGGACTGCCCAAGGAGAGCTTCAACAACAACTTTGATCCCTTTGGAGATTTATTGAGAGGCAAGTAACCCATCCCCGTGGTGCATGTGTGTATCCAGTAGGTCCTAGGCATTTTTATGGATTTTTATCGTGTCTTGGATCCTCACATTCCTCTGTTATATGGAGCTCAGTCTATGTTTTTGCACAGACAGGAACTCGATGTCAAGACCTCTTGCCGTCAAGATCTCCAGTCAGCGGCCAACGTTGTTGCCGTCAATCTCCTTGAACGGCCAGACACTACCGTTAAGTTCTTCAGTGCAAAACAATAAATTGTTCTGCCTTATATAATTATTTTCCGGACTTTGACGCATGAGGATATAGTGTAATTTTTATATGTTATGTAAAATAGATAATGTGATGTGTGTGGAATTTTATGTAATTTTCTGTGGATGGCATAAATTGTTAGATTTATTGAAACACATGTTGGGAAAATGGATTATGCATGTTCACCTACTGTCTACATGATTTCTAAGGAATTAAATGCCCTAGATTTTTCTATACCATGTGTACATGTGTCAGCCCATACCCTGCAAATTTGAGAATTTGTTCATGTTCGTGTGATTTACTGTAATTTCTGCAATGGAAATAGAAAGCTTATGTAGGATTTTTCAGAAATCCACAGTAAATTGTATGTTGTGTAATAAATTCAGGAGAAAATTTTTGTAACACTGTGTATGATAGATTCAGATCTGTGAAATGTCAAATCTGAGATTCATATTATGTTCCATGATAAATTGAATTATGAATGCCATGAGATCGAATGTTTTAATTTCTGTAAATGTAAATATGACTTAGAAAATTGTGAAAATTTGCATGTGTGGTCATAAACCTGCAAACAGTGTGTGGTTAAATTTTCATGTGATTTGGATAACAGAAAAAGGCATTATGAGATTTTCATGTGAAAACGAGTGATTAATGCATGTTATCAAGAATGTGGTTTGATTATGCATTGTTCAGCCTGATTAATGTAAATTATTGAATGTTTAAGCCTGTCAACAGTAGTATCATGTTAGGGAAAAATAGAGCCATGTGTATGAATGAGAAATGTAAGCCATGTGTAAACATGTGAAAAGTGTGTGTTAAAAATCAGATAATGTGTGAAATGTGCCATGTGTGACACTGCTTCCATAGAGGGCCGTGGAACCGTACCATGGAAAAGTCCCCATGGGAAAGTTCAATGTGTTAAGATCTTAGGGGCATTAGGATAAAATCCTGGAGGTGGACAAGAACCACTGGTTAGGGTGGAGACTTGTTCTCCCGGTCTGCACAGTCCAAGAGTCGTCACTGTATTGCCTAGGTGGCGTCTATGTGTATGTGTTATGTGATGTGTCCTTCTAATGGTGGTTTGGACTATGTGTCACGGCACTAAATTGTGAAATGTGAATGTAAATTGTTAAATGTGAATGTGAACATGTGTAAATTGTGTAGTGTGAATATGTGAAAATGTGCAATGTGTAAAAAGTGAGCAATGTGAATGTAATTGTGTAAACATGTGGAACTAATATGATAAATCATGAAATTGTGATCCATGATGGGTAAGTGTTAAATTTATGCTAAAACAGCAACCTAAACGCATGTAAAATGCCGTTTCCACATGTGCAAAATTTGTAGAATCCATGTTAAGGATGTTTCTTACTTATGTGTGAATAGTTCCATGTTTAATCATTATCATGTTGAAGTTGAAAATGTGAATGTAGCTCTCATGTGAATAGACAAATAGAAAGCATGTGGTAGGGACTTTAATTGGAATGACATGAACCATGTACATGTGTTTAAGTTAGAGAAGTTTCATGATAGGTTGTTTTTACCATGCTATATGTTTGGCTATTGAAAGTGATTATGGGTTTATTGTGATATATGCATGTATGACGTGTATGGTGTTATTTGCTGAGTCTTTTAGACTCATTCCCTGCTTCGGCGTACATGTTTAGTAGGTGATACACCTTTAGAGGAGACCGTAGAGAGAGACTCCGAGCGCGGGGAGTAGCTTAGCGGAGTTGTAGTTGTGACATTTTGACTTCCATCATATGTAAATTGAGGCATTGTAATAGAAACACTATGTAATTTGTGGACAACTATGTATTTGAATTTAGTACTTCATTATGTGGACTTTTTTTCCTTTTAAATTGTCATGGGATCATGTATGTTAAATGTGGTTGATGAAATGAAAATAAATGAAAGACCTGTTCTTTTACTTCCGCTACTCTGTATCTATATTTGTGTGTATCTCAATCATGTGATAGAGTATGGGTAAATGCCCCGCTGTGATAACGTTCACTATACCGACGTGGGTTGGTATAACCGTACCGGTATAATGAGGGTCATCACAGGGATTGGTATCAAAGCAACCGATTGAGATTATACATAAATATACATGAATCATCATCTTCATTACATGATAAATCTTCATAGATTGTCCACATGTGTAGAATTGATTAATAATGAATGAAAAGTAGATAGAAAATGGTTAGGAAATAAATTAACGTGCTTTAATGGTGGCTGAAATTTATTGCAGCCATGGCTTCGAGAGGTAGGCGTGGCGGAGCGCCGGCCCGTGAGGACGAGCCGAGACGTGAGGAGCGGGCAGAGCAGCAGGCCCTGGCACCGCAGGGTCCTGTACTTCCCCCACCGCCGCCTGTAGATTATGGAGTGTTTATGCAAGGTTTGGTGCAGGCCATGCATACACAGGCCCACACCCAGGCTGCACTCCAGGCTCAGTTGGAGGCTCAGGTTAGCATAATCAATCAAAGTGTAGTCTGTTTTATTTAACTGTATGATGTTATGTTGAATGTGTATTATTTGTTGTTGGATGTAGCAGCCTCAAGTTCCAGCTCAGGACCATGGTGGACCATCCATCATGGAAAGATTCAAGAGGATGCTGCCACCCTCTTTTAAGGGGGAGAGCGATCCGTTACAAGCAGAAAGTTGAATGAGGGAGATTGAGAAGATTTTCCGGGCTATTAGGTGTGCGGACGATAATAAGGTTACTTTAGCCACCTATATGCTACAGGTATGTGCTAGTTTATTTGTTTATATCCCCTGTTAAGTTGAAGTAGTTTGGTTGATACTTATGAAGGTTATGTCGCAGGAGGGAGCTGATGTGTGGTGGGCATCATTACTACGTACCCGATTCGAGGACGAAGCTATTGAAATTGCTTGGGACGAGTTCGTGAGGCTCTTTCGGGCCAAGTTCGTCCCCGAGCATATCCAGGACAGGATGGAGCAGGAGTTTCGCTCCTTGACTCAAGGCTCCATGACCGTGCTCGAATATGAGGCCAGGTTTGCAGAATTATCTAAATATGCACCTCATATCGTGACAGATGAGCGCAGGAAAGCAAAGAAGTTCATGATGGGCCTGAAGCCATCACTGAGGACGAGGCTAGTGGCGTTCGACCATCGCACCTTGGACAAGGCACTTAGTGCTGCTTGTAGACAAGTGGGTGAGATGGAGCAATATCTGGAAGAGAAGAAGGCTTAGCAGAAGAGGCCTACAACTACGTTCCAGCGGCAGGACAAGAAGAAATGTGTACCAGGCACCGCAGCGTCCAGTAACAACCAGCAGTGCACAGGTACCCTCTGTACGTTCCCCTGGTATGAAGAAAGAGTGTCCCCATTGCGGAAAGACACATGGTAGTTCCGAGTGTTGGATGATTGCGGGAAGTGCTTGAAGTGCGGAAGTAGTGACCACAAGATCAAGGATTGTCCAAGACTTCAGTAGGGAGTCCAGCGTGGAGCGCCAGCCCCAACAGCGGTAGCAGCAGCAGCGCCAGCTACAGGAAGACCAGGAAGGCCTCGAGCCCCAGCTCGAGTGTTTGCTCTAGCACGAGAGGACGCCGAGCAGGCGGAGCATGTCACCGAAGGTACGGTTTTGCTTCTAGGTGTGCACGCTCGGGTTTTGTTTGATACGGGTGCCACTCACTCGTTCATTTCCGAGCGGTTCGCTAGGCAGTTAGCTTTAGAGTCAGGCATAGAGTCTGAGGAGTTAGAGGTCCCTTTGTCTGTGCACACCCCTGCGGGTACGGTATCGACTAGGAAGTGCATTCCTTGTTACCTGTGCATTGAGGATAGAATCCTAGAAGGGTGTTTCTTCTGCTAAAGATGAAGGACTATGATGCTATTCTTGGTCTGGATTGGCTAGAGGAGCACTATGCGTTAGTAGATTGTCGTGGGAAGAGGATTGTTTTCCGCATTCCTGGTGAGGATGAGTTCTCTCATCCCTTGCCAAGGAACTTGGCGGGAAAGTTAGTCATCTCTGCCATGAAGGCGATGCACATGGTAAACAAGGGTTGTGACGCTTTTCTTGCCAGCGTGTATTAGTGTACCAAAGGCTGATGAGTCACCTACTCTTGCAGAGATCGAGGTAGTGCAGGATTTTCCAAATGTCTTTCCCGATGATTTGTCTGGTTGCCACCGGATAGAGAGATAGAGTTCACCATAGAGTTGCTTCCGGGCACCTCTCCTATCTCAAAGGCTCCATATCGGATGGCACCTGCGGAATTAGCGCGAGTTAAGGAGGCAGTTGCAAGAGTTGCTAGATAAGGGATTTATTCGCCCTAGCGTTTCCCCTTGGGGCGCCCTGTCTTATTTGTAAAAAGAAGGATGGATCACTTAGGTTATGCATCGATTATAGGAAGCTAAACCAAGTGACAGTGAAGAACAGGTATCCCTTGCCTCGTATTGATGATTTGTTCGACCAGTTGCAAGATGCATCAGTCTTTTCTAAGATGATTTGCGATCTGGTTATCATCAGTTGAGGATTCAGAGTGAGGATGTGTCCAAGATGGCATTCAGATCCTGTTATGGACATTATGAGTTTTTGGTCCTTCCTTTCGGATTGACCAATGCCCCTGCAGCGTTCATGGATCTCATGAACAGGGTGTTTAGGCCATATCTAGATAGCTTTGTTGTGTAGTGTTTATTGATGATGTGCTGGTCTACTCTCCGGACGAGGCCACACACCGTCAGCATTTGAGGGTAGTATTGGAGGTTCTCCGTGAGCATAAGTTGTATGCTAAGTTCAGCAAGTGTGATTTCTGGTTGCGCGAGGTTTGCTTCCTCGGGCATGTTATCTCCGGTGCTGGTGTTGCAGTTGATCCAGCAAAGGTCCAGGCAGTTATGGATTGGGAGATTCCCAAGACCCCTTCGGAGATTCTTAGTTTTCTGGGTTTGGCTAGTTACTATCGGCGATTCATTGAGGGATTTTCATCCATCGCCGCCCCATTAACTCAGCTCACCAGAAAGGGGGTGAAGTTTGTCTGGTCCGAGAAGTGTGAGAGTAGTTTTCAATTGTTGAAGACTAAGCTCACGTCAGCTCCGGTGTTAGTCTTGCCGAGCGGTGTAGAGGGTTTTGCTATCTACACGAATGCGTCTCGGATTGGCTTAGGCTGTGTGCTGATGCAGCAAGGAAGGGTAGTGGCGTATGCTTCTCGTAAGTTGAAGGAGCATGAGAAGAACTATCCGACTCATGATTTGGAGCTCGCAGCGGTGGTTCATGCACTAATGATCTAGAGGCACTATCTTTACAGTGTCAGATTTGAGGTGTTTACCGACCACAAGAGCTTGAAGTATCTTTTCTCCCAAAAGGAATTAAACCTGAGGCAGAGAAGATGGATTGAGTTCCTGAATGACTATGACTTCGACCTTCAGTATCATCCTGGAAAGGCGAACGTCGTAGTGGATGCTGTGAGCAGGAAGAGACCATCTCTCCGGCAGGACTGGAAGATGTTGGAGGATGCTGCTTGCACGTTGAATGAGTTAGAGCCATGGCTATGCCAGGCTTTTGTAGCTAAGTTATCCCTTAGGTCCTCGGTTGTGGATGAGGTGATCGAGCAACAGAAAGCCGACCCTAGACTCCTAGAGTTAGTGGGCAAGGCAGGCATTGCTCGTGATGAGGACGGTGTGATTAGATTCCATCACCGTATTTGTGTCCCTGACTTGGTAGATGTCCATGAGCATGTGTTAGTGGAGGCTCATAGATCGCGATTCTCTATTTATCTGGGTAACACTAAGATGTACCAGGATTTGAAGAGGTCCTTTTGGTGGTCTGGCATGAAGAGGGATGTGGCAGATTATGTATCCTGGTGTTTAGTGTGTCAGCAAGTGAAGGCCGAGCGACAGCGACCATCCGGTCTTATGCAAAGGATGGAGATCCCAGTGTGGAAGTGGGAAGCTGTCACTATGGACTTTGTTTCGGGTTTGCCTCGATCTAGAAGGGGCAACGACTCGATTTGGGTAGTTGTAGATTGATTCTCGAAGACTGCACATTTCTTGCCTATGAAGAAGAAGCAGTCGGTTGAGAGTTTAGCTAGATTGTATGTTAGTAGTGTGGTTAGACTACATGGTGTGCCGAAGTCGATCATTTCGGATCGAGATCCGAGATTTACTTCGAGATTGTGGAAGGGTCTTCAGGATGCGTTAGGTTCGGAGTTGAAGCTCAGTTCGGCGTTTCATCCCTAGACAGATGGATAGTCCGAGAGGACTATCCAGACGCTCGGGGACATGTTGAGAGCGTGTGTGCTGGATTGGAAGGATGATTGGGAGCGTCATCTACCTCTAGTGGTGTTCGCATACAACAACAGCTTTCATGCGAGTATTGGTATGGCTCCATTTGAGGCGTTGTATGGAAGGCCTTGCAGATCTCCTTTATGTTGGGAGGAGACCGGTGATAGGCAGTTGATCGGTCCGGAGTTAGTTCAGGAAACTTCGGATAAGATTCAGCTTATTAGGAAGAGGCTTATTGCGGTGCAGGATAGGCAGAAGAGCTACGCCGACAACATAAGAAAGGATCTTGAGTTTGAGGTGGGTGATCATGTCTTCTTGAAGATATCACCTACTCGTGGTGTCGTCAGGTTTGGCAGGCATAGTAAGCTGAGCCCTAGATTCATTGGCCCGTATGAGATTCTCAGACGATTGGGCAGCGTGGCACATGAGCTAGCTTTACCCCCAGCTTTAGCTATTGTTCATCCTGTTTTCCACGTTTCTATGCTCCGGAAGTATGTCCGAGATCCATCTCATGTGATTAGTCATGAGCCAGTGGAGATTCAGCCAGATTTGTCGTATGTGGAGCAACCAGTAGATATTCTTGATCGGAAGGTTCAGCATCTCCTGAACAAGGGTATTGTGTCGGTGAAGGTTCTATGGAGGAACTTCTCGCGAGAGGAGGCTACTTGGGAGCTTGAGGATGCGATGAAGAAGAAGTATCCCCTTTTGTTTGAGTAGTGTCGTTCAACTTTGAGGACGAAGTTTCTTTAAGGGGGAGAGGGTGTAAGGCCCTCGAATTTTGTAGTATTACTTTATTACGTGTAAATAATTCATGCTTGTGTATGCATAGATGTACATATCTACGTACGTATTAACTAGTTATACTTATGTGTGCATGTGTATAATTAGATTATAAATATTGCTTAAATTGCATGGTGGTAGTGTGTACATGATAGTATACATATTGCATGTATATGTATCCATATATATACATCGTATGCACGCCAATTGGCGTCAACAGGGTGGACTTCCATGGTGGTAAACGTCCATATCGTTGGACGCTAATACTTAAATAAACGACCATGGATGTGGACGTTAATATCTCTGACCTGCATGCGTTGCAGACCCCGAAATTCTGGGGGCAAGCAAGCCCAACCATTGGGGAGATGTCCCCAACGGCTATCAGGCCATCCCATCACCCCTCCGGGATATCCCAAACCCCTTCTCCTATAAACCAAACCCCTTCTGCACCAGAAGAACTCTCTTGACTCTTTGAAAAGAGGAGAGAAACCCTAGCTCTGGACTGAAGGAAACCTGGACTTTGGAGGCTTTGATCCGGCGACTGAATGCTTCTCCCGGATCCTCACATCCGTGGTGCATGTGTGTATCCCCGTGGTGCATGTGTGTATCCAGTAGGTCCTAGGCATTTTTATGGATTTTTATCGTGTCTTGGATCCTCACATTCCTCTGTTATATGGAGCTCGGTCTTGTTTTTGCACAGACAGGAACTCGATGTCAAGACCTCTTGCCGTCATGATCTCCAGTCAGCGGCCAACGTTCTTGCCGTCAATCTCCTTGAACGGCCAGACACTGCCGTTAAGTTCTTCAGTGCAGAACAATAAATTGTTCTGCCTTATATAATATTTTCCGGACTTTGACGCATGAGGATATAGTGTAATTTTTATATGTTATGTAAAATAGATAATGTGATGTGTGTGGAAGTTTCTGTACTTTTCTGTGGATGGCATAAATTGTTAGATTTATTGAAACACATGTTGGGAAAATGGATTATGCATGTTCACCTACTGTCTACATGATTTCTGAGGAATTAAATGCCCTAGATTTTTCTATACCATGTGTACATGTGTCAGCCCATACCCTACAAATTTGAGAATTTGTTCATGTTCGTGTGATTTACTGTAATTTCTGCAATGGAAATAGAAAGCATGTTTAGGATTTTTCAGAAATCCACAGTAAATTGTATGTTGTGTAATAAATTCGGAAGAAAATTTTTGTAACACTGTGTATGATAGATTCAGATCTGTGAAATGTCAAATCTGAGATTCATGTTATGTTCCATGATAAATTGAATTATGAATGGTATGAGATCGAATTTTTTAATTTTTGTAAATGTAAATATGACTCAGAAGAATGTGAAAATTTGCATGTGTGGTCATAAACCTGCAAACAGGGTGTGGTTAAATTTTCATGTGATTTGGATAACAGAAAAAGGCATTATGAGATTTTCATGTGAAAACGAGTGATTAATGCATGTTATCAAGAATGTGGTTTGATTATGCATTGTTCAGCCTGATTATGTAAATTATTGAATGTTTAAGCCTGTCAACAGTAGTATCATGTTAGGGAAAAACAAAGCCATGTGTATGAATTAGAATGTGAGCCATGTGTAAAATGTGAAAAGTGTGTGTTAAAAATCGGATAATGTGTGAAATGTGCCATTTGTGACACTGCTTCCATAGAGGGCCGTGGAACCGTACCATGGAAAAGTCCCCATGGGAAGGTCAATGTGTTAAGATCCTAAGGGCATTAGGATGAAATCCTAGAGGTGGACAAGTACACTGGTTAGGGTGGAGACTTGTTCTTCCGGTCTGCGCAGTCTAAAAGTCGTCACTGTATTGCTAGTGGCGTCTATGTGTATGTGTTATGTGATGTGTCCTTCTAATGGTGGTTTGGACTATGTGTCACAGCACTAAATTGTGAAATGTGAATGTAAATTGTGAAATGTGAATGTGAACATGTGTAAATTGTGTAGTGTGATATGAAAATGTGCAATGTGTAAAAAGTGAGCAATGTGAATGTGTAATTGTGTAAACATTGGAACTAATATGATAAATCATGAAATTGTGATCCATGATGGGTAAGTGTAAAGTTATGCTAAAACATCAACCTAAATGCGTGTAAAATGTCGTTTCCACATGTGCAAAATTTGTAGAATCCATAGTTAAGGATGTTTCTTACTTATGTGTGAATAGTCCATGTTTAATCGTTATCACGTTGAAGTTGAAAATGTGAATGTAGCTCTCATGTGAATAGACAAATAGAAAGCATGTGGTAGGGACTTTAAATGGAATGACATGAACCATGTACATGGTTTAAGTTTAGAGAAGTATCATGATAGGTTGTTTTTACCATGCTATATGTTTGGCTATTGAAAGTAATTATGGGTCTTATTATGATATATGCATGTATGACGTGTATGGTGTTTTTGCTTAGTCTTTTAGACTCATTCCTTGCTTCGGCGTATAGGTTTATTAGGTGCTACACCTTTGGAGGAGACCGTAGAGAGCGACTCCGAGCGCGGGGAGTAGCTTGGCGGAGTTGTAGTTGTGACATTTGACTTCCATCGTATGTAAATTGAGGCATTGTAATAGAAACACTATGTAATTGTGGACAACTATGTATTTGAATTTAGTACTTCATTATGTGGACTTTTTTTCTTTTAAATTGTCATGGGATCATGTATGTTAAATGTGGATGATGAAATGAAATGAAAAAAGACCTTGTTCTTTTACTTCCGCTACTCTGTATCTATATTTGTGTGTATCTCAATCATGTGATAGCGTTTGGGTAAATGCCCCACTGTGATAACGTTCACTATACTGACGTGGGTTGGTATAACCGTATCGGTATAATGTGGGTCGTCACAACTGATGAGTCTTTGAGCGTAGGTTATGGACACGTCGCTCGCCATGCATTCCACGATCATCTTCGGCGATCCCTATCTGGTATTGTATATATTGCATCTTACTATATGTTATACACTACTAGAGCATATCAAGGACCTTAAGGATCTGATGAATCTGGAATTTGAGTTCCCCTCCTTCGCCAAAAATGATGATAATTTCAGAGGATTCTTATGACTTGAGGACAGGCAGTTACATTGCAAGAAGGACGATGGATTATGTCCAGTATCTTGACTTCGACATCGTAGCAATGTTATCCTTGATTATTTTATATTTTTATTTATTTTTTCTTTTTTTCCTTTTAGACCATCATGCATTATATAGGACTTTGAGCATAACTCCGGATAATCACTTTCGTGCTTAATTGAAGAGAACCACTTATTCCTTAACTCCAATTAACATGAAATATTGCATTCCGAGTCAAGTACTCAGTTCATTCTATTGATGTTTGAAGATTGTCTTTTGAGAAACTCATTGTTTTGGATTCCTATTTCAATTCATCTATTTTCCCTTAGGTCCACCTTGGCAGTGGCAGACGCCCCCAATGGTGCAACCTAACGGATTGTGTCCGTAGGTACTTCCCCGATGCTGAAAGTTGATCTTTCTCCCTTTCGTGCCCACATGCACACCCGTCCCCTTCGTCCAAACTTTGAGTTTTCTCCTAAGGTTTTCTACAAGCCGCTTCACTTTGAATTGACGAACCACTCCAGTCGTATGTTGTTGAGGCGTGTCTCATCACACCCTTGCGTCTACTTTTCAGTTCATTCCCTTCATCCCATTTAATTCATCTCCATTTCCTTGCAAGGAAACGCCAAGGCGAGGCAGCTGTAGACACGCCATGTGACGGAACGCCTCGGCCAAGCCCGTTAAACTGATAGCGTACTTGATCCGAGTCCGCCTCCCGCGAACGGGCCGAAGCCTCGCAAGGGATACCAAACCACAGTCTGTGTAAACACAAAGGAAAACACCATTTTATTATATAATTCACAAGTTACATAGCCAACTTCCACAAAAACTGAAAAGAAGTACAAGAGCCTGGGGCATACCCGAGGTACAACTGAAGAAAGTAAACAACTAACTAACTAAACTACACTGGAACTACTCCGCTGGAGGTACTGACCCTACCCGCTACGACGCGGCCCAGAACTGGACGTCGGACGAGAAACGTCCTCCTCGCTCTCACCTGTGGGGGTAGGGGTGGGCCTCTCTATTCACTGGCTCAGTAGGGAACTCCCCCAAAACCGAGCAAACCAAACCACAGGTACGAAAGTAATAAACAATACCAACAATTTATAAAAAGAAACTACTGGCACTCCAGAGACCCTGGCCTGGGCTCGCTAGAGTGAGGCACTGGAAAAGGACTAGCTGGGGACCAGTGTCGACTACTGGTGTCCGTACCCCCAACTACGAGCGCGCTACAAGTGACTAAAAACAAACACAAGTGTCACTGTCCCACTGTCGTCTTTCCCTCAGCCGGACGTACAACTCAAACACAAGAGTGAGGGTGTCCAGGTCAGAGACGACACAGACCTCGACGGTACAACACAAGTACCGGGACAAAGCCCCGAGCTAACAGCTGGCTCACAAGAACCTGGGGCACCAAACTGGAGAGGTAACCACGGTAGGCGTCGTACTACTCGCCACGTACACAAAACCACGTGCACGTCACACACAAACCACGTGAAACCTCATGTAAACCACAAGTAACCATGGTCCACTACACGTGAACCCAAACGACTCGCGTAAACAACACGCAGTCACTGAAGTAAGCAACTAATTGCATACCTTGTATGCTAAACACGAGAACCAAGTGCACTCAGTGCACCTCATGTGTCAACACACATGCATTATCAATAAATGCTATATTAGTCATTTCTGTTCATAATCAGTAGGCGGCAACATCGACTGCCGCTTACAACAAGTCAACGGCAAGGGACCTGGCCGTTAACATCTTGGCTGAGGAGCTTGGCGACAAACGATGTTGACGCCAAGTTCTTCGGCCTATAACCTGCAGAACCCCTAATGGCTCTGCGGTTTTTCTAACCGTTCTAACTACAGAAAACATAAAATGCAGTCCTTTAGCATGCCAGACCCAATACAATCCATTACAACATGCTTCGTACATTAAACTACTCAAACCACCCATTAACCCCGCATGGTGCAACTTGATCCGAAAAAAGCATATCATGCTAATTCAAGTGGGTTTGGTATGTTTTAATGTTTCTACGGAGTTAAACGGGTTCATCCCCTACCTCAGAACACGCTAAAACCTCCCGCAATCTCCCGGTTCACGCCGAGCCCTCCGCGAGCTCCCACGGGAATTGCACCACGATATGGCGTTTCCTCGCGCAATTCGGCGACGCCACGCGTTCTACGATCGTCCTAACCACTCTTCGAACCTGTTAGAAGCTTCAGAGACACGGGGGCAGCAAGTTGGGGCAAGAGGGAAAGAGAGTGAGCTGAGAGAACTGCTCTCGGGGTTGAGCCTATAACCTGCAGATTCTCAGGTTGGCGTCAACCCCTATGCCGCCAACAGCAACCGCCACCCTTAGCATCCACATCTACTGCCGTCAAGTTCTTACGGTCAACGTCCACTAACCTGGACGCCAACCAGTCAACGGCCACCCATGGCCGCCAACTCCAACTGAACAGCAGCAGGTCCTGTTTCATTTCAGGACCAACCCTGCACTTCACCTGCTCAAATCACACATTCACACCACACATTCCACACAACCAACTCACATTGGCCTCACAACGGCCTACACAACCAACATACACATGATCCGCATGGATACGAAAGGCACGCGACGTTACACGCCATTTCGGCAACATATCGAGCAAATTTCATGTTATACCATAATACCTCAAGTGGCTCTCTTCAATTAACCTCTTGAGTGATTTTCCTATTTTTTCTAGGATTTTTTGGATTTTTTCTAAGGCGTCTAAGGGGGTCTGTTGAGCTTAAGTGATTCGCGTCTGACACAGTGGACGCCTTTTAGGATGTTTGATCAACGGCGGGTAAAACCGACACAAATCACGCTTCCTTTTGTGGCGCTTACCCTATTATGAAACGCATCCAAGAAAGTCGTCGCGATTAAGAGTTTCCATTTTCGAATTATGGCAAATTCCAAAATTATTTTGGAAATATTTTGTTGCTAATTAGAAATGCCTCCAACTTGTCCAACGCATTTCTAACCTTCCCTCATATGAAGATCGATTTCCATCAAAAAACGTTTCTGTTCAAATATGCGGCAGGTTTAGCCGACGTGATTCAATATTTCCATTTATGAATGTTTGGAAAGAATCGAATTAAATTTGAAGTGTTAGGAACACAGCGGTCTTTGTCGACGCGATTCTTAAACCTGCTATAATCGATGTTTGGAAATGCTTAATTAGAGTAAGTGGATCTTAGTGATCGCGGCAGGTTAGTCAGACGCGATTCATGAGATAGGCGTCCACTGTGTCCGACGCGATTTTGGAATTTTCCCCCTATAAATAGACCCTCGAGGCCACTATTTTGAGCATAACCCAAGCACTACGGCGAAGCCCAGCCGCACCAGAGACTCGACTTCCGAAGCCAAGGAGAAGTGTCTTCATCCCAAGCTACTCCATGCCTTCATTCCTTGGAATTTAGAGCCTTCGTCTTCCCTATCTCATTGGAGCGAGGCGGGAGGAGCACTCTTCCTCCACTTCATCACTCCAGTAGCGAGCTCACATTGCCCTTCTTCTCTCTCCCTTCATTTCATTTCTTTTTATTTTTGTCATTTAGCGCATACATCACACCATTTTCACACACATCACATCATTTTTTTCATACCTACACTTTTAGAGGTTTAACACCACCCCACGAGGTGTGTTCATACCCATGTTACTGCCTTTCTTTCATCTTTGTTTGATTTGGGTGCTTCACAACATAGCCTAATTCCATTTTCACTTGTTTCTTGTTTGCTCTTCTTGCAAGGTAACCTCCGAACTAAAGAATTCTTCGCCGCCAGCCGATGGAGGAAGTAGAAGCAACCTGTGGTCAACTCCCGTGATCTTCGGGTGAAGGTAAGTATCCATCTTCCTTTCCGGCTGTCTCATTCGGTACCCTCGTGTACGTGGTGATCACACCTCCTCCTTTTTGTGCACGCACGCACGTTTTCTTTGCCTTTCCTCACCACACTTATTTTTATTTAAATCCTTTTTTTAAGTCATTCTTTGTGGGGGATGTTTTGGAAAAAAACACGTCTACAGTATTACTGAGCATTTTTCGTAAGGTCTTATGGCAACAATTCATGTTTAGTGTGTGCATGTGAGAGAGAAATCAAAAGGTAACATGTGAGAGTTGTGCACACATCTTTTAATTATTAAAATCACATGAATATTATCAAAAATACATTAACTTGTAGTAATTGTTCATAACGAAGCTTTATGAGGGTTAAACATGATTGAGGAACATGGAAGCTTTAACTAATTATTAAGTTTCTGAAAACACAGTCAAAATGCGACGGGGGTGCCTGTCACGTTCAATCACGATGAGTAAGTCTATCGCGTTCACATGAACTAGGTCAGGCCAAACGATTGATGCGCCCAAGAACGCGAAGGGATGACCAGTCGCGACTAGGGCAATCGATCCAGAACGTGAAGTATGGGTCTATCGCGTTAATGACAATCGGTACAGGACATGAAGGACGCGACATGTCAGGCAGTCGTGTTCTTGACGCAACGTGCTCCTTTGTCGCGACCTTTCGAGAAATGTGACCGATTGGGCCGTCGCGTTCTCAGAGGGTCAAGCCAAGCCCAAAAAGTGAACTGCTTCACTTTTGGATTTCGGTCCAGTCCGCCAAGGGTTGATATAGGGGCGTTGTAAAATTCATATAAAATAGTATTCTAAAAAAAAAATCATGAAACCACTTTTAAGCAAAACTAGACCTGCATATGTATCATTAGTAAAGGGTAATTTGGCATTTGACATGGTAAGGCATGCTATGGTCAGGTTACTTCATGATGACCCTAAAATCAGACACAATGATGAAAAATGATTTAATTTGAAGAGATTATTTGATAGAAATTAGGGAAAATGGAATCATTAGATCCCTAACATCATGTACAACATACAATACAAGTTTCATGCCACGACATCAAGGATGAACAGAGAATTAGGGCAAACACGAGGGGTCGGCCACATGTTCTCAACAGAACTTTGGGCATAAAATACTCTTAAACAGCATAATGAAAATTGGGGAAAACATTGGACTTTTGTTGCCCAGATCATGGTCTGTTTAGGGTCAAAATTAATTTGTTGTTGCTTGAGAGATTGCCTACCTTTGAACGCTTTGATTCCTAAGGTTTGAAGAGCGAAGAACTTGAAGAAGCTCTTTGTTCCAAGCCTCCTCCTCCTTGATCTCGTCATCCAATGGCTCCTCTTCCTCATCCTCCAAGCTTCAGAAGGTTTCTAGGGTTGGCTAGGTACGAAATATAGAGGTATTTCTATGTTTAAGGTTAGAAAACCTCTTAAAACTCTTCCCTGTCATCCAACTCTAAATTTTCTATATTTATCTCTCCTTTTCCTAGCATTTATCCTTCCATTTGACTAGAGATGGGCTCTAGATCCGTGGCCAATGGGTTAGGATAGGACTAGGACGCCTTTTTAAGATAATTATGAGTTTAAATAGTAATTATCTTAACCCTTTTTAATTTAGTAATAATTTAGGTACGAAATTAGGCTTAATTATCTCTCATCAAGCATTGGGCTCTAGCTTTTGGGCTCATTAGTTCATATATGGACCATTTGTGTAAACCCATCACTTAGTTTTACTTAATGGGTTTTAATTATTCATATTTTATTTTAATTTAATTCCTTTATCAAATCTAAAAATTAGAGTTGCTACATCCTCCCCCTATTAAAATGAATTTGGTCCCCAAATTCATATGATCATAAGAGGAAGAATGACTTACTGAATAGATACAGATAGTTCCGTCTCATTGTTGCTTCTGGTTCCTACATTGCTTCTTCAACTCCATGATTGTTCCAGAGTATCTTCATCACGGATATGGGTCGATTCTGTAATTATTGTATCTTCTTGTCCAGTATTCTGACTGGCTTCTCTTCATAGGTCATATCCTTTTTCAGGGCTATATCGTCGTAGTGAATTACATAAGATGGGTCGTACACATACTTCCTTAGCATAGATACATGGAAAACAATGTGTACCGTTGAATACTATGGAGGTAAAGCCAGACGATAAGCCACTTCGCCAACTCTCTCAAGTACCTCAAAAGGTCCAATGAACCTTGGCCTTAACTTGCCTTTGTTTCCAAATCATTGAAAACCTTTGGTTGTGGATACCTTGAGCAATACATGATCTCCAACTTGAAATTCTAAGTCCTTTTTTCCTTTGTCTGCATAGCTCTTTTGCCTGGATTGGGCTATTTTGATTTTGTTCTGATGAGTTATATATCTCTGCTAGTACAATGTACTAAGTCAGGTCCTAACCATTGTTGTTTGCCGACTTCATTCCAGCACACAGGTGATCTACAACTTCTACCATACAATGCTTTGAATGGAGCCATCTTAATACTTGCTTGATAACTGTTGTTGTATGCGAACTCCATTAATGATAGTTGCTCATTCCACTACCCTTCAAAATCTATAGTACATGCTCGTAGCATGTCTTTCACAATCTGATTTGTCCTCTCGGTCTGCCCATCTGTCTGTTGATGGAATGCAGTACTAAAGTTATGTTTAGTACCGAGTGCAGCTTGAAGTCCTTTCTAGAAACTAGAGGTGAATCTTGGGTTACGATATGAGATTATGGATATAGGGACTCCATGTAGTCTGACAATCTCCTTTACATATAATGTAGCTAACATATCTACACTCCAGGTACTCTTGATTGCTAAGAAATGTGCGGACTTAGTTAGTCGGTCTACTGTGACCCAAATAGCATCAAGTCCACCACGAGTTCGGGGTAAACCGATGATGAAATCCATGCCGATGCTCTCCCATTTCCATTCAGGTATGTCCAGGGGTCTAAGTACACCTGCAGGACATCGGTGCTCTATTTTGACTTGTTGACATGTGAGGCAGTGCGCGCATACTCATCAACCTCACGGTTCATGTTAGGCCACCAAAATGCTCTTTTCATGTCTTGGTACATCTTGGTTCCACATGTGTGAGACCCCCGAATTTCTGTTCATTTTATATTCTATGTATGTGATGTTTACTTGTTTATGTACATAGTGTGTGTATTAATTTTGTGCATACTATAATTATTTGATTACTCATGTGCATATGTATGCATATATGTATATATATATATATATCTTATTTCTGTGGATATAAGTAATTAGCTAATTGTATACGTATTGTACTTATTTAAATCCTATGCATATTGTATCTAAGTCATGTTGTGCATATAATATGAAATTATTTTTATACATCTTGTATGTATATATGAGTTTATTTCTGTGCATGTAATATATTTAAATGTGCATGTTGTATCTAATTATTGATGTATATATTGTATTTATTTTTTTCGTGCATATTGTATGTAATTATGTTGTGTACATATGTATATATCCATATTTATTCTACGCATATGATATCTATTTTTTTTCTGTGCACATTATGTTGTTTATGATGTATAAGTATAGCTATTTTGAGGTATTTATGTGTTCTGGCCGAAATGCCAGTTAACATCAACACAAATTGACGTTAATTGCATGTTGACGGCAACATGCATGTCGTTGACTGCATGGCCAGGTAAGGTTGACGTGCAGATCGATGGACGCTAACTCACTGTTAGCGGCAGCAGATGTTGATGTCTATTTCTCAGTTTTATTGCGATTTCAGATCTAGAAACGACTGCATTTCCTATGGTTCTAGTTTAGGAAACCTATCCTTAATGGTAGGAACCCAAACCTAATGCGTACCCCGACCACTTTAGTCTATAAAAACACCGATTTCTGGCGAGATTGGGTCTTTTTCGCTCAAGGGAAATCTAGGGTTTATGTGGAGAAATGTTGTTCTTTGGTGGGCTTGATCCGACGATTGGAGGAGTCTTCTGGCGATCTGCATCTACTGGGAGATAGTCCAATCATAGAGGAAGCTTCCCCGACTCCGGTGTGTGGCCTACATCGACATAAAGATCAGATCTGAAGCAATTTTAGGCACTTTCTTGGCTTGGCCGAAGAGGGCATCATCGGTGAATTTAGACCTTCGTAGATTTTATTTAAGGCATGTGATCTAGGGATTACATCCCTACCCATATCCTTTAGGTCTTAGGTATTTTTCTGGATTTTTATTCGAGTCCTAGAACCCCATTTCTCATGTATTGTTGTGTTCAATTTGCCCTTCTGCAGACAGCAGGTTGGCGGCCACTTGTGTGCCGCCAAGTTCTTGTGTTAGCGGCAACATCGTATGTCATTAACCCCTGTTGGTGGCAACTCCTGTGCTGCCAAGTTCTTCATGTTTTACATAATGGCTGATTTGATCTCTGTGGCATGTTTGTCAGAATTATGGGTGTATATGCATGCTGTAAAATATATATATGGTCAAGTACAGTCTATAGGTTATGTCATGAGGATATTTTGAATTTCTGTACATAGTGTTATTTATTGAAATTTTTGTATTAATGTGATAAGCATGATTTACATATGTTTAATCTTGAATAATTAGATTTGTTGCATGTTAGGGTTTCAGAAATTTTATATGATCATATGATTACCGTTTCAGGTTTTAAAACTATTAGGTACGACTGTTTTGATGTAAACCATGTGTTAATGAATTTATTGATAAATATGCTAGAAATCTATCTTAATTATTAAAAATTATATTACTATTCAAAAAATTCTGGAAATTTAGGTATGTGATATACTAACCGTATGAAACTTGTGATAAAAATTTAACTTTGATGTGACAACAGTAGGTACAGTTTATATCGTAATAAGGGTAATTGATTATAATGAGATGTTTAGCTTTAATCATGCAAAATACAATGTGTAGCAGCATATTAGGACTCTGTTATAATTCATTTATCACTGTTAAATAGCATGGTAAGTTCGGTAATCTGAAATGTGAATGTTATTTAAAGTGCATGTGAAAAGGGAGTAAAGTGTGTATATAAGTGAGTAAAACAATGTGATAAAATGTGAATGTGTAAAAATTGAGCCGAGATTGACACTTCTACCGTAGAGGTCTGAGAGCCGTACTGTAGTAAAATCCCTATGGGAAGGTTCAACGTATAAGTAATATCCTAAGGGCATTAGGATGAAATCCTAGAGGTGGACAAGTACCACTGGATAGGGTGGAGAGGGCTTCTCCCGGTCTGCGCAGTTTACCAAGATTTGTCACTAGTTTGCCTAGGTGGCGAGTGTGTGTTAAGTGATGTGTTATGTGCTATGTGCTATGTGCTAAGTGATAAGTGTGTGTGTTCCTCTAGATTATAGTTAGGACTATGTGTCACGGCGAATTTAGTATAAAAGTGTAAAAATGTGAATAATATGTAAAGTGACATGTGAATATGGCACGTGGTAAGTGCAGGTGATGTGATAAGTGAATATGCAAGTAAAAACTATGTGAAAAATATGTGAAATCATGTGTAAATGAAAGTGAATGTAAATGAGAGAGTAAATGCATATGAAAACCTAGGTAAAGAAATGCATATGTTCATGTTATACATGTTGCCAGCTAGCTAGCCCAGAGGGGGGGGGTGAATGGGTTATTAAACTTCGATCTCTGATTAAAACCTGTTTACTGAAAGGATTGCACAACTTAATAACAAGGTTAGAGTTAGAGTAAATAAGACAACAATCACACAAAAACATCACAAGACACAAGGATTTTATCCTGGTTCGGAACCCTCTCCACAGGAGACCTACGTCCAGTCCCTGAGCAATACCTCAGGATTTTACTACCAAGGGTACAATCCCCCTTAAGGATCCTTACACCCAGCCTCAACTGGTCTTCCTTCAGTCTGAAGGGAACAACAACCACCCTGGATACCACCAGGTCTTCCTTGTCCAGAAGGGAACACAACCTAATAAGAAAAAGGGGTGTGAAAACAGGCTTCAGACTCTAGCTTGATCAGCTACACACTGAAGCTCCTAAGCCCCTGAGAGAGAAAGAGATTAACAAGGTTTTTCTCTCAAGGACCACACAGGCTCTTGCAAATGCAAAGATTCCTTCTGAGCACAGAGAGCTAAGAGCTTAGAACGAGGTTTGGAGTGGAGGCTTCGCTCTTCTTCAAAGTTCTAAAGATTCTGAGGGATAGATTTCTTTCTTCTTCTTCTTAAATCAAGCGTTATCTCTATTCCGTCTTGAGTCTTCTATTTAAACTGCTAATTCAAATTCGAACGTTGAAGTGTCCGTTGTCTCTTATCCTTGTGTACGTTAGACTGGTCACAGAGGAAGCTTCTGATCGTCAGTCTTTTATCCTTGTGTACACGCCAAAGAGATGTCATAGAACTCTGTATCTTGTGTCCAACGTTGTCCAGATGAGTCTTGTCAGATATCTGTAAGCATATCATCAATAAATAGAAGACAGCTAGGACTGCTGTCTATTGTTAGTTGAGATGGAACAGATATGCAGTATATAGCAAAGCTCCTTTCTGTCCAAAAAAGTACGTACAGAGTAGCATAGAAATGGAAGATATTGTCTGCATGCATGGGAGATACGATCGGAGAGCATTTAATGCATAGCAGTCAACGGACAAGATATGACTTTGACTTTTCAACGCTATTTAAAAAGCATTATACCGATGCATCAAGAAATTCGATAAAAAGAATCTTGCTGACTTATGAAATCGTTATGAATTATAGCAAGTTGTTATGAACTGCAAGGAAGTCGATGTGATAACTTATGAAGTCGTTACAACAAGCAGGTCGTTGAGAGTTCTGACGAATCGTTACAAGAAATCGTTATGACTATCGAGTTGTAAGGAAATCGTTACACGAAATCGTTATGACTGTCAAGTTATAATGAAATCGTTATATGAAATTGTTATACAAAGCACGGTGTTATGATCAGTGAAGAAATCGTTATGAACTCCAAAGAAATCGTTATGAAATCTAAAGAAATCGTTATGACTATAGAGTCGTTGCGAGTTCTGAAGAAATCGTTACGAGGTCTAAAGAAATCGTTACGGCTAGAGAGTCGTTGCGAGTTCTGAAGAAATCGTACGAGGTCTAAAGAAATCGTTACGGCTAGAGAGTCGTTGCGAGTTCTGAAGAAATCGTTACGAGGTCTAAAGAAATCGTTACGGCTAGAGAGTCGTTGCGAGTTCTGAAGAAATCGTACGAGGTCTAAAGAAATCGTTACGGCTAGAGAGTCGTTGCGAGTTCTGAAGAAATCGTTACGATATCGATTGTTTTGAGTTTTCGGTCAAAGAGGAAATCGTTCTGCTTATCAAAGAAGTCGATACAAAGACTTGGATAGAATTGATGAGACTTACCAGATTGTCTTGAACTTTCATTTTTCTTTTATTTCCTGTACTTAAGGCTCAAGTAATCCATTAGTGTTATTTGTTAATCATCAAAATTAATATATAAATAAATGGAAATATTTATTATGGGGACAGTTGGTCATCAATACATGTGTTAATGTAATTTTAAATAATTGTGATATCATGTTTAGTACCATGTTGTATAGTTTAATGAAATCCATGTACTAGGTTATGTGAATGTGTAATGTGAAAAGTGAATATGTTAGTGTAGTATGAATGTGTTAGCATGTGAATATGAAAATTTTACATTAAAACAACAAGCTAATTATGAATAAGTGTTAAGAAGGTATGTGAAAATGATTATATATCATGCTAGGAGTGTTATTTATTACCATGTACTCATTTCCATGATTTAAATTGGTATAATGTGCAATGATTTGAATAAAGTATGATACCATGAATCATGTTATATACATTGTATGTAGAAAGCATGCTATAGTCATTCATGGATAATTAACTATGTTAAGAATATGACGGATATGAATTATGATTTGCAATATGAATTGAGTTAATTAGTATGTATAGAAAACATGTATAGGTTGTTATGTTTATCTGTTAAAGTATATAATGCATGTGCCATGCAATTTGTTTATTGTTTAAAAGAGAGCATGTGTTTCGTCATTGTTTATTAGATTAGCATGTGTGTGATATGTGTAAGGTTGTGTCTTTAGATTGCTTGCTGGGTCTTTTAGACTAATACTTTCTTCGGCGTACACGTGAGACAAGTGTCCTCGTACTTGAAGAGGGCGTAGCAAAGAGCGACTCTGAGCACGAGGATTAGTTACTTGTGGAAGATTTCTTCGTAGTTATATTTTGTTTCCATAGTATGTAAAAGACGTTGTTCATATGGACAATGTCATAATTTAATTCATTTTGGAAATGTAATAATGAGGACTTTGTTATTTACATCTACTATATAGACTGTGGAATGATGTGATGATGATGGAATAAGATGAGTTATTTCTTTTATTCCCACTGTACTCATTTGTTATTCATGTACATATCAACCTATCGTTTAGTGTTGGGTTAATATCCCACTGTCATGACACCCTTTGTATTGACGGGGATTGGTATAATCGTATCGGTATGAAGAGATTCATTACAACATGGGTGAATAGTATACTGGGTCTTGTGGACTTCATCCATCAGCTTCCTTTTCAACTCTTCGTCGTCAGGTACACAGGTCCTGCCATGGAATAGTAGTCTTCCATCCTCAGTGATGGAAAATTCTGGTCTATCAGCTAGGGTTTCCTTGACACAGATTAGGATTGGATCATTTGCTTTCTGATTTCTAATCTCAACAAAGATGTCAGGTTGTACCCTGAGGTTAGCAACCAACACCTGATCACTTCTTTGCTCAATGTTTATGTCTAGCTTGGCAAATTGTTCTAACAATTGCATCTCGCCCATAACTAAACAAGATAAAGATGCCATAGGCTTTCTACTAAGTGCATCTGCTACAACATTACTCTTGCCAGGGTGATATTGAATATTGAAATCAAAGTCCTTAAGATACTCCAACCATCTCCTCTGTCTCATATTGAGCTCTTTCTAAGAGAATAGATACTTCAAGCTTTTGTGATCTAAGTAAACAATGAATTGTTCTCCATAGATATAGTGTCCTCAGATCTTTAATGCAAAGACAACTGTAGCAAGTTCAAGGTCATGGACAGGGTAGTTGACTTCATGAGGTTTCAACTGTCTACATGAATAAGATATCATCTTCTCATTCTGCATTAAAACACAGCCTAGACCGATTCCAAATGCATCAGTGTAGACTAAGAATCCTTCTCCCTCAACTGGTAGTGCGAGGACAGGTGCTGATGTCAAACATTTCTTCAATGTCTGAAAGCTCTTCTCACATTCCTTGCTCCAGACATAAGGGTTCTCCTTTCGTGTATGGTGAGTGAGAGGCACAACAATCTTGGAGAAATCTTTTATGAACCGCCTATAATAGCCAGCCAGTCCCAAAACGCTTCTAATCTCCGTAACATTGGTTGTTCTCTCCCAATTAAGTACAGCTTCAACCTTGGAATGATCAACAACAATACCATCTTTGGATATGACATGGCCTAGAAATGAAACTTCTTTGAGCTAGAACCACACTTGCTCAACTTTGCATAGAACTTGTTGTCGTGTAAGATCTGTAGAGCGATCCTCGGATGTTCCTCATGCTCTTCTTTGGTCTTAGAATAATAAGAATATCATTAGTAAATACCACGATGAATTTGTCTGGGTATGGCCGATAGATGTTGTTCATCAATTGCATGAAGTTGTGGGAGCATTTGTTAGACCAAAAGGCATAACAATAATTCATAATGTCCGTACCTACTCCTGAAAGCTGGCTTGTAAATATCTACATCCTTGATTCTCATCTGATGATATCCCGACCTAAGGTCAACCTTAGAAAAAGACTTAGCTGCAGATATTTGATTAAAGAATTCATCAACACGAGGCAGAGGGTATTTGTTCTTGATAGTAAGTTGGTTCAACTACCTATATTCGATGCACAACCTCATAGATCCATCCTTCTTCTTGACAAATAACACAGGTGCTTCCCAAGGGGAAGTACTCGGTCTGATAAAGCCCTTCTCTAGCAATTCCATCAATTGGTCCTTTAATTCCTTCAGTTTGACAGGAGACATTCTATATGGTTGACGTGACACCGGTGCAGCTCTAGGGGTCAAATCGATAGAGAAATTTACATCTCATTTAGGTGGAATGCCTAGCAGATCATCGGGGAAAACATCGGAGTAGTCTTGCACTATGTGTATGTCTGCTACCATTGGTGCTTTATTTTCAACTATCATAGTGGCAAGGAATGCCACACATCCTTTCCTAATTATGCCTTTTGCATGAATGGCAGAGACTATAGACTAGTGCCTCTTGTGTCTACATCCTGTGAAGGACAACTTAGGGAATTCACTAAATGTAATCTTTCCTCTTCTACCGCCAACACTAGCACCATAGGTGGATAGCCAATCGGCTCCTAACATGACATCATAGCCTTCCATGGGCATACACATCAGGTCGACTCTTAGATTGAGCTCCCCAATCATTATATCAGCTAAAGGAAAATATTTATTCAATTCAGCTTTCTCCCCTAGTGGTGTTGTGACAGAAAATTCAAAACCCAAAGACATAGGTTTAAAATTTAATGTATTAGCAAAGTTCTGAGATATGAATGAATGTGTAGCTCTAGTATCAAACAAAACAAATGATGATTGAGAAAAGACTTGTAATGTACCTTCCACAACTCCACCCTCTTCGGTAGTCTCCATTTTCTGCACATCTTGAAGTCTGCCTTGTTTCTTTTACCCATTCGGACGCTTCTCATTTTCCTTCAGCACAGAGCATTATGAAATGCGGTGCTTGCGATTCCCGCAGCGTAGGCATGCGCCAGCTTTCCTCCAGCATTCTTTTGCAGTGTGACTAGGTTTGTCACAATGCTCGCAGTTAGTCTTATTTGTGGTAGAGGGGGTAGCGATCTTGGGCTTCTTTTCTTGATTCGGCCTTTCAGTGATGTAAAACGACCGCTTCTTGCCCTTGGCCAGTCTGCTTGATGAACTGGGTGCTTGTTCCTTCTTGACAATCCTACCCTTGATGCGATCTGTGACATCGGTCGCATCTTCTAGCAACTGGGCCTTCTTAACTATATCACCATAAATCTGAATGTCAAGTGGCGCAAGTTGAGTGAAGTAAAAAGGCTTGAGCCCATTAAGAAATTGCATCGCCTTCATTTTCTTGGTGCTAACAGGGTGATTGGCATATCGTGCCATTCAGAAAAATTGAGCCTCATATTTGGCCATTGAGAGGTTCCTTTGCTTTAGTGCAGCAAATTCGGTGGCCTTTCTTTCCTGAATTCATTCAGAGAAATACTTGGAATTGAACTACTCCTTGAATTCAACCTAGGTGAATTGTGCATCTGCCCGAGTGGCCTCAACAGATTCCCACCACATGGGTGTCTCTTTTCAATTGGAAAGTAGCAAGCAACAATTGTCATCCTTTGTGTATTGCATGACATGGAAGATGCCTTCAGTCTCGGTCATTCAATGTTCTGCCTCGTCTGGGTCAGTTGTCCCACCAAATCGGGGTGGATTCATGCTTCGAAAATTTCTGTGCAAGTCTCCAGCTCCTCGATTACTGCCGCCGCCTTGAGCAGCTTGCAATAGGGCTCATGTCAGTTCCTAAATGGTCTGCTACATATCACGAAGTTGAGCACGCTCCGCTACCATTGCTATGTTCAAAGTTCCTTCAAGAGCAAAATTTAATGTAAGATATTGAAATGGCACTAACTTGGTGCGTGTGTGAATTTATTTTAACTTATTACCCATGGTTATAACCATCTCTGACATAGGTAGGATAATTGACTTTAGTCAAGGCAGGTCAATCCTAGATCATCCTATACTTAAGAACAATCTAGACTTTGATACCACAAAATTTTAACGCCCCGACATGAAATATCAGAGCGATAAACAGTTAAATAAATAGTATAGAGCAAGAAATAGACATCAAACCATTGCACAATTTAAAAAAAGGCCAAACCATCCAACTTCATTGATAATTTCACAAATCATCTATTACAATCACTAATTCAGAGCCAATACTATGGGGCCAAAGTACTTTATTCAAAACAAAACAAACTAAACTATCTAACTAATTGCTAAAAGCATTGGTTGTCGAAGTATTGGGTCAATCCTGCTCCTAGTCATTCCCATCCTCGTGCGTATGGTACTCCCCATCAGACTCACCTGAAACACATGAAATGAATAGCACAGGATGAGCGATATCGCTCAGTAGGACTTAATATCTCGTGTAAATAGACATGCTTTAAGTGATTAATGTCTTGTAAAGCGAGATAACTAGAGAGAACGATCAAGTACAGTCACGATAGTAATGTCACATGATAGCAAGAGAACAATAGTACTTTTCATAAGAAAATAGCACAATAAGTATGATATCGGATTGGCCATATAACGGAACAGCATGTATGGCTGCATAGGAGTGCACTAGTCACGATAGCATGTTTGATTGATATTCTTTCAACCACGAGATCATAGTATTTTGATTGATTGATTGTCCTAGATTAAATCTTGCTAGTAATCTGTTTGGATGCATGCCGAACACCCTGATCATTGAACCCCCGCGAGTAAATAGCCTTTCGGGCCCACCTCCTAGGACCAGATCGGGCCCTTTATAATGTTGCCTGGCATTGATCATGTTTGTTATCTTAGATAAACAAGAGATCGCCAAATAGATTACCAATAATAGATGAGAGTAATCGAAGAGTAGATGAGAGTATAGAGAGAACGTGAATGGATGAGAAGATAGAGAAAGTAGATAGGAACGAGGGTCACATTCGTTAATCGTCGTTAAACAGGCGATAGTAACAGTTGCACAACACACACAATCATGCGCCGACAGTCTGGTAGAAGTCACAACTGCCCAATAGTTGTGCTATAAACATTTGCTAGAGGTCCAGCGTGATCTCAAGGTAAGAAAGAACAAGCTAAGGCCGTTGGATCGCGCTGATCCCTAAGGGGAAAATGGGTATTGATGGTACAACCTGCTCGTCGGTAATGGACATTTGCCAAAGCCAAGAAGTCTTAAGGAGGCCTCCACAAGGAGTTCCTGGTCCTGTCAGGAGTATTCCTAATGGAGAGGCCATCCAAGCCAAGATAAAGTGTGTATAGAAACGTTGTCCGACTTACCTTGAGTGCCCGAAGGTAGAGGGACGCGACAACGGTATAAAATCTGACGAATAAATCAAAGACAAGTCCATTTAATAAAATAGCAGAATTTAACATGAATAATTGCGCTAAATAAACAGATATATTATTGAGCATTTTTCGTAAGGTCTCATGGCAAAAATTCATGTTTATAGGGTGTTTGGTCGTAGTTTTTTATCTCTTTTTTCTCTAAAATTTTAAAAAGAGAGAGATCAAATACAAAGACATGTTGGTAAGTAATTTTTGTTTTTAGAGAAGAACTTTTACCCTATGTAAATCTCTTTCAAAAAAAAAAAAACAAGTACCAACTTGTTTTTATTTAAAAAACAAAAACTCTCTCTCACAAACCCCCCCTCCCCCCCAAACCCAGCCTGGCCCGCCACCCCCCTTGCGGCCTCCCCTCCCCCATCCCCCCCCACCACCCCCCCCACCACACTGCGGCCTCCTCTCTCCTCACGCCGGCCACCCCCCCCTGCGGCCTCCTCCTCCCCCCCCCCCCCCCCCCCCCGCCGGCCACCCCCCCACGGCTTCCCTCCCCTACGGCCTCCTCTCCAACCCCCCAACGGCCGATGAGACCCCCCCCCCCTGCGGCCTCCTCCTCCCCCACCACCACCCCCCACCCCCCCGTGGCCTCCTCCTCCCCCACCACCACCCCCCCCCTTATGGCACTCACCCTGCGCCCCCCTCCCTTGCCCGGCTCCCCCCCCTCCGGCGGCTCCCCCTCCCCCCGCCGGAGCCCCCACCGCTGCATTGCACCCTCCCCACCCCCGGCGGCCCCCTCCCTCCCCCGCTGGGCTCCCCCCCCCCCCTCCCCCCACCCGCACTGCGCTGCCCCCCCACACCCCGCCCTCCCCCGCCCGGCTCCCCCCCCCTCCGGTAGCCCCCACCCGCCCTGCGCCCCCTCCCCTCCCGGCCCCGGCGGCTCCCACTCCCGTCCCAAACACATCAATACAAATTTTAAAATTTTGATATTTTTAGCAAACAAATAATATCATATTTTCATAACATTAAATTTAAAGTTAAAAGAGAACTCAACGTCATTTTTTAGGTAGAAACAATTTTTTTTTAATTGCTCCCAAACACCCTATTAGTGTGTGCATGTGAGAGAGAAATCAAAGGTAATATGTGAGTGTTGTGCACATATCTTTTAATTATTACAATCACATGAATATTATAAAAAATAGATTAACATGTCGTTACTGTTCATAATGGAGCTTTATGAGGGTTAAACATGATTAAGGAATATGAATTTGCAAGCTTTAACTAATTATTAAGGTTTCTGAAAACACAGTCAAAACATGACGGGGGTGCCTATCATGTTCAAATAGTGACGAGTATGTCTGTTGCATTCACATGAACTAGGTCAAGCCAAACGATTGATGTGCCCAAGAACGCGATGGGATGACTAGTCACGACTATGGCAATCGGTCGAGAACGCGACGTATGGGTCTGTCGCATTAATGCCAATCGGTACAGGACATGAATAACATGACGTGTCGGGAAGTCGTGTCCATGACGCAACGTTCTCCTTTGTCGCGATGTTCTGAGAACCCAACCGATCGGGCCGTCACATTCTCAGAGGGTCAGGCCGCACCCAAAAAGTGAACTGGTTCACTTTTGGATTTTGGTCCTGTCCTCCAAGGGTGATACAGGGGCCTTGTAAAATTCATATAAAATCGTATACTCGAAGAAAAATCATGAAACCACTTTCAAACAAAACTATACTTGCATATGTATTATCAGTAAAGAGTAATTAGGCATTTGACATGGTAAGGCATGCTATGGTCAGGTTACTTCATGATGACCTAAAAATCAGACATAGTGATGAAAAATGATTTAATTGGAACAAATTGCTTGATAGAAATTGGGGGAAATGGAATCATTATTTCCCTAACATCATGTAGAACGTACAGTAAATGTTTCATGCCACGACGTCAAGTATGAACAGAGAATTAGGGCGAACATGAGTGGTCAGCCACATGTTCTCAACAGAACTTTGGGCATGAAATACTCTTAAACGACATGATGAAAATTGCGGAAAACATGGGGCTTTTGATGCCCAGATCATGATCTGTCTGTTGCCCAGCTAGCAAGCCCAGAGGGGGGGGCAAATGGGATTCTTAAACTTTGATTATCTAAACCTGTCAACAAAAATGTTCATATAAAAACACAACATTTGACTGTTAGTGTTAGTAGTAAAGAACACGCCAAACACAAACAAACAATCACACTACAGAAGGATTTTAACTTGGTTCGGACCACCTCTCCACAGGAGTCCTACGTCCAGCCCCTGAGCAACAACTCAGGATTCCACTACCCAAGGGTAGAGTCCCCCTCAAGGACTCTTACACATCCAGCCGCAGCTGGCCTTCTGTTCACAACTTGAAGAGGAATACAACACCCTGGAACCCAGGTCTTCCTTCAACATGAAGGGAATAAAACAACCTGTTACTTATAGGTCTTCTCTTCAGCCCGAAGAGGAACAACACAAACAATATGTGAAAGTTAGGCGAAGTGCCTCTAGACTTGGTTTACAACAAATCCAGATCTGAGGCAGAGACTGAGAGTAAGAGATCTACAACGAAAGAAACTCTCAAAACTCAAAAGTGCTCTCCAAGGAATTGAACAGGAATGATGAGAGCGAGAGCTACATAAAAGTTGGAATGAAAATAGCTCTTCTATTGAGACTCCTTTTGCGTGAAAGATTGCTCTTTTCAAATGTTGTATATCAAAGAGTCATCAGACTTCAATATATATATCTTCTCTTGAGGAAGTAGCCGTTGATATGTCCGTTGTCTCTATGCTCTGGTATACGTTAGACTGCATGGTATTGTAGAGCTTCCAGTCAACGGTCCTTTACGTTCATGCATGCAAAGAGAAGATCCTTCTCGATATCCTTTATCTTTCATTTTGTCCAACGTTGTAAATGGTTGTGCTTGTCAGAGACCTACACACAATAAATGTTGAATGATGGACAGCTACGCTGTCTCTTGTTGTCAGTCAACGTTAGAACGAATATACATCAAAATAGAAATGTCATTCTGCTTTCTAAAAAGATGTTTCCAATATAAGCATAGGAATAGAAGATATATGTGCATGCATCGTGCAGTAAAATGTTCATTCATAATAAATGCATGGATATCGGAGAAAAGTGAGGGAAGACTTTGACATTTAAAATATTTAAAATATGTTTAAATATCAAGTCTTTATAGCTCATGAAATCGTTGTAAGTACGACTTATGAAATCGTTGTGAATGAGTCGTTCTTTATATAAATCATTGCACATGTATAAGTAAATCGATTACGAACATAAATCGTTATACAATCATAACCAAATCGTTGTGGAGACAAATCGTTATGAGAGTATAAGCAAATCGTTATGAACAAGTTTTTATAACCAAATCGTTGTCTCACTTATCGAGTCGATGAGTGATCAAATTGTTGTTTTGCTTTATCGAATCGTTACACAGACCAAGTCGTTGTTGTGACTTATCGAATCGTTACAGCAAGCAAATCGTTGTGTAACTTATCGAGTCGTTATAATGACCAAGTCGTTGTTGTAACTTGTCGAATCATTGTAAATACCAAATCGATGTGGAACTTATTGAATCGTTATGAAAGACAAATCGTTGTGAGACCAAGTCGTTGTTTTGACTTACCAAATCGATGTGAAACCGAATCGTTGTGTGAGAAAATCGTTGTTCTCATTTATCAAATCGTTGTGAGTGCAAATCGTTGTTCTAACTTTTCAAATCGTTATTAGAAATCGAATCGTTGTGAGAGAAAATCGTTGTTTTCACTTACCAAATCGATGTGAAACCGAATCGTTGTGAGAGCAAATCGTTGTTCCCATTTATCAAATCATTGTTAGAGCAAATCATTGTTCTCACTTTTCATATCGTTATGAGAAACCGAATCGTTGTGAGAGCAAATCGTTGTTCCCACTTATCAAATCGTTATGAAATCAATATGATTCTAATGGAATCGTTGTAGCATATAGAGAGTCGATATGAACTTAGAGAAGTTTCCTGCTCTATATTTTAAATGCTACAATGTAAGAAATACTTACATATTTTATTGATTTCGCCTAATTTACTTCCTGTGCCTAAGCTTCATGAAAACTTGTTAGATGACACTTTATTGAAGTTTTGTTAATCACCAAAATAGATAAATAATTCATAAAACTATATGGGGATGAACTGATCATCAATCTCCCCATTTTTGGTGATGACAAAACATAACACAAAAGCATAGATGATTTTAAATTAATCTAAGTGAAGTTTCTAAAATGAAGTTAGAAATGTATTTCAGAAACACAGATTTTTCTCCCCCTTTTTGTCATTGAGAAAAAAGATACCATACTGAGACAAAGAAAGAGAGAAAAGATAGATAAGAGAGCAAAGCAGAGGATATACATTAATCTTGAGGGGGTATAGGGAGATAGTGAGTAGGAGACAAAAGAGAGGCATGACGGGTTATAATTGGCCAAGCCTGGCATTCCTGCTCTTCAAAGTGAGCTTGAAAGGCTCCAAACTCAATAGAATTGGAAGGTCCCATAACAGGAGCCATCCTCAGGATGAGCAGTTGCCTCTGATCTGAAAGGAAGAGACCATATGCATTATGGCCAAGAGACATTTTGAGGAGGCAAATGGTGCCAAAACTGGCATGCTGAAGGAACTAATCAATCGAAATAGGATAGAAGAGCTGCTTCTGCTTCAGTTCAAGTCTCATGGCAACATAAACCTTGTATCTCTCAACCCAAATAGCAAATGGATCACGAACAATGCGAATGGAGTTCATGTCCAGGAAATCAACAGCCGAAATAGGAGGCTTGTTAATTTTGGCCTGAGAAACATTCAGATCTGCAAGCTACTGAGCAGAAAGACGATAAAAATTGGCCCACTCAGCTAGAGATAACCTCTCACATTCTGACAAGAGAGGGGTAAGAACATTTGCATTTATGTGGCCCTAATGGTACTCTCTGAACAAGAACCGATTGAAACCGACAAGATTACCCTTTTGCACATGTATTTTCCCCATGACTCTCGCAAAAGGCTCGAAAATGATGGAGCCAACATCGGAGTCCATAATCAGAGAATGAAGAGGAGGGAGAAACACTACATCTGGAAACTGGAGTGTAGCAAAATCGACCTTGATGGCTTCAGTATGAGGATCATGGGAACCAAGATTACAAATAGCTTGCTGGAATTGGCCAAGCTGAATTTCAGGTAAATTGTTGAGATATCGATAGTCATTGAACATTTGAAAATACCTGATCATCTTGATCTCCCTTTGAACAAATAGAGCCCACGTATCCTTGTCAAGAATTTGGAACCATTCTGAGAGAGTCAAGAAATGATCCCGGGGAGGGAACCTGGCTGACCTGGCATTCATAAACTTATTGTACAAGATCTTTTGGCCCCGAGCCCATTGCTCTTCTGTTTTGGCCTCAGCCACGGAGAAGATTTTGGATTTTTCAGATTTTGAAAGAGAAGTAAGAGGGAGAATGATATTTAGGTGGTCTGTTAAGTTGAGATGTGGAAGGCCAAGGAGAGTGGCAAAGGTAGTTTTCTGAAGGAATTGTCTATACAAAGGTTTATTTTTATTATCTACTGTAAGAGAAAACCAAAGGGGTGGATAGCAAAGTTTAGAAGAAAGGGAGTGAGCGGAAGTTAGTTTCCTTTTCTTAGGGACAAGACTAGAAGAACCTGTCTTATGAACATGAGTAGTAACCTTTAAAACTGAATGGAGGATAGCTACTTCAAATTCATCTTTGATGTCCCGAAGGAAAGGGGCATCAATTTGAGCACACTCCGGAATAATAGTGATAAAAGAGGGAGGAGTAGGAGGATAAAGGAAGGAGTGAGTTATAGAGGGAGGAACATCAGATGGTCCAAAGGAGGAAGGACTAGAAGAGGAGGCTCCAGCTGATGAGGAGGTTGGAGGAACCTCATATGAAAGAGAAGGATGAGGAATGTGAGTAGAAAAAATAGGAGATGAGGAGGACTGGGAAGGAAAGGGTGTAGGAGAGGAAATGGTTCTTGGAATGGGTTTTTTTTTTTTCAATTGATATGACAAGGAGTGAACCTCCATTGTCGATATCGAGTTTTTTGATTTTTATATATTGCAGAAAACAAAAGGATACAAGGGGAGGAGGGAGGGGGGGAAGGGGTGGTACGTAGATAACGGGACCGGGGCATAAGCTATGACACCCTACACAGAGGGGTCAAAGGTACATGAAGCATCCAACCAACAAACCAGAAAACAAAGGGGGTGAAATACATAATGGATCAGTCCGAGAAGTCTTCATATTCCCCATCGGAGTCCATGGTCAGGACAGTGGTGCTGCGAGTGCGACCTACCCAAGCATTGTGCTGCACTAGCAGGGCGTCTTCCTCCATGTCGGTATGGGTCTCAAGTTCGGGAGTGCTTTTGAGATTATGTATCACTGGGATGCCGATTACGTGGCCACCGACGCTTGCAATGCGGCCATTAAATGGATGAGGAGGAGGTGGCGGCCTGGATTCAATGTTGGTGAAACATGGGGGCTGTGGTTTTCTATTGACCATGTGGATATCAACCTTCTTGGTTTTTCTGTGCAACGCATCGGTGAAGGACAACCGTGGAGCGGATGGGGATGCTTCTCCCGAAGATGGCGAGGCTACCTTGTCGGATGGTGTGACAGATGGGGTGCTCATGGGGGTAGCCTGCGCTAGAGTGGTGGACGGTGGTGCCTTGAATGCTGTTGGCGAGCTTAGCTTGCTGAGAGAGGCATCAGTAGTTGCTATTGCACATGCTATGACTGTGGGAGCCGGATGAGGCATTACAACGAGCACCCTGTTCACATCTCCATCTAGTATAGCAGGTCTGGCATATGCTGGTGCACCATCAGAGGATAGTTGGGTAGATGTAGCAGATGCAGTATTTGTTTGCTCATGTGGAAGTTGAGGTGGCGAATCATCGAACACCTGCGGTGCATCAATTCTTGACTGATGATTTTGATGGGCTGGGCTAGTTGTGGGGTCATCCATCACAGACTCTATTATATGAGGTGCATTGGGAGCAGGGGCATGAACATCTGGCGGTCCAGGAGGTGCCAGTGCATGGGTTTCTACTGGGACAGGAGTGTAATCACAGGGATTGGGCTCCCCTCGACACAGACATGGATACTAAGACTAGTAGCATGAAAACATGGATGTGATCGCCACCTAGCAAGTCGCCTAAGAATAAAAATGAGATAATGACTGACTTAAACAAGGAAAAGGAAAGAGAACAAAAAACGGACCTGGTGTCGCGGTCGCCATGGGCACCGCGATAGACTGATGTCGCGTCAGTACACACTGACGCATCTCAGGTCGCGTCACCCTCCTCTGTCGCGTTCTCTGAATGCGGGAGATATTGGGTATGGACCTTCTTCTCGTCCTCCAGCCAGCTAGAGAACCAGAGCTTCTCGTGGATTTCACTTGTTTGCCTGCCAACCAAAGAAAATCACAAAGAAAACACCCTATTAGAATATGTTAAGCATAGTATCTGTTCTAAATATTAAAGAAAGTGGAGAATCATGTTGGGAACGCACCTGGGGTGGTTTTAAACCCCTTTGGGTGTGGGAAAACGTGGGTGGATAGTGAATGTGCACTTTCTATTAATAACATAAAAATGCATGTAGAATTAGGAGGAAGGAAGGAAGAAGAAGATGAGCCCCATTGGGGGCGACTCCCTAGTGTGGGTACAGCTTCGAAGATGTGCAAATACTCCAAGAGATTGTTGGGGTCGCCCTCTTCAAGTTCCGTGCTCTGTTGATGGTGAAAAGAGTAGCTTTTGTGGAGTGGAATGTGAAAGGAAATGGTAAAAATGAGTGGCTATGATGCTAAGTATGGGTGAGAGGGAATTTTGGCAGCCCTTCGCGGTGGTAATTGAGGCTCTCTGTCCTTGAGGAGGGGCCTTGTTTATATAGAGCCTGGAATGAGAATAAATGACATTATCTCATAAAAAAGGTTCAGAAATAAAAAATGGGAGATAAAGCTTCATCAAAAAATGGATATAGAGTCCTTAGAAACCCTTAGGAGAGTCCCTAGGGCTGGAATCCCGCCCCAAGGGGCAGAGATAATCCCTAGGATTAAGTCAAGTTCATAGGAGGATAAATAGGGGGTAGTTATAGAGGCCAGAGGATTCGGCCATTGTCGCGACGTATCGTAGGATCGCGACTAAGACGCGACGGCACGGGTTGACGCGACAGCATTACTCACGTGCATGGATAATGCATGGGCTATCGCGGCTGCAAGAACCGTCGCGACTAGAGGTTATTATGCTCCAAGGACTCTCAAGTGATGAATTGCGAATTATTTGAGAATTATCAGCCAACCACATGATAAGATAAGAGTTATTATGCTCCAAGGACTCTCTCAAGTGATAAATTGCGGGATTTCAAGGCATTTTAATGGCTTAATGGGCTCAAAACTAGATAAATGATGGGCTCAAGGTGAGTGACCAATTAGGGGCCCACTAAGATAACAAGAAATGTGGTTCAACCCATTAGTCATAATCAGGTGTTTACAGATTGCCCCTCCTTGGCCTCCACTTTGCAGGGGAGCGAAGCGGAAGTGGAGTAGAGGTGTGATGGAGATGATGCAGAGCGGAGATGACGCGGAGTGGACTGAAAAGTGGGGAGCCAAGGTAAAGAGACACCCGACATAACTAACAGGCAATTGGAATCTTCGTGAAAGCCCCGAGTTGGTTGTTCGAGCAGAATGCAAAGAAGAGCACAAGTCTGGATGAGAGGGAGAAAAGAAGAGGACGATCAACCCCTCGATTGAGAGGTACCATAGCCGATTGGCTTGCAGGTTTCGTTTTGGAAGGACATGTGCGTGCCAGGCAGGTAACTCATGACTCTGTCCTAGGAGCGGTTCGCAACCAAAACGGATCAAAGGAGTATGATGAATAATTGGATAGGGAATCCAGACAGGGAAATTCTTGTCAATCTGACGGGAACAACTCACTCGGAGGCAATCCTTCCGATTCGGAGTGGAATTGAGATTTCTTGTTTTGGAACATGAAGAATGATTGGGCACTCAATAAGAGCTCATCAATGGTCAAGAATGAGTCAAGAAAGCTCAAAGTCCTACATGATGCATGCTGGGCTAAAATAAAAGAAATCATCAAAACAAATGCAAATAAAATGAAAAAATATAAAATATATGAAGGATAATATTGTTAAGCTGGATAGGAAAGAGTCAAGAGACTACCCACAACCGCAGTGCAGGCCTAATCTATCGTTCCCGTACTTAACCAACTCAACGACCTATCCAACGATTAACAATGTGCACCTAGATTATCACCGTTTTTGATAAAGGGGAACTCAAATCCCAGAACACATTGAGAACCAGCTGGTCCTTGAAATGATATAATAGATAGAGTATCATATAGTAATGTGGGAAATAGGGGAAGAAATACAATACCTGACTTACCTGTGACGACATCTTTTCTCTTTTTTTTTTTTGGATTTTTTGACCCTTCTTTTTTTATTATTTTTGAGACTCTATTCAAAGGAAACAAGCATGATAATCACAAAAACGACAAATGCATTCAATAAATACAAATGAAGAAACATATATACAAAGCACAGACAAGGGAATAAACATTCAGGTAGAAACGCGACACTCCTGAAAACTGCGACCTTGTCTCGTCACAGCGCTCTGCCGCGACATAGTCGCGTCAGATCGCGGTGTCGCGACTCGGACAGAGTTCTAAAAATGCAGGAATCTGGGACTTAAACTTATCCTAAGACACCTAGACTAACACTAGGACTCCTAAACCTTTCCTAGTCTTATCCTAACACCTAGATGCGGGATTAGAGTAGGTTTCTAACTATCTAGACTCTATAAACAAGGGGTTAGGGGTGCTAATCCCACAGCTAATTCCCTGGCATCCTCTACTTCTCAATTTCAAGCTCTTTTCTTTCTCTTGCAACCATGAAGAGGAGTTATTTGGCGTTCACAGAGGACATCCCTCCCTATTCCGGCCCAAAAGCTGCTAGGGACTCGTACGCTGATCTGAAGCAGCTCTCTGCCATCCCGGGGCACATCTACATGCGCCCGGGGCTCCAAGTAAGTGGCCTTTTTCTTCCTAAATTCTGAACTTTTATGCACTATGCTCTGTTTGCTCTGTTTTCTTCTCTTTTCTCCTCCGTTTTTTTCATGTTTCATCTTATACTTCAGATCCTCCCTGGCCAACGGCGGTTCTCAAAGGTGCCATGGCTGGTGCCTATGCTAGAGCTATTGCCGCCCTCGTCTATTGGCCACTTGAAGGAGTGGGGGCTGTCCACTGTCTTTGTGCTGGCCAAGAATTACAACAAGCTGGTGCACGTGTGGGAAAGCGTTATGGCCATGGTGGAGCTGTGGCATCCGCAAACCAACTCGTTCGTCTTCCCTGAGTTTGAAGCAACGATTCTTTTGGAAGAATTGGAGATCATGCTTGGCCTTCCACGCTATCAAAGGGGCGAAGAACTGACAATCTCCTACACAGTGGAACAAATTAACTCTTGGAGCATCTTGGCGTACATCACCACAAAGAAAAACAACCTCTACTCCATGACGAGTGGTATGCACGTCCACCTTCTTCCAATCGCACAGTGGATTACCTCTCAGTGCAAACGGAAGACCACGAACTACATCGCCATTGCCAAGGCAGCCACCATATGTATTTGCGGCGTCATACTCTTCCCAGAATCTGACGGTGCCATCTCTTTTGGCAACCTTAGCATCATTGACTCCATTTCTGAAGGTATGAAAATTGGGCAAGCTGTCTTGGGTTTTCTGTATGCCGGCCTGACTTCTGCAGCGCTCGGGGGTCCTTTCTATGGATCGGTCATCGCCCTCGAGCTATGGATGGGGATGCACATCCAATTCCGGACGGTGGAGGACCTGACCACGGAGTGCAAGACAATGCTGAACCACCCACTGCCATATGTGGGCGGACGACTTCACATGAGCACTCGGGCTTGGTGCATAACGGCTCAAGTGAAGGGCATACAAGCATGGCGCAAGTACCTCCGAAATATGACCGTGGCTGACTTGGACATGCGCCCCCGATTCATGCATGGCCAGATAATCCACCTCCCTCAACGTATCGGGCTCGCCTTGAGGCTGCTGGGCAATGGAGCGCTAGTTTCCTACAACCCAGACCGCTGCTATCTCCAATGTGGTGCGGCTCGCACGGTGGTTCCACTCCTCTCGCACTTCCCGCCCATTCAAGAGAGGAAGAGGGGCGATGAACAGAACGAGCGCGACATGCGTAGCGCCGTCGTCCACTAGGAGGGATGCGCGATGAGCGTGATTCATGCTGAGGTGGAGGAAGATGATGATGTGACCAAGGAATATGTTGAAGCTTTGAAGAAAATTCAGCCAGTGGCGAGAACCAATTGATTTGATCAGATTTGATTTGTAGACAAGATGGTAGCTAGGGAAGGACTTGTAGCATTTATTAGATTGTTATGGAGAATTAGAGCATGTAATGATTTGAAATTGAATGAATAAACAGAATTTCCTGCATGCGCACATGAGCTCTGTTGAAGACGCGACAGTCAGAGGTGTCGCCTTTATGTCGCGGCCAAGCGGGGCGTCGCGACTCTGTCGCGGCGGCCCAGAGGGGCGCGACATGAACGCGACCGCCCGCTGCGTCGCGTCAAGAACCGACTCATTCAAAAAAACAAACGGCCCTCTTCCTTCCCCCCTTTCTGGCTTTCAAAATCCCCAAACTCCCAAACCTTCAAATCTTCTTGCAATCCTTCGCCCTTAGCACTTCTCGACCCTCTCCTTGCCTCCAATCAACCCGAAGACGACATGGAAAGTGGGAAGAACACCGATGAGGGCTCGTCCCGGAGGAAGCGACAAGCGGAGCATCGGAGCTTTCGGCGACGGGCGGAGGATCCTGCAGTCGAGGAGGAAGCACCCGAGGTCGAGATGGCAGAGGAAGAGGAGGTGAATGCTCCAGTTATGAGCGTGGAAGAAGAACGGAAGAAACGGGCGAAGGCCATGAAAAGGGTAAGTAACTCATCCCTAAATCCTTGTATGAATGGAGAATGGTGGTAGACGGAGCCCCTGGAGGACAAATGTAGGGCGAAATGCCAAAGAAAAAGTGGAACAAACAAAGGAAGCTCCGGCTGATTTGGCCCTGATAACGCGTCAGACCGACCTGCCGCGACATGATGTCGCGTGGGGTGGGGCGTCGCGACAATGTCGCGGCGGTACTAGCCGACGCGACCTTATCGCGGCCTTGATAGGTGACGCGATAAGGTCACGGTGCCCCGCACCGACGAGACAAGGTCGCAGCCGCCATAGCTGCCGCGACTCCGTCTGAACACACAAAATAGGCTTTAACTGAACTTGAATGGGACTCCGAGAGATCGGGTAGAGGAGATGGGACTCCGAGAGATCCTTAGGATGGGGAGGATGAGGGTGGATCCGGCCCTTACTCAGGCTCTGCGGAGCAGATGGGATATAGAGGCGACTGCCTTTGCATTCCCATGGGGGCACATGATCCCCAGTCTGGAGGATGTGAGCCGGATCACAGCGCTCAGGGTTTACGGGCGACCGGTGAGCTGCTATACCTATCCCTACTACCATGAGTTAGCCGAGCAACTCCTAGACCTCCGGTAGAGCGTAGGTCCTCCCTAGTGCCTAGGGTAGCATTACAGGAGAGTCTGGGTTTGTATGAGGCAGGGAAGAATGCCGGGGAGAGTGAGGATGAGTACCTCGAGAGGCTATCCAGGGTCAGCCAAAGAGAGTTGGCGAGTGAGCCTGGGCAGCAGGCGGACTTGGACTTGTGCCGCTTTCTCGTTCTCTTTCTTGGTAGACTTTTGTTTGCCACGAGAGGCGACGCAGTCCACTGCCCCTTCCTGCCTTTGATGGAGGACCTAGGTGAGGTAGGGGGGTATGCATGGGGAGCAGCCTTTCTAGCGCACCAGTTTGACGGCTTGAGCACCTCGGAGCGGCAGACATCTACGAGCGGTTTCTACCCCTTTCTTCAGGTACACCTTCTCCTCTAACCCTTCTAGAATTAAACTGTATTTGCTTAAACTGCCATCTGACTTGTCTTTCATCTTGCAGGTTTGGGCCTATATACACCTCCCAGCCCTAGGGAGAGGGGATCTCACACGGCCGGGCCTCGTGCCCATTGCACGCCGTTGGGACTCTCGCCGAGACACCGGCCACCTTGCCGACCAGATGGAGTGCCTGCAGGAGGCCATTGACAGCTATCCTTACCTGGATGTAAGTACCATTAATCTTTTCCTTTGCATAAATTATCTGCTTGATTCAATTGCCTAATGACTGATCAAATTTGCCCCTTTTTGCAGGTGGTTTGGCAGCCATATCTGGGGGAGGGTGATGAGGGATAGCCTTGGTTAGCGCAGGCCCGCCCCTACTTCGGTAGGTCGGTGTGGTTGCATGCACTAAACCTTGTGCTACCTCTTCACCTGCACCTTTGTTAGCGCTCCCTCGGGCTTCGTTAGAGTGTCGTGGAGTTCCTCGTCCCGGACCGTTTCCGCTGGCCGGGTCGGAGCTTTGGGGGACTTCACGACACGACAGATTGGCGTGAGCGGGCGCGAGAGCAAATTGAAAACTGGGAGCACAAGGGCAAGGCGGTCAGATTAGACGCGACCACTGACGATGCCTACCTCCAGGCGTACGCCTTGAAGTATGGAGGAAAGGTATACAAGAGCGCCCGACACCAGGTAAAACTCCTAAACCACGGCTTAAAGAATTTGTATTTATGGATTAGAACTGATGATTTGGCAATGCATTACAGGTGGATGGAACTGGATAGATTGCATCGCTCCGAGCCCTGTTGCATTCGGCGATGCAGGATCAGGAGGCGGCACAGAGGCAGGCAGCAGAGCTGGTGAGTACCTCGTCCAATTTCAGCCTTTAATTTAACTCAAGCAGATTTTGGAAACTGACATGCCTTTTGTGCACAGCGGAGTGAGTTGGAGAGAGTGAGGGGCGCCGGAGCAGGCAGTGCTTCCTCCTCTCGGAGTGCAGGGGGCTCTCCATCGCTTCTGGAGGCCCGGCTGGCAGGGGCGGTGCTGAGAGCCGAGGAGGCTCAGAGGCACCTGGAGGAGCGGGTAAGTGTAAAATAATTTCTGGTTGATTATTTTTAGCAATTTGGTTATTGACTGATTTTTCGATGCAGGAGAGAGATTTGCAGCTCACCACAGAGCACGCGATGGATCTCCAGGGTCAGAGAGACTAGCTCCGAGGAGAGAGGGATCAGCTGCGCACCCGGGTAGAGGCGGCCGAGGCGCAGGTCGCGGAGGCGACGAGGGAGCTGGAGGCGTTGCGGGTACAGAGGCCGCCAAGAGACCAGGAGGAGATCATCCGGCTGCGCGCGGAGCTGCTGGCGCAGTAGACGTTGGCACGGAGCCTTCAGCAGATCGTGACGGACATAGGCCGTTTACGTAGCATGAGCCGGAGCGGTGCGAGCGTTAGCAGGGCGACCGGCGCCTCTGTCGGACAGTATTTGGCAGGTTCCTCCAGCAGGCGGAGGAATGAGGAGGAGGAGAGGTGCTAGCAGAGCGAGGGTAGTGCTCAGGACGGCAGAGGAGGTGGCGAGATGCTACCACCTCCAGACAGGCGGGAGGGATCTCGGGGAGAGTGACGGTGGATAGTGAGGAGACTTGTGAGCCACCTCCCCCTTATCTATGTACATATTGTTCATAGCTTAGTGCAGCTTTTACTTTCTTGTCAATATTTCTGATAAATGAATGGTTTGTGATTGACACGAGTGTGAGGCGAGTTTCAAACAAGCGAGAGAGACAGAGAGTTCTGATTGTGACGTTGTACTTGCTTTTGAAACGCCTGCTCTTGCATACACTTAGAAGAACAAGTTAGATCTGTTCTTAGGCGCAGCCCCTTGCACTAAAATGATAAAATCTAACTCCGTAACTGTCAAGGGGCTGAGCCTTATTAAATAGGCGAAAAGAAAATGAAAATAATGCATGCTAAAGGAAAGCGATATGTACAAAGTTTCTAATTAATTTTGGATTTTGAAATCTTTTGATTTTTTTGGGTTTTGAGGATCTTTTGATTTTTTGGATTTTGAGATTTTTTATTTTTTTTGTTTTGGGGATCTTTTGATTTTTTTTTTATTTTCGAGATTTTTTTGATTTTTTTGGTTTGGGGATCTTTTGATTTTTTTGGATTTGTGAGATTTTTTATTTATTTTATTTTTTTTTGAAATTCTTTTGATAATAACACTTCTTAATCTTGAGCGATTAGCTCTGAGTTGCCTCCATTCACTTTGGCGAATAAGGTTTATGCGCAACGCATATTCGTCTTAGGTTTGCTAAGATTTCTTGCCCCTGGATGTCAATGTTCCAACACAGACCAAGCGTAGGGATCCTTGGTCATTTAGGGAGGATAGAAGAATATAAATGTGATAAGTCTTAATCTCGGGGTCAGGGTTACTGGCTTGTAAAACTTGCAACGAGTATGCCACATGTGAGATTCATCTGTTGTCTAGGGACTTTAGGGCCATAGTATTTTCTTCTTTGATTGGGGCATGCGTCCGACCGGGCTCAAGGACGTCCCGCGGGGAACTGTACTGCCACTCTTTAACATGCCCCTACATTTCATCATTTCATCCTTTTATTTTTGTGCTATATATTTTTTTTCTCTTAGAACTGCCGTCCTTTTGGAGACTTCAAACACGTGGTTTACAATGTTGCATGTCTACAGACTAGCCTCCCCCTTGCCCTGGACCTCTCCGAGTAGGGAGAGAATTGACCTTTGCTTCCCTGAACAGGGCTAAGTGGGAACATCATATACAAAGGGGAATGACCTTAGGTCACCGTATGGTGTTTGTGGTTGAGCATAAATGTTATTTTGCCAGTAGGAGAGGAAGTGAGACACTTGGAAAATGGCTACCTGTCAATTGGTGTTGTTATCAAAAGACTGTTTATCAGGGGTAGAATCTTTTAAGATATAATCCATTCCATGGGTGAGAGAGTTCATCGCCATCGGCATTAACCAGCCTATACGCGTTCCCCGGGTACACCTCTTTAACGACGTACGACCCTTCTCAGTTTGCTGACAATTTTGACCTTGGACCTCTAGGTTTTATGAAAATACGCTTCAAAACCATGTCTCCTTCTTCAAATTTGCACTCAATCACTTTCTTTTGAAAAGATCTTGAGAGTCTATTTTGATATGAAAGCACATGATCGGCTGCAGCTAGACGCCATTCGTCTAAGAGTTCTAGTGTGTAAGCAACGCCCCTCCCGATGTCATCAGGATTAAGTTCCTTGTCTAACTGAATTCTCAGTGAAGGGATGAGGATTCATGTGGACATACCGCTTCCATTCCGTATGTAAGTGAGAAAGGAGTTTGCCCCGTGGGCGTTCGTACGGAGGTGCGGTAGGCCCACAAGCCTCAATTAGCTTTTCTGGCCAATCAGCGAATTTATTAGACTCACAAGTTTTCTTCAGAATTTTTAAAAGTGTTTTGTTTGTGGCTTCGACCTGGCCGTTGCCCTGGGATAATACGGAGACGAATGATGCAAGGAAATAGAGTTTCTTACATAGATCTTGAAGCTCTTGGGATATGAATCTGGGGTCCATTGTCGGTGACGAGGCTGCTGGTACTCCAAACCGTGCAATGATGTTCTTCATGATGAATCTACACACGGTCGAACCTTTGATTTCTGCAAATGCTTCTGCTTCGGCCCACTTGGTGAAATACTCAGTAGCAGTGAGGATGAAGGATTTTTGTTTTATCTGAGCATTAGGATCACCAAGGGCCCGATGATATCAAAGGCCCACATGGAGAAAGGCCAAGGAGAAGATAGCGGATGCAAAGAGGAAGAGGGAGCATGGATTTTATCAGCATGGATTTGGCATTGACACCTACGAACGTATGCGGCACAGTCCTCTTCTAAGGTTGGCCAGTAGTAGCCTTGCCTAAGGATCTTTTGGCTAACATCTGACCATTCACATGCCCTCCGCATTCACCGGAATGGGATCCTTCCACTATTTCCAAGCCTCTTCATCTGTCACACATCTAAGGAGCATTCCATTTAGAGCGCGTCTGTAAATAACTTCACCAATGAGGGTACACTTAATGCTGCTCTATGGATAGCTCGCCTATCTTCTGCTTCAGCTTCTTCTGGGAGGGTACCGTCTCTGCAAATTGTTCAATCTCATAGTACCACGGCCTCTCTTCTTCCATCAATTCTCCAAATTCAACAAGCAATAAACTCCTTCACTCTCTTCTCTGCCTTCAGAACTAGAGAGCTCCTAAGGTTTAAGAACCAGGATCCTGAGTTGAGGGAGCTTCTAACCTCTGAATAGTGATAGTTTCAGCATTACGGTTGAGAGGGAAGGAGAGAGATGAAGCTCACGATGCCAGAGCATCGGCCAGAATGTTATGAGAGTGAGGAGTATGGATGTAGATGAGTTGACGGAATTGCTTGGCTAGGAGCGTGACTAGATCTTGATAGGGCTTGAGTTTGGGGTCATGGATGCGATAGGTAGAAAGGACTTGCCGAAGGACGAGTTGAGAATCTCCTATGATCTTAAGATGACGCGCGCCTAAGAGATAGGCGAGCTTAAGACCGGTAAAGAGAGCCTCGTACTCGGAGATATTGTTGGTGGCATAGAATAGGAGTTGATAAGCCAAAGGAATGGTGACCCCTTCTGGGGTGAGCAAGACAGCACCTATGCCCCGTCCCCTAGAATTGAGAGCTCCATCGAAGTGGAGTGACCAGAAGGGATCATGAGAGACAAGTGATAGGTTTTCATCGGGGAATTCCTCTTGAACCGTATCACTATGAGGAAGAGGGAGGTGAGCAAGGTGCTCAGCAATGGCATACCCCTTATGGCTTTTGAACAATAAAGAGATATCAAACTGAGAGAGGAAACTTTGCCAGCGTGCCAATCTGTCGGCAAGGACTGGCGTTTCTAGGATATACTAATAGGGTCCATTCTAGAAATCAAACTCACCTTATGAGCTAGGAGGTAGTGCTTCAATTTCTGCACTACCCAGACTAGCGCTGCACATGTTTTCTCCATTGTGGTGTGTTTGAGCTCGGAAGGATTGAAGAGCCTAGACAGGTAGTAGACTGCCCTTTCTTTGCCGGATTCGTCATGCTGAGCAAGGACAGCTCCTAGGGAGTCCTCAATGTTGACAGATATAGGATTAAGGGTTTCCCAGGATAGGTGCCTGAAGCACGGGCGGATTCATAGGATAACTTGAGCTCATCGAAGGCCTCCTAGAACTTATCATTCCATTCAAAATTGACTCCTCCTCTCAACAGTTCGTAGAAGGGACGACATCTCTGAGAGTGCTGAGATATGAATCTCCTTAGGAACTGAAGCCGACCAATCAAACCTTGAAGCTCAGATATGTTCTTGGGAGGAGGCATTTCATTTATTGCCTTAGCCTTGTATGGGTCTATTTGAATCCCCCGTTTACTAACTATGAAGCCTAGCAATTTTCCTGAGGAAACTCTAAACACGCACTTCTTTAGATTCATCTTCAATTGATATTCTTGTGCGCGACGGAATACTTTGGCAAGCACGGAGGAATGCTCTCTTCGGGTCCGCGACTTCACCACGATATCATCCACGTAAACCTCAACATCAATATGTATCATGTCGTGGAAGATAGCTAACATTGCTCTTTGATAAGTGGCGCCGGAATTCTTCAGTCCGAACGGCATGACCACATAGCAATATGTTCCCCATGGGGTGGTGAAGGAGGTCTTTTCTTGATCCTCCTGGGCTAGACGAATTTGATTATAGCCGGAATACCCATCCATGAATGATAGAGTTTCGAACCTTGCTGTATTATCAATTAGAACGTCCAAGTGAGGTAAGGGGAAATCATCTTTAGGACATGCCTTATTTAAGTCCCGCAAGTCTATGCAGATATGCACTCTTCCGTCCTTCTTCATCACCGGGACAATGTTCGCCACCCACAAAGGATAGAGGACTACACGGATGAACTTGGCTTTGTGTAGCTTATCAATGTCCTCTTTCATCTTCAAGTCGATGTGGGGGAGGAACCTTCTTAACTTTTGTTTAACGGCAACTGCCCCAGGCTTCAAAATTAATCTATGCTCCACCAAATCAGGGTCAATGCCGGACATGTCATCGTAGGACCAGGAATGAATTTTTAAATTCCCTCAATATTTCTATGAGTGCTTCTTCTTCTTCGGGAGGGAGGCCGGAAGCTATGGTTGAAAGCCTGGGGTCCTCTTCAGTTCCCACGTTTACCTCTTTAGTAGGTTCATCGACTGCTAAGGTAGGTTCATCGAATCTCCTCATGCTACTAGCATAATAGCAGCTCAGCAGCATCTTCTATCTCACAATCATTCTCATCTAATGGGTCCTCTTCGGCTACAATTTCATATATCCCAAAGCCATCGTCTAGTCCTTCCTCTATAGGTATCTCCTCTAAGTTCAGAACCACTGCTTTGTGGACGAATTCTTCGACAGCTAGAAGAGCGCCACCCCTTTGAAATAAGTCTAAGAGATATCTACGGGGTATGCCACTATTCTTCTTTTCCTAGACGGGGACAAGGACTTACTAGAACCTACCCCTGATTTTAAGCTGGATTTGATATTTACAGGAGGCTCTGGAGAAGCGTCCAGAGGTTTATTGGAATGGAAAACAAAGGGTGCGGCAGGGCCGCAAAGGTCCTCCGATGGGATTGGAGGATGGAGCGGGGCAGCCAAGCTCAGGGTGCCGGCAACAGCATCAGGGTGTAGGGGAGCAGAAGGCCCCTCACCCGAATCGCCCGAAATGGCCATGTCTGGCCACCAGGTGATGGCGTGTATTGAGGGAATGAAGGACGACGATCACCGCCGGGGAGCAGATGTGATGGGGATCGCCATTGAGAACAGGAGAAAGTAGGGAGGTGACAGGGATCGCCGTCGGGAGCAGGAGGAAGCATGGAGGTGACGGGGATCGCTGTCAGGAGCAGGAGCAGGAGGGAGGTGACGGGGATCGCCATCGGGAGCAGGAGTAGGAGGGAGGTGACGGATCACCGTCGGGAGTAGGAGCAGGAGGAAGGTGACGGGGATCGCCATCAGGAGAGGAGCAGGAGCAGGAGGGAGGTGACGGGGATCGCCGTCGGGAGCAGGAGCAGGAGGGAGGTGACGGGGATCGCCGTCAGGAGCAGGAAGACACACATTTTTCTTTTCTTTTTTTAAGGAAACATTAAACTAACTCGGGAGGCTTCGGGAGAAGGACAGAACCGAGACATTAAAGAGGATGGTGAAGAGGGTTGAAGGGCGGAGTAACGCTTCTACAGCATCGGGGGAGAATTGGAGAATGAGGGGAGGAGATAAGGGAATGGAATTAAAATTATGGACAAAGATGGATGAAACGAAGTGACTGAAAGATCGGGATAACCCTGGCCAGAGCTCCCTGTTGATTTGGTTGAACTACAATTTCGATTTCCTCACCAAATCCAAGCAACTGTCGCTTGTGGGTGGTGTTGTTTGGGGACTGACATGTGCTGATTGAGACACGTCCTCCTCGACAAATAGGCGGCTGGCGGCTGAAATGAGATCATCCAATTCTGGCTCCTCTGCCTCTGCTTCAGATTTTTTAAATAACAAGCTGACTGCTGAAATTAGGTCTTCGAGATCTTGTGCTTCTGGGTCTGTCTCGGCCCTCTTCTTCTTGCCAGGACGCTGAGCTTCCAGAACATGATATGACGAACTTGGAACTTCTTTCACCATAGTGTTATATCCTGGCTGTACAGGCCCCCTAACAAAGTGATCATAAAGTGTCCAAGTAAGGGGCCCCTGATCTGACTGCGAGGTAGATGATAATGCTGCGCATATTGTATATCCTAGGCCATGTTTTGTAGACTTTCTTGTGCCAGTGACCGCTTTGACCCTACCTTGGAGGTGAGTACCTAACCCTTTCTCGGTCTGGTACCCGATCCTGAACATGATATCCCATTCATTCGCATTTGTTGACCCATCCTTCTTAACTGCTGCCACTGATGAGGATACAATTGGGCGATTGGAGGACACGGTATAGGCCCACGGATAGGTCACGTCAGGTATAGAAATGACGGGTTTGTTGGATGGCAAGACTGAGGGATAAACTCTCTCAACGGCTTCCACTGTATGTGTCGTTGTTACACTTTTCACCTGACAATCCGCCCTGGAAGGGGAATTTCAGACACTGGTGTGCTGTAGATGGCACTGCCTCTAATGATTAATCCATGGGCGCCCTAAGATGCCTTGTAGGTATGATCAATGTTCAATACATAGAACTCCACAGACATTACGAGGGGACCCAACTCTGCTTGTAAAGTGATGACTCCATGGCAAGCACGTCGCGAATTGTCATACGCAGCGATGGTGGTAGGCGTGGGCTGCAGTTGACATTCTGATATGTTGCATGCTCTAAGGGTGCTTGAAGGACAAACATTAATAGAAGCTCACGTGTCCACTAGAGCTGCATCGATGGCCACTTTGTTTATGGTGAGTGTCACACATAAGGGTATTTTTCTAGCTTCTAGGGCAGCCAACTCACCATCAGAGAAAGTAATAGTGGGTCTTTGTTCACAATTGAGAGTACTGAAGGCAGGTTGTCCGGATTCATGTCTTCGCTGACCATGACTCTTTGCAAAAAGGCCCTTAGGGCGTCCTGATGAGTCTGCGACCTCTTAATGAGCTCTAATATGGAAATCTTGGTGGGGGTCTGATCCAGATGTTTCATGATGTCATATTGGGTCCCCGGGACCAGATCAATCTCTTTTATATCTTGTTGCTGCTGATTGCTAGACTGTTGGGCCGGTTGACTTGGCATAGTCATGGATGCATTGAGGTACATCCGGTGGAACATTTGCCTACTCCGGAGGGCAAGGTTATGGTGGAGTGGAGGGGTAGTGGTGCCAAGGATAGAAGGGTTGGCTAGTAATGGTGCTGGCGTGGGTGAGAAAGAGATGTTGCTGGGTGGAGGGATAATGGGTGATATGTCAGGGGAATAGGATGGCGAGGTGATGGTGGCAACGTGGGGTGTGAAGGAGGGAGGCATGGTGGATGTGGGCACGGGGGTAGTGGGCGTAACGTGGGAAATAACCAAAAGCTGGCCTACCTCATGCTCGTCATCGAAGGCCCACTGAGTTTCTGGTGGTGGATGGTGGATGACGGGGTTAACATGTGCGGGTGGAGGAGGTGGCGGAGCTGGTTGGGGGTTCGGAGCAGGCTGATGTTGTGGCATGGGGTTACGGATTATGCCCAGGTCATTCGCCAGCTGCTGCGGCTTCTGTTGTTGTTGTTGCTGGTGATATTGCTACTGGAAGGGCTGGTACTGCTGTTGTTGCGGTTGTGTTGTGTTGTTGCTGCTGCGGCTGCTGTCGCCTTGTTGTTGCTGTTGTTACCTCTGACCCTGTTGGTCCCTCAGAGTTGGATTAATCTTTTCATCTCTGCCCAAACAATCAGGTTCTGCCCATGGAGGTCATATATCATGTCCCTGAATTGGAAGCAATCGAACACATTATGGCCCGGATGACGGTGATAGACGCAGTACTTTGTTTGATCGGCCGGCATATTCCAATTTGCCTTCTCCGAAGGGAGTCTTAGGGCATTTAGGGACATGAGGGCTGTAAAGACATCAGCTAGAGACTCGGGCAATGGAGGGTATTGGGCTCTCTTGGGTCCATTGGGCTTCCTGGGGGCGTAGCCATTTTGAGGTGGAGGGACTTGGGAGTATTGGCGCTGATCTTGGGGAGGATTTTGTCCTTGGGGAGGTGGCTGTCTATTGTTGTTGTTGTTCCATGGCTATTGGGCTTGTTGGGTATAGGGGGACCTACCTACTGCGCCTTGGGGGTTGCTAACTGCACCTACTTGTTCATTGGTTTGGATCCCCTTGGTGATGGGCCTTGCGGCTTCTTGGCATAACAGGCTTTAGGGGTCTCAAACATGGAATGTATAGGCGAGTCCTTAAGTTGGGTTGGATGAAACGGGCTTGGCTATATAGCTGGTGCATGGTAGAAATGTCGTTCATCACCAAAATAGCTCGGTAGGTTGGAGGGCATGGAAATCAACAATTTCCCTTTTTCTCCTCAGGCATCGGGCAACGGAACTTGGCGGCCAGTGAACGCCACCGGTCCACATAAGTGGAGAACTCCTCTTCGGGCTTCATTTTCTCAGCCACCAGATCTACAAAAGAATATTCGGGTCCTACCCGATCCTGGAATTGCTGCAGAAATCTTTCTTGGACAATCTGAAATCCTCCTCTCCTCGGAGGGTAGGAAATAAAACCATTCTAAAGTTGGACCATCTAGAGTCTTTCTGAACAAGTATGCCATGAGATGGCGGTCATATTGTGGGGTGCTGATTCATAGACGAAATCCTTTAGATGAACATAAGGGTCCCCTACCTAGAATATCGCCAAATAACAGGGAGCTCTGACTGGGGTGGTACCGGCCGGGTACTGGAAGGATGGGAGGGCAAGTCAGCTACCTTCCGCGGATCGATTTGTCTCCCGAGGTCATGAAGCTCCTTCTTCATGCTTGTCCACTCCGCAAAGAAGTCGAAAGGAGACTGGACTTGATGGCAATGATAGAAACCAGGGAGCGAGGCAGCTCGATGAGTGTGACCTTTCGCGAGGGAGGAGAGCTGGTAGGGCCGTTATAGTATGTGGTTGGAGGGGATCGAGGCCGAACATCTCGTGGGGAAGGTAGCTTGGTTTGAAAAATGGATAGTTCAGGGCGGAGGGGGGTGTAGGATCTGCCCCAGACGAGGAAGGAGGGGGTGCTGAAGCGACGTGGGCGGCGGAGTCCATTGGCCAACGACTGAGTTATGAGAGCAGTGGAGACAACAATGAATTCTCGAACTTGTTCTGAAGTCAGATGAGGGAGTAGCTGATGAATTGCGAATGGGGGTCATCTCCCTTCGGAGGGGAGGAGGACGAGATTGACCCCCAACGATGAGAGGAGACTGAACATGGGCTGGAAGTACGGCCGAATTGGATTGGGCCACATCCTCAAGGAGCCGATAGGCAAGGTATCATCGGCTAAGGACATGGAATTGGTCCATATCGAACAAAGGATTTGATAAAGCACAAGGATGGGAGGGGACTGACTCGATCTCCCTAAGCAGCAATGCATGCACCTCCCCAACCAATTTGGGAAGGTGATACAAACACACCTAAACTCTAACACAACAAGAAAGACTGAGATGAGGAGGGGTAGATCAAAGCACTTAAGTTGTCATGCTTAAAGCGCAAATTTCTTAAGGTTTGAACTTGACCTTTTAAATGAATTGATTAAAGAGATGTCACTCGGTCAAGCGGTCCCTAATAGGAATGGACTCAAGTGCTCCGGTACGGCTAAGGGTGGTGCACACTCACACACGAGGATGGCTCAAATTAAAGGGTGCGACGGGTACAACTGGCCCGGTGAACAGAAACATGCGCACGACCACGAGGACTTACAGAGGTCCTCGGAGGGTGGGTCCGAGTCAGCCTACGAGTGCTCGTAGGTGAGAGGACTCACTCATCCAAGGGGGAACATAATCAAATTGGATGAGTGGCGTATGCAAGGGACTAAGAAGCCCAAAATGTATGCAAGGATGAAGATAAGGAGCAAACAGGGTGACAAAACAAGTCCTCGGGCAGAGTCGCGACGGCCAGGTACACCGCGACCCTATCGCGACAGTGCGGGCTATCGCGATAATGACAGAGGCCCAAAAACACAACAAGTCACCAATTCAACTCAAACAGACTACCCTACCAAAATGAGAAACAACAAAAGGCACTATGTGACGGCCCTCATTATACGGATACGGTTATACCAACCCACGTCGGTATAACAAGTGCTGCCCAGTGGGACATTTACCCAAACGATACATACAACTGAGATACACGCGAATATACAACAGAGTAGTGAAGTAAAAGAGAACTTCTCCATTCATTCATCATCCACAAACCATACATGATTTTTCGCAATTACAATAAGGAACAAGAGTTCACATAATTTAAATAGCTGAAATAGAATTACAAAATTCCACATAATACATTCCTTTCATGATAATTCTAATACAATGTTTCAAGTACATACTATGAAGTACACAATCACAAGGAAGCTCAAAGACTAGCTACTCTCCGCGCTCGGAGTCCGTCTCTGCTGCCTCTCCAAAGATACTGTGTCACCAACTATACTGTACGCCGAAGCAAGGAGGTGAGTGTGACGACCCAACCAGCAAACGGCCACAAAACCGTGCCCAGGTGGACACCAGGAAGGTCACCCATCCTGGGACTACTTCCAACTGAGCACGCTTAACTTCAGAGTTCTTTTCCTACTCGAGCTCTGAAAATGACTAGTCCGAGTTGTGGTAGTCTGCTGATTTAGTCCATTTAACATATTATTATATGGGGTATTACAATCTACCCCCTTATATAAGCGACGTCCTCGTCGCTGCTCACACATAGCACACAATCAACCCCAGGCAGGCAGGATTCTAGAGGTGGCCCCCACAGGTTCAAGAGGTGGCTCCCTATGTAGCATTTTGCGTCATTATGGCTTCAAGAGGTGGCTCCCATAGCATAGCACTTTGTCCTGTGTGGCACTTAGTTCCTACACTTCCGGCTGGGTAAGGCTCTGATACCATTGTGATGACCCAACCAGCAAATTGGCCCAACAACCGTGCCAGTGGTAGACTTCCCAGGAAGGTCACCATCCTGGGACTACTCCCAACTGAGCACGCTTAACTTCAGAGTTCTTTTCTACTCAAGCTCTGAAAATGACTAGTCCGAGTTTTGGTAGTCTGCTGATTTAGTCCATTTAACATATTTCTTATATGGGGTATTACAGTGAGTCCAAGGACTCAGCAAAGCAACACTACTCATGATGTACACTTAGAAGTCCTAGTGGTTTCTACATGCACATTACAATTAGCAACACATAGCATGCTAGTCATTTCAAGTTTTCAACCTATCATGAACATTTTTCAATTTTATACATAACTCATGCTTTCAGATTTCTAAAATAAAATTCACCTATCACATGGTCTCTATTCAATTTACTCATGGAACTTTAATCTTTAAAGAATCAACCATAAGAGCTATCAACATGAACAATTTACATGCACGAAAGGTAATGCAACTAGCATGGGTTTTACACATTTTGAAACACATACATGAACCTTTTCACATGCTTTAGGTTGCTGATTTCATATAGTTTCATCGCTGAAAACCTATACATGAGAGCTACAATAACGCATAAAACATATCATCATGCTATTTGCACACATATTCATTAGTTGTCCCTAACATGGACTCTAAACATTTTTGCACAAATAAACATAAGAATAATAACATGCATTTTCTGAATTCACATGGTTTCAGATTTAGTCTCACATGGTTTTCACTAACACATTTTCACATCTTTTGGTTCACATTTTCATTCACACAAGTTTTCTCTTTCACATGGTTCACTTTACACATACACACTCACATGTAACTTACACATTTACACATGGTCACATACACATTTCACATTACACTTTACACATTTTTAGGTGCCGTGACACATAGTCCAAACCACCAAAGAAGGACATATACACATCACATTACACATAGACGCCATCTAGGCATTCCAATGGCGACTCTTGAACTGCGCAGACCGAGAGAACAAGTCTCCACCCTAACTAGTGGTACTTGTCCACCTCCAGGATTTCCCCCTAATGCCCTTAGGGTCACTTAACACAATGAACTTTCTCAGGGGGACTTTTCCCTGATACAGCTCCACTGCCCTCTACGGAAGCAGTGTCACATTGGCACAGTTACACATTTAAATTTTTACCGTTTTACACTTGGTTTTACACATAACACTTCATCTCATTCACTTTCTCACTCACATGAATACCTCTATTTTTCCTAACATGGTACTACAGAATTTCAAGGTTTAACATACAGTAAACACACTAATCATGCTGGGTTTAAGCAAAATCCAATCACATTATGATCATATGCACGAATTATCATATCTCACAAGAAAACACATAACTTTTTATTTACTGATCCAAAAGATCTGAAATTTTAACCACATGCTGTTTTCGGGTTCAAGGTCATACCCTCAAATTTTCAGATTTTTCTGAGCTAAATAAGATTTACAAAAAATAAAACGCCTAATTAGCACGCTATGAACAACTTAAATTAACATGGGTCTAACACATTTTGCAAATTGGCCACTTGCTGTTTATACATAAGCTAATCACATATGCATGAACTGAGAATATAAAATTTCCCTAATTCACACATATATGGATTGAACGCTATAAATCATTATTGCATGCTTCTATTTCCTCGAATCGAGCTTAATTACAAATTCCACAAGCATGGATAATTTACCAAAATTTGCAAACACATATGCCAACCCACTGATCTTCATGATTAGACTAAACCATGGCATTCATACACATTCTAATCAGGAAACTAAATTTGTAAAATCAACACTTCATGCTCACAAGTTTAAGGAACACTATTTCCCACATCCACCAACACACACCACATTCATCCACACACCACAATGCACAATATACATAGAGTGTAAGGTTTACCATATATCCTCATCACGTAAAACATACCGAAATTAATGCATAAGAAGGATAGAACAACTCACTGTTTTGTCTAGAAGAACTCGACGGCGGTCTCTGGCCGCTGACTCAGGGTCAGCGGCATGGTCGATGGACGCCAAGCTCATCACAGGCGTCCAGGGACCTTGCCGTCTAACCAGGTCTGTGTAAAAACACAGACCCGAGCTCTGAATCTTGGGTGAATTGGAGGGTCTAGGACTCGAGGAAAATTCCATAAAAATCACAAAACCAACCTAGACTCATAAGGGGACATCAAGGATAGGTCACTTGCCTTTCAAAAATTCTTCTAAGGGATTTAAAGGCTTGGTGAAGACCTCCTTGGGCAGTCCCAAGAAGTTGCAGAAGTGCCTCCAAACGATCTCTCCTCCGGGCTCCTGGATGATCTCCAGGCTGAGTGGATGTCGGGGAAGCCTTCCTCGTTGGTCCAGCAACCTCCTTGCAGCAGGGGGACGCCGGATCAAGGTCCAAGGGGTCGGATTTGAGGGTTCTAAAATGGGTTTTTCTCACAGGCTTCTCTAGGGTTTTTCTCTCCTCTATTTCTCCTCTTGCAAGGTGAAGTGAGAAGTGGGAGAGACCAAATTCGGGTTCAGACCTAATGAGAGCCCCTCACCCACTCACCATACCAATTTGACAGCCTTAGAGCTATTGGGGGACATCCCCAATGGTTGTCATACCTTGTTTCAGAAGCTTGCAGCTCTGCTGCGCATGCAGGCCAGAGAAGTTGGCGTCCATATCGCTGGACGCCGGAGTTAGTGTTAGCGTCCATGTCTGGACACTGACACCAGCTCAACGGCCTGGGCTTGACGCCAAGGTGGCCTTCGGCCAGAACCCTAATTATGCAGAAAACCATGCATACCAAGCTTATATACATGCAATATGTACATGGTATTGTATCCATACTATCATCACGCAATACATACATTATTTATGTTTAATATAAACACATGTACATGTAATTATACTAATTTAATGCGTACGTAAATATGTACATACATACACAAGCACAAATATTCACACATAATTGCAATAATGCGACGGAAATTAGAGGGCCTTACACACTAAATCAGTACAACATAGGTCAGGAAACACAGAGAAACCACTTCATGGATAAAAACAATAACATGCAAAGAGAACCTGATAACGCGTTGTTGTGCCAAGACGCGACCTGTTTGCGTCCTCTCCGGCTGTCGCGACAGGAACCGAAAACTTACAAATGAAAATCAAAGGAAAATCTGCACCTTGACAGGATTCTAACAGACAGAAACACAAGGATACATGATATAGGCAATGGAACAAGGATGCATGATCTCATAGGCATTGGATAGAGAGGGCATGGGGAATAACAAGCACTGACCTGAGAACGCGTCTCCCCTTTGCGATGCGAACATGTCGCGTCACCGCGATCTGTCGCGACAATGACAGAGCAAAAAAAAAAATGTAGGAAGCAAAGAAAAAAGACTAACAGGGAACTAAAGTGACAAACCAAAAGGAAACATGGCAAGCACATAGTCAAAAATCCACGAGGGTGGCAGTGAAGGTCCCACCGTGATCGCCAAAAGGTGTAATCACAGGGATTGGGCTCCCCTCGACACAGACATGGATACTAAGACTAGTAGCATGAAAACATGGATGTGATCGCCACCTAGCAAGTCGCCTAAGAATAGAAATGAGATAATGGCTGACTTAAAGTAGGAAAGGAAAAGAGAACAAAAAACGAACCTGGTGTCGCGGTCGCCATGGGCGCCGCGATAGACTGATGTCACGTCAGTACACACTGACGCGTATCAGCTCGCGTAACCCTCCTCCGTCGCGTTCTCTGAATACGGGAGATATTGGGTATGGACCTTCTTCTCATCCTCCAGCCGGCTAGAGAACTTGAGCTTCTCGTGGATTTCACTTGTTTGCCTGCCAACCAAAGAAAATCACAAAGAAAACACCCTATTAGAATATGTTAAGCATAGTATCTGTTCTAAAGATGAAAGAAAGTGGAGAATCATGGTGGGAACGCACCTGGGGTGGTTTTAAACCCCTTTGGGTGTGGGAAAAAGTGGGTGGATAGTGAATGTGCTCTTTCAATGAATAACATAAAAATGCATGTAGAATTAGGAGGAAGGAAGGAAGAAGAAGATGAGCCCCATTGGGGGCGACTCCCTGGCATGGGTACAGCTCCGAAGATGTGAAAATGCTCCAAGAGATTGTTGGGGTCGCCCTCTTCACGTTCCGTGCTCCGTTGATGGTGAAAAGAGTAGCTTTTGTGGAGTGGAATGTGAAAGGAAATGGTAAAAATGAGTGACTGTGATGCTAAGTATGGGTGAGAGGGAATTTCGGCAGCCCTTCGAGGTGGTAATTAAGGCTCTCCTTGTCCTTGAGGAGGGGCCTTGTTTTTATAGAGCTTGGAATGAGAATAAATGACATTATCTCATAAAAAAGGTTCAGAAATTAAAAATGGAAGATAAAGCTTCATCAAAAACGGATATAGAGTCCTTAGCAACCCTTAGGAGAGTCCCTAGGGCTGGAATCCCACCCCAAAGGGTAGAGATAATCCCTAGGATTAAGTCAAGTTTATAGGAGGATAAATAGGGGGCAGTTATGGAGGCCAAAGGACTCGGCCATTGTCGCGACGTATCGTAGGACCGCGACTAAGACGCGACGGCGCGGGTTGACGCGACGGCGCGGGTTGACGCGACAGCATTACTCACATGCATGGATAATGCATGGGCTGTCGCGGCTGCCAGAACCGTCGTGACTAGAGACGCGGCGCCACGCGGCGTCGTGACAATAAATCTGAATTATTTAAGAATTATCACCCAACCACATGATAAGATAAGAGTTATTATGCTCCAAGGACTCTCTCAAGTGATAAATTGTGGGATTTCAAGGCATTTTAATGGCTTAATGAGCTCAAAACAAGGCAAATGATGGGCTCAAGGTGAGTGACCAATTAGGGGCCCACTAAGATAACAAGAAATGTGGTTCAACCCATTAGTCATAATCGGGTGTCTACAAGGAGCATCTAGCTCAGCAACAACAGGGGTGTGCAATGTGCCTTATGAAGCTTGATTCGTAAATTGATGTGGCATTCCACTAAAAACATCGCGGGCTTCCTTGTTCTTGTCTGTAGGAGTTGAAGAAGAGGGCTGTCCAACAGTGACAACCTTGCTCTTGTCAGTTCTAAGAATGGGGAGCCAGGCTTTCTTGCTGTCGAACTGATGGGCAGAAGAGCTGCCAATGATGGGTTACTGATCACGTGGTGGGTGTTTCTTGCACTTGGTATGCAAGTGTCCTAGGCATTTGTAGGATGAGCAATACAGTGGGGGCTGGTGGAAAACCAGAGGTTGCCAGAAGCCATTTGATCCCATGACAATCCAGATCCGACTCGGGAGTTGCTTGGAGATGTCCAGCTCGACATTAACATGAGCGGCATGGGTGCGCATTAAGCTGATGGAGTTCTTGTCCAGTTTCAGAACTGGACCAAGGCTGCCCACAATAGATCGAAGCATGGCTTCATTATAGAAATAAGCTGGGAGTCCTGGGAGCTCCAACCAAACCGGTACAATGGGGGAGTCCTCCTCTGGTGAGAAGTTGATGGACCATTTGCAGAACTTGAAGGGGCGCCCTTGGATATCGACTGATTCCTTCAAGGGCACCTAGAGGTAATCTTCCTTATGCACAAACCTGATCAACAAGTGGCGGTTGTCCAGGGCACTGAGGGCGAAGTCTTGCTGGAGGGAGAATCTCTGTGCCATGTGTGTTCTGATTTCCTGGAAGGTAGGCCGTCCCAGGGGGGTGCGGGCAATGATGGAGAGCTCCAGTGGAGAGCAGGAAAGCTTGATCTCCTCGCTGGTGAAGAAGGCTGTGGGCTCCCCCAGATCGGTACTAGCAGGAGGATGGACGGTTAGGGGGAGTACCTTCGGGTGAGGGGGCCCAGCACAGCATGTGCGAAGGACCTAGCAGCTACAGCAGGAGGAGGAGTTCCATTCGAATCAGCAGTTCTGCAGGTTGACGGAAGGGCTTGCCCTTGAACAGGGACCAGTGAAGGAGAAGAAACACCATTTGTAGTAGTGGGAGCACCGGCAGCACCAGATGTGGCAGCAGGACAGCTGCCAGCAGCATATCGCCCTAGGGCAGGGAGTGGCCCAGCAATAGGGAAGTGTTGACCACTTGGCCCAGGAGGAAGATGGGGGAAGGCGCTCATTCTTGCAAAGGCTACAGGATCTGTCAGTATGCCATGGCCCAAAGCTGCAGCAGGAACAACATCACCATGTCCTCCACTGTAGCATTTTGCATCACTGTAGTAGTTTGCCCCATGGGTAGATCCGAGTGGAGGCCAGTCTGCAATAGCATCGGAATGGAGAGCAGCAAGAGGGGTGGTTGGGGAGGGTCCCCCTTCCCACCGAGGAGCAGTCATGGCTGGCCCCCCCCTTCCCACAGGAGAAGAGGGCCACTAGGAGGAAGGACTGGTGACAGTGGAAAACCCTAAATCCGCTGCTAGGGCAAGTGTCAAAGGAAAAAGAATGGCTCTTGAGATCCCTTTACTCACCAGGAGGCCACATCAGAGGTAGAGGAAGAAGAAATTGAAGATCAATCTGAAGCCCTTAGTTGCTAGACTGGATGAACAAGGACAGATTTTATGCTATGTGCAGTCTGATTTATCATCAATCTTCTTGAGCTAGAGCACTGCGACTAAGGAGGTGGGCATGATTAGAAATGCTTTTCGTTGGGTGAGAAGTGAGCTCCTCAGCATTAAGGAGTCTATAACAACCATTTCCGATATTTTGAGGTGCAACCTCCTCCTGAAAATCCTGCACATGTCAGTAGCTCAAGGCCATCTGGGCCAAGTCAAGAAAATGTTGGGCCATCAGGGCCAAAGGAATGGGTTGTTTGAAGGTGGGAGGTGCTGGAGGTGCAGTGGAGGATGATGGTGGAGAAGGAGGGGCTGGAGTTGGAAGAGGAGAAGGAGCAGGGGGCTCTGGAGCTACAGCTTGCTCTTCTACTCTGACAGGCTCAGCCACTAAATCCATTGGCCCTGATGGCCTACGGATATCCCCAACTGGCCCTGATGGCCCAGACTCCACAGCCTCACCTGACCCTGCTACTGCCACTTCTTCAACAGTGCTTAGCCCTGATGGCCGACCTTCATCAACAACTGATGGCTCTGAAGGCCCAGAGTGCTCTGGCTCCTTTGCCCGTGATGGCCCAACATTTTCTTGACTTGGCCCAGATGGCCTTGAGCTGCTGACAGGTGCAGGATTTGTAGGAGGAGGTTGCACCTTCAAAATATCGGAAATGGCTGTTATATACTCCTTAATTCTGAGGAGCTCACTTCTCACCCAACGAAAAGCATTTCTAATCATGCCCACCTCCTTAGTCGCAGTGCTCTAGCTCAAGAAGATTTATGATATATCAGACTGCACATTGCATAAAATCTTTCCTTGTTCATCTAGTCTAGCAACTAATGGCTTCATATTGATCTTCAATTTCTTCTTCCTCTGCCTGTGATGTGGCCTACTGGTGAGTAAAGAGATCTCAGGAGCCATTCCTTTTCCTTTGACATTTTCCCTAGCAGCGGGCTCCACATTATCAACATTTGCATTTTCTTCTTCTGAATCAGAAGGGCTTGTCAAGACTCCTTCTCGAAACTGATCTTCCATAGGGGCACTAGAAGTGTGCTCTCCCTGAGATTGAGTTTCCTTCTCAACAGATTGCTCCCCCTGAATAGGAGCATCTACTATTTGCACATCTTCATTGTGGCATGCTGCCACAACCTCAGGTACAACATCTTGCTCCTCCTGAATGGGAGCTTCTTCCATAACTACATCCTCAATGTGGCCTAATGCCACAGCCTCGCTACCGACTTCTTCAGAAACTCTTTCTTGCTCCCCCTGAGTGCTGGTGATAGAATCCAACAAACTTCTAAGGATGGATCCCACAACTGAAGTGGGGGTGACAACTTCTACAATTTGCTCAACTGGCTCAATGAATTCTTGAGGAATGTCCTCAATCCTATGCACACTAACCACTGAGTCTTCAACTCTGATCTCTACTGCATTTCCTTTGATATATGTTGTTGTTGCTTGTTCCTTTTGAACCACTGGAATTTCGGCCTTGATTTCTTCCCGCTGCACTTGGACCACTGGCACTTCTGGCCTGGCAATCTCTTGGTCAACTTGAACTTCTGGTGCTGCTGCAGCTGCCTCTTCTTGGACCGCTAGGACTTCACCAATAATGGCCTCGCCCTCTGCTGCTGAGGTGTTGGTCCACACACCACCAACAAGATAGAATCCAATTTTCTTAAGATTCCTAGACTGGATAGCTTGGCCCATCTTCTCTGAGACTGCCCCATTCAAATTTACTCCAAAGTGCTGGAATATCTTTGGTTAGCAAATGGGCATAAGGAAGGGATACATTTAACTTACTCTTCTTGTCCCAAACCTGAGCATTTGAAAATTTCATCCTTTCTATGATGACCTCTGCCATATTAATATTCTAGTTCTCGATAGCCCAGAACATCATGTCAGAATCTGCCTTGGTGCATGTGGAGAAGGTCGCACTCCTAGGCACCAGAATCTGACAAACTATGAAATGCAATAGTCTATTGAATGCGTTCAACTGATTAATATCTATTTTCTCATTTCAACTTGAACTCGGGACCAACTATCCCCAAACCCTTTGCCTGAACATCGACGGTGTGAACTCCGCTATGCCTGGAGGTAGAGACACCAAACAAAGATTCCAAATCACCATAGGTGATTCGAACCTGGGTTCCTTTGACCATGGATGTCAAGGACCCATCTTCCTCAGACTTCAAACAAACATAAAACGCTTTTACCAAGTCTGGATAACTTACCTCTGAGAGTCTTGCCATCTTCGTCCACTTCAATCTCTCCATAGAAGCAACAAATGTTGTGCATCCCATTCTTTTCCAAATCAACCACATCCACTGCCTTATGCCCGCATAACCTGGTCTTCACTGAAGCGAACCTTTCCTGTTGCTCTACGTTGAGGAAAGCAGCCCCATAGCCCACGACGGTACCAGAAACTCTAGAAACGGCCATGGTTTTAAATGGGAAAAGGTTCTGTATGGTCAAAAGGAGGATTGGAGCAAAATCCCTTAGAAGATTTTTCGTGGGAAGTGATGGAAGTTTTGAAATCACATGACGTCAATGCCGGAGTCGATAGGGTTTATCGTCTCGGGCAAGTTGAAAGAGATGAGAGCGGGAGGTGAATCGTTGTGACATAGATTTCCGGTTTTATCAGGTAAAGATAAAGTGACTTTTAAGAGGATGGCACCATAAATGCGGAAAATGACAAAACAGAGACAGGTTCGAGATGAATAAATACCTTTAAAATAATGAACGGTCACCGAAATTTATGATGCAAGCAATCATTAAAGATTTCGCTTAATTTCAGGGGAGAGAACATATAGTTGATGTTCTAAAATAATCATTATTTCAGTTATTTAATGATAAATCTATCACAAATTACACATGCCTAATTCCCTTCTAAGAGATGTAAATCTCTCTTCAGCTAATGCTTTTGTGATGATATCTGCTAACTGATTTTGAGTATCTATAAATGAAATGTCTATATTACCGTTAGCTACATGATCTCGAATGAAATGGTATCTAACCTCAATATGCTTTGTCCTTGAGTGTTGCACTAGATTTTTTGTAAGATTAATTGCACTGGTGTTGTCACACAACAAGGGAATTTTCTTGATGTGTAGCCCATAATCCTCAAGTTGCTGCTTAATCCGTAGGAGTTGTGTACAACAACTTCCAGCAGCCACGTACTCAGCTTCAACTGTTGACAGTGCTACTGAATTTTGCTTCTTTGAGGACCATGAAATCAAACATCCTGCAAGAAATTGACAACATCCACTGGTGCTTTTCCTATCTATCTTGCATCCAGCGTAATCAGCATCAGAGTATCCTACTAAATTTATTTTACATGATTTTGGATACCACAAACCTATATCATGTGTTCTTGCTAAGTATCTAAAGATATGTTTGACACTAATTAAATGAGACTCTCTAGGGTTTTCTTGATACCTAGCACACATCATACACTAAACAATATATCAAGTCTACTAGCTATCAAATAAAGTAATGAACCTATCATACCTCTGTAGAGTTTTTGGTCTACTTTATTTCCATCCTTGTCACTGTCTAGCCTTGTAGCTGTGCCCATTGGTGTTGATAGTGGCTTGGCATTTTCAAAACCAAATTTCTTTAGTAGCTCTTTGGTGTACTTGGCTTGACAAATGTGGGAGCCTTCTTTTTCTTGCTTGATTTGCAATCCAAGGAAATAATTAAGTTCCCCCATCATGCTTATTTCAAATTCTCCCTACATAAGCTTTTCAAAGTACTTGCAAAGAGATTCATCAGTTGAACTAAATATTCACTACAAAAAAATTGACCTATAACTTCACATAATAACTGTAGGTATATCCCCAAAATCTGTAGGTAAAACCCTTTACCTACGGAAAGTGCTACGGTTTGAATCCGACACGCATGCGCGCGTGACAAAAGCCTATACCCACAGAAAAATAATCATAGTTATATATCGGATTATTCATACGAATATTAACCGTAAGTAAAGATTCATATAAAGCATAGGTAAAATTCCTAAAAAGCATAGGTATTGTCATCTATACTGATGGTTTTGTAAATGTAGTAATTCCTTTTTGAGATGATGATAAACAACTGTAAGTGTAGAAATCATCTATACTGATTGTTTTGTAACTATAGTAATACCTTTTTTGGGATGATGATAAATAAATGTAGGAATAAATATGTATACCTATGGTTTTACAGTTCTGTAGATAATGATGGTTAGTCATGAATATTAAAAATCGTAGGTGTAGTTTTTTTTTTTTACAAATATAAACTAAATATCTGTCCATATTTGATGTAAACTTGTAGAATTTTATTCTACAAGCATGCATGCTAAACACATGCACATATAATATCATGTAATAAAGATACATCCACATAACTAAAATAAAATTCAAATCCATATCCACTCATCTACATCACATAAGCAAAACAACATTCAAATCCATAATATTCACATTCACATTCATAACATTCACATGTCCACTCAAATATCCACATAAGTATGCACTCTTATATTCATGAAGAGATTGAACTTAATCAAAGACGTGGAAAAAGAATAGACATGACTAAAAGAGATGTAATTAAGATATACTAGAGAGAGAAAGCAATCCCAGACTGCCACAACCACGGGCCATCCTTTGTCGATGCACCAGAACTGGAGGGAGAAGGCAAACCCTGATGCCACAAGCCCCTGTAATCCACACCATCCACATTAATAAGGCAAATATACTATCTGAGTAATATATGTTCTTATTACTTCTGGTCTATCCATTCACTCAATCTAGATCATGTAAATGTTAAATGGGAGTTCATTTGATAGGAATTACAGTGTAGAAGAATAAATGAAAAATGTCAAATGTGCAAGGAAAATCATAATATATTGGAGAATATATTTTCAAGGAAAAAAAGATAATATAAAACTCCTCACTATGAAGCACCTGCAGGATGAGGAATGAAGGAAAAAGTAACCTGCAGGAAAAAAAAATAGATAATACAAAACTTCTCTGTTCATGCTTCCCTACAATAAACTCACATTGTTTTTTTTTTTCCTCCACTTTAGTATGCAGGAAAGATTACCCTTGTTTGATGTCAAATGTTTCTGCCCCTCGAAGAAGCCCAATGCACCCTTCCTAATGGAAAAATGTCCAAGATAAATAAATGAAGGCTTGCCTCTATTTAGCAATATTACTCTGGCTTGAAGTGGAAGCACAAGATGAAAAGTGATGTATCCATGTGTTCAAAAACATTATCTAGCCTAGATCCTTATAAAAAAAAATCAAAAGATATATACCCAACATAGGACAAAGTTGTTCAAAAGATAGAAAAAATTTGTATTATTAATTAAGATAATAATTGTTTTCTAGAACCAACTAAATAACCCTTAATTAGACTGTCACGGTGGGAACTCAGGCATGCACCAATTTGGCATAGAAAATGGTTGTACTTGATGAGAACCCAACGATTGCTCCACACAAAACTATAATATATGACTTTCAATGGACACACAAATTAATCAGACACAATCCAATATTCTTTGCCTCTTATCTTCTAAAATCTTCAGCAAGAGCAGGCAACTCACAACAAGATAGTTGAGCAAATAGCATAAACCAGTAGTACTAGTGAGCCATTCTTTTGCAAAGTGTAAAGATAGAACATTCATGAGAGAATGAAAGCACCACCATACTAAAGCTTAATTAAAGATGCATAACTAACAGAAGCTAGGCTTGCATAGATCATTAATGTCTGCATGCAGCAGACTAACAGGGTGGGTCTCATGGCAACAGGGATAGTAAAATTCATGAAGGAAAAAATCTAAAAGAATATAACTTTGGGTCTATGATATTATCATCAATACAAGTGTGAGATTGTAACCCAATAAACCCCAAGAAATCCCAAGAAAAGCAAAGCTAACAGGGTGGGTCTCTGTATACAATAGACTAACAGGGTGGGTCTCTGTATTTTGAGTTTTGTAAGATCAATAATGGATAATTAGATTAAAACCCCAAGTGATATGGCGTTTTACATTAAACACCATATAGTTTCCTATCCCCTGTAGCAAGTCATATTCTGTCATTATATATCTACTTGTCATTTGCTTAACTTCCATGGATGAGTTGTGAGAGGAAATAAGAATGACTAGCCTTGTTGTGCCCCTTCACATAATTAAAATGGCTACACATATACCCCTTGTATCTTTCTTAGTCTCCTGGTATCCCCAAAAAACCTTATATTCTCAACATCAACTAAGTTTCAAATGGAATATTTCTTTGATTTCTAAGTACCGGATATAGAGGGATATGGTTGAGACAACATCATTAAATATGAGGATATTCATGATGATATAAGCAATCACAGGTATACAGATAGTAGAATAAATGATCAGATTTCATATGTAATTATCCCAACCAATAAAAAGGTCAAATATGTTCCTAATATATCTATATTAGTCAATGACAGTCTCTGACTGTTTCTTTCCTCTAAAGAAAAACCAAAGGAAATTGTATGAAGAGTTCCAGGTGTTATGTCAATGCATGACATATGGATTCTTGCTTCTTCCCTTTTGCTTACAGGATGTAACTTTTTCAACAAAAACAAACATCAAAAGTACCATAGCATTTCCAAAAGAAAGCTTGCTGAAAGGTGCATAAAAAGAACCACGAACGACTGTGTGTTATACAAAAAAACTACAAGTCAACAGTCTACAATCTATGCCCTTCTAGTGGATTCCTTATGCACACTACAATGAGAATCAATCATCCTGGAGACCAAGTATTATTAACTTATAGGTAAAATAAGGACTAATTTGAAAACAAGTTAAACACTAGAACTTTCCTGCCAACAGGAAAGAAAGGAGTCTATGGTTGTTTTCTTGCTAGTTGATTCCTTATGCACACTACAGTGAGAATCAATCATCCTGGAGACCAAGTATTATTAACTTACAGGTAAAATAAGGACTAATGTGAAAACAAGTTAAACACTAGAACTTTCCTGCCAACAGGAAAGAAAGGAGTCTATGGTTGTTTTCTTTCTAGTTGATTCCTTATGCACACTACAGTGAGAATCAATCATCTTGGAGACCAAGTATTATTAACTTACAGGTAAAATAAGGACTAATGTGAAAACAAGTTAAACACTAGAACTTTCCTGCCAACAGGAAAGAAAGGAGTCTATGCACAAGTGTAGTACTACATTAAGGAGTGTGGTTTGATGGTAACACTCCACTTTATATCTTCTGTTCGTTTTTAATTTTGTCTAGTCCCCACCTACCTGGTAAGGACATTTGTCAATATCTGACACCTTAAATGGGAAGTTGGCATCAAGTTAGCAACTAGTTAGCTCTTGGATGGGGATTGTTCAACAGGTTTGTGGAAAAAAACTTGTTTCATGAGTTATGGATGACTCGGTTACTATTCTCCAAGACATAAAGCTATCAAACTCTTCTTACAGTCACAGGAAAGACACTTGCAGTTGTCAAAGGCATTGTGTTAATAATGTCATTTGCAACTGCCCTGAAAAGTGATAAAAATGAATATATGATTTGACTGTGCAATATATCTCACCTGTTATCGTGCAGAACATGCTATTTTTGTCTATGTTTTAGGCTCCTCCAATTTCAGCTTTCATGAATTTCACTTCTAAGTTATTCTCTCAGTGTACATCACATTTGCCGATATACAGTGAATAGGTTATGTACATTTCTTATAAGTACTTGTCAGTTGGCATCCAGAGGCTTTCCACTTAATATGGAGAGACATTATGAATTTATGATGGCTCAGCTGTTTGGGCTTTTAGATATTACACCACTCATACACTGCATCAATATTGTTATTTGAAGCTCTACCTTTATCTATAGTAACATAATTAATGGATATGTGTGGATCTAAAATGTTACATTCTTTCTTGTGCACAGGGCAAAGTTGTTGTTATTAGAGCAGAGGGGCCCAAGGGTGGGCCAGGCATGCCAAAAATGCTGACACCTACAAGTGCCACAAAGAGGGAGCTGGTCTTGGCAAGGTATCTCATCAGTTAATATTTTGTCTTTAGGTTTCTAGATCTGGAACAAATCCAAACTAATTTCAACTAGTTACTGGCTATCACTTTACTATTTTTTAAGACTCAAAATTAAGAACTATATAATAAGAAAAAAAAATGGAAAATCTCCTAGCATAGCACAAAAATAATATGTCACAAGCTATGAAAGGCATGTTATACACTCTATGCACGAAAAGAATGAAAATTCTTACTACAAGACATGAAATCTACAAAGTATATTTAATTATGAAAGTGTGAAGAAAGAAACAAACAATCTTCACAATATATTTAATTATCAGTTCTTTATTCATTTTCTTCACCTCCTCTCATTTCATACCACCTCTTCCGATCACAGTACATATTCCTATTCAACACATTCTTATTATCTATCTTCCTCTTTGAAATCTAATAATAGAGCATTGCCCAAAAAAAGAATCTGTAATAGACCACTAAAATGGGGACAGGGATGTATTTTCCAATCATCTCCCGAACCCTTGGTTTAAAATGTTAAACCTAAACTGTTACTCTGTGAACCCATGTTCTAGTGTATAGGGTTTCCAGGATGGCCAAATCAGATAATTAATTTAAATTAGCAAGAAGAAGAGCTTGAACAAGTTGTCAGATAAAGGTAGCTAAGATGCATACTTTAAATGTACTCCCATAGCACATTATGTGCTCATGTCCCACCATGAGGTAGGATAACTATGGAGGATGGGGAGAATGTACAGTAAGCAAGGCGTCTCTGCAAGGGAAAGTAGCAATTTTCCTTGTCCTTTCAACCTATAGCATAAACAAAAATCTAAGCTCCTAAGAAAAGGACCACAAAGAGTATCCTCTAAATTCACCAAAACAGAAGGAGGCCATAAGCACAATAAGCTTGTCAGATCAAGCTGCAAGCTTAACATAATAGAAGGAAAAAGACACCATATTGACAATTCAGTTAGGTGTTATTTTAAATGAAAAATAACTAAAAAAAAAGTAGATGACACCAGATGATGACCTGCCCACCATGTCCTACACAACTTATGCAATAAACCTAGTTGAGAAACAAATTAAATTATCTATCTTAAAAAAAGCAAAATTATCCAACAGGTGATTATATGTTATAGTAAGAAAAATATAAAACATGAGCAAATCTGAAATTTAAGAAACCAATGTCAAACATGATCATGCTAATCAAACAGATTTAAGAAAGCAACAAAAAACAACAAAGTATACCGGACAAGTGACTTGTTCTATCTAACAGAAGAAGTTAATGTATATGACTATAAGCATATTACATTGATTGAGACAACGAAGTTAATACATCCTTCTTTCTGATGAGAATCCCCTGACAAACATCTAAAAATGATAATAAGTGTGCAAAATGAACAATGAAGTAAAATCAAAAGCATGACAGATTTAAAAAATAAGTAGCCTATCAATGAATAAAGGAGTTCAGAAAGTTTTCCCTCATATTTAAAACGGGTCAAACCAGGTACTCCATTCAATGTCCATCCAACCGTCAACTAAAGAGATGATGTTCACAAAAGCATCCACTAATTTCCAAGGAAAAAGGCATACTTGACAGATGTTCACCAAAAGTCTCAATGCATTACATGAAAGAAAAAAACTTGATCACATGAATAGCAATACTAAATTTCACCTTTCTTCTGATGCCAATACATTTTTTTTTCGCAGTTTGGCCTCCATTAATCCCACCACCTTTAAGCTTTCTTATTAACCAAATGATGGAAATGACAAATAGAGATCCTTAAAGGAGGATCAATCCCCGATCCAAGCAAAACATTAAAAGTATAGATTTGATCTCTACAAATCAATCGATATGGGGACAATAATAGACTAAATAAAACCGAATAGATACAAAATCTCTTATCCTCACAATGTCACAGTAGGTCCATCCAACCTCCTTCGAGAGATGACCAAGCAGGCAGTACATATTCTCCTTCCAAAGCCTCAGTTCCTATTTTAGTTCCATAAACAAAACAAAGTAAATCAGCAAACGAACGGCGCCACAACATCAGGGATGGCCTTCTTCTTCATTTTTTCATAGGGCAGCGAGACACCCTCGTACACCTTGAGTCTGGCCAGAGTAGCTTCCCCCCCCCCCATCTTCGTCTTGTGCAGAATCATCACCGGCCTCGCCTTGCCCCTAGACCAGTTCCACGAGGAGACTAGTTATATAGTAAGGGGCAGCTGCAGCTCCGTCAACCTGGCTCTCGCAATACCAACAGCGGTTGAGGAAGAGGACCCAGCCGGCGACTGCTGCCCTGGAGTGATGGCCGTCAAGTCCTCCCCGTTGATGGAATCTGTCACACTTTCTCATGAGAAGGAGGTGCTCGAATGGCTCTTCGGATACCCAGAGGTGGTCGCCTTGTATGATGATGAGGTCAGCGTCGAGGCCGACGGACGACGGCTGTACAACATGTTCCTAGAGTACCTGCCTGGGGGTCCCTCTCGGAGCTATACAGAGGGAGCCCATGGCAGAGAACGACGTGCGAAGGTATGCTGTCTCGATGCTGCAGGGGTTATACAGGGTCCACGAGGAGGGCTGCGTGCACTGCGACCTCAATCCGTAGAACGTGCTCATCGCTGGCCCCAGGCGGACCAAGATCGCCGACTTCGGGATTGCGAAGAGGGCGGGGGAATAGGGTAGCGGGAGTGGCCGTGCAGGGTTCCTGAGGGGGATGCTGCTGTACTTGGTGCTGGAGTTTGTGGAGAAGAGCGAGTACGAGCCACTGTCAGATGTCTCGTCGCTCAGCTGCGTATTGTCGAAGATGGCAACTGGGATGCCGGCGTGGCGGTATGGGGGACGGGCCACGACATCTGCCGCCGCGCCGCTTCTCCTCCACATCGGCTCTGACGAGGAGTTGCCGAAGATCCCGGAGGAGCTGTCGGAGGAGGGTAGGGACTTCCTAGGGAGGTGCTTCGTGAGGAAGCCCAGCGAGAGGTTGACAGTGGAGATGCTCCTGGGGCATCGTCGTCCAAGAGTGATGGCGACGACGATGGGCACTCAAAGGAGGGAAATCGACGATAGAGACGGTTTCTCCGAGGAGCATTATGGGACCCTGTCCGTTGCCGGCTCCGAATCCCTCCTCGCCTCCCTCTCTAATGTCGTGGGCGGACCCACTGGCGGCATCCCCTTCGTCGACTTGTGACCCAGACCTCCTCTCTGTCCTCCACTTCCTCCTCGGCACTAGGAGACTTTCTGTGGCTTCAAATCTGATGCCTTCGAGGCGGCTTTCTGCTGCTTCCATTGTCCCCTTCAAATAAAACTTTTTTCATTTCCAGCGATAAATGAAAAGTATTGGCTCCATAGCTAATCCCTACGGTTCACTTTTTTTGAGATGTTACTATATTGATCCCCTACGGTTCACTTTTTTTGAGATGTTACTGTATTGATCAATACATACATTTTAAATTTTTCATAAGTACACTGTAAGTTTTTCTTACGTTTCTTAATAAGCTGTGGTAAAAAATAAACACTTTTACACATTGTTATATAAAACCATAACTATATGCACGTATATACACACGGCTAAAATAACCATATGTGTAATATTACAATGGATGCTCAAAAACATATGTAATTCTCATTTGTACCTATGTATTACTCTACCGTAGGTAAAATCCGTGGGTATAGACTGAATTTGTTGTAGTGATTATACCATCAACATAGATTTGAACAAGTAACACATTTTTAACATTAGACTTAATGAATAATGTGCTATCTACTTTTCCTCTAATAAATCCATGGTTTAACAAAAATGCACTTAATCGTTCATATCATGCTCTTGGTGCTTGTTTCAAACCATATAAAGCCTTGTGCAATTTAAATACATGATTTGAAAAATTGATATCATCAAAACTGGGAGGTTGTTCTACATAAACTTCCACCTTTATGTAACCATTTAGAAAAGTTGATTTTACATCCATTTGAAATAATTTTAAATCCAATGCTGATGCATAAGCAAGTAAAATCCTAATTGCCTAAAGTCTGGCTACTGGTGCATAGGTTTCATCGAAATCTATGCCTTCCTCTTTAGAATAGCCTTGAGCTACCAATCTGGCCTTGTTTCTAGTGATCACACGAGCTTCATCCATTTTGTTCCTGAACACCCATTTGGTGCCAATCACAGGATGATCTGATGATCTCGAAACAAGGGACCATACTTGGTTTCTCTTGAACTGATTAAGTTCATCTTGCATGGCTAATATCTAAGATTCATCAGATAGTGCTTCATTGACTGTCTTAGGCTCTATTTGAGATACAAAGGCTAAATAATCATGTAGGATTACGTTACCTCTTGTTCTTACCCCAACCGATGGATCTCCAATAATATTATCCAACGGATTATCTTTGTTGTATCTCCATTCCTTTGGAAGATTATCATGTGATATATCTTTTTGTTGTAGATCTTCCAAGGGTGGATCTTCCTTGTCCTCAATGGATGTATTCTTTAACTTCTTAGACAATTCATCTGCCACATCAACATCATTGTCTACTTCCTTTCTGAAGGAAGGGTTAGTTTCATAAAAAATAACATGCACTGTTTGTTCAAGTAATAAACTATGCTTATTAAATATTCTATATCCTTTGGGTTTAATAGCATACCCCATAAATATACCTTCATCAGATTTTGAGTCTAGCTTACTAATATCTCTTTTTTCCATTGTTGTGAATAAAGCATGGACATCCAAATGTTCTGATGTGACTGATCTTTGGCTTCTTCTTCTTGTAAAGCTCGTATGCATTCTTCTTCAGGATTGGCCTGATCATCACTCTGTTGATTATACAGCATGCTGTGTTGATGGCTTCGGCCCAAAAATGCCTTGGTAAATTATATTCTGACAACATAGTCCTTACCATATCTAATAAGGTTATGTTCTTTCTCTCAGCAACTCCATTTTGCTGCGGTGTCCTTGGTGCTGAGAAATTATGTTCTATTCCTTTATCATCACAGAACTTTGCAAATCTTTCATTCCGAAATTCTCCTGCATGATCTGATCGAATGTTGACAATGGTATACTTCGTGTCTTTCTGAACTCCCTTACTGAAGCTGACAAAACTGTCAAATATGTCATCCTTGTGCTCCAAGAATGATGCCCATGTAAATCTGGAGTAGTCATCCACTATGACGAATCCGAATTTCTTTCCATCGAGACTTGTGGTCCTCATCGGCCCAAATAGATCCATATGTAGTAGTTCTAAAGGTTTTGAGGTTGATACCACAGTCTTTGACTTAAAGGATGATTTAGTGTGCTTTCCTTTTGCACACGGCTCACAGACGCCTTCCATCCTAGTGCTTACTTTAGGCAGACCTTTCACTAAGTTTCTCTTGATTAGCTTTCTTATTCCATCCAAGCTACAATGCCCCAAGCTTCTATGCCAATGTTCCACTAAATGATTCTTGTTGCGGCAAGGCCCATATCCTGATCTTTTAATTCTTCCAAATAGAGTACATAGAGATTCTTCTCTATGTAGGCTTCAAACATAGTTTTATCATCTTTTATAATGCTGCATCTTGATTCTTGAAACATGATTTGATGGCCTTTGTCGCACAGCTGGCTGATGCTGATTAGATTATGCTTGAGTCCTTTTACATATAGAACATCCTCCATGAGAGTCCTACCTTGACTGCCAATTGTTCCACATCCAATGATTGTCCCTTTTCCATTATCTCCATATGTTACTGTGCCTTCTTCAGCTTCGAGATGGGAGAACAACTTTCTATTTTCTGTCATATGCCTTGAGCACCCGCTATCCAGGTACTATTTAGATGCTTGAAGGCTTCCCTGTGGTGAAAAACACTAAACTTTAGGTACCCAAGTTCTTTTGGGTCCTGATTGTTTAGTATCATCATTTTTCCTTTTTAATTATCCATGTTTTATGTTTAGTTAGACATGTTATTTTAATATGACCTAATTTGTTGCAATGGCTACAACAAGATATTTTACTTATTTTTTAGTTGGAATATATTTAAAGTTTGACTTATATGCAATGTCTTGTTCGACTACAAATTTAGGTGTTGGATATATTTTAGGATGTACTAATGTTTCTTCATTATCAGGCGGGGTGTATCCTAATCCATATTTCTTCTGACTTGACCTTCTAGCTCCTTTTAGTATTTACGTTGTTTTACCATTTGTAAATTTCTCTAATGTACTGGACAATTGTTCATTTTCATTTGTTATTGTATTAATTTCTTGGTTTAATTTACTTATGATTTCCTGATCTTCCATTTTTTCTATTTGTTCATTTTTACTTTTCAGGTCTTCACACAATAAATTGTTTCTTCTTTTTAGCTCAGAAATTAGTTTTTCCAGTTGTTCATTTTCAGATTTTAGATCTGAATTAGTGTTTTCCAAGCAAGCATGATTTTTCTTACTGACTTTTAGCTATTTACACACATCTTTGTATTTACTATAAAATTCATTAAAAGCATCTTCTAAACTATCAGATTCAGATTCATTGCATGAAAAAAAAGATGAGTCAGATGTTACCTTATCATCGATGTTAGCCATGAAGGCCATGTTGGCTTTTTCATCTTCATCTCCACTTGAGCTTGACTCACTGTCAGAGTCGCTGCTGTTGTCCCAAGCTGCTGACATGGCGTTCTTCTTGTATCTTCTGGGCCTTCTGAAGCTGTCCTTCTTTTTGACTTCAGTTTTCTTTAGCTTTGGACATTCGGCTTTGATATGTTCGGGCTTCTTGCATTCATAACAAATAGGCTCAGCTTTCTTTGAGTCTTTTCCTTCTGGCTTCTTAAAATCATTGTTTTTCTTGAAGTATCTCCTTCTGGACTGGCACTTTTTTTTAGCAAGTATCCTTTGTAGTCTTATGGAGATGAGAGCTTCCTCATCTTCACTACTTCTTATGCTTTCATTATCATCTGTAGATTCTTCTGATGCAACTTCTTCTACCTTGAGAGCGTTGGAATGTTTATTTCTGCTTAACGACTCTCCCAACCTTTCCATGTTGATCTCGTGGGCCATTAGGGACCCAATGAGTTTCTCCATTGACATTCTCCTTAGATCATTAGCCTCTTCTATTGCTGTCACTTTAGGAGTCCACAAGGCTGGTAAGGATCATAAGATCTTTCTGACCATATCTCCAATCTCATATGTCTTTCCAAGACCAGCCAGTCCATTTGTAATATCGGTGAATATGTTGTACATCTGTATAAATGTTTCTCTTGGCTGCATCTGGAATCTCTCGTACTGTGTCACCAGAATATCTATTCTAGTTTCTTTCACTTTATCAGTACCTTCATACGTGATCCTCAACCTCTCCCACATCACCATTGCGGATTTGCAGGAAGATATACGGTTGAACTCTTTCTTGCTAAGAGTGTAACACAATATGCTTTTGGCCTTGCAGTTGAGAGAGATTTTTTCTTGTCATCTTCCGTCCATTTGTCTTTCTCGTTTGTGACCAGAAGATCTCCTTCTTCTATAATAGACCAAATATGATAATCAAGTCCTTGTAGGAAGAAATCCATTCTTGTTTTCCAGTAAGCATAGTCTTCACCATCGAACAATGGTGGTCTGTTGACCGAATAACCTTCAAAGTGACTTTGGGCTGCCATTTGATCTTTTCTCTTCAGATAGTTGGATCTTCTTTGTCGAAGAGACTAGCTCTGATACCACTTGTTGCCCAGCTAGCAAGCCCAGAGGGGGGTGAATGGGATTCTTAAACTTTGATTATCTAAACCTGTCAACAAAAACATTCACACAAAAACACAACGTTTGACTGTTAGTGTTAGTAGTAAAGAACACACCAAACACAAACAAACAATCACACTACACAAGGATTTTTTACTGGTTTGGACCTCCTCTCCATAGGAGTCCTACGTCCAGTCCCTGAGCAACAACTCAGGATTCCACTACCCAAGGGTATAGTCCCCATCAAGGACTCTTAGACATCCAGCCGCAGCTGGCCTTCTCTTCACAACCTGAAGAGGAATACAACACCCTGGAACCTAGGTCTTCCTTCAACATGAAGGGAATAAAACCACCTGTTACTTATAGGTCTTCTCTTCAACCTGAAGAGGAACAAAACAAACAATGTGTGAAAGCCAGGCAAAGTGCCCCTAGACCTAGTTTACAACAAATCCAGATCTGAGGCAGAGACTGAGAGTAAGAGATCTACAACGAAAGAAATGCTCAGAACTCAAAGGTGTTCTCCAAGGAATTGAACAGGAATGATGAGAGCAAGAGCTACACAAAAGTTGGAATGAAAATCGCTCTTATATTGAGACTCCTTTCGCGTGAAAGATTGCTCTTTTCAAAAGTTGTATATCCAAGAGTCTTCAGACTTGAATATATATATCTTCTCTTGAGGAAGTAGCCGTTGATATGTCCGTTGTCTCTATGCTCTGGTATACGTTAGACTGCATGGTATTGTAGAGCTTCCAGTCAACGGTCCTTTATGTTCCATGCATGCAAAGAGAAGATCCTTCTCGATATCCTTCATCTTTCATTTTGTCCACCATTGTAAATGGTTGTGCTTGTCAGAGACCTGCACACAATAAATGCTGAATGATAGACAGCTACGCTGTCTCTTGTTGTCAGTCAACGTTAGAACGAATATACATCAAAATAGAAATGCCATTTTGATTTCTAAAAACATGTTTCCAATATAAGCATCGGAATAGAAGATATATGTTCATGCATCGTGCAATGAAATGTTCAGTCATAATAAATGCATGGATATTGGAGAAAAGCGAGGGAAGACTTTGACATTCAAAATATTTGAAATATGTTAAAATATCAAGTCGTTATAGCTCATGAAATCGTTGTAAGTATGACTTATGAAATTGTTGTGAATGAGTCGTTGTTTATATAAATCGTTGCACATGTATAAGTAAATCGATGTGAACATAAACAATCATAACCAAATCGTTATGAGAGTATAAGCAAATTGTTATGAACAAGTTATTATAACCAAATCGTTGTCTCACTTATCGAGTCGATGAGTGATCAAATCGTTGTTTTGCTTTATCGAATCGTTACAAAGACCAAGTCGTTGTTGTGACTTATCGAATCGTTACAGCAAGCAAATCGTTGTGTAACTTATCGAGACGTTATAATGACGAAGTCGTTGTTGTAACTTGTCCAATCGTTGTAAATACCAAATCGATGTGGAACTTAACGAATCGTTATGAAAGACAAATTATTGTGAGACCAAGTCGTTGTTTTCACTTACCAAATTGATGTGAAATCGAATCGTTGTGTGAGCAAATTGTTGTTCTCATTTATCAAATCGTTGTGAGAGCAAATCGTTGTTCTCACTTTTCAAATCGTTATGAGAAACCGAATCATTGTGAGAGCAAATTGTTGTTTTCACTTACCAAATCGATGTTAAACCGAATCGTTGTGAGAGCAAATTGTTGTTCTCATTTATCAAATAGTAGTGAGAGAAAATCGTTGTTCTCACTTATCAAATCATTATGAAATCAATATGATTCTAATGGAATCGTTGTAGCATATAGAGAGTCGATGTGAACTTAGAGAAGTTTCCTGCTCTGTATTTTAAATGCTACAAAGTAAGAAATACTTACATATTTTATTGATTTCTCCTGATTTACTTCTTGTGCCTAAGCTTCATGAAAACTTGTTAAAATACACTTTATTGAAGTTTTGTTAATCACCAAAATAGATATATAATTCATAAAATTGTATGGGGATGAACTGATCATCGCTGTCTAGGGTCGAAATTAATTTATTTTTGTTTGAGAGATTGCCTACCTTTGAGCGCTTTGATTCCTAGGGTTTGAAGAGCGAAGAACTTGAAGAAGCTCTTTTTTCCAAGCCTCCTCCTCTTTGATCTCCATGTCCAAAGGCTCCTCTTCCTCGTCCTCCAAGCTTCAGAAGGTTCTTGGGTTGGCTAGGTACGAAATAGAGAGGTATTAGTATGTTTTGAAGGATCGAAAAAGGATGGACAAGATCTAGAAGGGTGGGGGGGGGGGGTTGAATAGATCTATGCCAACTATTGCGGAAGCATAGCCATTTAAAAACAATGCATAGAATCAGAGGCAATTTGAAAGAGCAATTTAGATCTGATGAGTGATTGTGTGAATTAGATGATTGAAGTGTGGAATCAAGTTGATTAAAGGTGAATTCGAAAAACACTATGCATACATCTAGCGCAATGTGAATTTAAGTCACACACAAACCACTGCACAGAGATTTTTTAGGTGGTTCGGAAATCACACCATGTGATTCCTACATCCACCCCTCACACTGTGAGGATCTACTAAACAACCTGGGTACACCACACACTGGAGCCTGACAACTCCAAACACTGAGTTCTATAACTCACACAACCTCTAGAGCAAGACTACTCTAGAACCTGAGCAAGACTGCTCAATCAACAAATGAGTGCAACGACTCAAACACTGAGTACAACGACTCAACCACTGAGCACACAGGCTCACAAACAACTTGCTAGAACAAAAACACAAGATCCAGATCTTCTAGCAATGATCTGGTCTATCAAGAGTTCATTCAAGAGACTAGTGCAACAACTTATGCACAATCTCAGAATGACTCAGAAGGCACAAGGGAATTGAGGAATATTTTGAAAGATCCTTGTTCTTCAAGCATACTCCCTTGTAGATGCCGAATTGTGAAGAGGCTTGATTCCCTGAAGTCCTTGGCCGATGCTCTGCACTTTGTGCTTTGGGATCTTCCTCGAAATCTTCACAATTGTCTGCTTCTACTTGATCTGCACCCTTGGAAGTTGATCATACTGCTTCATCTTGGATCAATCTTCACTTCATGTGCTTGAAGATGTGGGAATCGGGTTGGAGAAGCACAAGGGGAGCAAGAACAGAGAGGAGAGCTCTCTCTACCGCCAAAATGATTTCTGGAAGGCTCTTGGAGGCTCTCTATGGTTGGATGGCCAATTAGGAGAGTATTTATACCTAAAATGTCCAAAAGCACCCTTGGGGGTCGTGGGCACATGATCCAAGGCCGATCCACCAAACCCCCAGAGTGCTACATGTCCAGGAGAGACTTTAAGTCACAGAGTTTCCAGAGTGTGTCGACCTGCCCATGGGGTGTGTCGACACACTGTCACAGACTGGCAAAATAGCTTCTCTGGGAAGGGTCTCTAGTGTCGACACCACTTCATCTCGTGTCGACACACTGGAGAAAACTGCAAAACAGGCCTTCTAGGAGAGGCAACTAGTGTCAACATCATCTGGTCTAGTGTCGACACACTATCTAGGCCTATTGACAGGGTTCACTGGGAGCTGGGTCTAGTGTCGACACTGCTTGATCTTGTGTCGACACTACTTGACCATTTCTTCATCTTTTGGCTTAGGGCTTGGAGCATTGTGTCGACACCAGTATGGGTGTGTCGACACTACCCTTGGGAGAATTGTGTGTCCCTGAGAAATAAACACATATTTCATTAGTCCAATGTATTATCATGAAAATAAATGATAAATGTGTTTGAAAACATGCTTTTTGAATATTGTTATTTCATGTGTAATGTATTCACATGTTCCAATTATTGTGCATCAAAATCACAACTTGTCGTCATCAAAATATGAGGGGAAATGAATTATATTCACACTCAACCCAACATGTTTAAGGTTAGGAAACCTCTTCAAACTCTTCCCTCTCATCCAACTCCGAATTTCCTATATTTATCTCTCCTTTTCCTAACATTTATCCTTCCATTTGACTAGGGGTGGGCTCTAGATCCAAGGCCAAGGAGTTAGGATAGGACTAGGGCTGCTTTTTAAGATAATTATGAGTTAAAATAATGATTATCTTAACCCTTTTTAATTTATTAATAATTTAGGTGCGAAATTAGGCTTAATTATCTCTCATCAAGGATTGGGCTCTAGCTTTTGGGCCCATAAGTTCATACACGGACCATTTGTGTAAACCCATCACTTATTTTTACTTAATGGGTTTTAATTGTACACATTTTATATTAATTTAAATTCCTTTATCGAATCTAAAAATTGGAGTTGCTATAGGTTCAACACTTTAATCATTCTTGTTTTGTTGGGTTATTTTCTATTTTTTTATCCTTTATTAAAAATTTTTTTAGGATACATTTCATGCTTTGGGAAATTGTAATATAATAGACAAAGTGGTTATCTTCTTATCTTTGTTTTTCATATCATTTTACTTACATGTTTTATTGCATTCATCTTGTTATAAGTAGTAACATCAAAATGTTCTAGCTTTTCTAGTTTGTGTTTTAGAATATATAAGAAATTACTATTTCCTTGTGAAGTGACCAAATATGTAGTTTGGAAGTGACCAAATCTATATTCATCTTTAGTAATATTAACCATAGTGATGCCCTGACAATGTCACTAAAGATAATAATAGACAAAGGGATTGAACCACCTGATATGCACCTTTAATTCTATTCATAGAGAAACTCTTATGATGTCAAATTCTATTAATGAAGAATATTCTAACATTATAGAAGAAACTCTAATGATTAAGAATATCTCAAATGATGAATGATGATTGCATGTATTATTGATGTGTTATTGTAACATGAAAAAAATAAACAACAGACAATAGAATATAAAAGTAGTCATACTACATGCCAATGGGTCTCACTGGTGGCGACTTGGCACTCACTAGTGGCGATGCCGAGGCAACAAGGAGGAGGCACATCTATTGTCTGCTGCTTTAACTACGAGGACTGGCTGTCCAAGGTGTTGGAGTCAGAGATTGTAGGGTCCGAGGAGGAGTGGAGCAGTGGCGATGGGAGGAAAAGGAGGAGGCGGGATGCTGCAAGAGGAGGAGAGAAGCGGCTCGCGTGGGCCGCCTGGCAGCAGGGAGAGGGAGGACGTCAAGGTGGTGGGGAGAGGGTGCACGGCAGGCATTCTGCCGCTTATTCCTCTTCCGCGGGTGGGGCAACGAAAGGGCGAGGGCGTCCAGGTGTCAGGGAGAGGGTGCACGGCTGGCAATCTTCTGCCCGTTCTGCCTCTTCCATGGGTGGGGTGATGCAAGGGTGAGGCAAGGGCTAGGGTGAAGGGCGAGGGCATCTAAGCTGTGAGGAGAGGGCGTGTGAGTGGCCGATAGTCTTTTGCCTACTCTGCCTCTTCGGCGAGTAGGGCGTGGTGAGGGTGAGGTTGAGGCGAAGGCGAGGGGTGAGGCGAATTCCAAATCGCTTGTGATTGGAGAATTAAGGCCAGCTAGAAAGTATAAAAAATAAAATATAACTATTAATTGATGGTTAAAATAGGAAATATAAATTGGGAAATAAATTTTATACATTAGACCACCGTCAATGTGTTGTCGATTCTTAAATAAAAAATCAACAGTTGAGATCGTTGGCTTTATGCAGAACTGCCAACGGTTTATGACTAGCAGTCGTCTATTCCATAATTTGTACTAATGGTTCCTTCACACTCAGAGATAGATTCATATTCAAAAATTTAGAGCAGATTTGGGGCCATCCTATTCTATCAACTGGGAGCTGTTCAATAATTACTTTGAAGAGCAGAAAGCCAAAGCTTTGCCAATTAAAACCTGCCTTGCTTCCTTATTCTCACCTACCTTGTATATTTCATTTATCAATTTTTCAATAATACTATTTCACATCCTTGGCCCCTATTTCTCTTTGTCTCTCTTTTCCTCTCTAGCCTTTTTGATTAATGGCAAAAAGGGGTAGAAAATACTTTGAAATACATACTTATTACATCATCTTGATTTCAATATTTATACTATTTTGTCATCACCAGAAAGGGGGAGATTGATGACCAATTCATCCCCATATATTTATTTGGTAATAACAAAACCCTGACAAATATTTTAACTAACATCTTTTCTGAAGATTGTCAACAGGTCACAAGTGAAATGACTCTATTATGTTAAATAAAGTCAATTCAGTTAGAAGTCATTTTCATATGATTTTTTTGAAGTCTACATTGATTTCTAATTAAAAACATCACATCGATTGTTGAACAACTCACATCGATTGTATAGTTAAGATGGATTGGCTCACATCAATTATAGTTCACTTAAACATCGATTACAACTCAGCATCGCATCGATTGTGTTCACATCGATTGTCTTTATCTATCAATTGCATCAAAAATTGATTATCTTTAAACATCGATTTTCACATCGATTGTCTTTATCGATTGTATTAAAACATCAATTGTCTTTAAATATCGATTATCTTTAAACATCGATTGTCTTTAACAATTGCATTGAAACATCGATTGTCTTTAAACATCGATTATCCTTAAACATCGATTGTCGTTAGACATCGATTGCCTTTAGGCATCAATTGTCGTTAGACATCAATTGCCCATAAACATCGATTGCCTTCAGACATTGATTGCCTTTGGATATCGATTGCCTTTAGACATTGATTGCCTTTAGACATCGATTGCCCTTATACATTGTGACGGTCCTCGCTATTCAGACTCGCTAACTTAATAACGTGCTCGACACATCTCCGCCTCCCACGAATAGGCCAAGGCCTCGCAAGGGATACCACAACACTTGTCCGTGGAAACAAAAAAGAGCACACTACATATATATAAGATTTCATGTCTCACACATAATTACATGGATATTACATAGCTAACTCTCAACAAAAGTCAAAGCATAAGATACACAAGACTAGGTCATTACCCAAGTCACCATAGAAGGAGACATTACACTACTGGAAGTGTGAACCCAATTCTGCTAAGGCGCGGCTCCGAACTAGCAGAAGGCCGAGAACCCTCCTGCTCCACCTCACTTGAAAGAAAATGGAGTGAGCCTCACAAATCTTTGGCTCAGTAAGGAATCTCTCGCAAAAGCTGAACAACATTAAACATAGTGAAAGCAAGAGTCAAACATCTACTATACAATTACTAGAGCTATCTAAGCATGGTATTACAATTAAAATACTAGCATTTCTACTTTCATATCAAGGTCTAAAGTTGCATAAATAAATGGCAAACCATGCTTTAAAAGTACAAGCTAGAGAAGGGTGATGCCACACATGAGTCACAAGAACTAGTTCGCGACACTAGCCACTGACCCAGACAACCACACAGGACTAGCTCTCAATCTTGCAGCCACAGACGCAAACTAGTCCAGCTGCAGCTCCACCTCGACAACCCAACAAACTGTGGAGACCAACAACACCACTCCTGCAGATCACATTACCGCAGGTCCGTGCCTGACACCTTTAGGGACTCTGGCCCTAGCTCCCTAAATGAGACACCGGAGAACATGACTAGCTGGGGAACAATACGTCTATTGGTATCCACACCCCAACCACGACCGCGCTACAAGTGACCAAACACAAAGCCACACACAGGTCACTGCCCCACTATCGTCTTTCCCTCAACCAGATGTGCAACTCAAACATAGAAGTAAGGGTGTCCAGGAAGATAACACAGACCTAGACGGTACACATCGTACTGGGACAAACCCCGAGTACTACGTGCTTGGCTCATAAAGAACCTAGGGTACTCGACTAGATAGGTGACCACGGAAGGCATTAAATATCCCAACTTGTGACGTATACACAAGCCACTTACATTCGGCATTCTCAATCACGGTACATGACAATGCACCATATCCACACATTAGACATCTTAAACAACAACACACATCCACCCTATGAACATAAATAGATCCACTGCCCTCAAGGGTAGATAGCTCGGGTGGACCAATCTCAAATCGCAACAGACACAGGTGTCACCATTCAAACATAGAATCGCGACGGATCACATGGTCTCGTATAAAACTTGAATCGTGACCGACCAAATCGTCGCATTCAAAAACGTGATGTTTGGTTCCATCACCTTTCAAATCTTGGTTTCGATCACAACCATAGCTCCGGAATGGATACAAACCATCCTATTCATCCATACAATTCACATGCTTGCATGCAAATAAACACCTATTCATGCTTTCTATATAGAAGTACTACCCTCATACATTAAACACCTCACCCACAACACAAATCATTCAGAAAAGTAGGAAGCAATCCCCTACCACATGAAGAACACAAAAATCAATGTTGCCTCGGTGTTTCCCGTGCTCCAAGCAGTCTCCTTGCGTTGAAAACCCGCCGATTCACAGGCTAGAAGCACCAAATCACCAGCAATTCACTCAAGAAACCCACAGCAATTCCTCCCCTTAGCCAAGCAGTGTTTTCTGCACTGTTTGGCCAAAGCTCGGGCGAAATACATCACAGTCAAAATCGCGACGGGTAACACCGTCACGTTTTAATCGCGACGCACCTCAACGTCGCAATTAAACATCGACGTCCCCGTAGGCACCACACAACGCACATGCACGTGTGAACTCGGAATTAAGCCGTAACGAAAACGTGACAAACCAGGTGGTTGCGTTTTGAAACGTGACTCTTGTGCTGGTCACGATTTCAAAAGCTATCTCTAGAGGTCTATTGGGTTTGGATTTTCCAACCCTCAACCCCTCCTCAACCTGTAAACACCACCGCAACTCATCCAACAGGCCACACACTGGCCACCAAACACACCAAACCACGATCCGAAAATCTACGATGTTACATTACTATCATCTAAAAAAACAATCATCCTCGAATCCAGAGGGAGATCTTCACATGCAATTTAACATTAACTAAGCATTATACTATCATCTAAAAAGAATAAAAGCTTACTGAAGCAAGTATGGATATGCTTTATACATCTCCTCGGCCAACTCCCATGTATCTTCTCTCCCTTGTCTATTCTCCCACTAGATCTTTACCAACTCTATTTCCTTGTTTCTCAATCTCTATGTTCTCTGTTCTGTAATCTGTACTAGATACTCCAGCATGGACATATCGGACTTTAAATCATCCTGAGTGTAACGGACTATTTGTGACGGATCACGAATGTACTTTCTCAACATGAAGACATGGAAAACATCATGTGCATCAGTAAAATCTACTGGAAGGTCTATCTTGTATGTTGTTTCCCCAATTCTTTCTATAATCCAGAATGGACCCACAAACCTCGGACTTAATTTGCCTTTCTTTCTAAATCTTAGAACGCCTTTTTTGGGAGAGACTCTTAGAAATACATAATCACTGACTTCGAATTGTAAAGGCCTACGCCTGACATCTGCATAACTCTTTTGACGACTTTGGGCTGCTTGCAATTTCACTTTAATGAACCTGACCATTTATGTGGATTGCTGAATTAATTCGGGTCCCATGACTTGTCTCTCTCTTACCTCATGCCAATTCAGTGGTGTTCTACAAGGTCTTCCATATAAGGCTTCATAAGGTGCCATCCCTATACTGGTGTGATAACTGTTATTGTAAGAGAATTCCACCATACCTAGATGCTGCTCCGAACCGCCTCCCCATGCCAAGCAACAAGTCCCTAACATATCCTCAATTATCTATATAGTTCACTCAGTTTTCCTGTCGATTTAGGGATGGTATGCTGAGCTGTACCTTAATTCGGTGCCAAGCACTTGCTGTAAGCTCCTCCATAAAAATCTGATGTGAATCTCGGATTTTTGTCTAAAGGAATTGACACGGGAATGCCATGTAATGGTACAATCCTATCCATATACATTCTAGCCAACCTATCCACTGTCCACGACATGCTTACTTCTCATAACCTACAAACCTTACTCATTCTATCAACAAACACCCATATACCATTGTTTCCTGTCGATGTTATGGGTAAACCCACCACAAAGTTCATAGCAATATCATCCCACTTCCACTGCGAAATCGGTAATGGCTATAAAAAACCTCATGGCCTCTGATGCTCTGTCTTTACCCGTTGACAAATTAAACACCTTGCAACAAACTTTGCTATCTCTCTTTTCATATGCGACCACCAACAGTGTTTCTTTAAATCATTTTTGTGCTACTTGGATGGATGGTATACCTGGATCGATGTGCTTCTTCTAAGACTTTCTGTTTCATCTCTATCAATGCGAGAACATATAATCTGCCTCTCAACTTAACCACACAATTATCATCAATAGTAACACCTTCCATTTTCACAATTTCTGCCAATTTTTCATCTATCCTATGAGCTTCCACTATTTGCCAATATATTGATGGTTCAATTACACTGTTAGCTAACACCGCTCGATGTCGATCAATTGGAACATGTAAAGAATTTTATGCTATTTCTTCATATAGTTTCCATTCTGTAATCATCATCTGACTCAAGACTGCATTTTTGCTCAATGCATCTGCCACCACATTAACTTTCTCGGGGTGATATGTTAAGATGAAATCATAGTCTTTTAAATATTCCATCCACCTGTGCTGCCGAAGGTTCAAATCTTTTTGGGAGAAAATCTATTTTCAAACTTTTATGATCAGTGAAAATCTCAAACCTTTCACCATACTAATAATGCCTCCAGAATTTTAAAGAAAAGACAACAACTTCCAATTCTAAATCATGAGTTGGGTAATTTTCCTCTTGCCGCTTCAACTGCCTAGACGCATAAGCCACCACTCTTACATGATGCATTAATACTGCTCCTAGTCCTCTCCTGGAAGCATCTGTATAAAGCACAAATCTGTCGCTGCCCGAAGGTAATGCCATAACTGGTGTTGAAGTATGTTTCTTCTTTAATTCCATAAAGCTCCTGCGACATTCAATTGACCATATAAATGGTGCTCCGTTTCTAGTTAATCTTGTCATTGTTGCTGCAATTTCGGAGAAATCTTGAATGAAGCCTCTGTAATACCCAGCCAGGCCTAAGAAACTCCTAATTTCTGTAATTGTTTTCAGTTCCTCCCATTTCATTACTGCTTCTACCTTAGCTGGATCCACAGCTACACCATTCGCTGAAATCACATGCCCCAAAAACTGAATTTCTTTCAACTAAAACTCACATTTACTGAATTTTGCATACAAGTGATGCTCTCTCAAAATCTGCAGAGTATTCTCAAATGTCTTGCATGTTCCTCTTCTGTTGCCGAGTACACCAGTATATCATCAATAAAAACCATAATAAACTGATCCAAGTACGGATGAAATACCCTGTTTATCAAATTCATAAGTGCTGCCAGTGCATTTGTCAACCCAAATGGCATTACCACAAATTCATAATGTCCATACCTTGTTCTAAATGTTGCCTTGTCAATATCTTCCACTCTAATTCTCAATTGGTGGTAACCTGACCTCAAATCAATCTTAGAACACCCTTGCTGTAACATCCCCCTCTTTTTGGCCAGCCACCTTGGGATGAAGGTCGCGACGCATCTCATTGTCGCCTTCTGAAGGCGACAAGGTGGTTGTCGTGTTCTAGTTGTGAACGCGACAGGCATGTTGTTGCGTTCAGCCCTCTGACCACAACATGCAGTTTTGTCGTCCAGCTGTTGGGATAGTTGGGACAAGTGTCAACCCCTAACAACTTGATGGCGACATGTCAGGCATCACGTTCAGGTTATCAAGTCTGCGAGCTTGACACGTGGTGTTCCCGTTGGTCAGGTTTGACCAGGACTTTGGGATCGTGACAGGTTGGCCGTTGCATTCAGTAAGTGAACGTGCTCCGAGGCTTAAAAGGCCATAGGCTTCAGAATAGCCTTGTTCGGGCTCTCTTTTGGTGTTTCTCCCCTTCTTTCGGCCCTGTGCGATTCCCTGCCGTGGAGAGGAGTTGAGGGTTGTGAGGGAAGTGTAGCCTCTTGCTTGGAGAGAGTGTGAGGTGTGTGTATGTGTGGTGCTCTTTCTTCCCAGCTTGGTGCTTCTCCGACATGGGTGTGGCTCACTCTCCTCGTGGTGGTGACTACTTCTTCGACGTGTGGGACGATCCTTCTCATGGACGGTGTGAGCGTGGAGCTTGGAGAGAGGAAGAGGTGCCCATACACAGTAGAAGACCCCAATGGGTTGGCTCTTTGTTTTGAGGTAGGGACTACTTGCCTTTCCCCTAGTTCTACCATGCTAGGGCTTCCAAGCCTTTAGAATCCATGCTAGGCCTTGGCATGTGTGATGGTTGTTTTTATGGTGCTTGATTTATGCTTGGAATGGGGTATGGGTATTGAGAGATCCATGCTTGCATGTGAGGTTTTTGAGTGTAGATTCACTTTCTTGGCATGCATGGGTACGAATGAGGGTGGTTTGAACCCTATTTACCTATTTACATCGTTCTCTATGCTCCCTTCTCCTTGGTTTGTCTGGACTTGTGGTGCATAGTATAGAAGGGATGCTCTTGGATGTGAAAGTCTGTGGTTGCAACACATTTGGTGTCGCAACCTAGATCGCAACAGCCCGATACGTCACCTTCTGGTGGGTGAAGGCGACGCCAACCCTGTCACATTCTGGTCGCGACAGGGTGACCGTCGCCTTCATACCTATTTTCACTGCACGTTGTGGGAGGTCTCAGGTGGTCACCTGGACCTCTGTCTGTGGTCGCGACAATGCCCTTGTTACGACCGGATCACGACAGGTCCCCTGTCGCCTTTTGACCCAAGTCGTGACAGACAGGCTGTTGCCTTCTACTGGCGACAACCCTTGTGTCACCTTCTCAAATGGAGAGTGGCTTGGCAACCTATTTGGAGTTTTTCCTTCCGCTGTGACTTTGTATTCTTGGTACCTGTGTTGTTCCTAGAATGGTCCTACTCTAGTCTTTCGCTCAGTGCTAGGCACTTGAGGGCTTGTCCATGAGAGAGGTTGTTACCATTACGTGGACCCCCAATCCCCGCGTGCCTGTTTGAGGGAGTTCTCCAGCCAGCAGGCAAACTCGAGCCACAGGCCCTGGTAGCAGAGGAGAAAACAGTGGGGACAGCGGCGTAGAGTCGCTTGTAGAGCTCTCTTAGCTGAGTCTGGGAAGCCGAGGTGGTTTGGTGCTCTTCCGGTGCAGATCAGCTAGTCCTTTTCTCACTGCCTCACTCTACATGGTTCCGGTACAAGATAGAGGGGCCAGGCGTGGGACCACAGTCTGGCCAGACTATGGCAGTTGTGGTAACTTTAGTTCCGCATCTCACTCCGATGGGAGGTGTTAGACATGGACTGGCGGTCGAGGGTAAGGCGCATGGCGCACCTGACTGGTCGACTAGTTTAGTGGTTCTGTGACTAGTGTCTTTGTCCAAACAGCTGTTTATTGTCTGTGTTTGCGGCCTTGGGCTTTTCCCAGTGCCGTGGTTACACGGGTTTTCCAGTCCCAACGTTGAGATTAGACCATTGACCGTGTACATACTTTACGCTTCTGCACTTACTTTGTTAGTAGAATAGATTTACTCACTTTATTTAAATTATCCACATATAGATCTATTATGCTATTAGAACTAGTGGGAGATTGGTAGTCCTTGCTGGGCTTCTTCGTGAAGCTCATTTTCTCCTTTACAGGTGAGACTTCACAGCAGCACCCTCCACGGCAGACTGAGGAGACGGGGCCGTAATAGACAACATCTTCGTGAGCAGTGTTCCTCAGTACTTGTTTACTTCACCCTCGGGCTATGCCCCTAAGGGACCTGTTATCCCCTTTACTTCTATACTTGTACTTTGCTTACTTTGGGAATGTACTAGACTTGTACTTGTGTTGGACACTCATTCCTTCATTTCTTGGTACATTTTATTGTTGTTATTGTTACTTACTGTCGTTACATATCTTGTTAGGCTGGTCTGTTAGCCCTTCCGGGTCTCCGGGCCCATTGGCGGTGGTGCCGATGGTCAGATCCTTGGTAGGAGCTGGGGGTCTGGGCATCGGGGCCGTTATAGTGGTATCATACCAAGGGGTCTATCGAGACTTGTAATGGAAATAAGTGATAGCGCAAAGTTCCTTAGGAAGTACAAATAACACTGCTAGCCGTCGGGTTATTTCTGTTAACTTGAATGTTAGAATGTGTCGTAGGACATGTCTCCACGTAGACGCAGACTGGTTTGAGAGCTGATGGAGCATCAAGATGCCATACCAGACAAGTCGATTGCATCCGAGCACATGTCGGTGGATGCTTAGCCTCAACAGTTTGACCTTCCAGGTGTTCGATTACCGCAGGGCGTTCCGTTGCAGCAGGGAGCATAGCAGCAACAGTGGTTTCCACCCCCGCTCCCGCAAAAAATTTTGGAGCAGTGGTGGAGGATGATGTTCCAGGCCCCTTGGCAGTACCAGCAGATGCCGGCAGAAGGTCAGTAGTTTGTAGAGAAGGCAGCAAAGGAGCAGCCACCAGCGACCCCGCAGGAAGCACCAGTTTAGCCAGAGGTGCCACCAGTGATACGGCAGCTCACTCCAGTTGCAGCGGCAGCACCTGAGGACAACACAACGCTTCTGGAGAGGTATCTTCAACTTCGGCCTCCAATGTTCTACGGTGATTATGATCCAGATAAGGCAAAGAGTTGGGTTCATGAGCTCCAGTGTACCTTCGAGACCATGGACTGTGCAAAGCAGGATCAGGTCAGACTTGCAATATATCAGCTGAAGGGGTCAGCCCACGAGTGGTGGAGGACAGTGAGGTAGACCAGTTTTCAGGGCAGGAGGGTGGACCAGATTTCTTGGGAGCATTTCTTGGAGGCCTTTCACGATGAGTACTTCCTCGAATACGATTGCCATGAGAGGAGGGACCAGTTTCACGAGCTGACGCAGGGAGAGCTGACTGTGGCGCAGTACCACCAGAGGTTCGTACAACTTCTACAACACGTCCCCCACATAGCCACTAGTGAGCAGGCTCACACTGAGTGGTTCATTAGTTGGTTACGTTTGAATTTGAGGTGGGCCATGGCTGGCCACCTTGGGGTTGGTAGTTGCGAGGGGTACCACCTTGGAGAGGGAGTGTCTGTTCCAGTCACAGCAAGGAGGAGGTTCGGTGAAGTCTACCCTATACCAGCATCCTTTGGGCAGTCGAGGGAGTGTGTCTTCTTCTTCTTGTTCAGGGGTAGGCGGTGCTGGCCTAACCTCGAACATGAAGAAGCTGTTCTCTCTAGCAGGTAGGCAACGTTACCAATAGTCACAGCAGCAGTGACGTCAGTAGGAGTAGCTAGTGGAGCATTCTGTGCAGCAGGGTGCAGAGTAGAGCCAGCAGGGCACGGGTCGCTTTTTTTGTGGGCAGTAGGGTCACTACAGACGGGACTGACCATTGAGGTAGGGGCAGCAGCAGTTGGCACTGACCTAGTACACTCAGCAGGGACCTCAGTGAGGACGTGGTCATGGCCGAGTGATGAACATCAACTGAGAGGAGGCAGAGGCCTCTAATCTGGTCGTTAGTATGGTTCCTATCCTTCGTAGAGTTGCTCGTGTTTTCATTGATCAGGTGCCACACATTGTTTTGCTTCAGAGGAGTTCTTTAGTTCCTTGACTGAGTTTGCTCAAGAGTGGACCTATGACCTAGCTGTTGAGCTTCCGACGGGTGACTACGCATGTACTCTAGGGTACTTAGAGGGTGTCACCATCGAGGTACGGGGCCACCTTCTACCTGCCAGATTGTTTGCCTTACAGATCCACGACTTTGATGCCATCCTTGGCATGGATTGGTTGGGGGCACATTCTGCGCTGGTGGACTGTCAGCGGAAGACCGTGCAATTTGAGATACCTGGAGCACCTGTGCTTTATTTTGAGGTACATAATCTACCTGTCGACCTTTCTTCTCCTCCTGTGGAGCTCGGTCCCTTATCCGAGATGGTTGTGTAGCTTTTCTTGCTTCTGTGAGTTTCTCATATTTTGGTGATCTATCTGTTTCAGATGTGTCGGTTGTTTGTGACTTTGCTGACGTGTTTCTGGAGGATCTACCTAGTTTACCACCGGAGAGGGAGTTAGATTTCTCCATTGAGGTTTTTCCGGGGACGATGCCTATGTCCAAGGTTGTCACGCCCCGACGCGAAATATCGGAACGCGAGGCAGTTACAAGTAAACGGGTGTAGAGCAAGTACTAGACATCAAACCATTGCACAATGAATAATAATAAAGTGAATACCATTCATTAAAAACTTTCCAAATGTCTAGTTACAACCATGAATATCAGAGCCATTCTATAGGCCCCAATTACATTCAAATAAAGCAAAAGACTAACTAAGACTCTAACATAGTACTAGGACGCTAGGGTACTCGTGACGTCACTCCTGGTCGTTCCCATCCTCTTGAGTGTATGTATCATCCTCGGTTTCACCTGAGAACACAACGACAAATAATGCAGGGTGAGTGATAACGCCCAATAGGACTTAAATCTCAATAGTCAAGCAGGCTTTAAATGATTAATTGATTAAAGGCAAAGTAACTAATGATAGAGCGATAGAGTCAAGTAATAGATAGCAGGATAGCACATGAACGAAATAGTATAGGTTTCCAAATATAGCACAAACGTCAATTATAGCATGAATAGCAAGATGGCCATAGCACAATAGCACAAAATATAGTAATAGCACAACGAGTATAACATAGCACTTTGTTGTCAATAGATAATGAGAGAATATAGCACTTTTGATTGTCATTAGATTAATCTAGATAGTTTGTCACTTGGATGTAATGCCAACATCCTAATCATTTAAGTCCCATGGGCAAATGGCACTTTCGGGCGCTCTCCCCAGGACCAGATCGGGCCCCATTGCGCTGGTATTGGTTATATTATTTATCTTTAGACAATCAGTCAATGGCCAATATAGAGTACCAAGAAATACATGAGAGCACTAGATGAATAGACGAGATAGCAGAGTGAATGTGAATAGATGAGAAAATAGAGTAGAGATGAGAGCTAGTGGACATTGTACGTAACACATCGAGTAATCAGGCGATAGTAACAGTTGCACAACACGCATACTCGGTGTTCGCAGTCAGGTGGAACTCACGACTCTACCATTGGCCATGTTAAGCACAGATCTAGAGGTCCAACGTGATTCAAGATAAGAGTGAACTTCTAATAGTCGTTTGGATCATATCGATCCCTAAATGGGGTAATAGGTGTTAAGGTACAACCGGATCGTCGACCATGTGAGAATCCATGGACAGAGGAGACTTATGGAGGCCTTGAACAAAGACTCACTAGTCCGGTAAAAGGAATATCCGATGGAGAGTTCGTCCAAGTCAAGAGAGTGTGTATAGAAACAAGTGCTCAACGTTCTAGAGGATTTCTAGGACAGTGGAGCGTCGGTATCGGTGTTCCAAAACATCGCAAGAGCCGTAAACAAGTTCTTTTTAAAATAAGGCAATTGATTTTAATAATTACCTGATATGTTATGTATTATATTCATGCCAATTAAGCCATATTTGGATGGTTTCAAAGTGTGTGCATGTGTCATGAAATCATGGATGGAAATTAGTCATGTGTATGTATTTTAAATCACATATAAATGTTCAATTTATATTAAGTGAAATTACTGCGGTTATAACTGGAAATAAAGGGTATATGCACAATAGGCAAATAGAGCATTCCAAATTAGACGGTTTTCTGAAAAATCCTGTGAACGCGACGCACCCCAGTAAGGGTCGCGATCTGTTCAGGGTAGATCACGACAAGGGCTTGCACTGATCGCGACAGGCTGTTCAGGACAGGCGCTGAGATCGCGACAGAGGCAGGAAGGGAACGCGACTTGTCAGTCAGGTCAGGCACATAGATCGTGACAACATGGCCTGTCACGTTCAGCACGCGACGCGCCTGTCTGTCACGAACAAACCCCATAACGCGGCCTATCGGGCCATCGCGTTCTTAGGGTATGTGCCTGAGTCTGACAGGAATCAGACAGGACTTTGGATTGTGGGCCAAACTTAACATATTTGACATAGGAGTCTTTAGAAAATAAGAACAAATAGCACAGTCGATGAAAAATAATGAAACTAGTTGCATATTGATCTAGACATAGATAGGGTTTCGACATTCTTTATTCACATCAAACATGAAGTACAAGATACAGTGAACATTAGAGATGAGCGATTTAATTCTCAAGATAGGACGGACTAAAATTAGGGCTTTTAGGGGCGAAAGAAAGCTAACAACCCTCAAAACATTCAATAAGAATTTCGTGGCTTGAGGTTTAGGGAACATGGAGATCAACAGGTATGAAGGGGGTTGGGGGTCATGTAAGTTGCAGAACTTTGAAAATCCATAACACAGGATTGGGATGCAGGAAAAATACGAAATTTTAGGGCTTTGTTCATGATGATTAGAATAACCTACAAATACATTTTCATACTTTATGCTCGTGAGAATGCCTACCTTTCACATTTTCCCTCTTCTACGGTTTGAAGGTGAAGAACTCGGGAAGAAGCTTGGAAGATCCTTTCTCCCCACGGTTTCTTCTCCTCTTGGCCTCTCCTCCTGGTCCAGCAACCTCTTGGCATGAGCTAGGGCCGGCCATGAGGGTTTGAGAGAAGTTTTTAAGCTTCTCCCCATTCCCTTTCCTAGTTTCAGTCTAATTCCCATTTAAATCCGAGTTTCCTATTTTCCTCTCCCCATTTTAAGCAAGAGATCTCCTAATTGGGTTGAAAGAGAGGGGATTTTGTGGCCAAGCAATTGGGGTAGGTTTAGGATTCCAAATCCAAATCAAATCACTTATTTTAATGCATTAAATACCCTCTTTTTATTTTAGTATTTTAGTTACGAATTTTGGATATTTTTGTATTATTCCCCTTTTTAAAATCTCTATTTCAGCCCACTAATTTTTAATGGGTCCATTTAACAAAGTCCATTAATTCTTTTCTTTTAATGGGTTTTATTTAATTCCCTTTTATTTGATTTTCTAATTGCTTTTATTTTTTATAAATTATTACATTTTATTTTTCCAAAAATCAAAGTTGCTACATCCCCCCCCCCCTAAAAAAGAATTTGGTCCCAAAATTCATTTGATCATAAAGGAGGAAATGTCTTACCAAAAATATCGGGGTAGTTTCGTCTGATGACTCCTTTCGGTTCCCATGTGGCTTCTTCCACTCCGCGGTTATTCCATAAGAATTTAACCACGTAGATGGGACGGTTCCTGAGATGTTGAACCTTCCGTTCCAGTATCTTGAATGGCTTCTCTTCGTATGTCACATCCTTGTTCAGCACCAACTTCTCATGGCGAATGATGTGGGTAGGGTCATAGACATACTTCCTGAGCATGGAAACATGGAACACATTGTGTACACATGCCAGATGTTGTGGCAATGCCAGTCGGTATGCAACCTCACCAATCCTTTCGAGTACCTCAAAAGGACCGATGAACCTAGGACTAAGCTTTCCTTTCACTCCAATTCTTTGGATGCCACGAGTAGGTGACACCTTTAAGAACACATAATCACCGACTTGGAATTATAAGTCCCGCCTTCTTTTGTCGGCATAGCTCTTTTGTCTGGACTGAGTAGTCTTAAGCCGGTCTCTAATCACTTGTATGTCCTTTGTGGTACGTTGCACCATGTCCGGGCCTAGCCATTGCTGTTCTCCAACCTCATTCCAGCATGCAGGAGATCTACAATTCATTTCGTAGAGTGCTTCGAACGGTGCCATCTTGATGCTCGCCTGGTAACTGTTGTTATAGGCAAACTCAATAAGGGATAGATGCTCGTTCCAATATCCTTGGAAGTCTATGGTGCAAGCTCTCAACATGTCTTCCACTATTTGGTTGGTTCTTTCAATTTACCCATCAGTTTGTGGATGGAATGTGTTACTAAAGTTGAGTTTAGTACCCAGTGCACCTTGCAATCCTTTCCAAAAATGAGATGTATATCTCGGATCTTGATCCGAGATTATGGATGATGGAACTCCGTGCAGTCTCACTATCTCTTTGACGTATAGGGCAGCTAGTACCTCCACTGACCACTTACTCTTTATAGGGAGAAAATGGGCGGATTTGGTTAGTCGGTCCACAATGACCCATATGGCGTCGAGTCCACCACGAGTCATGGGTAAACCCATGATGAAGTCCATTCCGGTGCTTTCCCATTTCCATTCCGGAATATCTAGCGGTCTGAGCACACTAGCAGGGCGCATGTGTTCCGCTTTTACTTGTTGGCAAGTAAGGCAGTGTGCGGCATGTTCGGCCACCTCTCTCTTCATGTTCGGCCACCAAAAATTTCTCTTCATGTCTTGATACATTTTGGTACCTCCAGGATGAATAGTGTACTTTGTCTTGTGAGCTTCATCCATTAATCTTCTCTTCAGTTCTTCATGGTCGGGAACCCATGTCCTTCCTTGAAAGACAAGCCTTCCGTCTTCAGTCATTGCAAAGTCATGTTTTTTGGCTAAAGTTTCCTTGATGCGAACTAAGAATGGATCAACATCTTGTTGAGCTTTGATCGCCTCTAGCAGATCAGATTGAATCTTGATATTGGAAATCCAAGACTCGATCATCCCTATGTTCAATATTTAAGTCTAACCTTGCGAATTGTTCCAGTAGTTGCATCTCACCAAGGACTAGACTTGAAACAGATGCCATTGGCCTCCTACTAAGAGCATTAGCCACGGCATTACCCTTACCTGGATGGTATTGGATGTTGAAGTTGAAATCCTTAAGATACTGTAGCCATCTTCTCTGTCTCATGTTGAGTTCTTTCTGGGAGAATAAATACTTCAGACTTTTATGGTCTCAGTAGACAGTGAACTTTTCTCCGTCGAGGTAATGTCTCCAGATTTTCAAGGCGAAGACCACAGCAGCCAACTCAAGATCATGCACGGGGTAGCTGACTTCATGAGTCTTCAGTTGTCAAGAAGAGTAGGCGATGACTTTCTCCTTTTGCATCAGTACACACCCTAGCCCAATCCCTGAGGCATCGGTGTAGACAGAGAAACCTTCTCCCTCTATTGGTAGAGCGAGAACAAGTGTCGAGGTCAGGCAATCATTAAGGTTGTGTCTCTAGTTTTGATGATGTCATATTAAAATATAAAATGAGAAGAAAGTTGACAAGTATCAATTATTTCCTAGGTACAACACAACTGGATCAAAGAAGACTGAGAAACTGTCAAACAGTGTCGACACTACCAGGGACTTAGGTCGACAATAGTGAACTGGATGGAGCTGTAAAGACTACAACTGTGTTGACACTCTGCAGTGATAAGGTCAACACTAAGCAGGGGCAGAGCCTACTTTGAAGAAAGATAAAGCTAGAGTTGACACTCTGTAATGAGAAAGTCGACACTTAGCATTTGATTTCATCATTCAAGTAATTGGCTTTAGTAGTGGAAGAGTGTGTGTCGACACTAGAACCTGACAGTGTCAACACTCGAATACTTAGAATGTCTCCAGGATGATCAAGTCATCAAAAAGCGTGTTCCAAGGCTAACTAACTGAGATATTCACTGTACACGTCAGTAGCTCTAGAAGGCTCCTTTTCTTGGCGGCAAAAAGATTCCTTCACTTTTTGGGGGCGAATCTTCTAAGGGGCCCACGACACGGAATCCTGCGCATTCAAGAAAAAGGGGAAAAGAGGTTCCAGTTCGACATCGAAAAAAAGGTGATCGCACACTACTGCGAAAAGAGGGATGTGCAGCAGAGCGGAAAAGAAGACATCAAATGTTTTGAAGCAGTGATTCGTGCAAATTGGAAAGTGCGCTGTGATCAGGCGAAAATCCATGATGATCCAAGCAAGATCAGAAGCTCCCAGGAGTGGATGATGAGTTCTCAATTACAGAGGATCGGAAGTTTCCTTTCTACCTAATTTCTGAAATCGAACGTTAGCAGAATTCTGAAGAAGTTCTTCAAACATGAAGTTGATTCTATAATCTGAGAAGAATCTTTTTGAATTCAAATCTGGATCAGCAGTTTTGATGAAATCACCTTGTTCTTCAGCAGTTTTTTCATTTTCCCATTTTGGATCTTCTTTTGTTCATTTGAATTGTCTGTTGTCTACTTCTTGGTGGAGTAGATTAAATTGATCATTCACAAGCTGTGATTGGATCAATTTAGGTGAAGTTGTGTATCAGCGGATCTGTTAAGCTGTGTATCAGCAGGGTTCTCAATCTGTGAGTCAGCGATTGTGCAGAAGCTATGAATCAGCGATTGTTTTGGATATACTGTCGGGGTGTTCGATAGTGGTACCTCACTAGTTTGGTGAGGTGTGGATGTAGGTCTCCTCATTGGAGCCGAAACACCTTAAAATTTTCCTGCTCTTATGTGGTTTGTAATTTCGTGATTTGTGCTTCTGTGCATCCATCTTTTAGAAATTTGAAATCAGATTTCATAATCCTAAATTGAGTCTAAATTTCTGAGGATTCTCTATTCACCCCCCTCTAGATAATCCTTCTACACACACAACACGTGTTATCAGAGCCTAGTTCTCCAATTTAATTGGTTTCACGTCTAGGAGTTAATTGTGTATTATGGAATCTAGAGGTTACATTGATGAGGGTCATTCTGTGAACAGAACACCTTACTTTGATGGTACTAACTATGCTTATTAGAAAACTCGTATGCAGGTGTTCTTAAGTGCTCAAGAACATCAAATATGGAGAGTGGTAAACAATGAACCTTATGAGCTGTCCGAGGATGAAGAGAAATGGACTCCGGAAGAGATCAAAAAGTCAAATGCAAATTGTAGTGCAATGAACATTATGCAGTGCTCACTGCATCCCACCGAATTTTCAAGAGTTTCATCGTGCTCGAGTGCCAAAGAGATCTGGGATCGCCTCATGGTAATATATGAGGGCACATCTGAGGTAAAGGAAACCAAGGCTAATATGATAGTTTCTGAATATGAAGCTTTTCGGATGAAACATGATGAACCTATTTCTGAGATGTATGGTAGATTGACATTGTTAACTAATGGGCTAAGAATCTAGGCAAAGTTCATTCTGAGAAAGAATTAGTGAGAAAAATTCTTAGATCTTTAACACCCATTTAGCATACTAAAGCAACCGTTATTGAAGAATCTAGAAATTTGTCCACAACTACTATTGATGAGTTAATAGGTTCTTTAATGACATATGAATTGGGCCTAAAAAGATCTGAGGATGATCTAAGGAAGAAGAAACCTCTTGCTCTTAAAGCAAGTCCTAGCACCAAGGAGGTTACTGAAGACAATGAATCAACAACTTTCGAAGATGAGTCAGGTGAGTTTGCCTTGATAACTAGAAAGATCAGAAAATTTCTGAGAAAATAAGGTAAGAGTTTTCTAAAAAAGAAACCTTACAATAACAACTTTTCTAAGTCCAAGCAAAATGCTAACAAAAAGACTGACAGAATTGTTTGCTACAATTGCAGGAAGCCAGGACATGTTAAGTCGGAATGTCCTGAGTTTCGAAAGAAGAGTCAACCTAGATGGAACAAAAACAAGAAAAAAGCTATGGTTGGTACCTGGAGTGAAGAATAGGAAGATGAAGAAGAGGGAAGTTCGGATGCTGAGGACACTAATTCAAAGATCTGTTTGATAGCCATAGAGACTGAAGAAGAAGAGGAAGAGGTAAGTTCCTTATTCAAGGATTTCAGTTTGGATGATTGGGATCATGTCTACTTTAAATTAATGGATCAGTATGATGTTCTTAAAAAAGAAAACAAAATGTTAAAAAAGAAACTGAAACATTCTTCTCACAAAGTGACAACAGAAGAAAATGAAAAAGAGTGTTCACAAGAGATAAATGCTCTGAGAGAAGTAGTTAGTGAACTAAAAAATCAGAACATTGAAATTCTTAATCTAATATCACTTGTATTAGAAAATAATGTGGCCTTACAAACTGCTAACATAGAGCTACAAAAGGAAATTGTAAGTCTACAAGATGAAGTAAACAATAAACAGGAGGCTCTTGAAACTCTTGTAAATGGCAAGAACAATCTTGAAATTCTTCTAGGCACAAGGGTAAATCATAAAAAGGATGGATTAGGTTTTAATCCCACAAAGAAGAAGGAAGTAGGGCTGAAATCAATAACATTCTTTTCCTCAAAAACATCTGAAGCTTCTACTTCTACAAGACAGAAAATTGTAAAAATTGTTAAGGATATCAAACAAGATGGAAAAGCCAAGCTAGTCAATGATCAAAGAACAACTGGAAGAAAGCCAACAAAAGCTAGAAATGAACAAGTTTTTCAAAGGAACAAAAATTTGGAATCACTCGGTTGGCAAGGTCGACACTATAGCACTGGTAGGTCGACACTATCATACAAAAATCACAAAACTTGCCAAACTGGACTAACAACAGATCAACAACATTCCAAAATTGGTCTCCCACCAAATGGACTCACCAACCATCAAGATCCACTTATGTTGACATTCAAAAATGGTCAAAAAGTAATTTCTCAGGTCGACACTATCCCTTCAAAGTGTCGATACATGTCTATGATTCTGTCAGAAGTAATAAAACACAATATCTTGGTAAGTTGTGAAATCAAACTAAATTCAGACCTTACTCTAAACAAATAAAGAAAAGGTTCAATGAAAATTTTGAAAGAAGAAATGGCTCAAAGCATCATGAAAAACAGCAAAACATCATAAATGAAGAAAACATGAAAGTGAACAAACATATCTGGATTCCGAAAGACCTGCTCTCTCATATTCTTAATTTTGAAGGGATTGTGGGACCCAAATGTACTTGGGTTCCAAAGAATCTTCTTTGATGATGTGTTTGCAGGTATGTCTTGCAGCCAAGAACTTATGGTACTTAGATAGTGGCTGTTCAAGACATATGACAGGGGATAAGGACAAATTCTGTCAATTATCTGAAAAGAAGGCTGGTCATGTCACTTTCGGAGGCAACAACAAAGGTAAAATCATTGGCTGAGGTAAGGTTGGTAGGAATCTCACAAATTCAATTGATGTAGTTCTTCTAGTGGAAGGGTTGGAGTATAATCTCCTGAGCATAAATCAATTGTGTAACAAAGGTCACAAGCTAATGTTCGATTCTCAGAGCTGTACTATTTTTGAACCTGACTCTGATGTTGTTAAATTTTTTGGAAAAAGATCAAATAATGTCTACATGGTACATCTTGATGATTCTGAGACCACAAATTTGTGTTTAACGACAAATAAAGTTAACTTGGCATGCTTATGGCATCGTAGACTAGGACATGCTAGCTACCATGTGCTTCATAAACTTGCAAAATTCAACATGGTTAAAGGTTTGCCTGATATATATTTTAAACAAAATTTGAGGTTGTGTGAAGCATGTTCTCAAGGAAAGCAAACCAGAAAAACCTTCAAAAGTAGATTGGAAAGTCAATCTACCAAACCATTCGAGCTTATTCATATGGACTTGTTTGGTCCCACAAGAACAAACAGTCTGAATGGAAAAAGGTTTGGATATGTTTTGGTTGATGATTTTTTGAGATTTACTTGGGTTTACTTTCTTGCTCACAAAAATGATGCTTTCATTGAATTTCATGAGTTTTATAAGAGGATTTCACAAGAAGGGAAATTCAAAATTAATTCAATCATGTCAGATCATGGTGGTGAGTTTGAAAATGCTAACTTTGAGGAATTTTGTAGAGAAGAAGGAGTCTTCCACAAGTTTTCGTCACCAAGAACTCCTGAAGAAAATGGAGTTGTGGAAAGAAGAAACAGGACTCTTGTAGAGATGGCAAGAACCATGCTAATTAAGAGTGGGCTGCCAAGGAAGTTTTGGGCTGAAGCTATAAATACATCTTGTTACATAATAAACCGTGCAATGGTAAGACCTTCTTGCAAAAAGACTCCTTATGAAATTCTGAAAGGTAAGAAACCGCCAATTTCACATTTCAGAGTTTTTGGAACAAAATGATTCATTCTAATAAACAACAAACATGACTTGGATAAATTTGAAGCAAAAAGTGATTTAGGAATATTTTTGGGTTATTCTGATCATTCAAGAGCCTATAGAATATTCAATGTAAAAGATCAAATTGCTGAGGAATCACCTTATATCAAATTTGATGAATCTAATGTTGATTCTTGTAGGGAAAGACAAGATGTTGAATTTCTGGAAGGAGAAGGCTCTAGAGAAAAGGAAGAGGAAGAAAAAGAAACCAGAAGGGACTCAGATCACGGTGTTTCACATGAACCAGAAAGTGAGCATAAAGGAAAACTTGAAATGAATGTAAGAATGCTCAGGGACCATCCACAAGAAAGCATAATTCGTAATCTGATCGATCCTCCTAGGACAAGGTCCCACTTTAAAACAGTTTATGAAATTGATCAACTTGCCTTGGTGTCTCAAATTGAACCTAAGAATGTAGATGATGCTCTGAAAGATACCCATTGGATTAATGCAATGCATGAGGACTTAAATCGATTTGAGAGAAATAAAGTATGGCATTTAGTTCCAATGCCTTCATCACAAAGTGTCATTGGAACTAAATGGGTCTTTAGGAATAAAATCAGTGAAGATGGGGAAGTAATAAGGAATAAAGCTAGGATTGTAGCAAAAGGTTACAATCAGGAGTTTGGCATAGATTTTGAAGAGTCTTTTGCTCCTGTAGCTAGGATTGAAGTCATCCGAATTTTGCTTGCATTTGCATGTGCTCATGGCATTAAATTACAACAAATGGATGTTAAAAGTGCATTTTTGAATGGTTTAATTAAGGAAGATGTTTTTGTTGAACAACCTCCTGGTTTTGAATGCACTAACTTTCCTTACCATGTGTATAAACTTGACAAAGCTTTATATGGACTGAAGCAAGCTCCCCGAGCCTGGTATGATTAATTGATTCAAGTAAACCAATAGATTCAAGTAAACCAATAATTGACTGTTTGATTAATTGATTGCCATAGATTGAATCTTGCGTGTTCATGCGTTAGGTGTATGCCATCACCAGATCATTAGACCCTCGTGAGTTATAACCTTTCAGGTGCTCCTCCCAAGGACCAGACCGGGCCCTTATAATGTTGCCTAGCATAGTCATGTTTTTATCGTAGACAATCAATTTAATGGCCAAATAGAGTACCAAGGAATAGATGAGAGTACTAGATGAATAGACGAGATAGTAGAGTGAACGTGAACAGATGAGCGAGTAGAGTATAGATGAGGGCTAAGGGACAATGCATGTAACCTTCTGAGTAACAGGCGATAGTAACAGTTGCACAACACGCGTACATGGTGTTGGCAGTCAGGTGGAACTCACGATCTTCTCACTGGCCATGTTATGCACAAGTCCATAGGTCCGACATGATTCAAGGTAAGAGCGAACTTCTAATAGCCGTTTGGATCATATCGATCCCTAAAGGGTATCATAGGTGTTAGGGTACAACCGGCTCGTCAACCATGTGGGAATCCATGATCAAAGGAGACTTACGGAGGCCTTGAACAAAGACTCACTAGTCCGGCAGAAGGAGTATCCGACGGAGAGTTCGTCCAAGCCAAGAGAGTGTGTATATAGAACAAGTGCTCGACGTTCTAGAGGAATTCTAGAACAGTGGAGCGTCGATATCGGTATATAACCAACGTTGGAAACAAATACAAGTCCTTTAAAATAGGGCAATTATTATACTTTATTGTAATAAATTACCAGATACATTATGAGGTATTGTATGCCATGTTTTAGCCATATATGGATGGTTCATGTGTGTGCATGTGTAAGAGAAATCATAGACAGAAAAGAAGTCGTGAATATGTATTTTAAAGCATTCAATATAGCTCCTTTTAAAATAGGTGTTTTTACTGCGTGTATGACTGTTAAAAAGTCGTAAGAATATTTTTGAAGGTGAGTGTAACAAAATTTATGGGTTTTTATGCAAAATCCTGTGAACGCGACGTACCCATGTAAGGGTCGCGACAGGGTCATGATGGAACGCGATAGGGCCTTGTACGGGTCGCGACAGGGCTGTTTGCTCAGGCGGCTAGAATGCGACGGGGTCTCCTGTCGTGTTCAGAACGTGACAAGAAGGGGCGTCGCGATGGGCTTGAGAACGCGACCTATCGGGCCGTCTCGTTCTCGGGTCCGTGGACTGAGTCTGACAGAGTTCTGCTCTGTCTCGGATTACGGTCCAGAAATATCAGATTTTGAAACAGGGTCATTTAGAAAATCGTAACTAATTGTATACACGATGAAAAATCATGAAACCAGGGGCAAATGAAACTAGACATGCGAGAGTACTTCAAGTAAATAGGAATTAGAGAGGGAGCATGGTTTATACAGGGTTTGAACATGAGCAAGAACGAGTTATTCAGAACATGACACAGAGAGAGAGATCGATTAAATTTGATCAACATGCTCGATGAAATTTAGGGCTTTTAGGGGCAAAAAATCCCTAACAACATGAAGTATCTACAGTAAAAATTTTGTAGCATGGGATCAAGTATACATAGAGATTTGAATTAAACATGATGTCTCGAGGTTATCATGTTTGCAGATCTTCTAAAATCAAGAACAAAAGATTGGCTCGATGAAAAAGAGTGAAACAATAGGGCTTTTGTTCCTAATGTAAGGAACAATCTACATATGGATTTAATTGAGTTTTGCTCGTGAAAATGCCTACCTTTGACTCGTTTTGTCTTCTAGGGTTAAAATCTCCAAGAACGAGGAAGAAGCTCCAAGAACTCCTACTCCCCACGAGATTCTCTCCTCCTTAGTCTCTTGTCCACATCCAACAACCTTTGGCAACGAGCTAGGGTTGGCCAAGAGGGTTTAAGAGGTGTATTTATAAAAATACAAGTTCCTATTCCTACTACTACTCAAATTCCTCTTAATTACGAGATTTCCCAACTCCAACCTTCCTTTCTTGCTTTCCAACCTCTATTTAGGTTAGGATGGGATCTAAATTCGTGCTAGACTATATGGGGTAGGTTTAGGAATCCTATTCCAACTCTTATTGCCTCTTTAAATGCTTAAAGAATCCTTTTCTATTTAGGAGATAATTAAACTCCGAATTTAGGGTATTTTCTTATTATTCTCTCTTTGTAAATTCATATTTTTGACCCAATAAGTTCTAGAGGATCCATTAAGCAAAACCCATTACTCTTTTCCATTTAATGGTTTTATTTAATACTCTTTTCATTGAATATCCCTTTAGCTGAGTTTTTAATTTCTTATTTAAATTTTTATTTTTCTCAAAAATTCAGGTTGCTACAATGTGTGCTAGATTTCAAACTTGTCCTAAAGAATCTCATTTAAGTGCAGCAAAAAGAATTTTCAGAAATCTTGCTGGAACTCAAGAATTAGGACTATGGTATCCTGCATTCAATGAGTTTGGCTTGGTTTCTTATTCAGATGCAGATTTTGCTGGTTGTAAACTAGATAGAAAGAGCACTAGTGGCTATTGCCAATTCTTGGGAGGATGTTTAGTTTCTTGGGCTTCCAAGAAACAACACTCGGTTTCTCTCTCTATTGCAGAAGCCGAGTATGTTTCTGCAGGGAATTGTGGCACTTAAGTGTTGTGGATTAAACATCAACTTCAAGACTACCAAGTAGATCTTGGATGTGTCCCAATATTGTGTGATAACACAAGTGCCATTTGTCTAGCAAAGAACCCAATTCAGCATTCTAGAACTAACCATATAGAAATCAGGCATCATTTCCTAAGGGATGAAGTGAGTAGAAACTCATTTGAGTTGCATTTTGTGGAAACGTCAAAACAAATTGCTGACATTTTTACAAAACCCTTATGCTATGAAAGATTTTCTTGTCTAAGAAGAGAACTTGAGCTATTCTTGTTTAATTCTTGAATGAATCTGTTGAATTCACTATGATGTTGTGATTAAAAGTCTATGTTGAAATCTAATTTGTGAAATATCTCCTGAAAGAAAGATGAGATTTGGTTGAGAGTCCTTGGTTGTTGGATCAAATTATAAGTAACAATGGTTGAAAAGCAATAAGGTGATGTTCAGTTGGTGTAGTGAAATTTTCATTGTGATTAAGTGTTATCTTAACTACCTAAGGTCGACACTTTTGATAATAGTGTTGACACAATCCCTCCTTACATCAGACCTCTTGTCATTCTTGAAAATTCATACATCCTTAATTCCTTTGATATCAATAATGATTCATCCATCAAATAAAATCCCTGTTCTTAGTCTTCACATTGGTCTATCGGTATAAAAATGGTGAATTGAGGAAGGACAGGTTAAGCCTGTCTGGATTCCTTCACTATGCGTGAGAATGTGTCTCCGCCACGTACCAAAGGCTTATGTGCATTCACTAAGGGGGAGCTCAATTTCAGTTATCCTCCATCCTTAATTCAAGATGTTTTTGGAAAGGAGATAATTTCATTATGAAAGACGGATTTTCTGGGCATATTTTTAGGGGGAGATAATTTTTGTTACTCATTCGTCAAAACTTCATTATCTCATTTTCAAGATTATGGTTTAAGAGTTCTAAATTTCTGATTAACTATTTAAAATTGTAAGACCTGGTTTCCCGGCTTCCGTTCGGTGTCGTGGGATGATTGGCCACTAACGCGTCTAGGCTGGGTGATGCGTTGGTGTCGCGTCGGGGGTTCCCGATGCAACAGTCATCTGTGTCGCGGCGAGCTTGTAGGTCGCATGTTGGTTGCGCCCTGGTTCTCTTTTCGTCTTGCTGTCGCGCCCGGTCAACGGGCCGCGATAGTGTTTTGTCGTGTTGCGCTGTCCGGTCGTCTGACACCTGTCAGCGTGGCAGTACGGCCTGTCGCGTTGTCGCAGTGCCCTTGGGGGGCGCATCCTCGTCGTGGCCCATTGACCCATTGCGTTAAGGTTGTTAACGCGACGGGACGGTCCATCACGTTCTGGTTGCCGAAGGTTAAAAGCCTTGTCCGGAGATCCCCCTCTCTCTCCTTCTTCCCTCTCCCTCTCCCTCCAGCGGTGCTCTGCCTCCCCCTCTCCCCTTCGTGTGTTTCAGGCGAGGAGGAGGGCCGTGCGTGGTGTTGTGGCATTGTGGACCTTGCGTGGAGCGAGGAGGAGGTCACTGTGCGTCGTGAAGGCCCTTCGTGGGTTCGGTTCTTCGCAACCGGTAGGGATTTCTTGTGCCCATCCCGATCCGGGTGGATTGGGAGCCCCTCGGGGTTTATAGATAGCTTTATAGCTTTCCCCATGCTCCCCTCCCCGTGTGTGCATGTTTGTATGGTTCTCGGCACCCGGGATGGAGCATCCTGTGGTCTGCCTCCCGACTGATGTCATGGCTGCGGTGCGCGTCGTGACATCAGTAGAGGCATCGCCCCGGTCGTGCGCGACCTTATCGCGGTGCGGTTGGCGGTCGCGATAAGGGTCACTATCGCGACATGGTTTCCCATCGCGACAGGGAGGCTGTCGTGACGCGCTGCCCCATAGTGGCAAGGCTATTATCGCGGCACCCTTCACCGTCGTAATGGCATCGCGACTTCCTGTGGGGGCGCGACAGTGCCTGTGCTGCCTCGGGTGGTTTTCGTGGCCAATTTGTGTGTCGGCGTGTGCCCCAGGGCAAGCTTTGCCCTTAGGACCTTCCAAAAAGGAACACGGATGGTTTCCTCTATGCGTTCAGTGACCGAAGGTGACACCTTCGTGGCCGTGTCCTACCCGTGGTGCTAAGAGGGTCGCGTCTGTCTAATAATCGATTGATGGGCGGTCAATCGATTATTATCAGAGCACCGGTTTCCGTGCCAGCTGGTAGTTTTATGAGACTCCGGCTTTTCCGTGCGTGGTTGGTTCGTTGACAACCCTGTTGAGGGTTTCTGCGTGCTTCTCGCCTGCTGGGCTTATCGTGGTTACAAGCCAGTGCTTCGGCGTGGTTCTTGTTGTGTTGCCCCGCCTGTTCGCCCTGTGCTTGGCATTTGAGGGCTTGTCTCGTTCAGTGGTTGTCTCCATTTCCTAGGACCCCCATCCTCAGGAGCCCGTTGAGGGAGGTATCCAGGCTACGAGCGTGCTCGAGTTGGCAGCCCACGTGAGCGGACTCTGGAGCTTAGGGGAAAACGAGGTTTGGACAGCCGCGCTGAGTCATTTGTAGAGCTCTCTAGTCTAGGTCTGGGACAATGAGGGGTTCAGAATGCTTTCCTAGTACAGACCAGACAGTCCTTTGTCTCACTACCTCTCTCTGCATTGGTTCTGTAGCCACGTAGTGTTGCTAGGCATGAGGCCGCAGCTTGGCCAGGCTGCGGTGTTGCGTGTGTTATGTGTTTCTGTGGCGGCTCTGTCTCGCCCTTCGCGGGGGTGGAGGCATGAGCTAGGCTAGTAAGTAGTGTGTTTGTGGACTGCGGGTCCCCCTCTCTTGGCTGCTAGCGGTGGTGGCTTGGTTGCTGTTGTTGTGATGACGTTTTCCTCACGACGTTTCCGAGTGTTCCTTATTGCCCTAGCTTGCACGGCGGTTTTAGCCTGGCTGTGCTTAGCTCCTGTGGGCGTCGTTAGTCTGGCCTTGGGTAGACTCGTGCTTCTGGGGGTTCCCGCTTCGGTGTTCTCTCTGTTTCATGGTCCCATTCTTGGGTACCAGCCTGTGATGGCACCGGCGTGTGTAGCTTCCCGACCTGGCAGTGTGTTCGGGGTCCGGGGTGGTTCTGCTTGTGGGCCCTTGACCTTGTAGAGGTCTGAGGTGGCCGTGCTTGCGGTGAGACATCGTTCTCACTTGGTTGTTCCATGGTCTCGGCAGGTGTGCTGAGCACTGCTTCCACTTTGTGCCCGACTCCATTGGTTTCTGCGGGAGTCATGTGTGTGCCATGACCTTGGTTGGCGGTCGTGGCGTTGTACTGTTCTCTTCCGCTGCTTAGTAGTATCATGCTGTAGGTGTTACTCGCATTACAGCTTTCTAGTGTAGTTTCCTATTTTTGGAGTTCTTGCTGCTCTGGCCGGTGAGGGACTGGTAATCCTTACTGGGCCTTCTTCGCGAGGCTCACCCCCCCTACTTCCTTTAGCTAGGGGCTCGTCATCGCGGGAGCTCGGTGTCGCACGGGTTGCGGAGGCGGCTGTGGCGCCGTGTTGTTGTTAGCAGTAGTGAGAGCGAGCATTGTGAGCTCTTGTAGCCCTAGTGAGCTAAGAGTTGTGCATTGCAAGTCCTTGGGGTATGCCCGTTAAGGACTGCACCTTTCTTTTTGTACCTGTGCATTTACTTGGGATCCGTTTTGCAAACATTTTGTATATTGTACATATTGTTATAGTTATTTAAATTCAGTACATATCTTACTACACTATTTCTTCTAACCATTCCGGATCATCGGATCCGTGGGTGGCGGCGCGACCCTCGGGACCCCTGGCGAGGGTTCGAGAGGTCGGGTCGTTACAGTGGTATCAGAGCCGAGGGTCTACGGAAATTTGTAAAGAGTTAATAACTATAGATGTCCCAAAGGAAGGTACTAGTGCGCTGCTGACACCGTCCAACTAGTGTTAGGCTTGTGCTTTCAAATGTTTTGCAGGTGTGCGGCTTCCCTGCATGATTCGTACACGTGTTGTAGGTTGTAGTTGTTGCTGTGCCGCGTGCGTGGCGAGTGTGGTTGCTCGGCGTGTTCGTGCTGTAGTGGCGTGGTTGGAGCTGGACTCGCTGGCAGTGGTCTTCCTTGTCTGGAGGATGCTTGCAAGCTAGTCCAGGTGCGGTGCTCCTGGTCGTCTTCGGCGCATTTGAGCGTGTGTGCGTCACGAAGGCTGAGAGAGCCTGCGTATGGTGTGGCCTTCACCGGTGCTGTGTTGTTGCCCGTGGAACCTGTGGAAGGTGTCTCTGCCTTGTTGGCTACCCCTTTGTTGTTGGGGTGTGTGTTGTGGTTGTTGTGTGTTTGGCCTTGTGTGCCTGTGTGTTGTGCTCGAGATGCCGAGCTGAGCAGGTGCTTTGTGTGCGGTGTTGCATCGCCGGTTAAGCGCTGCGACACTTGTCTGTGTTTGTTGTCAGCCTGGTGCTGACTGGTTGAGAACTCTAGCGAGGTGCTCCTGGAGTTCTTCTTTGTTGGTTCTGGCGGGAGTGAGGTCTCCCCAGGACTGTGCTATGCACGTTTTTGGTTGTTGTCGCATTGCCCTCTAGGTTGAGGTTCATCGCTAGGTTGTCTTGTGTTCTGACGAAGTTTCCCAGAACCATTTTCTATTGTCCTGGTGAGGGTTTCTCTCAGGACTGTTCCTCGCTTGTTTGTGCTTTTGTCGTGCCACCTCAGAGCCTGAGGTGCGTTGTTGGTTCGGCTGGTGCGTTCTGGTAGTTTTTCTCAGAACGGTGCCTTGGTGGTTCTGGTGGAGGTCCTCCCAGAACCGGCTTGTGTTGCTTCTACAGTTCTGCTTGCTACAGTGTTCTCTCTGATGGTCTGTGTTCTTTGGTCGTGGGGGGTGTGCATTCTGGTGAAGGTTCTTCCAAGGATCGCCCTTTGTCGCTTCTGGCAGAGGTTCTTCTCAGGAGTGCTATGCGTTCGTTTCGGGCCACTGTTGAGTTGACCCTGTGATTCGAAGTGTGATGTTTGGTTGGGCCGCATTCTGGTGAGGTTCTCCGAGGACAGCTCTTGGCGTTTTTTGGTAGAGGTTCTCCCCAAGGCTGCTTCGTGTTGTTTTGGTTGTCGTTGCTCTCTCTCTCTGTGGAGATGAGCTATCGTTGTTGCCGGTTGGACTGTCTTTATTACAGTCTACTTGGGCTGTTGGGTTTTCATTCTAATGTTTATAACAACATGTTTTTTATGATGAACAATCTTAATTGAGGTTTGATACATGACAAATAACTTGATGCAATATTTGGTCTATTATGAATTCATAATATCTCACTATACGTGTTTGATCATGTAGGTATGAATGCATATAGCCAAGCTATCACAAACAAGAGAAACATATCATGAAAGCACTGAAATCTATCACCTGTCGACAGACCCCAAGGTGCCTATCGACAGATGTGTACAGGCAGAAAACACCAAGTTCAGGAAACAACCATCTGTCGACAGATGCCCAGACGACTGTCGACATATGCACTCAAGAAACTGTCAACCCGAAATCCCAGACTTCTGTGTTTTGAAAAACTGTTGCTACCTGTCGACAGATGATCAAAGCCTGTCGACAGACGTAAAGAATCTTTAGATACAGAAACTTTCCAAGTTACTAAAGATGGTGCTTCCAACTCCCACGTCTCTCCATATGTAAACACCACTATATAAGCAACTATTTTAAGCAAATCCCGTACAAAACCAGCCACCACCAAAACCCTAAAGCAAGTCCAAGCACAAGAAGGGCTGTTGCTGCTCTGCTTCAACCTACTGCTCAGAGATAGAAAGATCCATTGATCCAGCAGTACTAAAGATAGAACGTCGTGGATTCAAGCTTCTCCATCGATCTGAATCCATCAAGACGAAGTTTGAACTCCATCCAGACGTTTCCCAGAAGAGTTCTCAATTAGGATTCATCCCTTCCACTCAGAACTCTTCCTGCTTTCTTTCTTCTATCATATGTGTATGTGTGATTGTGTTTCAAGCATTCTTTGTGCTTGATACACGTGTGTGTTGTTCTGATCGTGGGTGCGCATCAGATAACACATGTGTGTGAGTTGTAGTCACCGAACTAGCTCATAAGCAGTCTATTATGTTGTGTGTGTGGACCGTGGATGTAGGATACACAAGTTGTGTACTCCGAACCACGTAAATCTTTGTGTCTTGTGGTTTGAACGTTTCTACATTAGATGTTTGATAGGCACGTTGCTTCTATACGCTCTAGATAGATTGTCCTTCCATCTACACATCACCATCACACATCTAGGTTTTACTTTGATTATGTTGCAAGTTCAGAAAGTCTGTGTTGTGATTAAAAGGGTTGTAGTAAATTATTAATAGACAGTAATCTATTCAACCCCCCTTCTAGATTACCGTATAGGGAATTCTGCAACCTTTCATGGGCATTGTCGGTCAAGGTGTTGTGCCCTTGGTCGTGCGTCTGGCTGTCGCGTTGGCCAGCTTGTCTTGTTAGTCGTTTCCAAGTTTCTCGGCCACGCTGGCGGGACTTGTGTGTCCCCGTGGCTTGAATGGTTTGCTTCGTTTCTCGCGCCCGGCGTGCTCTTGCAGATGGTGGTCTGGTGAGTGTCGTTGGTGTATGGCGGGTTGTGCTTCTTATGGAAGTGTCAGTCTCGCGTTGTGGTTTTGCCTCTCTCATGTGGAAGAGACTCGTGCGTGTCTCCTTCCTCTACTTTTCGTCGGTTGCTCGGGGTGGTGGTGCTCCACTATGGTGTTGTGTTGCTGGGGTGCGCATCGTTGCGACCTTCTGGTGGAGTCACCTTCTGTGGAGTTGTTTTTGGGTCGAGTTGTTTGCTCCCCTCGTGCCGTTGTTTCTGGATGGCACCTTTGGTCGGTGGACCTGTTTGTGCCATTTGCCATCGTAATGGTTTCTCGCTACCTGCCAGGCTCAATTCGGAGCATTGGGTCCCTATTGGTTTGGTGCGAGGTAGCATTGTTTTCTTGTTGGGCCGCTCATGTGAGCGTTATTCCGCTGTGCATTGGTTTTCGTGATTGGCTTGCTCGTGCAAGCATTGTTCCGTTGTATGCTCGATTGTGCCTCGGCTTGTGCCTTGGAGGCTCTTCGTGTCGTCCTTTGGTGGTTGGCCTCTCTATCTGTCACGATAGAGGTGGTGCTTCTTGCTCTTGCGCGCTAGGGAGTCACTGTGGTTTTTGCTCCCCATCCGGCAGAGTCGGTGTTCCGTGTTTCGTGTGCTTCTTGGAGCGGACGAGGTTGTCGCGCTCTTGAAGTAGTAGTTGTCGGCTTTCCGTGTGCTTTCGTTGTGGGTCTCTGGTAGAGAGTCCCCTTCGGTGGGGCCCATGTCGTCTCGAGCCATTGGTGCTACTGTGTGTGCTGCGCCTTGAGCATTTTCTCTGATGCTTCGTGTTTTGTGCCTCAAGGCCGGGGCCAACATGGCCTGTTGCGCTCTTTCAGGCTTGCAGTTCTTGGCATGTGGCTTTCGGTAGGCCTCCTGTGGAGAGTCCTTCCTGTTAGCCGTAGTGTTGCTTTAGCTGCTGGTGCACCTGGGTTGTACTTTGTTTACTTTTGGTGTTTGTGGTAGCACCTTGTACTCATGCTCGAGCATTTCGGTTTTATGCCGTCTGGAGCCTTGGTGCATTGTGTTGTACCCTGGTTAGCTCCCGGTGATTGTGATAGCACCCTGTGTTGTGCTGTGTGTCTGTTCGTGTGCTTCGTGCATTGTTTCACGAGTTTGCTTGGTGTTGGAGGCTTCGAGTTTTTCGTCTCTGGGACACGTGTGCTAGCCTGAGTCTTGTGGTTGTACCGTTACCACTGTGTGGTGGCTGCTTTGCCTTGTCTAGGTAGCCCTATCGGTGGTACGCCAGGCTTTGGTCGTGACCTATGTCCAGGTTTCCCCTCTCGCTTTCGGAGCGAGTGTGTTCGGTTGTGGTACCCTGCTTTGGTCTGGGTCTCTCTGAGGTCAACATGTTGCCCTCGACCTCTGCGGTTGTTTTGCTTCCCGTGTGGTTGTGTGTGGCGTTGGTGAGTCTGGAAGCCGATGGCGGAGTCTCCTATCGGTTCGTCCGGTAACAGTATGGTCTATCGGCTTGCTAGTGCTCGACCATGTGGTTTGTTGACGTTGGGAGGTGTCTGGCTCTGTCTTGACCTTAAACATCTTCCGTGCTTCTGTCGTGGTGTGCCACGTTGTGGATCATGTGACTCCTAGTTTTTGTGGCTCCGCATGCATTTGGTATCCTTGTCGGAGCACGAGGAAGGTCTGGGTGAGACCTAGTGGTGACAGTGGATGCCGTTTTTGCATGTTGAGGGTTCTTCGCATGCATTTGCTATCCCTGTTAGACCGCAAGGAAGGTCTTGGTGAGACTTAGCGGTGACGATGGACGCTGTTTCATGTGTTGAGAATTCTCCGTGAGTGTGTCCTCGCTCTGGTTTGTATCTCTCGCGTGGCTACTCAGTCGAGTGGTGACCGATGCTAGCTGCGGCTCGTGGCGTGAGACCATTTTTATCGAGTGTTGTGTTCGACTCACAGGTGTTCTCGCTTGTGGTTCACGGCAACGATGTACTCCATCAGGTTTCGCTGGCGACAGAGTGCGTTGCTGACCGGTGTTTCTAACTGCCGACAACTGCGCTCTCTGTCATGTTTTGTTGGCGACAGAATGGGTTGCTGGGCATTGGGTCACCATAGTGAGGTTTGTTGGTGACTATAATTGTGAGGATTTCGGTTGGCGTTTTCTGCTGTTCGGCCCGGACTTGGCGTCGCTCGGCACGTGGGGTTGTCGTTCCGTTTGGGCGCCCCACGTGTGCCTGGAGTGAGCTTTTGGTTTTCGGCTTGGTGCTCCACCCGTGTTTGGTGCCGTTGGTTTTCTTGCTTTGTATGCTTGCGCGCGTTTTGCGGTGCGGTTGTTGCCATGAGGAAGTCGTGTTGAGACTTAGTGGGTTTTTTTTTTCGCGTTGGTCTTATGTTTACTCCCCGTGTTCCGTTTTGTGCCTCGAGATCTCTTAGGTTGCCCCAATTTCGAGGACGTAATTGTTTTAAGGGAGGTAGAATGTAAGACCCGATTTCTTGGCTTCCGTCCGGTGTCGTGGGATGACTGGCCACTGACGCGTCTAGGCAGGGTGATGCGTTGGTGTCGCGTCGGGGGTGCCCGACGCGACAGTCATCCGTGTCACAGCGATCTTGTGGGTCGCGTGTTGGTCGCACCCTGGTTCTCCGTCGCGTCTTGCTGTCGTGCCCCGTCAACGGGCCGCGACAGTGTTTTGTTGTCACGTTCCGAGAATTACGCAGCGGATATTAGTTCGAATAATTCGAGTCGATATTCCGAGACGTGAACAGTCGGCAAATAAGCCTCTAGCTAGCACGCACTAAATGTGTATCAACACAACATCACAATAGGGCCCAAATGTTGAACTCAATATAAATTGTATTCAATTGTATTAAAAATGAAAACTATTACAGGACTAAGACTCAATAAAAGCGAAAGTACATAATACCTCACTTCCTACTACATTGTTCTAACACTCAAAATAACTAACTATAGATAGACTCATAATTGGAACGCTTATCACTCGGACGCATTCCCATCCTCGACTTGCTCTTCCTCTTGAACTTCATAGTCACCAAGATTAGGTAAAAGGTAGGGGATGAGCAAACTAGCCCAGTAGGATTTATATCTCAATGTGCTGGCAATGATATAAGTGATTAGCAATTTAGAACTAGGTAGGCACGATGAATGTCATGATATGCATGTTCGAATAAAACTCATTAAAACATGTTGCATGATATGAGCTAGAGAGAGGGTGATCGTGATAGAGCAAGATCTAGAACAATATAACGAGTTGGAACTAGCAATAAATCACTTTGTACAGGCACGCAAGATTTCAATTGATGTCAAGAACGCAAGATATCACTAATTGCATTAAATGCAGGATGGCCATATCACGCAAGCAAGCAAGCAAGAATGCACGAGCACGATCATGTAACACTAATCAGGCTTGTAGACTCTAATGTACACCAAGGAAAGATCAACCAAGAATGCACACTAGGACACATGTATGTGGTTATTGTATCTATCATTCAACAAGCAAGAAAGTACTCCCAGCGCAGATGCAACGCCAGTAATCATTATACCCCATGGTTAACAGTATTTTTATGACTCGCCGTCATTGGGGCTAGATTGGAGCCCTTGGACACACGTCGTGCCCTGTCAGCATCTCATGTAAAATTTTAAATGTAGATACCCACAGTCATTAATAATGGCCAATGAGAGTATCAAGATGTAGCATGTGTAACGTCATGTTCATGATGATGATGGGAACAAGTAATAAGTAATTGATCATGATTTCATGATAACAATGGTCAAGAGATAAATTTGACAGCATAACGGTATGATTTATACTTTAGTTCAATGTTTACATTAATGGCTTTAGTCTAGATTGTAAATCACACTCACGAGAACAAGATGAGAAAGGAAGTGCACGCTATTTCCAGGGAACTTCATTGGTACAACCAACTCGTCGGCCATGTGGGAATCCATGGTCAGAGGAGATTTACAGAGGCCTTGGAGAAAAGGTCACTAGTCTACCGATTCGGAATGACTGGTAGAGAGTTTCCAAATTCCAAGAAAAGGCTGCCTAGACGTGTAAGTGTGTAGGGATGTACGCGTGTCTCAATTCACAAAGCATCGGTCTCAACTCACGGAAAACACTTAAAATGATGGCATGACATGAAACTATGCACTTTAACAAATCATGGTTTGCAAGATTTTTATGGCAACAAAATTATCATTTTAGTCAAGCTAGAATAGTAAGAAGAGTAAATCATAAGTTGCATGAATGATCAAGTCATTAGGAGAGCAATTAGAATATCATTTATGTAATTATAGATTTTAAATGTGTTAATCACTTTTAAGCCATTAAAAGACATCATGTAATCCTCAGACACAAGATATGCAATTTACACACTGGAAACCATGTTAAACTAACCTCGGGTTAGCATGATAATACCTTGTAGAACCTTTCTATAATAGTTCAAAACTCACACATATGAAGAGTGGCGTAAAACGACAGAAACCGGAACATATGCCTTTTAGGAAGTAGATGTAGTTCCAACCCTTCCACGTCTAGAGTCATAACTCACTAATTTCAAATGCAAATCTGACATATGAATATACCACATTGAAGCCCTTTGAATAAGGAATCCAACAAAAAAAACGGCGCGTCAATCCGAGGTCTATAGAAAATGTTACAGCCATTTAAGCGAACACTGCACAGAGGCCAGGTCACGACACGAAACCAGTCGCATTCTGAACGTGACAGGACGATACGTCGCCTTCTGGAGAGAGGTTTTGGGTTGCCAAATACACCCAGTTCGACTCATACTTGGACTGGGTTGATATAGGGAACTTATACGGCTTATAACTCCTAATCTAGTGCTTTTGGGATAAAACTTTCCACATGAAAATTGTCAAGAACATCTAGTAGAAGAACTTTGATGTTGGTGGTTTGATCAAATTCGATCTCGAATCTCATGAAAAAATGTAAAGAACGAAAAAGGAAGTGCAACCCGAAAATGCAATTTCTTGTAGCGGCTTTCTTACGACGCTTATAACTCTCTAACGAATGATGTTTAGACAAAAGTCTCAACATAAAAGTTGTAGGGAAAATGAAATAGGTGTGAACTATAATTTTTAAATAATTTTAAACGACCTCAAGATGTATGATAAATCAACTTGAATAGGAAAGGACCGTGACATGCGCGACTTTGGAAAAATGCCTATAACTCATGATGTACTAAATGGAAAATGATGAAATCAGTGGGAAATGAAAGTTAACTTGATGCTCTACACATTTCTATAAGATATGTTAAGTTTTGGCCAGAGAAAACCTACCTTCTGGGTTGAAGAAGTCTCATTTTTCTAGAAAACCCGAGTTCAGACCACTTGGAGGAGAACGCTTACTGCTCCATGTATAATGCATGGAATCTGGGCATTCCACTTGGGTTAGAACGTAAACTTGACCCTCATTCCAGGGGTATAAGCCTTGCAAGGTTTGGTTTAGGTTTGACTCACCTTTGGTCGACTTCAAGATGTTGGTCTGTGCAGGTCGCAGTAGACACAACGGGGAAGAAGAACGGCTTGGTGTGGGGATCTCCTGCTTCCCCAGCTGCCAAGAACTCCTCCACACGACCCTAGCAAGTTTTAGAACTCGTTCCTAAGATTTGGTGAAGAGTATTTAAGCAACCATGGTGTTTTAGGAGTCCTACTATGACTAGGAAAGCCCAATTGCGGTTTTGACAGGTTAGTTTCCTATTTTTGAGGATTTCTTCCTCCCTTAGAGTGTGTGAGGCTTTAGGAAACCTCACCCCATAGTTAGGCACGAATTTGGGTTGCCAAAAATGCATGATTGCATCCCAATTTAACTCAAATTGCCTCTTTCTAATTTCAGCCTATTTAGAGTTAGGAATTTCCCCTGCATTTTATAGCTTTATTTGATTTTTGGGCCATATGTGGTCCATTGGCCCAATTATGATATTGGGTCATTAATATATAATGTTGGAAGTCTCTCCAACACTTTTATTTAATTTTTGGTTGCGTCGTGCTTCCGTGTTAACGGTTTTCCGACTAGTTTTCTAATTTGGATAATCGGTCACCTTAACTCATAAACCTAGCCTAAATGATTTTTATTGAACCAAATTTCTTGATGGGTCGTTAGAGAATATTATTTGAATTCCATATATGATTTTTATTTAGTTTTCTGACACATCAAAGTACGTGTGATAATGATTTTCCGACTTATTCATGAATTACGATAATAAGTCGCAAAACACTCTAAACTTGGTTAATCCGATTTTTCTTGGCACAAATTTCTTTGTGGAACATTTAGTAATAATGTTTAGGGTTGATGTATAATTTGTACCAAATTTTCCGATGTGTTTTGGCACATACGATAATGTTACGTATGTTTTAAATACTCCGATATTATGGAAATTATTTATTTCCATTTATTTGAGTTTTTATGTAGTTAAAATTTTTGGGGTGCTACACCCTCCCCCACTTAAGAGAATTTGGTCCCCAAATTCATAGACCATTAATTGGCTTTTGATAATTGTGATTCTTGAGTTGGTTTCAGATTTAATTCCTCCAACTTGTTTCAACATCGTAGATGCCAGTCCAAAATCTACACCTATGGCCACCCGTACTATTCATTTGGTTCCTTCCACTCTTGTTTTCCCTTCCATGGTTGTTATAACTCCATCTTAATCCTCCAGATGAACTATGGTATCGCTACTGGATTATTCCTTTTCAATTTCTCCTTAATGATCTCCCCCACTTAGAAGTGTACCAATAAGAAAACATCATAAGATTAATCTAGGGGTTTAACAAATATACCTCCTTTCGGAAGCTACACTTGCATTATTGCTTTCACGCGTCCTTGACGCTTTACCATTCCTTGGTTCCTTCCAACTTGGTCTTTTAACATAGGACAGTTCGATATATGATGTTCGTGACTCCCGCATCGCGGCAAGCCCCGGCCTTCTTCCAGCACTTGTCTGCTTGATGCCCAGGCTTGTTGCAAAATTTACAATATTCAACCGTCGTTGTTTCTTCTACTTTGATCTTTTTCTCCATGCTATAGTCCTTCCCCGTAGTTGGCCTTTTGTTGTTGTTGTAGTTATTACTGTTGTTATTGGGGAAAGTTCCAGTTGTATCGACTGCTCCCCTTTTTATAAAGGTCGGCTTTGAGATGTCCTTCCCCCTCATGCCTTCCACCTTAGCCATAGTGTCTTCTACCAATTGAGCTCTTTGGACCATCTCAGTGTAAGTTTGAATATTGTGTGGTCCGAGCATTTCAATGAACATGGGTCTGAGCCCGTCCATGAAATAGTTAGCCTTTAATCTTCTGTTCCCACCAAGTGTGGAGCATACACAACAGGTCGTGCGAACTGAGCTTCATACTCAGCCACAGACATGCTCTTTTGTTTTAGTGCAGTAAACTCTGCTGCCTTCTTCTCCTTCACTCTCTCAGAGAAATACTTTCCTCGGAATATCTCTAGGAATTCGGCCCACTCCAGTTCAGCTACGTTTGACAGGTGGGCCGAGGTGGCCTTCCACCATGCTCGGGCGTCCTTGGTAAATTGAAAAGTGGCCAGTACCACTTTCTCCCTATTGGTGCATTGAATTACTTGGAAGATCCTTTCTATTTCTTCCTGCCAATTCTCTTCTTCGTCTGGGTTAGGGGATCTAGAGAAACGAGGAGGGTTTAAACTCCTAAAATTCTGGTGCAGATCACTGGCTCCATTCCTTGCAGCGACAGCTTGATTTCTAGCCTGTACTACATTTTGTAATGCTTGGGTCAGACCAGCCACAGTGTCTTGCATAGCTTGCCACTAGTTGCGGGCCATTGCAATTGGGTGTACGAGTTATGAGGGTTCCTGAGGAAAGGATGGAAACCAATTAATGTCTCTAGATACATTATCAGAGTCAATGGGTAGGAGTGTTTTAATTCTTGCTAACATATTCCCAGTCTCTACCCATTCTCACCAGGTACTGTATTTAATTTCCATGACCTAGGTTCCATAGGTATCTCCTATTCCTGAGACATATATCCTATTTGGTATTCCTAGGCTCTGATACCACTAAACTGTCACGTCCCGAGAATTACGCAGCGGATATTAGTTCAAATAATTCGAGTCGATATTCCGAGACGTGAACAGTCGGCAAATAAGCCTCTAGCTAGCACGCACTAAATGTGTATCAACACCGCATCACAATAGGGCCCAAATGTTGAACTCAATATAAATTATATTCAATTGTATTAAAAATAAAAACTATTACAGGACTAAGACTCAATAAAAGAGAGTACATAATACCTCACTTCCTACTACATTGTTCTAACACTCAATATAACTAACTATAGATAGACTCATAATTGGAACGCTCATCACTCGGACGCATTCCCATCCTCGACTTGCTCTTCCTTTTGAACTTCGTAGTCACCTAGATTGGGTAAAAGGTAGGGGATGAGGAAACTAGCCCAGTAAGATTTATATCTCAATGTGCGGGCAATGATATAAGTGATTAGCAATTTAGAACTAGGTAAGCACGATGAATGTCATGATATGCATGTTCGAATAAAACTCATTAAAACATGTTGCATGATATGAGCTAGAGAGAGAGTGATCGTGATAGAGCAATATCTAGAACAATATAACGAGTTGGAACTAGCAATAGATCACTTTGCACAAGCACGCAAGATTTCAATTGATGTCAAGAACGCAAGATATCACTAATTGCATTAAATGCAGGATGGCCATATCACGCAAGCAAGCAAGCAAGAACACACGAGCACGATCATGTAACACTAATCAGGCATGTAGACTCTAATGTACACCAAGGAAAGATCCACCAAGAATGCACATTAGGACATATGTATGTGGTTATCGTATCTATCATTCAACAAGCAAGAAAGTACTCCCAGCGCAGATGCAACGCCAGTAATCATTATACCCCATGGTTAACAGTATATCTATGACTCGCCGTCATTGGGGCTAGATTGGAGCCCTTGGACACACGTCGTGCCCTGTCAGCATCTCATGTAAAATTTTAAATGTAGATACCCACAGTCATTAATAATGGCAATGAGAGTTTCAAGATGTAGCATGTGTAACGTCATGTTCATGATGATGATGGGAACAAGTAATAAGTAATTGAACATGATTTCATGATAACAATGGTCAAGAGATAAATTTGACAGCATAACGGTATGATTATAATTGGTTCAATGTTTACATTAATGGCTTTAGTCTAGATTGTAAATCACACTCACGAGAACAAGATGAGAAAGGAAGTGCACGCTATCTCCAGGGAACTTCAATGGTACAACCAACTCGTCGGCCATGTGGGAATCCATGGCCAGAGGAGATTTACGGAGGCCTTGGAGAAAAGGTCACTAGTCTACCGATTCGAAATGACTGGTAGAGAGTTTCCAAATTCCCAAGAAAAGGCTGCCTAGACGTGTAAGTGTGTAGGGATGTACGCGTGTCTCAATTCACAAAGCATCGGTCTCAACTCACGGAAAGCACTTAAAATGATGGCATGACATGAAACTATGCACTTTAACAAATCATGGTTTGCAAGATTTTTATGGCAACAAAATTATCATTTTAGTCAAGCTAGAATTGTAAGAAGAGTAAATCATAAGTTGCATGAATGATCACGTCATTAGGAGAGCAATTAGAACATCGTTTATGTAATCATAGATTTTAAATGTGTTAATCACCTTTAAGCCATTAAAGGACATCATGTAATGCTCAGACACAAGATATGCAATTTACACACTGGAAACCATGTTAAACTGACCTCGGGTTAGCATGATAATATCTTGTAGAACCTTTCTATAATAGTTCAAAACTCACACATATGAAGAGTGGCGTAAAACGACAGAAACCGGAACATATGCCTTTAAGGAAGTAGATGTAGTCCCAACACTTCCACGTCCAGAGTCATAACTCACTAATTTCAAATGCAAATCTGACACATGAACATACCACATTCAATCCCTTTGAATAAGGAATCCAACAAAAAAACCGGCGCGTCAATCCGAGGTCTATAGAAAAAGTTACAGCCATTTAAGCGAACACTGCGCAGAGGCCAGGTCGCGACACGAAACCAGTCGCGTTTTGAACGCGACAGGACGATACGTCGCCTTCTCAAGAGAGGTTTTGGGTTGCCAAATACACCCAGTTCGACTCATACTTGGACTGGGTTGATATAGGGAACTTATACGGCTTATAACTCCTAATCTAGTGCTTTTGGGATAAAACTTTCAACACGAAAATTGTCAAGAACATCTAGTAGAAGAACTTTGAGGTTGGTGGTTTGATCTAATTCGATCCGGAATCTCATGAAAAAATATGAAGAATGAAAAAGGAAGTGCAACCCGAAAACGCAATTTCCTGTAGCGGCTTTCTTATGACGCTTATAACTCTCTAACTAATGATGTTTAGATAAAAGTGTCAACATAAAAGTTGTAGGGAACATGAAATAGGTGCGAACTATGATTTTTAAATAATTTAAACGACCTCAAGATGTATGATAAATCAACTTGAATAGGAAAGGACCCTGACAGGCGCGACTTTGGCAAAACGCCTATAACTCATGATGTACTAAATGGAAAATGATGAAATCAGTGGGAAATGAAAGCTAACTTGATGCTCTACACATTGGTATAGGATATGTTAAGGTTTGGCCCTAGAAAACCTACCTTCTGGGTTGATGAAGTCTCATTTTTCCAGAAAACCTGAGTTCAGACCACTTGGAGGAGAACGCTTACTGCTCCATGTATACTGCATGGAATTTTGGCATTCCACTTGGGTTGGAACGTATACTTGACCCTCTTTCCATGGGTATAAGCCTTGCAAGGTTTGGTTTAGGTTTGACTCACCTTTGGTCGACTTCAAGATGATGGTCTGTGCAGGTCGCAGCAGACACAACGGGGAAGAGGAACGGCTTGGTGTGGGGATCTCCTACTTCCCCAGCTGCCAATAACTCTTCCACACGACCCTAGCAAGTTTTAGAACTCGTTCCTAAGGTTTGGTGAAGAGTATTTAAGCAACCATGGTGTTTTAGGAGTCCTACTATGACTAGGAAAGCCCAGTTGCGGTTTTGACAGGTTAGTTTCCTATTTTTGAGGATTTCTTCCTCCCGTAGAGTGTGTGAGGCTTTAGGAAACCTCCCCCCATAGTTAGGCACGAATTTGGGTTGCCAAGAATGAATGATTGCATCCCAATTTAACTCAAATTGCCTCTTTCTAATTTCAGCCTATTTAGAGTTACGAATTTCCCCTGCATTTTATAGCTTTATTTGATTTTTGGGCCATATGTGGTCCATTGGCCCAATTATGATATTGGGTCATTAATATATAATGTTGGAAGTCTCTCCAACACTTTTATTTAATTTTTGGTTGCGTCGTGCTTCCGTGTTAACGGTTTTCCGACTTGTTTCCTAATTTGGATAATCGGTCACCTTAACTCTTAAACCTAGCCTAAATGATTTTTATTGAACCAAATTTCTTGATGGGTCGTTAGAGAATATTATTTGAATTCCATATATGATTTTTATTTAGTTTTCTGACCCATCCAAGTACGTGTGATAATGATTTTCCGACTTATTCATGAATTACGATAATACGTCGCAAAACACTCTAAACTTGGTTAATCCAATTTTTATTGGCACAAATTTCTTTGTGGAACATTTAGTAATAATGTTTAGGGTTGATGTATAATTTGTATGAAATTTTCCGATGTGTTTTGGCACATACGATAATGTTACGTATGTTTTAAATACTCCGATATTATGGAAATTATTTATTTGCATTTATTTGAGTTTTTATGTAGTTAAAATTTTCGGGGTGCTACATTTGTCATGTTGCGCTATCCGGTCGTCTGACGCCTGTCAGCGTGGCAGGCGTGTCAGTACGGCCTGTCGCGTCTTCGCGGTGCCCTTGGGGGGCGCATCCTCGTCACGGCCCATTGACCCGTCGCGTTAAGGTTGTTAACGTGACGGGGAAGTCCATCGCGTTCTGGTTGCCGAAGGTTAAAAGCCTTGGCCGGCGATCCCCCTCTCTCTCCTTCTTCCCTCTCCCTCTCCCTCCGGCAGTGCTCCGCCTCCCCCTCTCCACTTCGTGTGTTTCAGGCAAGGAGGAGGGTCGTACGTGGTGCTGTGGCACTGTGGACATTGCGTGGAGTGAGGAGAAGGTGGTCGTGCATCGTGAAGGCCCTTCATGGGTTCGGTTCTTCGTAACTGGTAGGGATTTCTCATGCCCTTCCCGATCCGGGTGGATTGGGAGCCCCTCAGGGTTATAGATAGCTTTACAGCTTTCCCCATGCTCCCCTCCCTGTGTGTGCATGTTTGTATGGTTCTGGGCGGCCCAGGATGGAGCATCCCGTGGTCTGCCTCCCGACTGATGTTGCGGCCACGGTGTGCGTCGCGACATCAGTAGAGGCATCGCCCCGGTCGGGCGTGACCTTATCGCGCCGTGGTTGGCGGTCGCGATAAGGGTCGCTGTCGTGGTTACAAGCCAGCGCTTCGGCGTTGTTCTTGTTGTGCTGCCCCGCTTGTTCGCCCAGTGCTTGGCACTTGAGGGCTTGTCCCGTTCAGTGGTTGTCTTCGTTTCCAGGGACCCCCATTGTAACACCCCATATAAAAATATGTTAAATGGATTAAATTAGCAAACTACTAACAACTCGGACTAGTCATTTTCAGAGCTTGAGTAGGAAAAGAACTCTAAAGTTAAGCGTGCTCAGTTGGGAGTAGTCCCAGGATGGGTGACCTTCTTGGGAAGTCTACCAACTAGTATGGTTGTTGGGCCAGTTTGTTAGTTGGGTCATCACAAATGGTATCAGAGCCTTACCCAGCCAGAAATGCAGAAACTAAGTGCCACACAGGGCAAAGTGCTACGCTATGGGAGCCACCTCTTGAGGCCATAATGGCGCAAAGTGCTACATAGTGGGAGCCACCTCTTGAGCCTATGGGGGCCACCTCTAGAATCCTGCCTGCTTGGGGTTTGATTGTGTGCTATATGTGAGCAGCGACGAGGACGTCGCTTATATAAGAGGGGTAGATTGTAACACCCCATATAAAAATATGTTAAATGGATTAAATCAGCAAACTACCAACAACTCAGACTAGTCATTTTCAGAGATCGAGTAGGAAAAGAACTCTAAAGTTAAGCGTAGTAGTCCTAGGATGGGTGACCTTCCTAGGAGTCTACCTCACAACAAACTTGAACAACCTACTAGTTGGTCACCCATCCTGGGACTACTCCCAACTGAGCACGCTTAACTTTAGAGTTCTTTTCCTACTCGAGCTCTGAAAATGACTAGTCCGAGTTATTGGTAGTTAGCTGATTTAATCCATTTAACATATTTTTATATGGGGTGTTACAAACAACCATACTAGTTGGTCACCCATCCTGGGACTACTCCCAACTGAGCACGCTTAACTTTAGAGTTCTTTTCCTACTCGATCTCTGAAAATGACTAGTCTGAGTTGTTGGTAGTTTGCTGATTTAATCCATTTAACATATTTTTATATGGGGTGTTACAATCTACCCCTCTTATATAAGAGACATCCTCGTCGCTGCTCACATATACCACATAATCAAACCCCAGGCAGGCAGGACCCCCATAGGCTTAAGAGGTGGCTCCCACTATATAGCACTTTGCGCCATTATGGCCTCAAGAGGTGGCTCCCATAGCGTAGCACTTTTCCCTGTGTGGCACTTAGTTCCTGCACTTCTGGCTGGGCAAGGCTCTGATACCATTTGTGACGACCCAACCAACAAACTGGCCCAACAACCATACTAGTTGGTAGACTTCCCAGGAAGGTCACCCATCCTGGGACTAACTGAGCACGCTTAACTTCAGAGTTCTTTTCCTGCTTGAGCTCTGAAAATGACTAGTCCGAGTTGTTGGTAGTTTGCTGATTTAGTCCATTTAACATATTCTTATATGGGGTGTTACAATCTACCCCTCTTATATAAGCGAGGTCCTCGTCGCTGCTCACAAATAGTACACAATCAAACCCCAGGCAGGCAAGATTCTATAGGTGGCCCCCACAGGCTCAAGAGGTGGCTCCCACTATGTAGCACTTTGCGCCATTATGCCCTCAAGAGGTAGCTCCCATAGCGTAGCACTTTGCCCTGTGTGGCACTTAGGGCCTGCACTTCTGGCTAGGCAAGGCTCTGATACCATTTGTGATGACCCAACCAACAAACTAGCCCAACAACCATACTAGTTGGTAGACTTCCCAGGAGGAACTGAGTACGCTTAACTTTAGAGTTCTTTTCCTACTCAAGCTCTGAAAATGACTAGTCCGAGTTGTTGGTAGTTTGCTGATTTAATCCATTTAACATATTTTTATATGTGGTGTTACAATCTACCCCTCTTATATAAGTGACGTCCTCTTCGCTGCTCACATATAGCACACAATCAAACCCCAGGCAGGCAGGATTCTAGAGGTGGCCCCCATAGGCTCAAGAGGTGGCTCCCACTATGTAGCACTTTGTGCCATTATGGCCTCAAGAGGTGGCTCCCATAGCGTAGCACTTTTCCCTGTGTGGCAATTAGTTCTTGCACTTCTGGATGGGCAAGGCTCTGATACCATTTGTGCGACCCAACCAACGAACTGGCCCAACAACCATACTAGTTGGTAGACTTCCTAGGAAGGTCACCCATCCTGGGACTACTCCCAACTGAGCACGCTTAACTTCAGAGTTTTTTTCCTGCTCGAGCTCTGAAAATGACTAGTCCGAGTTGTTGGTAGTTTGCTGATTTAATCCATTTAACATATTTTTATATGAGGTGTTACACCCATCCTCGGGAGCCCGTTGAGGGAGGTATCCACGCTACGAGCGTGCTCGAGTTGGCAGCCCATGTGAGCGGACTCTTGAGCTGAGGGGAAAACGAGGATTGGACAGCGGCGCTGAGTCATTTGTAGAGCTCTCTTTTCTAGGTCTGTGATGCCAAGGGGTTCGAAGTGCTTTCCTGGCGCAGACCAGACAGTCCTTTGTCTCACTACCTCTCTCTGCGTTGGTTCCGGAGCACGTAGTGGTGCTAGGCGTGAGGCCGCAGCTTGGCCAGGCTGCGGTGTTGCGTGTGTTGTGTGTTTCTGTGGTGGCTCTATCTCGCCCTTTGCGGGGGTGGAGGCAGGAGCTAGGCTAGTAAGCAGAGTGTGTGTGGACTGCGGGTCCCCCTCTCTTGGCTGCTAGCGGCGGTGGCTTGGTTGCTATTATTGTTACGACGTTTTCCTCACGACGTTTCTGAGTGTTCCTCGTTGCCCTACCTTGCACGGAGGTTTTAGCCTGGCTGTGTTTAGCTCCCATGGGTATCGTTGGTCTGGCCTTGGGCAGACCCGTGCTTCTGGAGGTTCCCGCTTTGGTGTTCTCTCGGTTCCATGGTCCCATTCTTGGGTGCCAGCCCGTAATGGCACCAGCGTGTTTAGCTTCCCGACCTGGCGGTGTGTCCGGGGTCCGGGGTGGTTCTGCTTGTGGGCCCTCGACCTTTTAAAGGTCTGAGGTGGCCATGCTTGCAGTGAGACGTCATTCTCACTTGGTTGTTTCGTGGTCTCGGCAGGTGTGCTGAGCACTGCTTCCACTTTGTGCCCAACTCCGTTGGTTTCTGCAGAAGTCGTGTGTGTGCCACGACCTTGGTTGGTGGTCGTGGCGTTGTAGTGTTCTCTTCCGCTGCTTAGTAGTACCATGCTCTAGGTGTTACTCGCTTTACAACTTTCTAGTGTAGTTTTCTATTTTCGAAGTTCTTGCTGCTCTGGCCAGTGAGGGACTGGTAATCCCTACTGGGACTTGTTCGCGAGGCTCACCCCCCCTACTTCCTTCAGCTAGGGGCTCGTCGTCGTGGGAGCTCGGTGTCGGACGGGTTGCGGAGGCGGCTGTGGCACCGCATTGTTGTTAGCAGCAGTGAGAGTGAGCATTGTGAGCTCTTGTAGCCTGAGTTAGCTGAAAGTTGTGCTTTGCAAGTCCTCGGGGTATGCCCCTAAAGGACTGCACCTTTCTTCTTGTACTTGTGCTTTTAATTGGGACCCGTTGTGCAAACATTTTGTATTTTGTACATATTGTTATAGTTATTTAAATTCAGTACATATTTCACTAGACTATTTCTTCTAACCCTTCCGGATCTTCAGATCCGTGGGTGGCGGCGCGACCCTCGGGACCCCTGGCGAGGGTCTCGGAGGTCGGGTCATTACAAAAAATCTTGAAAAATTCATCTTTGTTAATCTAACAGTGATGAGAAAAAATTTCTTAATGAGAAGTCATTAATAATGATAGACCTTGAAAATCCATGAAACTTGATCTCATGGTCAGAGTTTTCAAGCTCTTGAAATATTTTGATCTGATAAATCATCATGATCCACAAAAGTTTGAGTGTTAGTGTATTGATTTACAAATGGCAGAACAAATTCTATGCTCTGAGAATTTGCAAATGTCTGATAAAATCATAATATCATTGTATGTCATGATGAGCTAGATATTTCTGTTCAGGAATCTAAGATGATCATGATGTAGTCTGAGTAATTGGGGATTCTGATGTTTGATAGACATGTATCCTCACATGAAAAGATGAATTTAGTTCATTTCCTAAAGCAAAATGATTTCCTAAGCAAGTAATCAGGGACTCTGGTGTGTACAAAACATGGGTTCTTGCATGAAAACAAAGGAAAATCAGATTGTTTATTTATACTGTTAAAAAAGATTGAATAATGAAAAAAAAGGAGGTTTAATCTAATCAACATATTTTGGCAAACTTGAAAAATCTTCCAATGTCATCTTGATTCATGTGATGAGTAAATGGTTTAACTTTGTTGTGACTTTGTCATCTAAAACATTTTTCTCCTATCTGTTACCCTCAATCATGAGTTTTTAGTTATTTGATTAATGGTTAATTCAAAATTTTAAAATTTTTAAACCTTTAATCTGTACAAAGTGAGAAAGTGTAAGATAAATGAGTAACTGTAATTAACTTCATTAGGATCTTTCAAAATTCAGTGATTCATTGTGAAATGACAACCTTTCAATTTCCTCGACATCTGAACCCTCACAGTCATTCATAGTGTTGACACTATTCATCATAGATTCAGCACTATAACTTTTTCTTTGTCCTAGAACATGATAACTTTCGTTGTTCCGCATGTGCACTGGACTCATCCAAAAGGGTCAATGCTTTCTCTCACGTCTCTTCGTATGTTAAATCTCCAAAAAGTTGGTTTTCAAAAAGCTATCTTTCTTCCCTATTCGTTTCTCGGAAAAACCGTTCTTCTCCTGAAACTGTGCCCTAGTGATTCCTCCAAACCGATACTCTGTTCCATCAATCATGGCTTCAAAGGCTCAACCTAGTTGTGGTGGAAAGAGGAAGCTTGCTGATGGTTCAGATTCTGAGAGGCATTCCAAGGCACCGAAAGGGATTGGGATTCGAGAAAGGCCTGCTGCTCCTACCTTTTCAGGTCGATGGTTTTCTCATCCTCGAACAGCCAAAGAAAAGAACTTTGCCAAAGGTAAGAAGAAGTTAGAATTTGTTGATTTGGGTAGTTCGGAGGAGGATTCTTCCAGCCAACAAGAGCCTCAGGCTCTTCGTGATGAAAGCCCTAAATACCAGAAAATGGGTAATGACTTTGATCATGATCTTGATCGGAAGGTGATGTCATCTCCTTTACAGACATCTTCAGGATCTTCAGAAGACACAGATGATGTCAATTATGATCAACTGCTAGTTGAGGAATGTGAAGAAGCAGTACGCACAGAAATTGCTGTAGAAAGAGAGTATGCAGAAGAAGATGATGTCAGAGGCTCTGAAGAACATTTTTCAGAACAGGAAGAAAAATCAGATGAAGAAGAAATTGATTTTGATGGTGAAGAAGCTATCCATACACCCTTAAAGGCAAAAAGAATGATGATTGGCAATAAACCAATTTTGCATCCAAAGATTATCAACATCAATGATTGAGGTATGGCCGCATTGGTGCCGGAACCTTTAGAAATGTTGGAATTTCAGGGTTGGTCTGAGTTTGTGAGTATGCATAGGTCATACTACCCTCTGTTAGTGAAAGAGATTTTCAGAAACATGATAAGTAAGAAGCAGTGTCTTGTGTCCAATGTACGAGGGGTTCACATTGAACTCACAATTGCTAATGTGAGTCAATTGTTGAGAATACCAAATGCGGGTGTCATTCCACAAAACTTTGATGTTAATGCTCATGAAGCTTTTTCAGTCTTGACTGGTTTACCCCATGATGTACTAGATGTGAATCAGGCAAAGGTTTCAAATCTTAATGCCAACAGATTTCCACCTGCTCATAGACTACTACACCATTGGTGCACAACAATTCTAACTCCTCAAGGAGGAGGATGTCAGAGAGTTACAAGTCTGTAGAGGAATCTCATGTTTTGCTTGATCAAGAAGGTGAAGATCAACCTAGCAGCTATCTTCTATCAATTAGTTCAGGAAGCAACAATACCGAAGTTGAGGAGAATTTTGCCATATGCCACGCATCTATCTTCCATACTTCAGTTGCTAGGAGTCTCTATTGCTGGATCAAAGGTACAAAAACTCACAAGATTTCACATCTATTATTTGGATCATATTATGAAATTTATGAAGCTTGACTGGGGTCAACAAGAGGTTGACAATGTTGATGTAGCACAGAATCAGGAAGATGTTGCTGAGGAGGTTCATCAAGATCAAACATATGTTGCTCCAGAAGAGGTTTTACCAGAACAATTTATATCTTCTCCTCCATCAATTCCTTTTGTTGATAGTTTTCTTGGATCTAAAATTCCACACAATTCTTCTCCTCAAATTCCTCAATCTCATTTTGCTCCGTCTATGCAAAATTTTCCATCATCATCCACAGCATCAGATTCAATCCCACCAGCTCTTCTCACATTTCTAGAAAAGCAGTTTGCCTCAGTTCATAATTCTCTTGACTCTCTGAATACCAAATTGGCAGAGCAAGCTTCACAATTTGATACTCGTTTAGAATTCATTGAGAACTATCTCCAAACGAATATCAACAGCCAAGAACAAAGTTACAGATTCATAAAGGTCAGGTCCGATCAGCTTGTTCAAACAATCGGATATACGTTTGATAAAGCTGCCTTTACACAAGCAGAAATTTTTGACAAGATTGAGAATATTGCTCAAGAGCTACAACAGAATGCAGACAGTTTTAATGCTATTCCTGGTCTGGCTACTTCACTCAGGTTAATTCTTCATCGCATGAATTTCTTGAGGGTCAACAATGAGGATATTTCTAAAGCTCTTCAACTGATGAGAGATGAATTCAACAAAGTTTGGAGAATGCATGATATCAATGAATCTGATGACAGCAATCAGGCTACCTCTTCTGCAGTTGCCCCAACCATGCCACATGGTGTAGACAATGTGCCAGTAGTTATTGAGGCTCAGATTGAAAAGATAACAGACTTTCTCAATGTTAGATTCAATGCAGTCCAAATCTATCTTAATGACAACTATGAAGACTTGAACTTTCGTCTTTCAAGGATTGAGGACAGACTATTTCCTAGACATCCACCACCTCCATGATTTTCTTATCTTTTTTATTATGTCAAAGGGGGAGAGGACTCTTGGATGTTGATGTTCATGTTGTTCATGTTGAATTTTGTTTTTTGGTTGTAAAATCTTTGCTACTTAAATATGGATTGTTTTAATGGATGCCTATATTGTGTAAGATTGAGTTGTACTAGAGTGCTATGATTTCATGGTTATGATTGTCATTTAAACTTCAAAGATCAACCATCAATAAGTTGCCATCATCAAAATGGGGGAGATTGTTGTGTCCCTGGTTTTGATGATGTCATATTAAAATATAAAATGAGAAGAAAATTGACAAGTATCAATTATTTCGTAGGTACAACTCAACTGGATCAAAGAAGACTGAGAAACTGTCAGACAATGTCGACACTACCAGGGACTTAGGTCAACACTAGTGAACTGGATGGCGTTGTAAAGACTTCAATTGTGTCGACACTCTGCAGTGATAAGGTCGACACTAAGCAGGGGCAGAGCCTACTTCGAAGAAAGATAAAGCTAGAGTTGACACTCTGTATTGAGAAGGTCGACGCTTAGGATTCGATTTCATCATTCAAGTAATTGGCTTTAGCAGTTGAAGAGTGTGTGTCGACACTAGAACCTAACAGTGTCAACACTCGAATACTTAGAATGTCTCCAAGATGATCAAGTCATCAAAAAGGCGTGTTCCAAGGCTAACTAACTGAGATATTCTCTGTACACGTCAGCAGCTCTAGAAGGCTCCTTTTCTTGACGGCAAAAATATTCCTTCACTTTTTGGGGGTGAATCTTCTGAGGGGCCCACGACACGGAATCCCGCGCATTCAAGAAAAAGGGAAAAGAGGTTCCAGTTCGACATCGAAAAAAGGTGATCGCACACTACTATGAAAAGAGGGGTGTGGAGCAGAGTGGAAAAGAAGACCTCAGATGTTTTGAAGCAGTGATTCGTGCAAATTGGAAAGTGGGCTGTGATCAGGCTAAAATCAATGATGATCCAAGCATGATCAGAAGCTTCCAGGAGTGGATGATGAGTTCTCAATTACAGAGGATCGGAAGTTTCCTTTCTACCTAATTTCTGAAATCGAACGTCAGTAGAATTCTGAAGAAGTTCTTTGAACAGGAAGTTGATTCTATAATCTGTGAAGAATCTTTTTGAATTCAAATCTGGATCAGCAGTTTTGATGAAATCACCTTGTTCTTCAGCATTTTTTTCATTTTCCCATTTTGGATCTTCTTTTCTTCGTTTGAATTATCTGTTGTCTGCTTCTTGGTAGAGCAGATTAAATTGATCATTCACAAGCTGTGATTGGATCAATTTAGGTAAGGCTGTGTATCAGCGAATTTGTTAAGCTGTGTATCAACAGGGTTCTCAAGCTGTGAGTCAGCGGTTGTGCAGAAGCTGTGAATCAGTGATTGTTTTGGATATACTGTCGGGGTGTTCAATAGTGGTACCTCACTGGTTTGGTGAGGGGTGGATGTAGGTCTCCTCATTGGAGCTGAACCACCTTAAAATTTTCCTGCTCTGATGTGGTTTGTAATTTCGTGATTTGTGCTTCTGTGCATCCACCTTTTAGAACTTCGAAATCAGATTTCATAATCCTAAATCGAGTCTAAATTTCTGAGGATTCTCTATTCACCCCCCCCTAGATAATCCTTCTACACACACAACAATTAAGAGTTTGAAAACTTTTCTCACATTCTTTACTCCATGAGTATGGATTCTCCTTTCGTGTTAGTCGTGTGAGAGGAACGGCGATCTTGGAGAAGTCCTTGATAAACCGCCTGTAGTAGCCAGCAAGTCTTAGAAAACTTCTGATTTCTGTGACATTGGTTGGTCTCTCCTAATTGAGTACAACTTCGACTTTAGAGGGATCAACATAGATGCCGTCCTTTGAGATGACATGGCCTAAGGACACTTTTTCGAGCCAGAATTCACACTTGCGAAGCTTTGCGTACAGTTTATTGTCTCGCAAGACTTGCAGTGCAATCCTCAAGTGTTCTTCATGCTCTCACTTGGTCTTTGAATATATAAGGATATCGTCGATGAAGACGACCATGAACTTTTCAAGGTATGACCGATATATGTTGTTCATGAGTTGCATAAAGGCTGCAGGAGTATTGGTTAGACCAAAAGACATAACGACGAATTCATAATGTCCATACCTGCTCCTGAAAGTTGTTTTGAAGATATCGTCATCATTGATCCTCATTTGGTGATAGCCAGATCGAAGATCGATCTTGGAGAAATATTGAGCTCCTGATATTTGGTCGAACAGTGCATCGACTCTGAGCAATGGGTATTTATTCTTGATGGTGAGCTAATTGAGTTGATGATAGTCGATGCACAGTCTCATCGATCCATCTTTCTTCTTGACGAATAGCACAGGTGCTCCCCATGGGGAAGTACTTGGTCTAATGAACCCCTTCTCTAATAGCTCCATCAGTTGCGTCTTCAGTTCTTGGAGCTCGGTAGGTGACATCTGGTACAGTTGACGCGATATCATAGTGGCTCCAGGGATCAACTCTATGGCGAAGTTGACATCACATTCTGGGGGAAACCCTAGCAGATCTTCAGAAAACACATCAGGGTAATCCTAGACCATATATCTTCTATCTTAGAACCCTTCTTTTCAACAACTACGGCTGCTAGGAAAGCGATACACCCTTTCCTTATCATGCTCTGGGCTTTTATGGTGGAGATTAGAGACATCCGTCTCTTATGTCTAATCCCGGAGAATGCCAATTTAGGAAAGTCACTAAAGGTTGCCCTTCTCTTCTTACAATCGACACTTGCCCCATAAGTGGACAACCATTCGGCTCCCAAAATTACATCGTAGCCTTCCATGGGCATACACACCAAGTCAGCTTTTAGGTTATGGTCTCCGATCATTACATCGGCAGATGGAAAGTATTTGTTCAATGTCTCCTTCTTCCCTAGTGGCATTGTGACAAAGAACTCACAACCCATGGATATAGGTTTTGCAGTCAGGGTATCCGCAAAGTGCTGAGATATAAATGAATGAGTTGCTCCAGTATCAAGTAAGACAAATGCTGATAAGGAGAAAACTTGAAGAGTACCTTCTACCACGCCACCAACCGTAGCGGGTTCCTCATCATGCAGGGCTTGCAGTCGGCCCTGTTTCATTGGTGCATTAGGGCGCCTCTCATTCTCTTTCAGTAGCGGGCACTCGGGGATGCGGTGCTCGTGACTTTCGCAGTGCAGACATGCACCGACTTTCCTCTAGCATTCGTCAGTGGTGTGACCTGGCTTGTCACAATGCTTGCAGTTGCACTTGGCTGGAGTGTTGGGTAAGAAGACCTTTAGTTTCCTTTCTTGGCTGGATCCCTCCGTGATGTTGAAGGGATGCTTCTTGCCATTGGTAGGCTAAGCAGATGACTCACCCGAGGTCATTTCCTTTTTCACAAACTTTCCTTTGATACGATCGGTGAAGTCCATAGCATCTTCCAGCAGCTGAGCTTTCTTTACCATCTCGGCGTAGGTCTAGATGTTGAGAGGTGCGAGTTGGGTAAAATAGTGAGGCTTAAGGCTGTTGAGGAAGAGCTTAGCCTTCATTCCCTCCGTGTTCACCAGGTGTTCAGCATAGCGTGCCAATCTTGAGAATTGGGCCTCATACTCGGCCACTATCAGGCTCCTCTGCTTAAGAGCGGCGAATTCTACAGCTTCGATAGACTCCCACCAAGCGCGGGCGTCCTTTTCCAGTTGGAATGTGGCTAGCAGTAGCTTATCCCCCGCTGCACATTGCATGACACAGAAAATCCTTTTCGTCTCATTGAGCCAGTGCTCAGCTTCATCCGGATCCGTGGATCCACTGAACCTAGGTGGGTTCAGACTCCTGAAGTTGCGATGTAGGTCGCCTGCACCACGATTGCCACCTCCTTAGGTAGCTTGCACAATTGCGCGTGTCAGCTCTTGGATGGTTTGTTGCATGCCCCTCATTTGAGCACTTTCAGCAGTCATCTTTGTTGCTTAGTTCCTACAAAATAATACTTATTGTCATGATATTGATGTGAAATTTAATTCGTGCATGTGTGAGTTCATTTTAGCTATTTACCCATGGTTCTAACCACAACTCTCATAGGTAGGATAATTGACTCTAGTCGAGGCTGGTCAACCTAGATCATCATATACTTAAGAATAACCTAGGCTCTGATACCACAAAATTTTCACGCCTCGACGCGGAATATCGGAACGCGAGGCAGTTGCAAGTAAACGGGTGCAGAGCAAGTACTAGACATCAAACCATTCCACAATGAATAATACTAATGTGAATACCTTTCATTAATAACTTTCCAAATGTCTAGTTACAACCACTAATATCAGAGCCATTCTATAGGGCCCAATTACATTAAAATAAAGCAAAAGACTGACTAATACTCTAACATAGTACTAGGACGTTAGGGTACTCGTGACGTCACTCCTGGTCATTCCTGTCTTCTTGAGTGTATGTATCATCCTCAGTTTCACCTGAGAACACAACGACAAATAACGCAGGGTGAGCGATAACGCCCAGTAGGACTTAAATTTCAATGGTCAAGCAGGCTTTAAATGATTAATGGATTAAAGGTAGAGTAACTAATGATAAAGCGAGAGAGTCAAGTAATAGATAGCAGGATAGCACGTGAACGAAATAGTACAGGTTTCAAAACATAGCACAAACATCAATTATAGCACGAATAGTAAGATGGACATAGCACGAAATATAGCAATAGCACAACGAGTATAGCATAGCACTTTGTTGTCAACAGACAACAAGAGAATATAGTACTTCTGATTGTCATTAGATTAATCTAGATAGTATAGCACTTGGATGTAATGCCGACATCATGATCATTTAACTCCCATGGGTAAATGGCACTTTCGGGCGCTCTCCCCAGGACCAGATCAGGCCCCATTGCTTGGCATTGGTTATATTGTTTATCTTTAGACAATTAGTCAATGGCCAATATAGAGTGCCAAGAAATAGATGAGAGCACTAGATAAATAGACGAGATAGCAGAGTGAATGTGAATAGATGAGCAAATAGAGTAGAGATGAGAGATAGTGGACATTGTACGTAACACGTTGCGTAATCAGGTGATAATAACAGTTGCACAATACGCGTACTCGGTGTTGGCAGTTCGGTGGAACTCATGACTCTACCACTGGCCATGTTAAGAATAAGTCCAGAGGTCCGGCGTGATTCAAGATAAGAGCGAACTTCTAATAGTCGTTTGGATTATATCGATCCCTAAAGGGGGTAATAGGTGTTAGGGTACAATCGGGTCGTCGACCATGTGGGAATCCATGGACAGAGGAGACTTACGGAGGCCTTGAACAAAGACTCACTAGTCCGGCAAAAGGAATATCCGACGGAGAGTTCGTCCAAGTCAAGAGAGTGTGTATAGAAACAAGTGCTTGACGTTCTAGAGGAATTCTAGGACAGTGGAGCATCGGTATCGGTGTTCCAAAACATCGCAAGAGTCGTAAACAAGTTCTTTTTAAAATAAGGCAATTAATTGCAATAATTACCTGATATGTTATGTATCATATTCATGCCAATTAAGCCATATTTGGATGGCTTCAAAGTGTGTGCATTTGTCAAGAAATCATGAATGAAAATTAGTCATGTGTATGTATTTTAAATCACATATAAATGTTCAATTTATATTAAGTGAAATTACTGCGGTTATAACTGAAAATAAAGGGTATATGCACAATAGGCAATTAGAGCATTGCAAATCAGAGGGTTTTCTGAAAAATCCTGTGAACGCGATGCACCCCAGTAAGGGTCGCGATGGGTTCAAGGTAGATCACGACAAGGGCTTGCACTGATCGCCACAGGCTGTTCAGGACAGGCGCTGAGATCGCGACAGAGGCAGGAAGGGAACGGGATGTGTCGGTCAGGTCAGGCACATAGATCATGACGGCACGGCCTGTCACGTTTAGAATGCGACGTGTATATCTATCGCGACTAGACCCCAGAACGCGGCCTATCGGGCCGTCGCGTTCTCAGGGCCTGTGCTTGAGTCCGACAGGAATCAGACAGGACTTTGGGTTGCGGGCCAAACTTAACATATTTTACACAGGAGTCTTTACAAAATAAGAACAAATAGCATAGTTGATGAAAAATAATGAAACCAGTTGCATATTGATCTAGACATACATGAGTACTTATAGTAAATAGGAATTTGACAATAGATAGGGTTTTAACATGCTTTATTCACATCAAACATAAAGTACATGATATTGTGAATAGTAGAGATGAGTGATTTAATTCGCAAGATAAGATGGACTAAAATTAGGGCTTTCAGAGGCGAAAGAAAGCTAACAACCCTCAGAACCTCCAATAAAAATTTCGAGGCTTGAGGTTTAGGGAACATGGAGATCAAGAGGTATGAAGGGGGTTCGGGGTCATGTAAGTTGCAGAACTTTGAAAATCCATAACACAGGATTGGGTTGGAGGAAAAATACAAAACTTTAGGGCTTTGTTCATGATGATTGGAATAACCTACAGATAAATTTTCATAGTTTATGCTCGTGAAAATGCCTACCTTTCATGTTTTCCCTCTTCTATGGTTTAAAGGTGAAGAACTCGGGAAGAAGATTGGAAGATCCTTTCTCCCCATGATTTTTCCTCCTCTTGGCCTCTCCTCCTAGTCCAGCAACCTCTTGGCATGAGCTAGGGCCGTCCATGAGGGTTTTAGAGAAGTATTTAAGCTTCACCCCATTCCCTTTCCTAGTTTAAGTCTAATTCCCATTTAATTCCGCATTTCCTATTTTCCTCTCCCCTTTTTAAGCAAGAGATCTCCTAATTGGGTTGAGAGAGAGGAGATTTCATGGCCAAGTAATTGGGGTAGGTTTAGGATTCCAAATCCAACTCAAATCACTTATTTTAATGCATTAAATACCCTCTTTTATTTAAGTAATATTTTAATTACGAATTTTTGATATTATTGTATTCTTCCCCTTTTTAAAATCTCTATTTTAGCCCACTATTTTTTAATGGGTCCATTTAACAAAGCCCATTAATTCTTTTCTTTTAATGGGTTTTATTTAATTCCCTTTTATTTGTTTTTCTAATTGCCTTTATTTTTTATAAATTATTACATTTTATTTTTCCAAAAATATAGGTTGCTACAAAGGTACTGTACCAGATGGCGCCGACGGAGCTGCAAGAGTTGAAGCGTCAATCGGTGAGTTACTCGAGTTGGGCTTTATTCTTCCGAGCCGTTCGCCTTGGGGTGCGCCCGTATTGTTTGTGAGGAAGAAGGATGGTAGTCTCAGGATGTGCATTGATTATCGACAACGGAATCAGGTAACCTATCCGTTGGCCAGGATCGATGACTTGTTTGACCAGTTGCAGTCAGCTTCAGTGTTCTCGAAGATTGACTTGAGGTCGGGCTACTACTAGTTGAGGATCCGGGAGTCAGATATTGCCAGATCAGCCTTTCGTACCCGCTACGGCCACTTTGAGTTTGTCGTGATGCATTTTGGGCTCATGAATGCACTGGCAACATTCATGGAACTGATGCAAAGCGTGTTCCGAGAGTGCCTGGACCGGTTCGTGGTAGTGTTTATGGACGACATCCTAGTGTACTCAACGACGGTCGAGGAGCACGAGGTTCACTTGAGGCTAGTGCTGTAGCCACTGAGGAGTCACCAACTTTATGCCAAATTTAGAAAATGTGAATTTTGGCTAAAGGAGGTACACTTCTCCGGTCACGTGGTTTAAGGTGCAGGTGTGGCGATGGATCCCGCCAAGGTTGACGTTGTGGTTTCGTGGGGCCAACCCACTACAGTTGTAGAGGTGCACAGTTTTCTGGGACTAGCAGGCTACTACAGGTGGATTGTGTAGAACTTCTCCTGGGCTGCTGAGCTGTTGACGAGTTTGACCATGAGAGAGACTAGGTTCGTGTGGACAGTAGAGTGTGAGCAGAGTTTCCAGGAGCTGAAGAGCAGGCTGACATTAGCTCCGATCCTTGTTGTACCGTCTAGTAGCGGAGGTTTTGTTGTCTACACTGACACATCAGGGACTGGTCTTGGTGCCATGTTGATGCAGCACGGAAGGGTAGTCGCTTATGCTTCTCGGCATCTGAAGAAGCATGAGCAGCACTACCCGACACACGACTTGGCGCTTGCAGCGGTCGTGTTCGCCTTGAGGTTGTGGAGACATTACTTGTACGGTGAGGTTTTCAAGGTGTTTATGGACCACAGGAGTTTGTAGTATCTCTTCATGCAGAGAGATCTGAACCTCAGGCAGCGCAGGTGGGTCGAGTAACTGAAGTACTACGACTTTACTCTTTCCTATCACCCGGGAAAGGCTAATGTCATAGCGGATGCTTTAAGCAGAAGAGCCCACTTGAGTTCTTTGTTGGTTAGACATCGGAGGTTATTTGAGGGAGCAGCTCAGGGAGTGTTTTCTCCATCGAGACTCAGAGAGAGAGAGTAGTGTTGACCAGCTTGTCAGTTCATTTAGTCATATTCAGCAGGTTATAGAGGCTCAGAGTGTAGATGTAGAGTTGGCAGACGTGTTGCAGATGCCAAAGGTCAAGCTAGATGAGGACAGCAAGGTCTGGTTCAAAGGCAGACTTTACGTTCCAGCAGATGTTATGGTGGAGCTGTTGGCTGAGGCTCACAGATCGTGGTACTCTGTTCATTCGGGTTCCACCAAGATGTACCACGACTTGAGGGGACTCTTTTGGTGGCCTGGGATGAGCAGGGATATCACAGAGTTTGGTGCTTCCTGCCTTACCTGTCCGTAGGTGAAGGCAGAGCACCAGCTTCCTGGTGGTGAGTTGCAGTCGCTACCCATTCCTGTGTGGAAGTGGGAGCACATCACCATGGACTTTTTTGCTAGTTTACCTAGTACCTCATAGGGGCATGATAGTGTTTGGGTGATCGTCGACCGACTGACGAAGACAGCTTGTTTCTTGCCAATTAGAGTAGTGTGGTTAGTGCACAGACATGCCAAACTATTTGTGGACAGAGTTGTACCGTTGCACGGGACCCTGGTCTCTATAGTCTCATATAGAGATCTGAGGTTCACTTCTCATTTCTAGCGCAGTTTTCAGAGGGCACTGGGCACTGAGTTGAGGCTAAGTTCAGCCTATCACCCATAGATAGACGGTCAGTCGGAGAGGACCATATAGACCCTCGAGGACATGTTGAGAGTATGTTGCCTAGACTGGGGCAGCACCTGGGAGTCGCACCTTCCCATGGTGGAGTTTGCTTATAATAATAGCTTTCACTCCAGCATTAGGATGGTGCCCTACGAGGCTCTGTATGGCAGACCGTGTCGGACAGCGTTGCACTAGCACGAGGTTGGCGAGTGGCAATTATTGGGGCTAGAGATAGTATAGCAGTGTGCATACATAGTCCAATTGATTAGGCAGAGATTGCAGACAGCACAGAGTAGACAGAAGAGCTATGCAGACGTTCATAAGAGGCCACTTCAGCTCGTGGCAGTCAACAGTGTGTTTCTTCGGATCTCACCCACCAAGGGTGTTCTCATGTTTAGGAAGAGGGGCAAGCTCAGTCCGAGGTTTGTTGGTCCCTTTCCCATCCTAGAGTGGGGTTGGTAAGGTCGCTTACAGGTTAGCTCTTCCGTCCGAGTTGGCAGGTGTTGACGACGTCTTCCACATCTCACAGCTGAGAAGGTACATGCCAGATCTGTCACACGTGTTAGACTACTCTCAGTTAGAGGTTGCTCCAGATTTGTTAGTGCCAAAGTACCTGATCAGCGTTGTGGACCGCAGAGTGCAGCAACTGCGCAGGAGGCAGATCCCACTCATCAAGGTAGTTTGGGAGAATCACGTTGGTGGCGAGGTCACGTGGGAGCACGAGGACGAGATGCGGGAGCATTTTCATTAATTGTTTGAGTGATTGGTATGTTTGCTTGCCTTCTTTCCCCAGGTTTCGGCCTTACTTTCGAGGACAAAATTTTTTTTTTTGTTGGTTAGATTGTAACATCCCCCTCTTGTTGGCCAGCCACCTTCGGATGAAGGTCGTGGTGCATCGGGTTGTCGCCTTCTGAAGGCAGCAAGGTGGCTGTCATAATATGGTTTTGAACGCGACATGCATGTTGTCGCGTTCAGCCCTCTGACCACAGCATGCAATTTTGTCATCTTGCTGTCGGGACAGTTGAGACAAGTGCCAACCCCTGACAACTTGAAGGCGACATGTCAGGTGTCGCGTTCAGGTTGTCAAGTCTGCCAGCTTGACACGTGGTGTTCCCGTTGGTCAGGTTTGACCAGGACTTTGGGATCGCGATAGGGCCATCGCGTTCAATAAGTGAACGTGACAGGCAAGCTGTCGTGTTCTCAACTCTGAGGGTTAAAAGGCCACAGGCTTCAGAACAGCCTTCTTCTGGCTCTCTTTTGGTATTTCTCCCCTTCTTTCGGCCCTATGTGATTTCCTACTGTGGAGAGGAGTTGAGGGTTGTGAGGGGAGTGTTGCCTCTTGCTAGGAGAGAGTGTGAGGTGTGTGTATGTGTGGTGCTCTTTCTTCCCGACTTGGTGCTTCTCCGATGTTGGTGTGGCTCGCTCTCCTCGTGGTGGTGACTGCTTCTTTGATGTGTAGGATGATCCTTGCTTGTGGACGGCATGAGTATGGAGCTTGGAGCGAGGAGGAGGGGGCCATACATACGAGAAGACCCCAATGGGTTGGCTCTTCATTTTGAGGTAGGGACTCCTTGCCTTTCCCCTAGTTCTACCATGCTAAGGCCTCCAATCCCCTTTCTCCAAGCCTTTAGAATCCATGCTAGGCCTTCCATGTGTGATGGTTGTTTCCTATGGTGCTTGATTTGTGCTTGGAATGGGGTATGGGTGTTGAGAGATCCATGCTTGCATGTGAGATTTTAGAGTGTAGATTCACTTTCTTGGCATGCATGGGTATGAATGAGGGTGGTTTAAACCCTATTTACATGTTTACATCATTCTCCATGCTCCGTTCTCCTTCGTTTGTCTGGATTTGTGGTGTATGGTATAGAAGGGATGCTCTTAGGTTTGAAAGTCTGTAGTCACGACACGTTTGGTGTCGTGACCCAGATCACGACAGCCCGATATGTCGCCTTCTGCTGGGTGAAGGCGGCGCCCACCCTGTCGCGTTCTAGTCACGACAGGGTGACCATCACCTTCATACTTTTTTTCACTATGCGTTGTGGGAGGTCTCAGGTGGTCACCTGGACCTTTGTCTGTGGTTGCGACAATACCCTTGTCGCGACCGGATCGCGACAGGTCCTCTGTCGCCTTTTGACCCAAGTCGCGACCCGACTACGGCAGCTGTGGTTACTTTAGTTCCGCGTCTCACTTTAACGGGAGGTGTTAGACATGGACTGGCTATAGCACCCCGGAAAATTTAGTCATTTAAAATTTTTAAATAAAGTGAAATAAATAATTTTCGTACTATCAGAATGGAAGAACATACGTACCACTATCGTACATGCAAGAATACATTAGAAAATTCTGTAAAAATTGTAAATCAACACCAAAAATTATTCCTAAGTGTTCCACAAAGAAATTCGTGCAACAAAAATTCCGATCGGCCAAGTGTACATCACAAGGTGACTAATTACCCAAATTAGGAAGCTAAGTCGGAAAACTGTTAACGCGGAAAAATAACACACCCATAAATTAAATAAACATGTTGGATAGACTTCCAACCTTTTGTATGGATGACCCAATATCAAAATTGGGCCAATGGATCACTTTTGGCCCAGAATAAAATGGAGCAAGAAAATACCCAGAAATTCGTACTTGTAATTATGCAGAAATTAGGAACGGCAAATTAGGGTTAAACCATGGGGGATTAGCCATGGATGGTAATCCAATTCGTACCGAACAATACTAGGAACCTTCCTAATGGTATTCCTACCTCTATTAGGAGGCGAATTCCAAAATATGGAAGCTAACCATGGATAAACTCCAACCCCTCTTTCCCAAACCCATTAGGACTTGAATAAACCCTGTATGTATAAATAAATGTGAAGAGACTCTTAGGGAAGATTTACCATCGTGTTGGGATCGTGGGAGATCAAGCTAGGGCACCAGAGGAGGAGGAGAACGGCTGGGAACCAGAGCTTCTTCCACATCCACCCTCTATTGTGACCAGAACAATGATTTTCTTAGATCTTCGCAAAGGTAGGTGATCTCGAGCTGAACACATAAGTTGCACATACCTATGGTTAGAGCATCGTGTCTAGTTTGATTTGCAAGTGATTTACCAAATTTGCATGGAGTATGTGAGTTGTGTTAAGAGTTTTCCAAGAGTCACGCACTGTTAGGGTTTTTTTTTCTGTTCTTCCTATGTTTCATGTGAATCGTGACCGAATTAGGGCAAACCCTAAACATTAATCTTCTTCTAATTGATGTCCTCTACAAGTTTTATGTTTACTGTTTTGACCCATATGCCCTAGATAGGGAGATATAAGCATTGCATGATGATCATGTCCTGTATATCGCGTTTTAAGTCTGTAGCTTGAATCGCGACTGCGACAGGCGTTGCGATTCAATCACCTGGTATCGCGTAGGCCTTAGCTTCGTGAATACCTGAACTGCGTTAGCCGATTTCGATGCGTTTTGGTGCACCTCGGCCTCAAACTGTGCACCGCTGACATGTCAGAGGATCTCTGAAATGCGACTGCTAAGGTCGTCGTGTTTCATGGTCGTTTCCCACCGAAAGAAATTTTCGTATTTTTTTATTCATTTTTAAAGGCCATATCATGAATGCGACGGGTTTACCCATCATGATTCAGAGAACGGTTGCATGAACGTGTCAGTTCTTCCCGTCAGGATTTAAACGCGACGGGTAAGTACATCGCAATTTACATGTTGGTTACTGAACGGAGTTTTGACTGTGTATGGCTTCTTGAAGTGCGTCCACTGTGTATGACGTGATTTCAAGGCCGACCAGAGAATGTTTTAATGTACTGTCCAGTCTAGTTTATGCATGTTCTTATGTTACATCATGTCATGTAGTTATGCAATGGCCTAAAAATGTTTAACCTACATGAAAATCTTATGAATATGAACATCTATTCTAAGTGTAAATGATTTATTGAATGCATCCATGCGATCATATGATTGTTACATGTAATGATTATATTCAGTCTTATCCATAAAATTGAGAAGTGATTATATGCTAAAAGTACTGCAAGCAAGGTGATAGGATTGAATTGCATACATGTCATGCATGTTAGTTAATTACTTTCCGTAATGTTTTAACCGGTGGATTGTGGATTGAGACATGCTCTACACGTCACTTTGTACATATTGGCAGCCCTTTCTTGGGGTATTGGAAGCTCTCTGTCAGTCATTCCGTATCGATAGACTAGCGACCTTTTCTCTAAGACTTCTGTAATTCTCCGTACTTCATGGATTCCCTCATGAAGACTGAGTTGTTTGTACCAATGAAGTACCCGGAAGATAGAATGCACTTCTATTCTTATCTACTTCTCGTGAGAGTGATTTGATAACATTGAAACCAAGCCATTAAATGTAAAGATTGAACTAATGAGAATAATTTGTTATGCTGTCGAGATTAATCTGGATCATGTCCCCTTGCATTGTTCTCTATCATCATTGACATGATCATTAGTTCATCATTGTCCATTACATGGAAATCATGTGGCCATAAATGAATGGATGGAATTACCATAAACTATTGGAACTTTGTTTCACAAGTATGCCTGTGCAAATAGGGCCTTGTTTGGTCTTGGGAGGACCACCCGAAATACTTAATCGCGAGGGTATATAACCCAATGAGGTGCTTGGCAATCACCTAATTGAATGCAAGATTGATCTGGGTAATTTCCAAATTATTATTGAGTGAATGATTGATTGATTGACTGAACTGTTATATGTGAAATGGCCAATCCTATTGTACATGTCATTGTTATTGAATCCAACATGTCATTGGTATTGAATCCTACATGTCATTGTTATTGAATCCCACATGTCATTGTTCATTGGAATTCTACAGAATTCAACTTGAGAAATCTATTGCACATGCTACATGCTATTGAATTTCTCCCTACATGTCAAGTGATCAAACTGTCATCTTTCTCATTGATAATCGTTTTGTCCTACATGAGAATCATTATTGAACCATCCTTGTACATGTTATAGTTTGGATTTGACACTATCGTTATTGTCATGAGCATTGCATGAGAGTATTGCCAATGTTAACATGTTAATTACATAAAGCATGCCCGCACCATGAGACGTAAATCCTACTGGGCGCTAGTGCACTCACACCTACTTTCCTTAATATTTTTAGGTGATGAATATGTGGAACTAGGGAATGATGGGACTGGGGACGAGTGATGAGCTGATCAAGCGTACCAGTCTACTTAGCACATCAGCCATTGAAGTTAGAGTTCATAGAGTCTGTAATAGATAGGTTATTTCATTTGATGTCATATGTAATTGAGAAACAATATTGGGCCCTATGTCTGGCTTTGATGATGTAAGGTGTTTAAACTAGTTGATGGAGTGAAATAAAGGTTATTTGGCTGGAAATATTATTGCCCTATATCTTGTGTTATATTTAGTTGTTGCTCTGAATTACTCGACTGTGATATGCACACTTGTATCTCTCACGCTCTCGACATTTATTTTCCACTGCTAAATGTCGAAGCGTGACACTGGTGGTCGAGGGTAAGGCGCATGGCTCATTTGACCGGTCGACTAGTGTAGTGGTTCTGTGACTAATGTCTTTGTCCAGACAGCTGTTTACTGTATATGTTTGCTGCCATGGGTTCTTCCCAGTGCCGTGGTTACACGGGTTTACCAATCCCAACGTTCAGATTAGGTCATTGACCGTGTAGTTACTTTACGCTTCCGCACTTACTCCGTTAGTAGAATAGATTTAATCACTTTATTTAAATTATACACATATAGATCTATTCTGTTGTTAGAACTAGTGGGAGATTTCTAGTCCCTTCTGGGCTTCTTCGTGAAGCTCACTCCCTCCTTTACAGGTGAGACTTCACAGCAGCACCCTCCGCGACCGACTGAGAAGACAGAGACGTAGTAGGCGGCATCTTCCGTGAGTAGTGTTCCCCAGTACTTGTTTACTTCACCCTCGAGGTATGCCTCTAAGGGACCTATTATCCCCTTTACTTCTATACTTGTACTTTGCTTACTTTGGGACTATACTAGACTTGTATTTGTGTTGGACGCTGTTTCCTTCACTTGTTGGTACATTTTAGTGTTGTTGTTGTTACTTACTCTCATTACATATCTTGTTAGACTGGTCCGTATGCCCTTCTGGGTCTCCAAGCATGTGGGCGGCAGTGTCAATGGTCGGATCCTTGGTGGGAGCTGGGGGTATGGGCGTCGGGGCCGTTACAGTTGCTGATTGAAGTTGATCAAACAAATCATCTATTCTTGGCAATGGATACTTATTCTTGATGGTGACTTTGTTAAGTTGTCGATAATCTATAAACATTCTAAAACTACCATCCTTCTTTCTTACAAACAAAACTAGAGCTCCCTAAAGTGAATGACTTGGATGAATGAAACCCTTCTCCAATAATTCTTGCAATTGCTTTTTCAATTCCTTTAATTCTGCTGGTGCCATCCTGTATGGTGCCTTTGTAATGGGCATACAACTTGGCTCTAATTCCACTGTAAAATCTACCTCTCTATGTGGAGTTAATCCTGGCAAATCATTTGGAAACACGTCCACAAATTCTCTAACCACAAGAACTGCCTCAACTGACTTGTTGGACATTACTATACTAATTGAAGCTAGGTATGCCGCACAACTTGCATTTATCAATTTTCTAGCTTTAAGTGCAGAAATAAGATACTTAGGGGTATAAAATGGCATACCTTAAAATTCAAACAGTGTTCCATTTGGATGACAAAATCTAACTCTCTTCTTCCTGCACTCCACCACCGCCCCATAAGCTTCTAACTAGTCCATGCCCAATATCATATCATATTCCTTTAAAAGTAAAGCATATAACCTTGCTGGCAATTGCTTCCTTGTATCACAATTGGTACAACGTCTAAATAGCATGAGGTAAGCATAAAACCACCTGAAGGAACTTCTACCACTAACTCACATTGCCTTTCTTCCAGTGGGTGAACCATACCATCCATAAAATCCTCATGAATAAAGGAGTGCGAAGCACCTGAATCTATTAAAACTCTTGCAAAAAAATCAAACATATGCAATATAACTTCAAATAAGTTGGAAGCCTCCTCCGGGGCCTGAGTAATAGCCATAACTCGACCTCGGCCTTGCTGGAAAGGTGGTCTTCTCCATCGCTCTGCTAGTGGCTGGGGTTGTTGCTGCTGCTGCGCTCCACTGCCATATCCATATTCCCTGGGATAAGGACAATTTCTTATGAAGTGCCTTGGCTAATCACAATTGTAACACCTATAACCTGAAGAAGCTTCGGGCTGCCTTGCCGTACTTTGCTGTGACTCTTCAATCTCCGGCCTGTAACCTCATACTTGCTGAAAATTCTATTGCCTGCTACCTCCCCGACCCCGAAATATTTTCTTCAGCTTTGTACCCCACTTACTTAACCCTGAGGAAGATGGTCCTGCTAATGCTTTTCCCTTACTAACCCGCGGGGATCACTGTGGTAGCCGAAAGCTACCTGACTCCCTCGATTTACGAGCTTGCATACATCTTTCTAAAATAGCTACCCGCTGCGTTGCCTCCTCCACTGTTACACACATAAGAGGGATCACTGCATTTTGCAACTCCAACCTCAAGCCCTGAATGAAGTATTCCACCATCATTGCATTATTTGTAACCACATATAGCGCATACCTACTCAAGGCCATAAACCTCATTTGATACTCCAAAACTGACAAGTTACCTTGCTGAAGAGTTATAAATTGTTCCCTTTTTGCATGCTAAATTTGAATTGGAAAGAATGTGTTATTGAATGTTTCCAGAAACTCCAGCCAAGTAATAGAGTCTCCCATCCTTCCTGCAAACACGGTATGCATTTTTAATCTCCACCATTCTGGGGCAAAACCTCACAGCTGATATGAAGCCAGTGACACCCTATCCGCTTGGGGACACCTCATGGTAACAAAAACCCGCTCTATCTCATGCACCCAATGTTTCGCTGTGTCGGGATTGGGCCATCCTGTATAAGTGGGTGGCTGCAACCTCAAGCATCTTTCCACTAATGCCATATAGTCCTCCGCACTAGCTGAACGCACTAGTACTACCAGGGGTATCTCAACTCCTGAGGGTGGTGCTACAAATGTTGGTACTGCCTACTCAACAACTGAAGGTGGCAACCCTGCTGACTGAACTAGAAGCTATCGATCTAGCCTGGTTTGAATGTTTGACAAACTCTCCCAAAGCCTTTCAATCATTCAGTGCATAGAGTCTTCTGACTCATCTCCACCACCACCCCAATCCCTCCTTTTAGCCATATCAAATTTTGCACACACATTATTCCAAACCATACAACATACAAACAATTCAATACAAAACCAGGATCAACTACCAGCAGTGGACTAAAGCAAAGAATAGGCTATGTAACTTTCCCTGTTCCTTCATGTTTCCACAGACCATGCTCTGATACCAACTATGATGGTCCTTGTCGTTCAGACCTGCTAACTTAATAACATGCCCGACACGACTCCGCGTCCCGCGAACAGGACAAGGCCTCGCAAGGGATACCACAACACTAGTTCGTGGAAACATAAAAGAACACACTGCATATATATAAGATTTCATGTCTCACACATAGTTACACGGATATTACATAGCCAACTCTCAACAGAAGTCAAAGTATAAGATACACAAACCTATGTCATAACCCAGGTCACTATAAAAGAAGACATTACACTACCAGAGGTGTAGACCCAATTCCGCTAAGGCACGGCTCCGAAATAACAGAAGGCCGAGAACCCTCTTGCTCTCCCTCACTTGAAAGAAAATGGGGTGAGCCTTACAAATCATTGGCTTAGTAGGGAATCTCCCTCAAAAGCTGAACAACATTAAACATAGGGAAAGCAAAAGTCAAACATCTACTATACAATTAGTAGAGCTATCTAAGCATGGTATTACAATTGAAATACTAGAATTTCTACTTTAATATCAAGGTCTGAATGTGCATAAATAAATGGCAAACCATGCTTTAAAAGTACGAGCTAGAGAAGGGTGACGCCAGACATGAGTCACGAGAACTAGTTCGCGACACCAGCCACTGACCACGAAAACCACACAGGACTAGCTCTCAATCTCGCAACCAAGGATGAAAACAGTCCAGCTGTAGCTCCACCTCAACAACCCAACAAACTGTGGAGACCAACAACACCACTCATGCAGACCACAATATTGCAGGTTCGTGCCTAACACATTTAGGGACTCCGGCCCAAGCTCCCAAAAGTGAGACACCAAAAAATAGGACTAGCTAGGGACCAGTACATCTACTGGTATCCGTTCCTCAACCACGAGTGCGCAATAAGCGACCAAACACAAAGCCACACACAGGTCACTGACCCACTATCATCTTTTCCTCAGCCGGACGTGCAACTCAAACACAAAGGTGAGGGTGTCCAGGAAGATGACACAGACCTCGATGGTACACACCGTACCAGGACAAACCCCGATCACTATGTGTCTGACTCACAAAGAACCTGAGGTAACCGACTCGAGAGGTGACCACGGAAGGCATCAAACAACCCAACTCGTGACGTACACACAAGCCACTCACATTCGGCATTATCAATCATGGTACATGCCAATGCAGCATATCAACACATTAGACATCTCAAACAACAACATGCATCCACCCCATGAAAATAAATAGACACACTGCCCTAAAGGGCAGACAGCTCGGGTGGACCAATCTCAAATCACGACAGACATAGGTGTCGTCATTCAAACACAGAATAGTGACGGATCACATGGTCACGTTTAAAACCTGAATCGTGACCGACCAAATTGTCGCGTTCAAAAACATGTCGTCTGGTTCTGTCGCATTTCAAATCTCAGTTTCCATCACAGCAATAGCTCCGGAATGGATACAAACCATCCTGTTCCTCCATACAATTCACATGCTTGCCTGCAAATAAACACCTATTCATGCTTTCTATATAGCAGTACCACCCTCATGCATCAAGCACCTCACCCACAACACAAATCATTTAGAAAAGGAGGAAGAAATCCCCTACCACCTGAAGAACACGAAAACCAATGTTGCCTTGGTGTTTCCCGTGCTCCAAGCGGTCTCCTTGCACCGGAAAGCCGCCGATTCACAGGCCAGAAGCACCAAATTGCCAGGCCCAAGAAACCCATAGCAATTCCTCCCCTTGGACAAGCAGGTGAAATGCATCACAATCAAAATAACGACGGATAACGCTGTCGCATTTTAATTGCGACATACCTCAACGTCGCAATTAAATGTCGACGTCCCCGCAGGCGCCACGCGGCGCACATACACTCGTAAACCTAGAATTAAGCGGTAATGAAAATGCGACAGACTAGGTGGTTGCATTTAGAAACGCAACACCTGTGTTGGTCGCGATTTTGAAAGTTATCTCCAGAGGTCTGTTGGGTTCGGATTTTCCAACCCTCAACCCCTCCTCAACCTGTAAACACCACCACAACTCATCCAACAGGCCACATACTGGCCACCAAAGACACCAAACCATGATCCAAAAATCTACGACGTTACACACATTGATTGCCTTTAGACAACGATTTCCTTTAGACATCGACTGCCTTTAGACATCGATTAGCTTTACACATCGATCTCCTTTAGACAATGATTGCCTTTAGACAATGATTTTCTTTAGACATCGATTGTCATTAGACATCGATTGCCCTTGGACATCAATTGCCCTTAGACATCGATTGTTGTTGGACATCGATTGTCTTTTAAACATCGATTGGCATCATATTATCTATTGTTGTTTTAGATAAATTATTTTCAATACCTTGACGATTATCTTTGCAATAATCATATTGATTGTGGTTGTAATTAAATTATTGATTGTCTTTATGAATAATCCTTATTATGAACGAATCTTGTTATATGGCATGCAATATTATTCAAATTATTTTTAAAGATGTGTATTTCAAATCTCCACTATATGATACATATCCTTCTTACGAAAGTTTTCAAGGATATCCTCTTATGTATAGTTTGTCACTAGATATAGTTCCCATGCACATCATCTTTTAATATTTACCATTTTCATGACATATCGCCTATAGCTTTAAATGATGATAGAATGAGCTTAATTCTTTTTTGTATATCCTCATATAGCATAACCTGTGACGTTGACTGACAGAGAAGATATCCATATGATCTATCTCTCCCTTCCTATGTATCCCAATTATTATTGCTTGTAGGTTTTTGGTAGTCACACACTCCTACAACATTGGATATGCTACGTTGACTAATTCAGAAGATATCCATTTGATCTATCTCTCTCGCTGACTCTCTATCTCTATCCAAATATTTATTGCTAGCAGGTTACCAATACTTACACACGTATCCTACGGTGGACCTACTATGTTTGTCAGAGACAAGTTTCTAGAAAAGAAACACAACTAATACTTCAACAGATACTTTACAAGAAGGGAAGATAAACAAGAGCATGATGGCACAGTGAAGACACACAGATACACATAGAGAAAAAGTCAGTCAACAACAAGTGTTCGAATAGAGCTTGCTCCTTCACTTAGATCAACTTCATCGCTCTTAGCTCTTCTCAAAGCCTTGTTCTTCAATCCTTCTGTAAGAGAGAGCTTGTAATGATCTGAGAGTGTTGCTTCATACTATGTAGTTCGTTTTCTCTCTCAGATCACGACTTAGATCAAGCAGTGTATTGTTTCTGTTAGCTTGATCTAGGGGCCACCACGTCTATATTATTCATAGAGTGTTCCTCTTCTTTAGTGAAGAGAAGACCTAATGTGTAGTGGGTGGTTTTCTCCCTTTTGTAGAAATGAAGACCTATTGCAACATGTGATGTATTGCCTCTTCGTGGCTAGAAGAGAAGGCCAGCGGGTGCTGCATGTGTAAGTGTCATTAAGGGTGACTGTACCCTTGGTTAGTGGAATCCCAAGTTGTTTCTTGGGAATTGGACATAGGATTCCTAGTGATAGGAGGTCTGAACCAAGGTCTACTACATGTATGATTGCCTTTATATTTATTTCCGCTGCTCACTAACTCTAACATTTACTTTTAGTGTTACGAAAGTTGTTTGCTACAGAAAATCTTAAAGGTGATTTTTGGCAATCCATTCACCCCCCTCCCCCCCTCTGGGCTTGCAACCTAGTTAACACTTATCTTGATAACCTTATGCCTAATTTTTATATAGGTTCAATAAGGTTTTATTACTAATGAAAGAGTTTAAAAAATAAGTTATGGGCCCTCTAAAATTACACGTGTCTATCTAGGCTTCATCGTCAATGGATATCGATTTCACACGAGGGATTATGGACAGAATAAGTCTATGATGAACAATAGCATGTGTGTGGAGGGAAGTACCTACAACAAAAATGAATTAGACTACAATGGTATTCTTGAAGAAGTCTTAGAATTGCAATATTTGGAACTAGATATATTGCTATTTACGTGTCCTTGGTTTGATCCTACTTCTATTCGAAATGATACAACATATGGGATTGTCGATGTCAAATATAAGTCTAAATTGAATACATATGAGCCCTTCATTTTCGCCACACAAGTCCAACAAGTATATTATTCAAACTATTCATAGCCCAGGTTGAAAGATTGGTGGGTAGTTTGTAGGATGAAAACAAGACTCTTGTCCAACTACGAGTTTGATTCAGCTGAAATTGAAGTTGAAGATACGAATGATACTTTTTTTCAATCAGAGGGGACTAATGTAGTATAGTTGGCTACTTCTACATAGTTTCGTTTTGATAATACAGATGAACTAGTTTCATTATATAAGGAGAATGAAGTCGAATTAGGCTAAGTTAGACATATCTTCAGCATATGATGAGAAAATGGATAATGTTTGAAAATTTTGTAAGAAAAATTAGTTTTTCTCATAATTTATAATGATTATTGTGAGTCATATATGTTTAGATAGCTAATTGATATTTGACATCCATAATTTATTTTAATTTTATTGTTCTCAATAAAGATATGACTCATGGAGCACTTAGTGGTAGCGGGAGGAGAGACAATATTGGGAGAGGCTCTACGTCTTCCACTGTGCCTTCTGTTCTAGGTACAGTTACATTGAGTCAAATATTTGCGCCAATGGGTATATTAATTATATATTTACTAATGTTATGTATTTTTTGCAGGATCTGCTAATGTGAGGGGAGAGGGTACTGGGAGGGGTTCTACTTCCTCCTCTGTGCCTTTTGTTCTAGGCCTAGGTATATTGACTCAAATCTTTGCCTAAAAGTGTATATCAATTATATATCCGCTAATGTGATGTATTTCTTGCAGGATATGCTAATGTAAGGGGAGAGGTTACTGGGAGGCGCTCTACTTCCTCCATTGCGCCATTTATTCCAGGCCCAATCATAATGATTCAAATCTTTTCCTACATGTGTATATTAATTATATGTCTACTAATGTGATGTATTTTTGTAAGGTCTGCTAATGTGAGGGGAGAGGGCACTGGGAGGGCTCTACTTCCTCCTCTGTGCTGTTTGTTCTGGGCATAGGTATATTGACTCAAATCTTTGCCTACATGTGTATATTAGTTATAAATCTGCTAATGACAATTGATTTTTATAGGCCCGAGTGCCCCTCCTCTAGTTGTAGAGGGGACACTGTTAGACCATGATCACTCCATTGACTGGTACTTGCATGTTTCGATTCTTTCTACATTTTATCTTAGATGTTGAAGTACTATGATTTTATTTGCAACAGATGTCGCCAGTCATCACAAGAGAGATGAGTGGGAGGTCAGTCTAGGATGCTTATCGTGCTGGATTTCTGGATAGACATAATTATTCATTAATTATATTTGTTATCATTCTATAAATTTCGTAATACAAACTATTTTAACATGTGCAATTACAGTGAGACAAATAGCTCTTGGTGGGGCTTCTCGTTATATTACATCTCTCTTTCATGCATATGTTCCAGAGATTCTATTCTCCTCTCGATAATATTTTATAGGCGTCTGGGATTTATTGTTCGACATGTTAACAGTAAAAGATTTAATCATTTTATGGCATGTCTTTCTCATCTCGGTCATTCATTATACTAACTTGTGTAATTTAATTTCCTTGCAATGTCGGTATGAGTTAATTAGGGAAGAGGATGTCTTGTGAGTACGACATGTATGAGAAGCTACTACGTAGATTAATTATAGAGAGACAATGTGGGAGGCCCGGGATAAGGTTGGATAAAGTGGCAAAACCTTCTTGCAGCCAGGATCCAAACATGTGGAAGGAGTGCTCGGGGTGGATGAGGATAGAGTATTGGGAGGCCCTCACTGACAGATGGGTCGATCCTTAATGGCAGGAAAAGTTTTAGGTAGCCAAAGCTAATCAGGCTGCGCAACCAGAAAAAAATTTGCATACAAGCTATTCGTTGTGTTACGCGACCCATAGAGACAAAATGGTAAGAAATTTTTTGATTGATTAATACCTTATTTATATATATCGTATTATTTTATGAATTTGAAATAGACTTCAAAGCTCCAACATTCTCCCTCATTTCGTGAGGTATTTGAAAGGACTCATAATAGAAGGGGGACTGATGCATTTGTCAGCTAGAGTGCTCGCGCAATTACAGTAAGTTTACATATACAATTTTTAGTTTAAAGTTGAAGTATGAAAAATTAATATGAGGGTTGTAATCTTTTCAATTTATTTTGTAGGGGTCATATCATAGACAGATGATTGAGAAGTATAGGGATGACACATCGCATCCAGAGTTGGATCCTGAGGCATGGTGAATAAATAGAAACCCATTAAGTAAAAACAATAGATGGGCCATTTTAAAGGTACATACATGAGTTAATGGGCCACAAAGCTGAAGCCCAATACTAGATGGGACATAATTAAGCCTAAATTCGTAAATTATTAATAAATTAAAAAGATGCAAGATAATCACTATTATGGCTCATAAATATCCTAAAAAGAGTCCTAACCATATCCTAACTAGTTGGCCACAGATATAGAGACCACCCCGTGCCAAATGGAAGGATAAATGGAAGGAAATGTGAGATAATTATGGAAAATTCGGAGTTGGAGGAAGGGAAAGAGTTTTAGAAGATTTGGTAACTTAAAACATACAAATACCCCTCTATTTCATCCCTAGCCGACCCTATTAACCTACTAAATCTTGGAAGACAAGAAATAAAGGCTTTGCATGAGGAGATCAAGGAGGAGGCGGCTTGGAAAGGAGAAGCTTCATCTCGTTCTTCACATTCAAACCCCAGGAATCAAAGCGCTCAAATGTAGGCAATCTCTCAAGCAAAAACAAATTAATTTCGACCCCAGACAGACCATGATCCAAGCATCAAAAGCCCCATGTTTTCCCTAAATTCCATCATGTTGTTTATGAGTATTTCATGCTCAAAGCTTTGTTCAAAACATGTGCCTGATCCCACTTGTTCACCTTAGTTTCATGACTATGCTTGATTTCGTGCCATGAAACTTTTATTACACATACTACATGAAGTCAGTGATCTAATAATACTATTTTCCCTAACTTTTATTGAGTACTCTTTTTGAATTAAATCATTTTTTATCACTGTGTCTGATTTTTTGTACATTGCGAATAACTTTGCTCATAGCGTAATCATACTATGTTAGAAATCTAATTACTTCTTACTGTGGATACCCCTGCAAGTCTAATTTCATTTAAAGTTGATTAGGTGATTTTTCATCATGTATACAATTTTACATGAATTTTTAAATAGCTCTTTGTCAAGCCGTTAGAGGATTGGACCGTAACCCAAGGTGACCGAATTCACCTTTTGGGCTCGGCCAGGACATCTGAGAACATGACGGCCCAATAGGTCGGGTTCTCAGCCTGGTCGCGACACAGTAGCGCATTGTTACATGAATGCGACGGCCCATTGTGTTGTATTTTCCCTGTCCTGTTCCGATTGGCCTTAACACGACAAACCTCGATGTCACATTCATGGCCCAATTGCCTAGTCGCGACAAGTCACTCTGTCGCGATTCAGTGCATCAACAAATTGGCCTGACCCGGTTCCCATGAATGCTATAGGCCTAACCGTCGAGATTTGAACGTGATTGGAACCCCCTTCGCGACTTGACTGTGAATTTTAGAACCGTAATTTTCATGTAAACCATGATAATCATGCCTTATAATCATGGTTTAACCACTTTAATTGCACTGTTCTGAACAATAACGACATGTTAATGTATTTTAATATTCATATGATTTATTAATTAAAAGATGTGTGTGTTGAGATGTGTGTTTTGATGATAACATTTTGTACACAATCTGATGTCATATTGTATTTATGTGGAAGATTGTTGAGTTGTGTATTCATTTGGATGATGTCCAAACACTCATACTTTGATTTCGATGATGACACGTTGTACATATTACAATGATGAGTAAACAACATATTTTTGATACTTAATATTTCATATCTTACTGATAATGGCATGTTTTGATGGTCTACTCATCATATATATAGGTTCACAAAGTTTTGTCAACGTAGTGTCTGATGACCAAACTGTCCCCATAATAAATATTTCCATTTATTTATATATTAATTTTGATGATTAACAAAATAATACTAATGGATTACTTGAGCATTAAGTACAGGAAATCAAAGAAAAATGAAAGTTCAAGACAATCTGGTAAGTCTCATCAATTCTATCCAAGTCTTTGTATCGACTTCTTTGATAAGCAGAACGATTTCCTCCTTGACCGGAAAACTCAAATCAAATCGTTACCGTAACGATTTCTTTAGAACTCGCAACGACTCTCTAGCCGTAACGATTTCTTTAGACCTCGTAACGATTTCTTTAGAACTCGCAACGACTCTCTAGCCGTAACGATTTCTTTAGACCTCGTAACGATTTCTTTAGAACTCGCAACGACTCTCTAGCCGTAACGATTTCTTTAGACCTCGTAACGATTTCTTTAGAACTCGCAACGACTCTCTAGCCGTAACGATTTCTTTAGACCTCGTAACGATTTCTTTAGAACTCGCAACGACTCTCTAGCCGTAACGATTTCTTTAGACCTCGTAACGATTTCTTTAGAACTCGCAACGACTCTCTAGCCGTAACGATTTCTTTAGACCTTGTAACGATTTCTTTAGAACTCGCAACGACTCTTTAGTCATAACGATTTCTTTAGAATTCATAACGATTTCGTGTAACGATTCTTTACAACTTGATAGTCATAACGATTTCTTTACAACTCATAGTCATAACGATTTCGCGTAACGACTTCTTTATTAGTCATAACGATTTCGCGTAACGACTTCTTTATTAGTCATAACGATTTCGCGTAACGACTTCTTTATTAGTCATAACGATTTCGCGTAACGACTTCTTTATTGGTCATAACGATTTCGCGTAACGACTTCTTTATTAGTCATAACGATTTCTTGCAACGATTTCTTTAGAACTCGCAACGACTTGCCTGTTGTAACGGCTTCATAAGTTATCACAACGATTTCTTTACAGTTCATAACGACTTGCTATAATTCATAACGATTTCATAAGTTATGAAGTCAGCAAGATTCTTTTTATCGAATTTCTTGATGCATCAGTATAATGCTTTTTAATAGCGTTGAAAAGTCAAAGTCATATCTTGTCCGTTGACTGCTATGCATTAAATGCTCTCCGATCGTATCTCCCATGCATGCAGACAATATCTTCCATTTCTATGCTACTCTGTCTACGTACTTTTTAGGACAGAAAGGAGCTTTGCTATATACTGCAATATCTGTTCCATCTCAACTAACAATAGACAGCAGTCCTAGCTGTCTTCTATTTATTGATGTATGCTTACAGATATCTGACAAGACTCATCTGGACAACGTTGGACACAAGATACAAAGTTCTATGACATCTCTTTGGCGTGTACACCAGGATAAAAGACTGACGATCAGAAGCTTCCTCAGTAACCAGTCTAACGTACACAAGGATAAGAGACAACGGACACTTCAACGTTCGAATTTGAATCAGCAGTTTAAATAGAAGACTCAAGACGAAAAGAAGACAAGCGAGGGCGTAACATCGCTTGATTTTCAGAAGAAGAAAGAAATCCATCTCTCACAATCTTTAGAACTTTGAAGAAGAGCGAAGCCTCCACTCCAAACCTGGTTCTAAGCTCTTAGCTCTCTGTGCTCAAAAGGAATCCTCTCATTTGTAAGAGCCTGTGTGGTCCTTGGAGAGAAAAACCTTGTTAAATCTCTTTCTCTCTCGGGGGCTTAGGAGCTTCAGGTTGTAGCTGGTCAAGCTAGAATCTGAAGCCTGTTTTCACAACCTTTTTCTGATTAGTTTGTGTTCCCTTCTGGACGAAGGAAGACCTGGTGGTATCCAGGGTGGTTGTTGTTCCCTTCTGGACGAAGGAAGACCTGGTGGTATCCAGGGTGGTTGTTGTTCCCTTCAGGCTGAAGGAAGACCAGTTGAGGCTGGGTGTAAGGATCCTTAAGGGGGATTGTACCCTTGATAGTAAAATCCTGAGGTATTGCTCAGGGACTGGACGTAGGTCTCCTGTGGAGAGGAGTTCCGAACCAGGATAAAATCCTTGTGTCTTGTGGATGTGTTTTGTGTGATTGTTATCTTGTTTGTTCTAACTCTAACCTTGTTATTAAGTTGTGCAATCTTTTCAGTAAACAGGTTTTAATCAAAGATCGAAGTTTTATTAACCCATTCACCCCCCCCTCTGGGCTAGCTAGCTGGGCAACAAGTGGTATCAGAGCCCGTCTCTTCGACAAAGAAGAAGATCCAACGATCTGAAGAGCAAAGATCAATGGCAGCCCAAAGTCACTTCGAAGGTCAGTCTGTCAACAGACCTCCTTTGTTCGATGGTGAAGATTATACGTATTGGAAGACCAGGATGGAATACTTTCTACAAGGCCACGATTATCAAATCTGGTCAATAGTGGAAGAAGGTGATCTGGTCGTCACAAATGAGAAAGCACAATGGACAGATGAAGATAGAAAGAAAATCTCCTTGAACTGTAAAGCTAAGAGCATTCTATGTTGTGCTCTAAGCAAGAAAGAGTTCAACAGAGTTTCAGCATGCAAATCCTCCATGGAAATGTGGGAAAAGTTAAAGATCACATATGAAGGTACAGACAAAGTAAAGGAGACAAGAATTGACATTCTTGTCACTCAGTATGAAAGATTTCAAATGCAAACAGGTGAGTCTATTACCCAAATGTTTAGTAGATTTACTGACATTACTAATGGCCTAGCAAGTCTAGGAAAGTCATATGAAAATGCAGATATGGTAAGGAAGATTCTCAGATCCCTGCCATCTTCATGGACGGCAAAGGTCACAGCTATCGAAGAAGCTAATGATCTTAAGAGAATGTCAGTAGAAAAACTCATTGGGTCTCTCATGGCCCATGAAATAAACATGGAAAGACTAGGAGAATCCTCCAGTAGAAAGAAGCAGTCAAATGCGCTTAAAGCTAATGGGGACTCATCAGAAGAATCCTTAGATAACAGTGAAGATAGCAAAGATAGTGATGATGAAGAAGCCATGCTCTCAAGAAGATTGCAGAGAATCTTGGCAAAGAAAAAGAAGTTCCAGTCTGGTAGGAGGTACTTCAAGAAAAACAAAGATCTCAAGAGACCAGATGGAAAAGATCAGAAGAGGAATGAGCCACTTTGCTATGAATGCAAGAAACCTGGACATATCAAGGCAGACTGTCCAATGTTAAAGAAAAATGATCACAAGAAGAAGGACAGCTCCAAGAAGTTCAGAAGATTCAAAAAGAAAGCCATGGCAGCTGCATGGGACAACAGCAGCGACTCAGATAGTGAGTCAAGCTCGAGCAGTGAAGGTGAAGAAGCCAACTTGGCTCTCATGGCGAATACCGAGGATAAGGTAACATCTGATTCTTCTTTCGATTCCTGTAATGACTCAGATTCGGATAATTTGGAAAGTGCATTTAATGAACTCTACAATAAGTATAAAGAAGTGTGTAAACTACTTAAGCTAAGCAAGAAAAATATCACATGTCTCGAAAATACCAACTCAGATTTAAAATCTGAAAACGAAGAACTAGAAAAACAAATAGTTGAGCTTAAGAGAAGAAATGAACTATTATGTGAAAATTTAAAAGACAAGAACAGAAAAATCACTGACCTAGAAAAACAGGAAAACTCAGATGATTTAAGAAAAACTGTAAATGAATTAAATGAAGAAAACAATACACTAGCAAGCACCCTAGAAAAATTTACCAATGGTAAAAACTCTTTAATATTAAAAGGTGCTAGGAGATCGGGTAAAAAGAAAAATGGATTAGGATATACACCCCCAGATAATGAAGAAACCATAATATACCCTAAAACATATCCAACACCAAAATTTGTACCTGAACAAGATGTAGCATACAAAGCTGATTTCAAATACATAGAAAAAGTAACTAAGTTATCCTGCTGCAGTCACTGCAACAAGTTAGGACATATTAAAATGACATGCCCAACAAGACATAAAAAATGGATATTAAAAGGTAAAGTTGATGATACTAACCAATCAGGACCCAAAAAGAATTTGGGTACCTAAAGCTTGATGTTCTCATTTCAGGTTAACCCTCGAGCATCCAAATGGTATTTGGATAGTGGGTGCTCAAGGCATATGTCAGGCAACAAGAAGATATTTGTTGATCTCCAAGCTGAAGAAGGTACAGTCACCTATGGAGATAATGGAAAAGGGACTGTGATAGGAAGCGGGTCTGTGAACATCAAAGGAAAATCAGTCATAAAGGATGTAATGCTGGTCAAAGGGTTAAAGCACAATCTCATCAGCATCAGCCAGTTGTGTGACAAAGGCCATCAAATTCAGTTTCAAGAATCAAAATGCAGTATCTTAAAGGATGGTGCAGTCATATTTGAAGCCTACAGAGAAAGAAATTTGTATGTTCTATATCTCGATGAACTCAAGGATCAAGATGTGTGTTTGGCAGCTAGCAAAGATAAATCAACTGAGTTGTGGCACAGAAGATTGGGCCACTGCAGCTTGGATGGGCTGAACAAGCTCAGAAAAAGAAAACTAGTTGAAGGACTGCCAAAGGTAAATTTCAGATTGGATAGCATTTGCAGACCTTGTGCAAGAGGAAAGCACACCAAGAGCTCCTTCAAATCAAAGACTGTAGTAACCACCTCAAAGCCCTTAGAACTACTTCACATGGATTTATTTGGGCCAATGAGGACTACCAGTTTGGGAGGAAAGAATTTTGGATTTGTAATAGTTGATGATTATTCAAGATTCACTTGGGTATCCTTTTTAGAGCACAAAGATGACACATTTGAGAATTTTGTCAGCTTCAGTAAGAAAGTTCAGAAAGATCAGAAATTCTCAATTGTCTCTATTCGATCAGATCATGGTGGTGAGTTTCAGAATGAAAAGTTTACGAAGTTCTGTGATGATCAAGGAATTGAGCACAACTTCTCAGCTCCAAGGACACCTCAACAGAATGGAATTGCTGAGAGGAAAAACAGAACTCTTTTGGATATGGCAAGATCAATGTTATCAGAATATGATCTGCCAAGATATTTCTGGGCCGAAGCTATCAACACTGCATGTTATATCATAAATAGAGTGATGATCAGGCCAATTCTGAAAAAGACTGCTTATGAACTCTACAAAGAAAAGAAGCCAAAGATTAGCCATTTCAGAATATTTGGATGTCCTTGCTTCATCCATAACAATGGAAAAAGGGACATTGGTAAGTTGGATGCCAAATCAGATGAAGGCATTTTCATGGGGTATTCCTCTAAACCTAAAGGTTATAGAGTTTTCAATAAACGTTCCTTATTAATTGAACAATCAGTACATGTTATTTTTGATGAATCTAACCCTTCCTTGAAAAAGGAAGAAATTAGTGACATTGATGATGCAGATGTCCTGTCCGAAAAATTAAAGAAAACTTCAATTAAGGACAAAGAGGATCCAACTCTGGAAGAACTGCAGCAAACAGAAATCCAACATAAAGATCTTCCAAAGGAATGGAGACATCAGAAAGATCACCCTCCTGAAAACATCATTGGTGATCCATCTGTAGGGGTAAGAACTAGAGGTAATGTAATTCCATGCGACTATTTAGCATTTGTCTCTCAAGTAGAACCTAAGACAGTCAATGAAGCTTTATCTGATGAATCTTGGATACTAGCCATGCAAGATGAACTAAATCAGTTCAAGAGAAACCAAGTATGGTCACTTGTTCCTAGACCATCCAATCATTCAGTTATTGGCACCAAATGGGTGTTCAGAAATAAACTGGATGAGTCTGGAATAATCTTAAGGAACAAAGCCAGATTGGTGGCTCAAGGCTACTCCCAAGAGGAAGGCATAGATTTCGATGAAACTTATGCACCTGTAGCTAGACTTGAGGCCATTAGGATTTTACTTGCTTATGCATCCGCACTTGATTTAAAACTTTTTCAAATGGATGTCAAATCAGCCTTTTTAAATGGTTTCATCAAGGAGGAAGTTTATGTTGAACAACCTCCAGGTTTTGACGACTCTGAATTTCCAAATCATGTATTTAAACTACATAAGGCTTTATATGGTCTAAAGCAAGCTCCTAGAGCCTGGTATGAAAGGCTCAGTAATTTCTTATTAAATCATGGTTTCACTAGAGGTAAAGTAGATAGTACATTATTTATAAAATCTAAGGTTAAACATATACTTCTTGTACAAATCTATGTGGATGATATTATTTTTGGATCTACTGATGAATCTCTTTGCAAGTACTTTGAAAAGCTTATGCAGGGAGAATTCGAAATGAGCTTGATGGGGGAGTTAAGCTACTTCCTTGGATTGCAAATCAAGCAAGGGAAGGATGGCACTCATATCTGTCAAGCAAAGTACACCAAAGAGCTGTTGAAGAAATTTGGATTTGAAGATGCAAAGCCATTATCAACTCCAATGAGCACATCAACCAGAATGGACAGTGATCAAAAAGGTAAAAGGGTAGATCAAAAGAATTATCGAGGTATGATAGGATCATTACTTTACTTAACTGCCAGTAGACCAGACATTTTGTTCAGTGTATGCATGTGTGCTAGATATCAGGCAGACCCTAGAGAGTCTCACTTAATCTCTGTAAAAAGAATATTTAGATATTTAGCTAGAACTCATGATTTAGGTCTCTGGTATCCTAGATCTTGTGAGATAAATCTAATAGGATATTCAGATGCTGATTATGCTGGTTGCAAAGTAGATAGAAAGAGCACCAGTGGATGTTGTCAGTTTCTTGCAGGATGCTTAATATCATGGACATCCAAGAAACAAAATTCAGTAGCTCTATCAACAGCTGAGGCGGAATATGTTGCTGCTGGAAGTTGCTGTACACAACTTCTTTGGATAAAGCAACAACTTGAAGATTTCGGCATTCACATCAAATCAATTCCTCTATTGTGTGATAATACAGTGCCATCAACCTCACCAAAAATCCAGTTCAACACTCAAGGACGAAACACATTGAGGTAAGATATCATTTTATTCGAGACCATGTAGCTAGTGGTAATTTAGAAATTTCGTTTATAGATACAAATGGTCAATTGGCAGATATCTTCACAAAAGCCCTACCTGAAGAGAGATTTACATCTCTTAGAAGGGAACTAGGGATGTGCAATTTGTGAAAGAATTTCTGTGATTTTATTGACATATAAATTTTTCAGATTAAATGAAAAGTTCTCTCTCCGTTAAAGTTAAACAAAACTCAGTTATCTATATGCTTTGACCGCTTCTGTGTAGAAAGTTGTTTGACTTGTCAAACCTTTTTGTCGCTTTCTACCTTTGCCGCCTTTTGGCGCTCCTCCTGTCATTAAAGTAATATTATTTTACCCAAATCGCTTTGAGATCGATTCGTCTTCCACCTTTACCCTTTTTATTCTCTATCTGTTCACCCAAAGCTGATGCCCTAACGATTTTGGGATCGACTCTCTGCATCTTTCGAAGCCTTCTTCTCTTCCCGCGAAGAACTCCTTCGAGAACTTCCGTCCCTTCCATCATCCTCCCTTCCAGAATCTTTTCTTCTCTGCACCCATGGCCGCTCCGTTGATCTCCGGAAGTGTTGGGGGCTACAGTGCTGAGTATTTATCCCCAAGGGAGCAAGAAAGATTTACTTTTGTGAAGACAAAGATTTGCGGAAATAAGGCAGTGGATGTTCAGAATCTTGAGAAGAGTGGCATGGCCAGGCTAGTTGATACTCTAAGAAGATCGCAGTGGATGGATGTGGTCACCTTCAGTGAGGTAAGCTACCCGGACTTGGTAAAAGCCTTCTACATCTGTCTGAAGTCAGAAGCAGATGGATCCCTTGTTTCCTCTGTCAAGGGTATCCAAATCAGAATAACCCATGAGCTGTTGCGTGATCTGTTTGGAGTAAAGACCTCGGGATTTAGTGGCATTCACTCTGTGAATGATGAAGTCAAAGGTCTCGGGATTATCGGTCCAGGATTTAAGTTGAAGGATGGGAAGCTTGATATTAATCAGATGTCCGCGTTCAACCGATTGCTTCACTTCATAGTCTGCCAAATCTTAGTTCCCCGTAGTGCTACCTTTTCCTCATGCACTAGGGCAGATTCGGACATAATGTTCTGGGCAATCCAGAACAAAGAGATAAACCTGGCCGCAGTGATGATTGAGCGAATGATGTTTGCACATGCTCAGTTATGGGAAACAAAGAGCAAGTTGAATGTTTCCCTTCCATATGCCCATCTTCTGACCAAGATTTTCAAGCACTTTGGAGTAGATCTGTCAGGTGCGGTAGCTGAAAAGATGGGCCAGTCTATAAGGTCCAGAAACCTGAAGAAAAGTGGCTTTTCAGTGCAAGAAGGAGTTTGGTCGAAATCCTCTGTGGCTGAAGGAGAAGCAGTTATTGCAGATATTCCAGAAGCAGTAGAAGTAGAGCAAGCAGAGCAAGTCCAGCAGAGCAAGAACCAGTTGAGTCAGCTGTGGGATGCCAATCCGAAGCTCAATTGGAAGAGGGTGCAGCTGGTGTGGCAGATCCTTGCCCACCACCTTAGTCGCCTCTATTTTAAAAGAAGTATTGGACTCCATTCCCTCCATCTCAGTCTCTTCTAAGGCAGGTGAACCTGATGAAGATGTTGTCTTGGAAGAAGCTCCTGCTCAGGGGGAGCAAGAAAGTATTGAAGTCCCTGCTCCCATTCAGGGGGAGCATGCTGAGAGTGAAAAGACAGAGAATGAAGCCTTTTCTGAGAAAGCTGCACCTACTCAGGAAACTCCAGCTCCAGCCTTGGTTGATGTTAGTGAAGGCCCAAGTGCAACTATAAATCTTGAGGAGCCTGTCTCTCAGCCAAGTAAGCAGAAAAGAGTTGTTCACAGGAGGTCAAGGAAGGGCCATAGGAAAGTAAAATTGAAGCATGTTATGGCCTTGTTAAAAGCCCAAGGAGAGATCTTGGCATCAGTTCAGTCTGGTATACAAGAATTGTTTCAAATCAAGTTTCAACCTCCTCAGACGTATCCTCAATAAGAAATGCAATGAGGTATTTCAATAAAGAAATGTCTGATATGAAGAATTTGCTGGCTCATCTTTCAAAGTCTAGTGGTGTCCCTCCTGCACCTACTCAGAGCAGTCCAGCTGAAGTTCCTAGGCCACCAGGGCCTCCAGCTGAAGTTCCTAGGCCACCAGGGCCGCCAGTTCAAGGGTCAGGGCCAACAGGGCCGCCAGTTCAAGGGTCAGGGCCATCAGGGCCATCAGTTGTAGGGTCACCCGGACCAGTGGCAGCCTCAGGGTCTTCAGGACCCTCTCCTGCAGTCAGAGAAAGTCAGGCCAGAGGAAAAGAGCCAGTGTCAGTCTCCAAGGCCCCTGATACTTCATCTCTTGCCACTCCAACCCTCTCCACACCTTCATCTCCTCCTACTGCACCTCCTGCTCCACCAACCATAAAACATCCCATGCCTCGCACCCAACCTTCCTCATCCTCTACTTCCTCTCAACCCTCCTTCTCACCTACTCCAGCTCTCATCTCAGCTTCATCCTCATTAACTCCTCAACCTTCACCTATTAAAACCCAAACATCTCATCCTCAACCAACCTCTTCCTTTAATCCTAAACACTTTTTCTATCCTCCTACTCCTCCTAATTCTGTTACCTTTCCTCCAGTGAAACCTCTGCCTCTTGGTATTTTTGACACCAATGTTCCAGACCATTTTGAAAGGAACACTCTCCTCACCATTCTTTCCACAGCCTCTCACATTCACAGGACTGACCCTCCTAGTCCTGTCTTGAAAAAGAGAAAAACCTCTTCCTCTCTAAGCACTCCTTCTGCTTCTCTCTACCCTCCTTTATGGTACTCTCTTACCCTTGATCCTAAGAGAAGACCTATCTACAAAGAATACCTCCAGAAATGCATTCTTTCTACCATTTATGGTATTCCTTTTCTCAACCTCTCCGAACACCTGGCCATTGTTCTTCCCTTTACTCAGATATCTCAAGCTTTCAAATCCAAAATCTTTGAGGGCACTGAGTTCAAGACTGAAGATCAGTGGGCAGCTATCAAAGGAAACAAGGCTCAGTACTCAAAATACCTGACTGCAAGGGCCGAATCCCTCTCTCTCAGAGCTCACCCACTCACCTTCTCTGAGTGGTTTATCTTCCAGCACAAGAACTCTTGGGGATCCTTCATTTTGAAGGAAATTCGCGTTGCCAGAGCCTTTCAGCTGTACAGTGACTTCTGCTACTTGAACAAAATTCCAGAAGTTCAGTTTTGCCAGTTCAACTCGCAGATTACTGTGCTGCAATCAGAGACCCCTCTCAACCTTCCTCTTACAGTAGACTTTGTCTCCTTCAAGGTTGAGTTTCCAGTTCTTCTGCCGAAGCTGCACTCGTTAGTGTTTAATTCAGATGCTGGATCTCTCGCTCTAGATATGTTTGCAAGGCAGCTGGGCCGGATGTCAGCCAAGCAGGGCCGATCTCCCTCCTTCTTGCGGTTCATCTTCAGAGAATATCACTCTGGCCGCATCTCTTCTCTGACCTTAGCTCCACTCATTTCTGAGTGTGAACGACTCACCTCATCAGAATGGGAGCTTCTCTATCGGGCCTCTTATCAGCAATTGGAAGCTATCAATCAAGATCTAGTCAGTCAGAGGAAGCCTGCTCTTTCTGCAGAAGCCTTTATGGATCTCAATTCCATCGCACCCATACCAGAGCTCTATGCTGTATGGGCAGCTAGATATTCTGCCTTCTATGCCTTAAAGCAGGATCTGTTAAATCAACAACTTCACTATCCAATTTCCTTGGACAGATTTCTCCATAGGGCCAGTTTTGGCAAGAGTACTTACTTCAGATTCATTTTGGACAAAACTCAGTATGGAGAGTTCATAGAGCAGCAAAGGCAACTCTACATTCAGAGGAACATCCCTTCCATGGGACCCTCCTTCTCAGTTACCTTTGGCGTTTTTCTGCAAATTTTTGAGGATCTTGAGATCAAGGCATGGGCTGTTATCTCACAGCATGCCTCCTTGTTATCTCCTTGTATTATCTTTCTCCCTCTTAATAAAAATCTTTCTCTCTTCTTTGTCTCACAGCTTATCTTTTTGCCTAATGACAAAATGGGGGAGACAACTAACGTAAATCTGAAAAACATTTCATTTTTTGTATGATGTTTAGTATATTTTGTCATCATCAAAAAGGGGGAGATTGATGACCAAACTGTCCCCATAATAAATATTTCCATTTATTTATATATTAATTTTGATGATTAACAAAATAACACTAATGGATTTCTTGAGCCTTGAGAACAGGAAGCAAAGAAAAATGAAAGATCAAGACAATCTGGTAAGTCTCATCATTCTATCCAAGTCTTTGTAACGACTTCTTTGATAAGCAGAACGATTCCTCCTTGACCGGAAAACTCAAATCAAATCGTTACCGTAACGATTTCTTTAGAACTCGCAACGACTCTCTAGCCGTAACGATTTCTTTAGACCTCGTAACGATTTCTTTAGAACTCGCAACGACTCTCTAGCCGTAACGATTTCTTTAGACCTCGTAACGATTTCTTTAGAACTCGCAACGACTCTCTAGCCGTAACGATTTCTTTAGACCTCGTAACGATTTCTTTAGAACTCGCAACGACTCTCTAGCCGTAACGATTTCTTTAGACCTTGTAACGATTTCTTTAGAACTCGCAACGACTCTTTAGTCATAACGATTTCTTTAGAATTCATAACGATTTCGTGTAACGATTTCTTTACAACTTGATAGTCATAACGATTTCTTTACAACTCAATAGTCATAACGATTTCGCGTAACGACTTCTTTATTAGTCATAACGATTTCGCGTAACGACTTCTTTATTAGTCATAACGATTTCGCGTAACGACTTCTTTATTAGTCATAACGATTTCGCGTAACGACTTCTTTATTAGTCATAACGATTTCGCGTAACGACTTCTTTATTAGTCATAACGATTTCTTGCAACGATTTCTTTAGAACTCGCAACGACTTGCCTGTTGTAACGGCTTCATAAGTTATCACAACGATTTCTTTACAGTTCATAACGACTTGCTATAATTCATAACGATTTCATAAGTTATGAAGTCAGCAAGATTCTTTTTATCGAATTTCTTGATGCATCAGTATAATGCTTTTTAATAGCGTTGAAAAGTCAAAGTCATATCTTGTCCGTTGACTGCTATGCATTAAATGCTCTCCGATCGTATCTCCCATGCATGCAGACAATATCTTCCATTTCTATGCTACTCTGTCTACGTACTTTTTGGACAGAAAGGAGCTTTGCTATATACTGCAATATCTGTTCCATCTCAACTAACAATAGACAGCAGTCCTAGCTGTCTTCTATTTATTGATGATATGCTTACAGATATCTGACAAGACTCATCTGGACAACGTTGGACACAAGATACAAAGTTCTATGACATCTCTTTGGCGTGTACACCAGGATAAAAGACTGACGATCAGAAGCTTCCTCAGTAACCAGTCTAACGTACACAAGGATAAGAGACAACGGACACTTCAACGTTCGAATTTGAATCAGCAGTTTAAATAGAAGACTCAAGACGAAAAGAAGACAAGCGAGGGCGTAACATCGCTTGATTTTCAGAAGAAGAAAGAAATCCATCTCTCACAATCTTTAGAACTTTGAAGAAGAGCGAAGCCTCCACTCCAAACCTGGTTCTAAGCTCTTAGCTCTCTGTGCTCAAAAGGAATCCTCTCATTTGTAAGAGCCTGTGTGGTCCTTGGAGAGAAAAACCTTGTTAAATCTCTTTCTCTCTCGGGGGCTTAGGAGCTTCAGGTTGTAGCTGGTCAAGCTAGAATCTGAAGCCTGTTTTCACAACCTTTTTCTGATTAGTTTGTGTTCCCTTCTGGACGAAGGAAGACCTGGTGGTATCCAGGGTGGTTGTTGTTCCCTTCTGGACGAAGGAAGACCTGGTGGTATCCAGGGTGGTTGTTGTTCCCTTCAGGCTGAAGGAAGACCAGTTGAGGCTGGGTGTAAGGATCCTTAAGGGGGATTGTACCCTTGATAGTAAAATCCTGAGGTATTGCTCAGGGACTGGACGTAGGTCTCCTGTGGAGAGGAGTTCCGAACCAGGATAAAATCCTTGTGTCTTGTGGATGTGTTTTGTGTGATTGTTATCTTGTTTGTTCTAACTCTAACCTTGTTATTAAGTTGTGCAATCTTTTCAGTAAACAGGTTTTAATCAAAGATCGAAGTTTTATTAACCCATTCACCCCCCCTCTGGGCTAGCTAGCTGGGCAACAAGTGGTATCAGAGCGAGGTTGCGGGTTCGATTCCCCCGGGTGCCGCTGGGGGGGAGTTTGTTGGTTAACTGCCATCGACTCCCTTAGGGAATCGCTGCCACTATGCTGTTATGGGGCAGCATAGTGACATCGGGGCCGGCAACCCAACCCGCCGCAGGGGTAAAACCCTGTGCGAAGCCCCTCATGCCGACCACAGCGTTGACGTGGTGCTTTGCGCTTCCGCCTTAAAGATTTGGCTACCGCCTTCATACAGCTCGAGCTTTTGGTGCAACGGTAAGGGGCTTGGTCCAGTGTCGACCTTGTTGAAAGACAGGTCGACTCTAGTTGACAATGAGGTCGACTAATAATGTCTACCCAGCAAGCTCTTGAAGAACAAATGACAGTAGTGTCGACTCTAGTTGACAATAAGCTCGACTCACAAAGTCTGCCAAGCAAGTTCATGAAGAACATGTCACAGTAGTGTCGACTCTAGTTGAAAATAAGGTCGACACTAGTATCCTTTCAGTGAACCTTATTTGAAGGGATACACAGGAGGTCGACACTAGCTATTGATCAGGTCTACTCTAGTTAAAGTCAGGTCGACACTAGTTGTCTGTCAGGTCGACACTAGTGTTCTGGCAGTATGTTTCAATTAAAATTTAGTCAGTAGTGTCAACTCACCTGGAAACATGAGTCTACTCACATTTTGTGGAAACTCAGAAACGTGCAGAGTATGATATCCAATGGTTGTGATTTCTTTCTGAGATCTCTATGGGAGATTCTATTATTACCAAAATGCCCTTTCATCCAAGTGGCAATGAGGTAAAGGCCTTTTAGACACGTGGCAACCTTGGGTGCACTCTAGATTTTGTGCACATCTCTCTCATGTACATGGGACTGCACAGAGGCTATAAAAGCTCCTATCTCATCTGAAGCAGCCAATCCCTCCAGCCATCCATCGATTCCATCCAAGAGCACGTGGAGATCAAGGCCAAGCAGTGGAGAAATCAGTGAAGTGCTGAAAGAGGAGCAGATCGGGAAGAAGAGCAGCAGCAGAAGAAGAAAGAATTGTGCAAGCAGTAGATCTGAAAATAGAGCATCGTGGATTGAAGTAGTGCTCCAACTGATCTTCTCAGGAACCTTCAATTCAAGCATCTACAGATCATTTTCATTAAGGGACATTCAATTCACCTCTCTTTCATTCATTTTTATTGGGGTGTTCTTCTCATTTTGCCTTTGAGCGCTTGTAAAATTTGTACATGCATTCTGTGCAGATTTTTGTGTGCATTTAAGGGTGTGAATCAGATCAGTGCTAGAGGATCTAATTTCTTGTGAACTTGATTTAGTATGTGTGTGTGTGTTCTGAGCAAGTGTGCTCGTGTGTGTGTAGTTTGAGCCGTCATGCTCAGTTTGTGAGTCGTCGCACTCACAGTTGTGTTTTGAGTCGTCGTGCTCAAGGGTGTTTTGGAGTCGTCATGCTCCAGTTTGTGTGGTGTACCCAGGTTTTGAGTAGTGTGGCCTCACTGTGTGAGGGGTGGATGTAGGAATCACTAGTGTGATTTCCGAACCACCTAAAAATCTCTTGTGTAGTGGTTTGATCTATTTTTGTGCTAGATGTATACATAGGAATTTCGCCTTCACACTACTTATATAATTGCCTCACACATCAACAACACACACCCACACATCAGATCAGTAAAATTGTCTGACTGAATGGATCTATAATTTGAAGTGATTTTTAAATTGCTTAAGCTTCCGCTAAGTTTTGTGTTAGATCTATTCAACCCCCCCCCCCTTCTAGATCTGTTCATCTACCTATTTGATCCTACAATTGGTATCTGAGCCTAGTTCTCTATTCATCGGTTGTGTATTGGTAGATCTTTTTTTGTGTGCTTAATTGCTCTGATTCCTACAATTGGTATCAGAGTAGGATAACATCTGATTCTAATCTGATTTGATTGTTCTGTTTGATCTTTTGAAACATCATCTGATCTACTTGAATTGCTTGATTGCTTGACTACTGAGGTTTCAATTGATCTATTTCATCTATCTACTTGGACTGTCTTCTTGCTCATTCATCATTTCTTAACTCGATCCATAGACTCTCGAGGTGCATAATTATTATATCTAATTTTCTGTTGCACTGATTCACTATGTTTAGATCTAATAGTCTTTTGAGTTGATCTAGTGTAATGGCACATTACTTTAATTTGCATGAATTTCTTGCTATAATCTCAAAGAAATCCCCAAGTTCATCACCATCTTCTAAAATGCAAGAATCCTTAGAGAAGAAGAAGAGAAGAGACAGAAGAAAAAAGGACAAATGCTTTATGGCTAAGGAAAGCACTAATGGTTCGGTAAATTCCAACAATTCTCTCAACTCATGTTCTGACAGTGATAATAAGGAATTGTCTTATGATGATTTAATGAAATGCTATGAACATGTGTGTAAACAATTTAAAAAGGTTAAATCTCAAAACAAAAAGCTGAAGGATAAATTCGAGGCAAATGAGATGAAAATTGTTAATGTTCAAGCTTTCTATGAAGAGAATGAAGAACTGAAAATAGAGAATGAAGACTTGAAAAATGAAGTTGAAAAGTTAAATTCTAAGAAAGACAATTTGAAAGATGAAGTCGAAATCTGTGAAAATAAATTGAATAGACTAAAGGAAAACCATGAGCTATTGAGATCTAAAGTCATTAATCTAGAAAATGAAAATGAAAGATTGATTGATCTCAATCAGAACTTCAAATTTGACAATGATCAATTAAACAAACAGATTTTCAATATGGCTCATGATCATCAGATAAATGAGAAATGCAAATAACTTCTTGAAGAAAATCATCATCTAAAAAGAAGATTGAATGCATGTTGCATAACAAACCATTGGACAATGACTGTAGTAATTTATGTAAAAAATTGCTGATTTGGAAAAACAAATTGCTCAATTTGAAAATGAAAAGATCAAGATGAAAATGGTTTGGATGTCATGCCAAACAAACATCAACTTGTTGCATTAAAAGTTGAAAAACAAAAACTGCAAAATAAATTCAAGACTGTTGTAAATAAACATCTTGTTCTGAATTAGATAAAAGAGTATAAAATGAACAAAAATGTTGCTAACAAGAATTCTTCTATTTCCAATGAAGAACATGCAATGATTCTTGTTCTTAAAAGGGTTCAAAAAGAAAATAAAAAAATCAATAAAAATGCTGCTAGTCGGAACAATCATGTTTCTATTAAAAATTAGAAAATAGAAACAGAAGATTATGCACATGATTCCTCCACAAACCAGGAAAGCTCCAACTCTACATCATGCCTAGAGCAACCATAAGGTACCACCTTCACCTCAACCCAAGAACAATGAAAGGTACTTTAGAGGGTTTCAAAAGTTCCAACATACACATCATCGCTAAGGTAAGTTTCAGGTAAATACTCAACCCATTTGCTTTAACTGCATTAAACTTGGTCATCTTGCCAAGTATTGCTGGAATAAAAATGAAAAGATTCATAAACATGCCAAATCAGTCCAATGTTTTCATTGTCATAGAATTGGTCATATCTCTAGGGACTGTTGGTATAGAACTGATCTTTTTGTGCATGCTCCCAAGCCTCATACTCATACACATGCTTATGTACATAGAAATAAAAATCATGTTCATGCTGAAAACACTCAGAAATTTCATGTACATAAGAATAGAATTGTTGCACAAAATAAGACCTCTGTTTTCCATATTGAAAATCCAAAAAATAGAAAATTCCATGAAAACATAGATTCATTGAAGAAGACAAAGAGAAAATCTGGAACTAATACTGCTCATAGTTCTATTAATGAAAGAAATGCATCTATACCAAAAATAAAATTCTATTGGATTCAGAAATCATTGTTGCATTTTAACATTGATTTCATTGCAGGACTCAAGTAAGTGTGGGTCCCAAAGACAGCTTGATCAGCAAGCTAATGAGCCTATAGCCATACCTTTCCTTCTAGAGTCAAGACAATGGCTATGCAAGGCAAGAAATGGTTGGAAAACACAGGTAAAATCTTTGGAAAAGAAATGAAGACTGTTCAAGTAAAATCTCATATCATTTCACAATTGAATTTCTTAAGTTATAATAACTTTTTAGATTTTTATCTGAACAATGAAGAGTGTGTTTTGATGCTACCCCCAACAGTAATTCACCTTAGCAATGGGTATCATGGTTGTATCAGCTTGCTTGTATTAATTTACCCATGATTTGCAATGTATGTTACCTCCCTGTGACTTCTTGGTATATCAAATGGTGAAATGTGGAAGGACAAGTAATGTTTGTCTGAAAACTATCATTATGTGTGAGTAAAATACTCCGCCAAGTACCAAAAGTTATGTTTTGCATAAAGCTAATTATGCGCATAATCATGTGTGAATTGCTTGCAACTTTTTCATTCTATGCACATGTTAAGGGGGAGTAATTTGAATAAGTGCAAAAAATATTTTTGCTACTGCATTCTGAATGAGTTTTCAATGTCTTGTGTCGACACATTGAAGGTCATGTGTAGACAAAGTTTCTTCATATTTGTATTCAAAAATGCTATTCTTGAATATGTCTTAAATAATGAATTGAGGACAAATCATCTAAAATTTTTAAATTGTTGTGGTGTTTTGATGATGTTCATGCTGCATGAAATAAAAAATCATATTCACTTTCTTAATTCTCAATCATCAACACTTTGAATGATATCTGATCACAATTCTTTTTTATACTTTTGTTCTCATTTGAAATGAACTCACGCATCTTTGCTCTGTGTCTGAAGGATTCAATCTCAGAATCAATTATTGTTATAAAATTCTTGGCTTATTCTTGATCTCTACATGTTTCATTCAAATCCATTTAAGGTTCCATTGATATTCTTATATGAGAATAAAATTTTAAATCTCTGGAATAGTTGTGCTCTTGGATTAACCATGAAAATGAAAAATACGATTATGAGTCATGTGTCTATCTTTTTCCTCAAAGCTTATTTTAGATTTTTATTGCAAAACACTTTAAGTAGACACTTGATTAGTCTTGAGTTTTATATCACATGAAACACTCTGTTTTTAACAAATGCTAAGAATGATATCTTAACAACTCAAGACCATTATCTATTAAGGGAAAAGCTACTTGTTACCTAATGAAAAGTAATGATAGTTCTGAATGAAGTTTTTTAGGAAAAAGATAGATTTTAAGAAAAATTGCAGAGCAATGATTAGTACACTAAGTAACCAGGTTATTCTACCTGAGACGTGGTTGTACTTGAGTCAAAAGGTGTTGCTAAGTTGTCTCTGTTCAAAAAGAAGCAAACAAATGGTTAACATGCCTAGTAGTCAGACACTCTTTACACTGGGTAAGTGTGTGTGTTTGCACATAAAAGTATGAATTTAATCTTCTTTGCTAAATTTCCTGAAATATCTTAAATGAAAGAAATAAATAGAAAAAGAAAAAGGTGTACAAAGTGCAGCTAACCTAAAATAGAATTCATGTTGTTCAAGAATGTTAAATTGTTATTCTACATTGTGTTAAGATCAAAGCCTTGACTTTCTAATGATATACACTATTGACAACTCAATTTAGGTCACAAAAATCATGTCACATTTGTAAATAAAATTTCTGAAGTGATTTTTGATGATGAAGAATTGACATAAGAACTCAATAAAAAATTATCTTCATTTTTAACCCTTGCTGCACAATATGTAAGGTACACTTATGTTATTTTTCATATACTAAAATCATTGTGTACCTTGATACCTTCATGACCCCTTCCAAATCAAATTGTTTATGCTCCTTGCAATGCAGTCTCTTGTTCAGAGAGAGCAACTTTATTGTTGATCTTTGATTTTTTTCCCCAAATCAATTGGTTTCATCACTACTATTGGTTTTACATCATTTCTATCGGTCCTCATTCAGTTGGCAGTGGACAACACCGATACTGTCAAAGGGCGAGAGTTGTTTCACTTAGGGGGAGAATTCTTCATATTTTTCTGATTTATGAGACCTCTAGTCATATTCTAGATCTTGCGGGATATTGTTTTAATGAGCGAAAACTTAAAAAGGGGAGAGAATCACATTGCATTGCGTGTTCCTTTCACTCTTTTTGATGTTGTGAAAAAGGGGGAGAGAATGTTATTATGTGAAAGAATGTTGTCATGTTTTGTCATCATCAAAAAGGGGGAGATTGTTGAGTTGTCTGTTTTGATGATGACATTTTGTACACAATCTGATGTCATATTATATATATGTGGAAGATTGTTGAGTTGTGAATTCATTTGGATGATGAGTAAAAAACTTCATGTTGATCATGTCTACACACTCATACTTTGTTTTTAATGATGACTACAACATTTGGTTGTGGATGATGTCCAAACACTCATACTATGATTTCGATGATGACACATTGTACATGATACAATGATGACTAAACAACATGTTTTTGATACTTAATATTTCATATCTTAATGATAATGACATGTTTTGATAGTCCACTCATCATATATACAGGTTCACAAAGTTTTGTCAAAGTAGTGTCGACTCTAGTTGAAAGATAGGTCGACACTAGCTCTGTCAGGTCGACTCTAGTTGACAATGAGGTCGACTCACAATGTCTAACCAGCAAGCTCCTGAAGAACCAATGACAGTAGTGTCGACTCTAGTTGACAATAAGGTCGACTCACAAAGTCTGCCCAGCAAGTTCATGAAGAACAAGTCACAATAGTGTCGACTCTAGTTGAAAATAAGGTTGACACTAGTATCCTTCTAGTGAACCTTATTTGAAGGGATACACAGGAGGTCGACACTAGTTGTTGATCAAGTCGACTCTAGTTGAAGTCAGGTCGACACTACTTGTCTGTCAGGTCGACACTAGTGTTCTAGCACTAAGTTTGAATTGAAATTTGGTCAGTAGTGTCAACTCACATGGAAACATGAGTCGACTCACATTTTGTGGAAACTCAGAAATGTGCATAGTATGATATCCAATGGCTGTGATTTCTTTCTGAGATCTCTATGGGAGATTCTATTATTACCAAAATGCCCTTTCATCTAAGTGGCAATGAGGTAAAGGCCTTTTGGACACGTGGCAGCCTTGAGTGCACTCTAGGTTTTTGTGCCCATCTCTCTCATGTACATGGGACTGCACAGAGGCTATAAAAGCTCCTATCTCATCTGAAGCAGCCAATCCCTCTAGCCATCCATCGATTCCATCCAAGAGCACGTGGAAATCAAGGCCAAGCAGTGGAGAAATCAGTGAAGTGCTGAAAGAGGAGCAGATCGGGAAGAAGAGCAGCAGCAGAAGAAGAAAGAATTGTGCAAGCAGCAGATCTGAAAATAGAGCATCGTGGATTGAAGGAGTGCTCCAACTGATCTTATCAAGAACCTTCAATTCAAGCTTTTGCAGATCATCTTCTACAAGGGATATCTAATTCACCTCTCTTTCATTCATTTTTATTAGGGTGTTCATCTCATTTTGCCCTTGAGCACTTGTAAAATCTGTACATGCATTCTGTGAAGATTTTTATGTGCATTTAAGGGTGTGAATCAGATCAGTGCTAGAGGATCTGATTTCTTGTGAACTTGATCTCGCATGTGTGTGTGTGTTCTGAGCAAGTGTGCTCGTGTCTGTGTAGTTTGAGTCGTCGTGCTCAGTTTGTGAGTCGTCGCACTCAAGAGTGTTTTGGATTCGTCGTGCTCCAGTGTGTGTGTTGTACTCAGGTTTTGAGTAGTATAGCCTTACTTTGTGAGGGGTGGATGTAGGAATCACTAGTGTGATTTCCGAACCACCTAAAAATCTCCTGTGCAATGGTTTGATCTATTTTCTGTGCTAGATGTATGCATAGGATTTTCGCCTTCATACTACTTATCTAATTGCCTCACACATCAACTACATACACCCACACATCAGATTAGTAATTCAATTTATATGGATAATTAAATTCATTCCTACACCAATCCTCATACACAATGATAGCTCCACTTTATTGTCAATCATGGTAGGCAGTCTTTTCTTATTAAACAGGTAGCCTTCTCCTTCTGCATAGCACATATGACTAGGTCATTATGGATATAAGTGGTGCGTTGGACTTATCTCATGGTGCTTTTAAGTCTTTATCCATTTCTCCATAAAATGTTTTTCTCTAACTTATCATTGTAGGATTGGATATAGGTGTATGTTGTTACGATCGGATGGGTGGATGGATCAGATGTAGAAGGGGGGGGGTTGAATAGATCTAACACCAATTAACACGGAAGCTTAAGCAATTAAAAATTACTTCGAATCAAAGATCAATTACCCAAACAATTTACTGATATGAGGTGTGATTAGAGTGTGTGAGTAAATCAATTAGTAGTGTGAACGAAATCCCTATGCATGCATCTAGCGAAATACAAAGTCAAACCACAATTCAAACCATTGCACAGAGGATTTTTAGGTGGTTCGGAAATCACCTTGTAGCAACCTGAATTTTTAAGAAAAATAAAATTTTAAATAAAGAATTAAAACCTAGCTAAATGGATATTTAAATGAAAAGAGCATTAAATAAAACCCATTAAATGGAAGAGAGTAATGGGCTTTGCTTAATGGACCCTCTAAAATTTATTGGGTCAAAATATGAAGTTACAAAGGGAGAATAATAAGAAAATACCCTAAATTCGGAGTTTAATATCTCATAATTGGAAAGGGGTTATTAAAGTAATAAAAGTGGCAATTAGAGTTGGAATAGGATTCCTAAACCTAGCCCATATAGTCTAGTACGAATTTAGATACTATCCTAACCCAATTGGAGATTGGAAAGCAAGAGAGGAAATGTGGAGTTAGGAAATCTCGGAATTAAGAGGAATTTGAGTAGTAGTACGAATAGGAACTTGTATTTATATAAATACACCTCTTAAATCCTCATGGCCGGCCCTAGCTCGTGCAAAGGGGTTCTTGGAGGTGGAGAAGAGGCCAAGGAGGAGGAGAAATCGAGGAGAGGAAGATCCATCAAGCTTCTTCCTTCGTTCTTGGAGTTCTAAGCCCTAGAAGATAAATCAAGTCAAAGGTAGGCATTCTCAGAAGCAAAACCAAATCAAATCCATCTATAGGTAGTTCCAATCACCAGGAACAAAAGCCCTCTTGTTTCATAATTTTTCATCAAGCCAATCTTTTGTTCTTAATTTTTGAAGATCTGCAAATATGATAACCCCGAGACATCATGTTTAATTCAAATCCCTATGCATACTTAATCCCATGCTACGAAATTTTTGCTGTAAATACTTCATGTTGATAGGGATCTCTTGCCCCTAAAGCCCTAATTTTTATGAAGCATGTTGCCTGAATTAAATCATTCATCTCTGCTGCACCTGGAATCAGGTTGCTTCTTGTTCAACTTAGTAGAACTATGTCGATACCATGATTATTTCCAAATTCCTAATTACTGGAAGTACCCTTGCATGTGTAGATCAATTTAAAACTGGTTTCATGATTTTTCATAGTGTATACAATTAGTTATGATTTTCTGAACTACTCAATGTCAAAAAGGCAAGTTTCTGGACCGCAATCCAAGGCAGATCAGAGCTCTGTCAGACTCAGGCCACGGACCTGAGAACGCGACGGCCCGACAGGTTGCGTTCTCAAGCCCGTCGCGATGCCTTTCTTGTCGGGTTCTGAACGCGACAGGACACCCCGTCTCGTTCTGGCCGCCTGAGCAGACAGCCCCGTCGCCACCCTTTTCATGCCCTATCGCGATCTGCCTGTCCCTATCGCTACCCTTACAGGCCTATGTCACGTTCACAGGTTTTTGATGCCTTTTTACAATTATACCCCTAGTAAAAACTTGTTTTAAAAAATGGAGTTACATTGAATGATTTAAAATACATATTCACGACTTCTTTCCATCTATGATTTCTCTTACACATGCACACACATGAACCATCCATATATGGCTGAAATCTGGCACAAAATATCTCATAATGTATCTGGTAATTTATTACAATAAAGTATATTAATGGCCCTATTTTAAAGGACTTGTATTCGTTTCTTGCGTTGTTTATCTACCGATATCGACGCTCCACTGTTCTAGAATTCCTCTAGAACATCGAGTACCTGTTTTATACACACTTTACTTGGCTTGTGTTGAACTCTCGTCGGATATTCCTTTCGCCGGACTAGTGAACCCTCGCACAAGGCCTCTGTAAGTCTCCTCTGATCATGGATTCCCACATGGTCGACGAGCCGGTTGTACCCCAACACCCATTACACCTTTAGGGATCGATATGATCCAAACGGCTATTAGAAGTTCGCTCTTACCTTGATTCACGTCGAAGCTCTGGACTTGTGCATAACATGGCCAGCGGGAAGATCGTGAATTCCACCTGACTGCCAATACGACGTGCGCGTGTTGTGCAACTGTTTCTATCGCTTGTTTACTCGTCGCATTACGTGCAATGTCCACTAGCTCTCATCTATACTCTACTCGCTCGTCTATTCACGTTCTCTCTACTATCTCGTCTATTCATCTAGTGCTCTTAATTATTCTTGGTACTCTATATTGGCCATTGACTGATTGTCTAAAGATAAACAATATAACCAATGCCTGGCAATATATAAAGGGCCCGATCTGGTCCTGGGATGTGCGCCCGAAAGTGCTAGTGCCCATGGGAGTTAAATGATCAGAGTGTTTGGCATTACACTCAAGTGCTATCTATCTCGACTATCTATATGACAATCAAAACACAAAACGTGTGCTATATTGTAAGGCCCCAAATTTCTTTTCCCGCTTCTATTTTATGTATATTATGTTTACTTGTTCTTGCATAAATGGCATGCATGAAGATGGTGCATATTATAGATATAAATTTTGCATGTGTATATGCGAGGATGTATACTATTATCGTGAAGATGAGTAATTGACCAATTTTGGGTATAAAGTATCTATTTAAATACTATGCAGGTGCCATCTAAAATTGAAGTATACCTTATATTACCCATTTCATTGATATTGTGTGCGAATATATGAAGTGCATATGTGTATGTACGTATGTAGGTTATCTTATGCGTGTAATAATTGTATACCTAATTCTACATACATAACACCTTGGTATACTTATGTATGCATATGTATGTTTAGTTGTAAACATTGTTCATTGCGTGGTGTAGTTAATGTGTACATTGTACTTCGTACATTGCATGTACATATAGAGCGCAAGTATGGTAGGTGTATTTAGTAGTGTATATTGTAATTCCATGCTCCTCATGAATAACATGCATGTATTTTTATGACATTTAGGTGAGAATAAGCAATTAGCTAAATTGTGCATATTGTACAAGTTAAGGAATCCCATGCATATAGTACTTAAGTAATGTTGTGCAAGTTAATCTAATTACTGGTGTGCATGTGGTATCTAGCTGTTGCCTGCATAATGTACATAAGTATGTTACATCCGTGTATGTATGCTATATATATATATGCCAAATCCAGTGAGTGCAAGCAAGAACTATTTTATTGAATAGATTATTCCTAGCTAACTTAATTCATATTGCCTCCTAATGATTTCTGAAACCCTCGCAATTCTTGTCACTTTATTTCGCCGCATGTTGAGTCATGCCTATGTAAAACATCATGTACGCATAGGTAGATATCTACGCACGTATTAGCTAGTTGTGTTTATGTATGCATGTGAATAATTATATGGTAAATATGGTTTGAATGCATGGTGTGATAGTGTGTATACTATGTTACATACATTGTATGTATATATATATATGTGTAAGTTGAACATGATTTCTGCATGATTTTAAGTTCTGGCAGGAGGGCCAATTGGCGTCAACATGGGTGGACGCCCATGAGATGTCGGCATCCATATCGATGGACGCCAAGACTTAAGTAGCCGTTCATATAGGTGGACGTCTACTTCTCTGACCTGCATGCCCAGCAGACCCAGAATTCTGGGGACAAGCAACCCCAGCCATTGGGGAGCTATCCCCAACGGCTGTGATAGCCTCACATCAACCTCTACGTGAAAGGAGAGGTCTTTCTCCTTTAAACCAAACCCTCTTTGCAACCCCAAAACCCTCCTTGGACTCTTTGCAAGAAGGAGAAGAGGAACCCTAAGCTTGTGAGAAAACCTGAGCTTTGAGAGCTCAGATCCGGCGACTTGGAGCCTCTTCTGGCGATCTTCTACGACTAGAAGCTAGCTTGGACGATGGAGGAGGCTTCCCCAGCCTCGGACTAGTAGCTACAACACCACAGAAGACGGAGTAAAGGAGTTTTGGAGGCTTTTTGGGACTGCCCAAGGAGAGCTTCATCGCCCATTTTCACCCCTTTGGAGGTTTTTAGAAAGGTAAGTAACCCATAGATCTCAATCCTATACATGTGTCCTAGGTCCCAGCAAATTTTGTGGATTTTAAATCGTGTCCTGGACCCTCCCTTTCACTCTGTATTTGGAGTTTGGTCTGTGCCCTGGCACAGACAGGAACTTGGCGTCAATATCCTTGATGCCAAGATCTCCCATCGGCGTCCAGCGATCGTGCCGTCCAAACCCTTGAACGGCCAGAGGCTGCCACCAAGTTCTTTAGGATAGAACAGTGAGCTGTTCTTCCTGGTAGATGATTATTTTCGATATGTTTTCGCAATGAGGATATAGTGTAACTTTTATATGCTATGTAAAATAGATAATGTGATATGTGTGGAAATTTCTGCATTTTTCTATGGATGGCATGAATTTTAAGATTATTGAAATACATGTTGGGAAAAATGGATTATGCATGATCATCTACTGTCTACCAAATTCCTGAGGAATTAAATGCCCTAGATTTTTCTATACCATGTGTATATGTATCAGTCCATGCCCTGGAATTTTGAGAATTTTTCCATGACTGTGGGATTTACTGGAATTTCTATTTTGGAAATGAAAGACATGTGTAGAAATTGTAAAATTTACATTAAATTGTGTGCTGTGCAATAAATGAAGGGAAAATTTCTGTGATGATGATTATGTTAGGATCAGGGTTGTGAATGGTTAAATCTGATGTTCATGTTATGTTCCATGTTAAAGTGAATTATGAATAGCATGAAACTGAATGTTTTAATTTCTGTAAATGTAATATGATTCAGAAAAATATGAAAAATTGTATGTGCGATTATAAACCTTAAAATTGTTTGTGGTTAAAATCTCATGTTATTTTGATGACAGTAAGTATTGTTATGGATTTTTAATGTGAAAAATGACTATGTGGGCATGTTAATTGTGACTTGATGTGATTCAGTAAATTTCAGTATGATTATATCTGTATTATGATTAATTGGCAGTCGCAACAGTGAGGTTAAAATCAGTAAATGAGGACTTATGTGTGTTTGAATTATGTATGAGTGTGTACATGGGACGTGAGAGAACAAGTGGTGTAGGTGTGTAAAATGGTTAATGTGATAAGATAAACAAACATGCCCATAAGACACTGCCACCCTAGATGCTTGGAGCTGTACCGTAGTAATGCCCCTACGGGAAAGCTCAATGTGACATGTGATACCCTAGAAAAGGGTCTTGATAAAGTGTATACCTGGCAAAGGGTCTTGTAAAATCCTGGAGTTGGACAAGTTCCACTGGTAATGGTGGGAAGGGCTTTCCCCGGTTTCTGCAGGAACTAAGACTTATCACTATGTCGGTGATTAAGTAAGTGAATGTGAATGTGTGTGTTATGTGATCGTCTATATGGTGGTTTGGGCTGTGTCTTGGCATTAAGTGAAAATAAACATATGTGATGTGAAAAGTGATATGTGTTTATAGCACAAGGTATGTGCGAGAGATGTGTAAATGTGGCACACGTTATGTGCAAAGTGAAATGATAAGAAGTGTGTGAATGTGAAAGAGGAATTAATGGGAAATGTGTATAAGTATTGTGTGATGGAACAAAGTGAGTGTATGTGAAAGCCAAGGTTTATCATATGATTGTGTGTAATGAGAAAATAGTATAAGTGTAAATGACGATAGTGTTAATTGATAAATTGTTTATGGATGTGTACAAATGTGTGTGTATGTGTTTATGTATAAATTGTCAATTGCTAAAAGTGATGTTACCATTAGTACCAAAATGTAAGTATATGCTTTCATATTCATGGAATTTGAATGATTGGATGCACATGTGTTTAGTATCATGTTGTACAGTTAAAGGTGATCCCTATGCAAAGGTAATATGAATGTGATAAAATTTGTATAAAATCAGCAAGCTAAATGTGAAGTAAATTGTTATGATTGCATGCGAAGTGAGTTAGAAATCATGCTAGGAGTGCTACCTATCTTGTATATGTTTCCATGGTTTAGTTGTGCAACTTTACAATGACTTAGATAAAGCATGAAAACGTGTGAATGTGTATTTTACTCATGTTAATGACACCATGATGTTAGTGATCTCGTGTAGATTCTAGTTTTACATTTGTTTAGATAATTGTTCAATGGAAATTGTTTAGGTTATAGCATGGTCATGTATGATTTAAGGGCTGAAATTTTATTGTGTTAATTGGTAAAAAGCATGTATGTATTGAATCTTAAGTTACTTGCTGAGTCTATTGCGTAGACTCACTCTTGCTAAACATTTCAGGAAAAATAGCAGCGGAGGAGCTAGCAAGAATTGAAGTGGAGTTGGACTAAGGGATTGAAGAATTGTAATTTATATTTCATAAGTATGTAATGCTACAATTGAAATTTGGATTTTGTTCAAATGTACTTGGAGTCGGCTATGTATTTGGAACATTTTGCACTTATGTTATCTCTTGTTGAACTATACAGACTGTGGTATGTGGATTTAAAAGTTGATGGAATAAGATTCATTTAAATTCCGTTGCATTTATTCGACTCTATTTGTGTATATCTCAGCTCATTGTTACTTGTTGGGGTATTCTCCCCTGTAGCGGCTTGCTATCATCCGACGTGGGTTGGTATAACCGTACCGGGTGGAAGCGGGTCATTGCATATACTCTCTCGATGTCTAGAACGACAAACAAGTGCTATACTCGTCGTGCTATTACCATACTTGTGCTAGTTGTGCTATGGCCATCCTGCTATTCGTGCTATATTCGATACTTGTGCTATTTTTGGAAACTATACTCGATCTCGTGCTATTGTGCAATCCTGTTACATGTGTGCTATCTTTTGCTATATTTTGACTCTCTTGTACCTGCTATCTTTAGATACTCTGCCATTAAATGCGTTAATTATTTAAAGCCTGCTTGAGCCTGAGATTTAAGTCCTACTAGGCGTTATCGCTCACCCTACGTTATTTGATGTTGTGTTCTCAGGTGAGACCGAGGATGACATATACACTCACGAGGAAGGGAATGACCAAGAGTGAAGCCAGAAGTACCCTCGAGTCATTATGTTATCTTAGAGTTGTAGTTAGTTATTTCCTTTTGATGCAATGTAATTGAGCCCTATAGAATGGCTCTGATATTAGTGGTTGTAACTAGGCATTGAAAAGTATTAATGAAATGAATTTGCTTTAGTATTATTCAATGTGCAATGGTTCGATGTCTAGTATTCGCTCTATACCTTTTTCTTGCAACTGCCTTCGCGCACCGATATTCTGCGTCGGGGCTTGACACACCTCCAGTGACTCCTATGTCCACCCCTCACACAGTGAGGCCACACTACTAAAAACTGTGACTACAACTCACACAGGAGCATGACGACTCCAAACACCCTTGAGCATGACGACTCAAGAAACACCTGGAGCACGACGACTCCAAACTGAGCACGACGGCGTGTACAGAGAAATTCACGATTTTGACTTTCAACCGGAGTGTGTCGACCTACCCTGATCTAGTGTCGACCTGCTGTCCCATTTCTGCAAAACTGTTCTGCTGGAAACTGGGTCTAGTGTCGACCTGCCCTGATCTAGTGTCAACACTGCCTAGGACTGTGTCGACACTGCCTGGGACTAGTGTCAACATTGCCTGGGACTGTGTCGACACTGCCTGGGACTAGTGTCGACCTGACTTGACCTAGTGTCGACCTGCTGTCCCAGTCAAACAAACTGTTCTGCTGGAAACTGGGTCTAGTGTCGACCTCACTTGATCTATTGTCAACACTACCAAGACAAAAATGTGTGAACCTGGAAATTTAACACATAAACCATTAGTACAAGATATTATCATTAAAATATGAGATATTAAACATCAAAAACATATTGTTTAAGCATTATTGTGATATGTATAAGATGTATAACATGTTCAACATATGATCATCAAAATCACAACATGTCATCATCAAAATCACAATATGTCATTATTAAAATCACAACATGTCATCATTAAAATCATAATATCTCATCATTAAAATCATGATATGTCATCATCAATATCACAGTATGTCATCATTAAGATCACAGTATGTCATCATCAAAATCAAGGTATGAGTGATGTTCATTGGATATCACTAAAATACAACTTTAGGAAGTTTCAAAACACACTCAACCCAACAATCTCCCCCTTTTTGATGATGACAAAACATATCTCCCTTGACTGCAATAACTCCCCTTGACCATATGCATCCTTTGAACTTTCTCCCCATAAAGAGCATTCTCCCCTTAGAAACTTTTACTTCATAAAGAACATTCTCCCCTTAGAAACTTTTACTTTCTCCCCCTTTCAAGGAACTTTCTCCCCCTTTTTGACAGCATCAAAAAGATAGACAAGAGAGAGAGACAATGATGGTCGGAGACCAAAAGATAAAAAGTGGGTAATGAAGGTTCAGAAATGATCAAAATAAGTGAGGCAAAGTGATATTGTCAAATGAGAGAAAAGATAATGTTTTTGTTATTGTGCAACAAAGTTTAATCACAAAGACACACTCAACACAAAGAATAGCAAATTATAATGAACTGAATGTAGTTAAAATAATGATGCAAATGTGAAGAAAAGTGACCTATATGAATGAGCAGAAATATTTAACAAGGATGTTAGGAGCTTTAAGTTTAACACAATGTAAAATAATAGATCTAAACTCAGTAGACATTAACTTAATTAAGGTCTTAAGCTTTCTATCCTGTTTTTTTTATTTTCTTTCAATTTTAACTGGGAAAGAATACAAGAATAAATTAGTTAAATCTCACTTTTCAGTGTAAGAGATCACATTGATCAGATGCAAGACTTCCTGATTACTCAGTGGTTTAACTTTCATTATCTTATACAGAGTTGAAAATTTCGATTTCCACTTTTTGACGCGAAACAAATCACTTGTTAGGTGAAATGGCCCGATTACTCAGTGGTTCAAGCATTTGCATTGCTCTATTTGTATCTTTCCAGATTGATCATTTTTCTTTTGATATTTTACAGGAATATGTTTACTTTGACCAGAGAAGTCAAGACTGTGAACTTACAAAGATTATTCTTAACATGTGGTAAAAATAAGGCTTAAACATACACATGTGAAATATTTAAGCCACTCATGTGCCTATAATAGTGTTTTGCAAATCATTTTAAAAACATTCAGTATTATGATTTTTTAACCTTGAAATGATACTGAATCTTTGAAATTAAACTAAATGCACAATGAGTTTAGTTTCAATGTATTAATTCTCTGATAAGAAAATAGCACAAGGACTCAAAAATTCTGATGATTTTGGGGTTCAAGATAGACAACAATTGTCAAGAGAAATTAGTAAAGAATAGACAATAACTCCCCCTCAACAATTGCATAAAGGAATCTTGATACTTGGCGGAGACATATACTCACGCATAGTGAAAGTGTCCAGACAAGCTTAACTTGTCTTTCTTCAAATCACTATTTGATATATCAAGAATACCAATGCAACGTGTGAGTGAGGAATTTATGAGCAAGAATATTTGTCAACAAACTAAATGGGAGTTGATGATGAATTAGATATGACAGAATATTTTTTCCAGCAAATTTCTCCACCATTTCACTCAAAGATTCTTTCGAATTCACTCCCCCTTAAGATATGCATGATATGAAATGATCATTTAAGCAATTCAGATATGTTCATTTCAAGCAATTTGCACAGAAAGAGTATGAATATGATCAAGCATATTTCAACAGGCAATTTATTGAAGGAGAAGAATTTTGCAAAGACTCAAAATAAAGTTTTTGAGATTTTCATTTTGCTTGGTGACCTTTATGCAGAAAAGATTATTGATACTTGGCGGAGAATTTTTCTCACGCATGATGATAGTTTCCAGACAAGCCTAACTTGTCCTTTCACATTTCACCATTTGATATACCACATAGTCACTGCAAAAAGGGTCAATTACACTTTATTTTTAGCATGAAATTCATTGCATTTATTGAAAATATTTTTGCACTTTTTCAAATTTACACCCCCTTAATATGTGCATGGAATGAAAAAAAAAATAATTAGCAAATAATTCACACATGATTATGAGCACAATTAGCTTGAAGCATAACATGACTTTTGGTACTTGGCGGAGTACTTTACTCACGCATAATGATAGCTTCCAAACAAGCATAATTTGTTCTTCCACATGTCATTATTGATATACCAAAAAGTCAAATCAGTTGACATGCACACAGAATCACGGTCATAGTTAAGCAAGCATGATAACATAAACATGATTCCAATTGTTATGACATAAAGTTCATTGTTGGGAGTAACATTCACACATATTTCTCATTTTTCAGATAAAAATTAAACATTCATTTCAATTCAGGCAATTCAAATTTGAAATGATAAAGAAGTTTTACCTGAAAGGACTTCAATTGTTTTTCAAAGATTTTACATGTGTTCTTCAATCATTTCTTGCCTTGCACAGCCAATATCTTGAATCCATTTCCAATGTATGGCTGCAAGACTCCTCAGCTTGCTGATCAAGCTAGTTTTGGGACCCACACTTGCTTGGGTCCTGCAATGAATTCAATGTTAGAGTGCAATAGAGATTTCTGAATCCAAAATGATTTTATTTTTGGTATAGATGCATTTCTTTCATTGACAGAACTATGAGCAGAATTAGTTCCAAATTTTCATTTTGCCTTGCTCAATGCATCTATGTTTTCATGAAGTTTTCAATTTATATTCACATGGAGTTTCTGAGCATTTTCAACAAAATCATGATTCTTAGTTACATGTGAATGATGTGAAATTCTTGCAGTAATTCAGGCTAAAATCATCATGGAAGAAATGAAATAAACAAGCAATCATGTTTCAATGACAACCAATTTTTTTATTTTTATTTTTAAAATTAATGACTCTTACACAAGGAAGATCATTAGTACTTGGCGGAGGTTATTCCTCACACATAATGATAGTTTCCAGACAAGCATAACTTGTCCTTTCACAGTTCAACATTTGATATACCAATTGATCTTTGCATAAGAGTCCAATGGATTTCAGTTTTTATTTAGCAGGGAATCTCTCAGAAGACTTTACCTGGTAAGATTTTCATTTTCTTTCATTCTCTTCACTTACTTTCCTTGTAGCCTTTGTCATGAATCCTTCATTTTGAGATTGACTACAAGGATCCCTGCATCCAGCATTCAAGCAGCATATTTTAGAACTCAAACTTGTTTGGGCCCTAAGGATCTTCCATGAATTTGCAACAATGTTTTTTGAATCCAAAAAGATTTTATATTGGGTGCATTTTGCTGAAGACTAGAAACACTGGAATCTTGGTTTCTAATCTTAGAGTTATTGGTATAGAATGCACCACTGACATACTGAACATTTTGTTTTCTATTTTTTAGATTTTTATCATAGAGACTTTTAACATGGAATTTAGAAGAGTTCTTTTGTGCAACAGTCCCTTTTTCATGTACATAGAATTTCTGAGTATTTTCAGCATGAATATGATCTTTATTCTTATGTACATTAACATGAAACATGGGAGCATGCACAAGATTATCAATTCTATGCCAACATTTCCTAGAAGTATGCCCAAATTTATGACATGTGAAGCACTGGACTAATTTGACATGTTTATTGAAATGTTGATCTTTATTCCAGCAATGTTTGGCAAGATGACCAATTTTATTGCATTTAAAGGAAATGAGAGCATTTCTTACCTGGTACTTACCTTGGCTTGTGTGCATTTGCTGGAATCTCCTTTTCATGTGAGGAGACTTACCATGAGGAAAAGGAGGTACCTTTTGATGGCTCTTGGCATGATGTGAATTTTGAACTTCCCTTGGAGCTTTTTGGACTGATGGAGAAAGTAGATTATTCTTCTTGACATCAGCATTTTTCTTCTTCTCTTTCTGTTTCTGAACAAGAACTTTCACAAGTTTTTCATTAGAGATATCAGGGTTCTTGTTCACAGGAGTTTTAACAGAAGTTATTGTGTTTTTCTTTTCATTTTTCTTATTTTTAACAGAAGCAAGACTTGTGTTCTTCAATTCATTTTGAATCTTCTGTTTTTAAGCTTTTAATGCAACAACTTCTTTTTCTGAAGTTTGAAGCTTGTTTAGTATGACATCCAAACCATTTTTCATCTTGTTCTTTTCATTTTTAAGTTGAGCAATTTGTTTTTCCAAATTGGAAATTTTATTACTCAAATTGCTACATTCATTGTCCAATGGTTTGTCATTCACCATGCCTTCAATCTTTCTTTTTAGATGATGATTTTCATCAACAAGTTGTTTGCATCTCTCATTTATTTGATGATCATGAGCCATGTTAGATATCTGTTTGTTTAATTGATCATTATCAAATTGGAAGTTTTCATTGAGATCAATCAATTTTCCATTTTCCTCTTCCAGATCAATGACTTTTGTTTTCAATAGCTCATGATTTTATTTCAATCCATTCAATTTATTTTCAAAGATTTGGACTTCATCTTCTAAATTCTCTTTCTCAGAATTTAATTTTTCAACTTCATTTTTCAAATTCTCAATTTCTTATGAAGGATATTTATCATTTTTCTGGAGCAATTCAATTGTATTTTTCAAGTTTTCACTTTCTTTGTGGCAATGATTTAAAGTCTTTTTCAAATCTTTATTTTTAGTGTTTAGCTTTGCATTAAGATTTTGCATCTTTTTACAGAATTCAATCAATCAGCATAAGACATACTTTCATCTTCATCAGAATCAGAATTAGAATACACAAATGGATCTGGAGTTGATTTACCTGACCTTTTAGACCCATTTGAACTCTTGTGTTCTGAAGAGGATGAAGAATGCTCTGAGCTCTTAGAATGTGCTGTTAGAGCCATAACCTTATGAATTGTTGATTTTCTAGATTCATTGAGGCTCCTCTTTGCCATAAAGTACTTGTGAATTTCTTTTGCTCCTTTTCTTTGTGCTTCCTTTGAAAAACTTGATGAAGGTGAGACTGGTGATTTCTCTGAAATTATAACAAGAAATTCATGCAGATTAAATAGATTTGCCATTATACCAAGATTCACAAAAGACTATTAGATCTAATCACAGCAGACCAATGTAACAAGGAATTAGATCTAACAATTAGAGTGGTTAACCTGCTCTAATGCCAAATGGAGGAATCAGAGCAATTAAGCACACAGTTCAAGCAATTAACACAGAGATCAAACAGAAGTAATCAAATTCAGATCAGAATTAGATATTAACCCGCTCTGATACAATTTATTAGGAATCAGAGCGATTAATCACACAGAGACAGATCATCTAAAAAGACAACTGATGAACAGAAAACCCTCTCTGATACCAATTGTTAGGATCGGATGGGTGGATGGATCAGATCTAGAAGGGGGGGTTGAATAGATCTAACACCAATTAACGCGGAAGCTTAAGCAATTAAAAATTACTTCGAATCAGGGATCAATTCACCCAAACAATTTACTGATATGAGGTGTGATTAGAGTGTGTGAGTAAATCAATTAGTAGTGTGAACGAAATCCCTATGCATGCATCTAGCGAAATACAAAGTCAAACCACAATTCAAACCATTGCATAGAGGATTTTTAGGTGGTTCGGAAATCACCTCCAGTGACTCCTACGTCCACCCCTCACATAGTGAGGCCACACTACTCAAAACATTGAGTACAACTCACACAGGAGCACGACGACTCCAAACACCCTTGAGCACGACGACTCAAGAAACACCTGGAGCACGACGACTCCAAACTGAGCACGACGGCTCAAAACAACAATCGGAGTACGACGACTCCAAATTGAGCACGGCGGCTCAAACCACACAGTGAGTGCGACGACTCACAAACCAGAGCTCGACGGCTCACAGTACAAAAGCTAGATCAAATACAAAAGAGATCAGATCCTCTAGCAATGATCTGATTCAAGACAGTTTCATACACAGAAATTTGTACAAAACATCATGCACAAATCTCATTGACGAAATAAGGAAGAACAAACTCAGAAATAAGGCAAATAGATGTAGAAAGAGTGTTCTTCGATGAAGAGGCCTAGCAGACGCTTCAATTGAGGAGCCTTGATGGAAATCGATGGAGATTCTCCTCAATTGGCGATGCTCTACTTTGATGGCGTCTGAAATGCCAGAAATCCTTCTATGTGTGTATGAATTAATAGATTTGTGTGCATGGTAGCGAAATTAAAGACAAGTGACTTACATAGATCAGCTGGATCAATTTGTGGAGTGTGGATGCAGTGTTAATCGAGATAGCAAACCACAATTTAAACCGCTGCACAGAGAATTTTAAGGTGGTTTGAAGAACACAACTTGTGTCTTCTACGTCCACCTCCCCATGACGGAGGAACCCACTAAGCACTTGCAAGTACAAACTAGATCACGGCAACTCCAACACCCTTGGAGTGCAATGACTCAAAGAACAACTGGGAGGTAGGCACGACGACCTACTCCATAGACCACTTGTGAGAACGATGACTCACAAGCACAAATCGGAGATGAGTAAGACGACTCACTCCACTTGGCAAGAGCACGACGACCCTTCCTAAAATCTGAGCACACAATGCCCAACCTCTGGAACATGACGGATCTAGAAAAGTGCTAGAACAAGTCAAACTAGGGAGTAGATCCTCTAACGCGATCTATCCCAATACAATTGTGAAAAGGATAACAAAAATAATCAGGTGATTTGTGTAGAACACTTACACAGATCACACAAAACAAAAATACCTAATTGAAGAATTACAGACTCTGAAACATTCCTCGAGCTTTTAGATCTACCTTCTTCCCACACAAGATTCTTCTTCTCGTTCTTCTTATTGGCAGTGCTTCTATGCTCCTCTTTCTGGACTCTCAGCCTTTTTCCTGCTTCTTTCCAGACTCCTTTTTTTAGCCGCACTCCTTTTACAAAGGAGAAGGGCCTATTTATAGGTAGATGCCCAAACCTCGTACTTAGGGTTGCGTGTACCTCGAGCCCTTAAGTGAGACACGTGCTAATCACATGATGTCCTGCACAGATAGCATCTTTAAGCATTCATTAGAAAAGGTAATCGATGTTCTGACAGTTATTGTTAAAACATGAAGCAATTGATATCCAACATGAGGCAATCGATGTTTAAGTTGATCAACAATCGATTTTTAAACAATCTATGTTAGACATGAGGCAATCGATGTTTAACTTCGACTAGTAAAGACTATAACATGAATATACGAAGTCTTAGCACTTTGTTGACCAAGTGTAAAAGTAAACATCCGAATTGTTGGTCAAATTTTCTCTTGATCAGTCGAAGTGACTTCTTGATATCCAAAGTCTAGCTTCGTATATGACGAAGTTACACTTCGTCTGATAAAGAACAAATGAGTACATCAGAAGTCACAATGACATATGTGTCTTGATCAATCGAAGTGAATTCATCATATCCGAAGCTTATCTTCATATATGATGAAGTTCTGCTTCTAATGACAAAGAACATAATCGAACATCCGAAGTTATAGTGTTAAATATATCACGATCTGTCGAAGTGACTTTATCATATTCAAAGCTTAACTTCATATATGATGAAGTTCCACTTCGTCATATCTGATGTCTAGCTTCATATATGACAAAGTTCCACTTCGACTGACAGTGACCAAACTGTACATCCGATGTTTGTGCTTTGGCTGACTATTTCGATGTTTATTTTAGCAAGATTTCAACTTGGCCAGTCAATCTATGAATTGTAAACATTAATCAAAGGATATGCAACATGAAAGCACTTAAGTTCATCAACAAAACAATGGCATTATAATATCAGTAAGATGAACCATGATTATGTCATCATCAAAACAAATCAAAACAATGATTATGGTTTTTCTTATAACCATAACTCAACATTCTCCCCCTTTTTAATGATGACAAAACATTCTCAACTAATCTCACACAATTGAAATTTCTCCCCCTTTTTGACAACAACAAAAAGATAATTCCTCCCCCTTAAACAAGTGTAGTCACCCCCATGGCAAAACACTCTCCCCCTGTAATGGTATTAATGGTGTAAGATGAAAATGAGTGCACACACATGTGATACCAAAGAACATCAATGGGTGGAGATCAAAGTATGAGTGACATGAAAGCAAGGGTGGAATTGGGAGATGGATATATAAAAAATGATCAGAATTTATGAGATATTAAATATTAAAATATGAGAGAGAAATTATTATGTCTTGTGATTGTGCAACAAAGTTCGATAACAAAGACACACTCAATCACAGTATATATCAATGATTTAATAATCTGAATGCATTTAAAAGATGAAGCAAATGTGATTGAAGGTGACCTATATGAGTTGACAAAAGTGTTTATCACGTGAGTTTAGTAGCTAAACATTTAACACAATGTAGAATAATAACTCTAAATCCTGTGGTGATGAACTTCATCTAGGTGAATGCATATGTTCTTCTTTTTATACTTTGAATTTTTCTTTCATTTTGTGGGAGATAATACATAAGTAAATTGGTTGAATCACATCTTTCAGTGCAACAGGTCACATTTACCCAATGCAAGACTCCCTAATTACTCAGTGGTTTAACCTTCATTATCTTATATAGAGTTGAAACAATTTGTTTGTCATCTTTTGACGCAAACCAAAACACTTGGTTAGGTGAAATGAACCCAGTTACTTAGTGATAAAATGAAGTTTTCATTGCTCTGTCTATATCTGTCTATTTTTCTTTTGATTTTTTTTTAAAATTTTACAAGAACAGATTTACAATGATTAGAAAAGGCATGAACATGAGTGTAGAAAGATTATTATGAACATGTGTTCAAGATAAAGCTTGAAAATATACACGTGGTAAACACTAAAGCTACTCATGTGCCTACAAGTGTTTTGCAACTCAGTTTAAATCAGTCCAACATTAAAAATTGGCATAAACTTGTTCATAGATTGTATCTTTAAGACTAAACTAAGTGCACAATTATTTTACTCTTTATGTATGAAATCTCTTATATATGAATATCATAAAGACTCATTAATCCTGAAACAAGACTGGAACGAAGGAAAAACTAATTTTTCAAGCATAGGTTTGAGTGGATGTTGTCATGATGGTTCAGAAAAAAATATCATTTCCCCCTGAATATGTACAATTCATGTAAGGCCCTAATTTTTTGTGCATTCATGACTTGTTGTTATGTTTTAAAATTCTATTCGAAATTCTTCTTAACGTCAACATCATTTGACGTTAACCTCTGGTTGACGGCAAGATATGTGTCGTTTACCACCTGACTTGGGAATCTTGATGTCAACATCAATTGATGTTTATTTTAAGTAGACGGCAACCAATTGCACGTTAAGTTGTCCAATTGCGTTTGGGATTCTTGATCTGAAACCGTCCCTATTTCTCTGGGAGACAAATTAGGAAACCCACATCGGCTGGGACTCTGTCCTTTTCTAAGACACCTACGACCCAAACTCTTATAAAACTAGGTCTTCTTCACATAGTGTGGTTTTTGCTCCGCTAAGGCTTTTGGGTTTCGGGGAGAAGAATAAGAGAGAGTTTAAGAGGGTGAATGCGGCGAACCAGAAGTTGTTCCGGCGTCCTTCTGTAGGGGGGAGGTTCTTCTGAACATAGAGAGGCTCTTCCAATGCTGGGAGATCGTCTACTTGGTCGTGGAGGCTGAATCAAGCTATGGAGTTTACCTCTTTGGCTTAGCCGAGGAGGACATCATCGCCTAAATCCGATCTTCAGGGAGTCTTCTAGAGGCAAGTAGCTTGTATTGGATTTCTTATTTTGATGATGCCCAAATATGATTCATCATTATATTGAAGTCATGCTTATCATGCTTAAATTTATATCTCACAATGTTTCTTCTATGTATAACTCAAAGAAAGGATCATATATGCTCAGTGGTGTCGACACAGTGCCTAGTGGTGTCGACACTAGTTCACTGTCCCAGAAGAAGGTTTCTGAAGACATGCCAGTGGTGTCGACACAGTGCCTTGTGGTGTCGACACTAGTTGACTGTCCCAGAAGGTCATTTCCAAGCCAGGAAACTGTGTGTTGACACATAGTTGTGTAGTGTCGACACACTTTGGATTTTTTCTCCAGATCTGAAATACCAAGCAACGTGGATGACTTTGATAAAGGCTTTTTTGGGTGGGAGTTTCTATGCTCCCAATTCCTAAGATATTTTGTGGACCCATGGGGCTATAAATACCCCTTATCCACTTGGCTTTTGGAGAATCATCTTTTAGGACACACATCTGCTCTTCCAGAACTCCAGAGTATTCCAGCCGACTTCTGTAGAAGGCTTCATCCCAGCAAATTGCTCCAAGATCTGAAGCAATTGAAGTCTTGAGCACCTTGGATGATCCATTTGAAGAAGAATTTTTAGCCATCAGAGTCTTCTTTTTGGAGCTGAAGCAGAAGAACTGATTTCTACTTTTGAAGCAGAAACAGGGACCTTCGAACCAGTCTTCTTCAACTTTGGGTTTCAATTGATCTGACTGGTTCTTCATCTCAAACTTACTCTATAGAAGTGTGTGTCATGAAATTGGTGCAATTCTTGTGCCCAATTTCATGTGTGTGGTTGAATCTGAGATTTCTGAATCTCAGAGTATGTGTGTTGTTGTGTGACTTTTCTGAACTGACAAGATAAGCCACATTTATGTGTGTGTGTGGATGGTGGATGTAGGATACACTGTTGTGTAATTCGAAGCACCCTAAATCTCTCTGTCTTTGTGGCTTGCTTATCTCTTGCGTTAGATGCTTGATAGGCTCGTTAGCATCTCACCATCTAACTGGTCTAATTTGTTTAGAAGTGTCATTGATCTTTAGATTTCATACTGAATTCAATTTCTCTAAAATCCTAATCGAGGTGAACTTTTAAAATTCTAAGAAATCTATTCAACCCCCCTTCTAGATTTCTTCATAGCATTTTTTCCGCAACATTTCAACTTGGGGGTTTCATCCTTATACCTATCACCTAGTGTTCTAGAATTTTGTGGATTTTTGTCTCATGTCCCAGACCCCAAAATTCTCTGTCTTTTTGGTTTCAGTCTACACTTTCTATAGATAGGAAGTTGACGACAACATCCTTGCTATTAAGTTCATGTGTTCACGACAATCGATCTTGTCATTAACCTCCATTGACGAAAAACCCCTTGCCGCTATGTTCTTCAGATTCTTCCTAGAAAAGTGTTTTAGCATATGTGATGTGATCTTTCGGAGATTTTGACCGTATGAATAGGGTCGGAGAATTTTGTCTTGTCAAGTACATCTAGTAGGTTGAATTTTGAATTTTACATATTTTTTTGATCATATTTACAAATTCTAGAATTCATGTTATGAGTAAATGAGCATGCCATGTTAGACTTAAATTCAGGATAAATATGTATAACGTGTATTGTTGTCATAGTATTTTTCCATGAACTTAGGGTTACTGTGTGCATGTTTTAGAACTGATAGAGCCGTTAGTTTACTATCCACCATGCTTAGTTAAATTATCTTGTTAAATTACCTGAGAATTTTGTTAAATGTTAAAAATAGATGTACTGAAATTTAGATATCTGATATATTCTATGAGTAGAGACTATGATTAAAATTTGAGCATGTTCTGACATCTGTGACTACAGTTTCCAGTTATAAGTCATTAATGGCCATGTTAAGCATGATTTGTCCAAAACGATGTTCTTCTGATGATTAGTACCCTGATTAGGTTCTGTTAAGCATGTATTAACATTAGGTGTCCTATCCTGAGAATTACGCAGAGGATATTAATTCACATAATCCGAGTCGATATTCAGAGACGTGAACAGTCGGCAAATAAGCCTCTAGCTAGCACGCACTAACTATAATACAACACAACATTATAATAGGGCCCAAATATTGAACTCAATGGAAATTGTATTCAAAACTCAACTCATTTGTTTCAAACGAACTAATACAGGACTACGACTCAATAAAAGGAAAAGTACAATTATTCCTCACTTCCTACTATATTGTTCTAACACTCCAGACAAACTTACTATAGATAGACTCAAGTTGGAACGCTCATCACTCGGACGCATTCCCATCCTCGACTTGCACCTCCTCATGAATTTCATAGTCACCTAGAATGGTTAAAAGTAGGGAATGAGCAAACTAGCCCAGTAGGATTTATATCCCAATGTTCCGGGAATGATATAAGTGATTAGCAATTTAGATCTAGGTAAGCACGATGATTGTCATGATATGCATGTACGATTAAAACTCATTAAATGTGATACATGAACAAGCTAGATAGAGCGATCATGATAGAGAAAGATCTAGAACGTTATAACGAGCAAGAGATTATCAATAGTGAGGCATGTAACAAGCGTGCAAGATATCACTTTAAATTGCAATAAATGCAGGATGGCCATATCACGCAACCAAGCAAGCACGAGCACGAACTTTTAACACGATTCACTTAATCAAGCACGTAGACACTAATGTACACTATGGAAAGATCCACCTTGAAATGCACACTAGGACACGTGTATGTGGTTATTGTATATAGCATTCAACACGCAAGTACTCCCAGCGCAGATGCAACGCCAGTAATCATTATACCCCATGGTTAACAGTATATTTATGACTCTCCGTCATTGGGGATAGACTGGAGCCCTTGGACACTCTCCGTGCCTGGTCAGCATCTCACTTTAATTTTAAATGTAGATACCCACAGTCATTTAATGGCCAATAAGAGTTTCAAGATGTAAGCAAGGGTAATGTCATGTTCATGATGACGATGAGAACAAGTAGTAAGTAATGTGAACATGATTTCATGATATAATAGTCAAGGGATAATTTTGGCAGCATAACGGCATAATTTGTACTTTAGTTCATTCTTTACTTTAATGGCTTAAGTCTAGATTATAAATCACACTCGCGAGAACAAGAGAAGAAAGGAAGTACACTATATCTCCAGGGAACTTCTATGGTACAACCAACTCGGTCTCCATGAGGGAATCCACAGAGTACGGAGAATTATAGAGGTCTAGAGGAAAGGTCGGTAGTCTGCCAATACGGAATGACCGACAGAGAGCTTCCAATCCCCCAAGAAAGGGCTGCCTAAATGTGCAAGTGTGTAGCGAACACGTGTCTCAATCCACAAGTGTGGAAGTGTGCAAGCAAGCAAACCTTTTTATAAGAATTGTCATCTAAATCTACCATGTAAACATTATTTTCTCTTTTTCCAACCAATTTGACTTTCTTAGAAGAAGAGTTAATAATTTTGCATGAATCAAATTCAAAAAGAACTTTGTGACCTTTGTCACACAACTGACTAATGCTAAGCAAATTATAATTCAATCCTTCAACTAACCAAACATTATCACTTAAATCTATGGAAGACTTACCAATCTTTCCTGTGCCAATTATTTTGCCCTTATCCTTACCGCCGAAGATGACTTATCTACCATCCATATCAATCAAACAGAAGAATTTATTTCTATCCCCAGTCATGTGCCGTGAGCATCCACTATTAAGGTACCAGATATTTGAGTTGGATGCACGGCTCTCCTGCACACAATAAATTAGACAAGAAAGGTTTTTGGTACCCAATGTGATTGGTATCAACAGCTTGATTCAAAAGGGAAAGCTAGTCCTTTCTAACCCATGTTTGAGTGTTTTTATTCACAGTGTTGTTTGGAATAAAAAATTCAGTTCTCTACTTTTAAAATTTCTGAAAAACATACCTCTTAGTAGGTTTATTCCAATGTGAAAATCTTGGCATAAAATTTTGTTGATATGTAGGAAAATGTGAATGATAAAAGTAAAGATTGAACCATTGGTGACCATTGTACCTTAGGTTCCAATAATTATTCCATCTTGAGTTGTATGATGTGTAAACATTCCAGTTTTCACGATAAAAATGATTCTTTATATTTTTGGAATTTTTTTATTTTTATAAGAATTTTTATGTACAGGTTGTTTGTTTTTATGAATGAGATAGGTCGACCTGGGTAGTGTGTATGTCGACCTCTCTGGTTCTTTTTATTTTTGGATTTGATTTTTGTTTACTAACAAGCTAGTCTTGACAAATTTCATGAGATGAATTTTTGATGAATTTTTGTTTTTTTCCGATGAATCAATTTTATTTGAATTTTGTGGTTCAAAACTTAAACCTTATTTATTTAAATTCATTTTTACTCCCAATAGAGCATTCAATTTTTCTTTCCCTTGTGTGAAGTTTTTGATGATCTCTTCTTTTTCTTTAAGGCATTGGTTAAGTTTTTGAACTTAAATTATATTTTCTTGATTTTATTTTTCTTTGTCTTCAAATTTCTTAGTAGAATTAACATTCTCTTTATTCAATTTTTGAACCCTCGATTTCAAATTATCAATCAGATTCATCAATTCATCATTTTCCTTAGTTTGGTCTGCAATTTTGGCTTCTAATTGGGAAATTCTCTCAGATGATGATGTGTCACAAACAATGCTATCAACTTTTCTTTTCAAACATTTATTTTCATTTCTCATTTCAAAAAGATTTTCTATCAAGTTATCATATACTTCTTGCCAATCTTCAATGGTAAACAGTTTAAAAGACATATCTACCTATTCCTTACTACTTCGAGCCATGAAGCAATTTTTTTTTTCTTTTGAACTAGAGGATTTTTCATTATTTTCCATGATTTTACCCTCATCCGACCATGTAGCTACCATGGCTCTATTCTTCTTTTTGTGTGATTCCTTCTTGCGACTTTTGAGCTTGTCCTTTTTAGCTTCTGGAGATTCACTTTTCATATGTCAATACTTGTTACATGTGTAACTAATAGTAAGCTCATTATTTTTCTTTTGATCATAATGTGAGAAAGAATATTTCTTTTAACCAGTCATGACGTTTTGCTTATTACCAAAAATCATCTTGTTGGATTTCAAAAACACCCTAAACTATCTAGTTATCAATGCAAGTTTATCATCCTCAGAATCAGATTTTTTAGATTTAGAAATCTCTTTAGATTTTCCTTTATTGCTAGAGGATGCTTTAAGAGCAGTAGGTTTGGTTTTCAACAAGTGTTCTTTAGATGTCTTTAGATTTAGTTCATAAGTCATTAAGGATCTAATGAGCTCATCCAATGTTATTTTGGATAAATCCTTTGAGTCCTCAATAATTGTTGCTTTAGTGTGCCACACAGGAGATAAAAAACATAAAAACTTCCTTACCAAATCCTCATTTGAGTATTCCTTACCCAAATCTCTAAGCCCATTGATGATGACCATAAACCTAGCAAACATGTTAGAAATATTTTCATCATATTTCATGACAAACAGTTCATAATCAGAAACTAGCATGTTTGCTTTTGTTTCCTGAACTTGAAATGTGCCCTCATATAACAATTCTAGTTTATCCCACATCTCCTTAGCAGACTTACACATTGAGATTCTTGAATACTCTTGTGGATGGATGGCACATTCTAGAAAGTTCATGGCAGTATAGTTCAGGGTTGCCCTTATGATCTGCTCCGCTGTCCATGTATCTTCATCGCCTGTGACTTCTACTAGTTCTTTCTCTACAATCCTCCAGACTTCATACTTTTGTGCTCGAAGAAATACCATCATCATGTTCTTCCAATAAGGATAATCAGTACCATCAAAAAATGGAGGCCTATTCATTGAATGACCTTCTACAACGAATTCTCTGGCATCCATGTTGAAAACAATCAGATGAGACTAGCAACACAAATTGAACAATCAATTAGACAGGGTAACACAAGAAACACATGCTATTCATCAAACACCTCAGAGTATGAACTCTAACCTGCTCTAATACCAATGGTAAGATCGGATATAGGTGTATGTGTGTATGAATTAATAGATCTGTGTGTATGGTAGCGGAATTAAATACAAGTAACTTACACATATCAATTAGATCAATTTGTGGTGTGTGGATGGAGTGTGAATTCAGATAGCAAACCAAAGTTCAAACCACTGCACAGAGAATTTTAAGGTGGTTTGGAGAACACAACTTGTGTCTCCTATGTCCACCTCCCCACGACGGAGGAACCCACTAAGCACTTGCAAGTACAAACTAGAGCACGATGACTCCAACAACCTTTTAGTGCGACGACTCAAAGAACAACTTGGAGGTAGGCACGATGACCTACTCCACAGGTAACTTGAGACCACGATGACTCACAAGCACAGACCGGAGATGAGCACGATGACTCACTCCACTTGGCTAAAGCACGAAGACCCTTCCCAAAACTTGAGGACACAATGTTGAACCTCTAGAGCATGACGGATCCAGAAAACTGCTAGAACAAGTCCAACTAGGGAGTAGATCCTCTAGGGTGATCTATCCCAATACAATTGTGAAAAGGATAACAAAAATAATTAGGTGATCTGTGTAGAACACTTATACAGATCACACACAATGAAAATACCCAACTGAAGAATTACAGACTCTGAAACACTCCTCTAGCTTTCAGATTTGTCTTCTTCTCAGCACAAGATTCTTCTTCTCATTCTTCTTCATGGCAGTGCTGCTCTGCTCCTCTTTCTGGACTTAGCCTTTTTCCCGCTTCTTTCCAGACTCCTTTTTATCTACACTCCTTTCACAAAGGACAAGGGCCTATTTATAGCCAGATATCCAAACCTTATACTTAGGGTTGTACCTCGAGCTCTTACGTGAGACACGTGCCAATCACATGATATCCTACACAGATAGCATCTTTAAGCATTTAGGAGAAATGGTAATCAATGTTGTGACAGTTGATGTTAAAACATGAAGCAATCGATGTCTAATATGAGGCAATCGATGTTTAAGTTGAACAACAATTGATGTTTAAATAATCGATGTTTAGACAATCGATGTTAGAGATGAGGCAATCAATGTTTAACTTCGAATGGTAAACACTATAACATGGATATACAAAGTCTTAGCACTTCAACTGACCAAGTGTAAAAGTGAACGTCCAAAGTGTTGGTCGAATTTTGTCTTGATGGGTGGGAGTGACCTCGTCATATCCGAAGTCTAGCTTCGTATATGACTAAGTTACACTTCATTTGATAAAGAACAAATGAGTACATCCAAAGTCACAATGACAAATGTGTCTTGATCGGTCGAAGTGACTTTGTCATATTCGAAGCTTAGCTTTGTATATGACGAAATCCTACTTCGACTGACAAAAAACAAAATAGAACATCTGAAGTTACAGTGTTAAGTATATCATGATGGATTGAAGTGACTTCGTCATATCCGAACACTACAACAAATTTGGTCTATACCCATAGATTTTCCCTACGGCAGGGTAATTCGTAGGTACAAATGAGAATTACGTACGCTAAAAGCATCAGTTGTAAGATTACACATACGATTATTTTAACTGTGTGTATACACGTACATATAGTTACGGTTTTACATAATAATATGTAAAAGTAGTTATTTTAGCTACAGTTTAATAAAAAATATAAGAAAAAGTTAGAATATACTTATGAAAAATTTAAAATATATGTATTGGTCAATACATAACATCAAAAAATAAAAATAAAAATCGTCGGTCTAAATTTTAGTTCTGGCGACAATGCTTTTCATTTCTCGCAGGAAACGAAAAGTTGGATTTAGGGGTTTCCCTTGTGTGGAATACCCCTTCCACCATTGTCTCCAACCCCGCCCCACTGTCATTCTCCAACCCTTCGGCACACCATCGTCGTCCATGCCCTATGCTGCCGCCAGCATCATCCATGACGCCCTCGACCACCATCATCATCGTCTACAACTTGCTTGACAGCGGCCGCCGTTGTCCACCACACCCTCGCCTACATCCGGTATCATCCACTAAGATGTTGGTGTGGCACCCTGCAATGTCACCGGAGTACCTCTTAAAGATACAGATGACATTGCGGTCTTTGACGGGCTCTCCGCGGTGCTCACGAGGAGGTCGTCTAGGTAGGTGGCATTGCGGGGGCAGTCGTCGAGCGGTGCTAATGGGAAGGTCAACTGGCCAAAGCCATAGTTTCCCAGCTCCAGGTACGTCTGGTAGTACCTCTCTTCTAGGAGGTCCATGTAGGGGATGAAGGTCTCGGAAGTGTGGCTCTGATAGAGCATTGGTCGGTGCTCCCCCTTGCTGGTGTCGTAGAAGGAGACAGCCAAGACAACGGGGTTGACGTGGGTGTCTAGCGCGATGTGCAACACCCAATTCCCCCACTCCACCTGGTGCCCATCAATGGTGAAGCTGTGACCCTCCAGCTGGAAGACCGCGATGGGCTTGGGCTCCCACTGCGGCTGGGAGCCCTCTCTGCCTCTGTAGTAGCTTGTGCCCTTGGCCACCGATAGCAACGCCACCAAGCTATAAGAGTAACCTGTGATCTCCATGGCATCGACGTCGATGAGGGTGAAGACCCCCTCAATGGGACAGGAGAAGATGTTGTCGATGCCATTTTGATAGAAGCAGATGGCCTAGACCTCCCACTAGCCGACGTGCTCCAGAACTAGCTAATTGAAAGTGGGATGCAGGAGGCCTCCGACGCCCATAGTCCCTACCTCTCCATGGAGGCCCTGAAATGAGGGCTCTACAGAGGTAGCATGGAGGCCGCCACCAACTCTTAGGAGGTCAAAGAAGTGAAGCCCTGCCAGGTGTGGACGCAGTCAGACAACACCTTGCCCTCCCAGAGGTCAACGACCAGCTCATGAGTGACGTCGTCAGTGCGGACAATAGCGGCTGCCCGATGGGTGGGCAAATTAAGGTGCAATTTTCTTTTTCTCATCCTTCTTCTTCTCCACTTGGTGATCCTGGCGCAAGCACTGAAGGACATCCTGCTTGTCGGGCTCGTGAAGGGCGGCGTAGTGGAAGGAGAGCCTAGTTGGAATATGGCAACTTCAGATTTGGGTTTGAATCATGCTAATAAATTATCTGGGTTTATTCCCCCGTTATGTGATGTTCAGAGTCCTGGCTTAAACCCCTGATGCTGCCCGACCAAGGACGGGGGAAGAATCTTGGTTTTGTGGGTAAAGTACCTGCATTCCAAGCCGATTTGCAGATGATGACATGGAGTCACCGTCAGAGAATCCAAACCACACGGTTTCTAGCACTTTAGATGAGGAGCACCGCTTGGTGCAAACTTAGTTTGCAAACTAGTTGCAAACTAAGCCCCCATTGGGGGTGGGCACAATCCTAGGGGTGTGCCCACCCCCAATGACATCAGCACCCCCAATGGGGAGCTGAGTTTGTTGCAAACCTCCAGCGTGGCAGTTTGCAACTAGACTTTCCCTTAGATGAGGCAAGCAAGGTGAAGCAAGAGATCTACCTGGACTTCATTGAGGGATACATAGTACAAAGAGCACCGCTTGGTGCAAACTTAGTTTGCAAACTAGTTGCAAACTAAGTCCCCATTGGGGGTGGGCACAACCCTAGGGGTGTGCCCACCCCCAATGACATCAGCTCCCCCAATGGGGAGCTGAGTTTGTTGCAAACCGCCAGCGTGGCGGTTTGCAACTAGACTTTCCCTAGTACGAAACCCTGTGCTGCCACATCATCGTCCAAGTGATTTCATGAGCATTCTCTCCAAGTCTTGTAACTGTTATTCTCTCTCCCTTTCTCTCTATCTCACATGTCGACTTGACTTTTTAAAGAACATCATTTATAGATGCTTATTTCCGAGTCAGTTTTTCAGTTTGTTGCTGCTTTCAAGGTAATACCAAACAGTACTCTCTTTAGGCTATTTATGGTCTTCTTAAAAAGATGATTTCTCAAGCTACTGAAGAAATTCCAAGCCTTGAGAACATGGACATCGGAAGATGGCCATTTCATACGGAGGATTCTTGAACAAGCCTTTAGTGGGAAGATGATCATTTTGCATGCTTGGCACAATTTTGAATGAATGATTTGTAGATGGTCTGAGTAGACTATAGGAATTATGAGTTACATACTTTTTGTATTGTTTTCCTCTTTTATTTATTTTGTATTTGATACCTGGCACAAAGCTTTAATGGAATGTAAGATTTGGCGAAGATTGTTCATATCTTCCCCATTGGCCCTCCATACAAGGAAAGATGGAAAAAGGAAAAAGGAAAAAGTAAAGTTTTGTGGTTGTTTACGAATACATGTCTGGTACCCCATAATTCCCAATTTGCCTTGCTGAACCTGACCATGCTTGTTAGTACATAATTTGTAGATTATAGGACATTCTTTGATAGAGAATCCTGTTGAGATATGCCCTTGTCAAAGTAGGTTTTAATGATTCCTGAAAATGACAAATTGTAAATAAGATGCTTAACGGTCTTATGTAACAAGAATGCTTTATTGAAAGGTTTAGATTTATTTTCTCTAGATTGACATAAACTTGCTTAATTCTTAACCATCGTATAAAAAAATGCTTCTAGCATTATTTTTTGGCAAATGACACATTAAAACCATGGATCTTGTTTCTAGTACTGAAGTCTCGATAAAGCATTAAGGTGAAACTTTGCAACATAAAAGAAATTATGATTCATATAGTTTGAAGTTGTAGTCTCCGTCAAGTTTTCAAATGAGAGCATGAGATCACCGAGTAATTTTTATTTGCTGATATAATTTCTTGTTTTATGGTATTTAGTGTAATTTTCTCTTATGGAAAACTATAGGTCTAATCTGTATACGTTCATAACTATGTAGCAGATTGGAGGCTAAATTGAAACAAACATTTTTCTTATACTTCTAGTGATCTTGATTCATTGATTATTTTGTGAAACATATAATTAAATATATTGTGTAGATTGTCTGTTTCTTTCTTCACACTCTCATAATTAAATATATTTTTTAGATTTAATGTCTTGTATTGAGAATCTTTATTCTTTTTGTTCATAGAGTGTATAACATGCCTTTTATAGCTTGTGACATATTATTTTTGTGCTATGCTAGGAAATGTTTCGTTCTTTTTCTTATTATATAGTTCTTAATTCTGAGTCTTAATTTTCTCAAGAGAAATGGATGGAAGTTTTGGGGTGTGAAGTGACTGAGCAAGAGATATTAAAGAGTAGTGAAAGAATGGATAATGTTATATAGGCATTTGGGTATGAGGTATATGTATATTCTTTCATATTTCATTTACACCATAACACCTAATATGCATGCAATTACATATATATTACGTTAATTGGCAGGTGTAGACACGCCATTTCAGTAACATATCGAGTAAATTTCATGTTACAACGTAATGCCTCAAAGTGGCCCTCTTCAATTAACCTCGTGATTTTCCTTTTTTTTTATTTTCTAGGATTTTTAGGAAGGGGCTAAAAAGGTCTCCTGAAATTAATAGATTTGCTTTCGGTACAGTGGACGCCGTTTTGGTATTGATCTACGGCCGGCAGGGCCGACGCGAATCACACATGCCTATTTTGGCATAATGGCGGTTTTGATTCGCGTCTGTTGTACCCGCCGCTATTTAAAGTCAAACCCTGCAGTCGATGCCATTAAGAGCCCGTGCCTCGAAATCAGAACGCTTTCAGAATCGCGTCCGACAGGCTCGCTGCATTTTTAAGATCTCCTATCAAATCAAGCATCGATTTAATCGAAGATCGATTGTTAAGAAATCACGGTGCGCAGTCCCGACGCTATTCTGAAGGTGGCCGCAGGCTATAATCATCATGATACTGTCAAATAAAGGGCTTGTAAATCGCAGTGCACCGTGTGGACGCGATTCATAGTCTTATAGGCGTCCGCTATACCCGACGTGATTTTGGCAAGTTTTGTCTATAAATGGTCTTATAGCATTTAATGAAGATGATGATGCATGTATATTTATGTATAATCTCAATCGGTCGCTCTGATACCAACCAATCCCTGTGACGACCCTCATTATACCGGTACGGTTATACCAACCCACGTCGGTATAGTGAACGTTATCACAGTGGGGCATTTACCCAAACAATAACATACGATTGAGATACACACAAATATAAATACAGAGTAGTGGAAGTAAAAGAACCATGTCTTTCATTCATCTCATCATCCACATTTAACATACATGATTCATGTAACAATTTAAAGATTTAAAGTCCACATGATCCACATAAAGGAAGTGCTAAAATAAAATACATAGTTTGTCCACAAATCTCTTAACAGTTCTATTACAATGCCTTGTTACATACAATGGAAGCAAAAGTCACACTACAACTCCGTCAAGCTACTCCCCGCGCTCGGAGTCGCTCTCCACGGTCTCCTCCAAAGGTGTATCACCTACTAAACCTGTACGCCGAAGCAAGTAATGAGTCTAAAAGACTCAGCAAATAACACCACACATATCATACATGCATATATCATAGCACGTTTTCATCCCAAGTCACAAGACAAAACATGTAGCATGCTTGACATCAATAAGAGACAACCTATTATGGTAATTCTACCCAAGTAAACGCATGGTTCATGATTTCAGATTTTTTTCAAAATAAAACATCCTATTACATGCTTTCTACTTATTCCATTACATAAAGGTTTCACCTCCAATTAAGCAAAACATGAGAGCAACCAAACATGGTGTACTTGCATACATGAAATGAGACCTTCCTATAATGATTTCTACACATTCTTGCACATGCACATTATCGTTTTATACACTATTAGCTTGCTGTTTTGGCATGAATTAGAAGTTCACAACAATTCACATGAGAGCTACAATCTCAATTAACTATATCATGATGGCGCTTAAACATGGAAACATTCACACATAAGTAAGAAATGCTACTAGCATGGATTCTACGCATTTGTACACATGTAAAGCATTTTCATAACTACGATTGGGTTGCTGTCATGACACAAGTTTAACATTAACATATCATGGATCACCATTTCATCATCTAATACATTAGTTTCACATGGTTGCACAATTTCCTCATTTACATAGTTCACTTTTCACACATTTCACATTTACACATATTCACACTACATAATTTACATATGATCACATTCACATTTTCACATTTTACACTTTAGTGCCGTGACACATAGTCTAAACCACCATTAGAAGGACACATACACATCACATACACATAGACCCCACCTAGGCAATACAGTGACGACTCTTGGACTGCGCAGACCGGGAGAACAAGTCTCCCCCCTAACCAGTGGTACTTGTCCACCTCTAGGATTTCATCCTAATGCCCTTAGGATCTTGACACATTGAACCATCTCATGGGGACTTTTCCATGATACGGTTCCACGGCCCTTTATGGAGGTAGTATCACACTTGGCACAGCCTTACACATTACACATATCGATTTTTACACATATTTTTACACATGACGCACACACACCTTTACATTTTCTCATTCACATATGGCTCTATTTTCCTAGAATGATACTACAGATGACAGAGATTACACATTCAGTAAGTTGCATAAATCAGGTTGCACGTGCATTTCAAATCATTTTCACAATAGCATGCATTATTTACATATTTTCGCATGGAAGTTTCATATTGCAGTCTACAGTTGTCCAAATAGCTTGAAAATTTAACCACATGCTGATTATAGGTTTATGACCACACATGCAAATTTCCAGATTTTTTTGAGTCATATTGCATTTACAGAAATTAAAACATTCAGTTGCATGCCATTCATAATTTAATTTGTCATGGGACATAACATGAATCTCAGATTTGACATTTCACAGATCTGAATCTATCATACATGTTGTTATAGAAATTTTCCCCGAATTTATTTCACAACATACAATTTACTGTGGATTTTTGAGAATCCTACACATACTTTCTACTTCCATTGCAGTAATTACAGTAAATTATATGAACATCAACAATTTCTCAAATTTGTAGGGTATGAACTGACACATATACACATGGGATAGAAAAATCTAGGGCATTTAATTTCTCAGAAATCATGTAGACAGTAGGTAATCATGCATAATCCATTTTCCCCAACATGTATTTCAATAAATCCAATAATTTATGCCATCTACAAAAAAAAACAGAAATTTCCACACACATCACATTAGCTATTTTACATAACATATAAAAATTACACTATATCCTCATGCGTCAAAGTCTGGAAAATACTTATTTAAGGCAGAACAGTTTACTATTCTGCACTGAAGAACTTAACAGCAGTGTCTGGCCGTTCAAGGAGTTGGACGGCAAGATCGCTGGACGCATACTGGAGATCTTGGCATCAAGGGCATTGACGCCAAGTTCCTGTCTGTGCAAGAACACAGATCGAGCTCCAATTAACAGGGGAATGTGAGGATCCAGGACACGAGGAAAATTTGTAAAAATAAGAAAACCCTACTAGACATCTACATGGACGATGTGTGTAGGTTACTTGCTTCTAAATAATTCTTCAAAGGGATCTAGGGTTCATAGAAGCTCTCCTTGGGCAGTCCCAAGAAGTCTCCAAAACTTCCTTCCTCCTGGTTCTCAGTCGATCTCCACAGCAAGTTGGGGTCGGGGAGCTCTTCCTCGATGTTCCAGCTACCTCCTTGTTGCAGTAGAACGTCGGGAACACCTTCACACTGATGGATCCAAGCTTGCAAAGTCCAACTTTTCTCACAGACCAGAACTGGGTTTTCTTCTTCTCCTCTTTGCAAAGAGCCAAAGAGAGCTCTGGGGTTTGCAAGGAGAGGTTGGTTTAAAGGAGAGGGGTCTCTCCTTTCCCGCAGGGATGATGTGAGGCCTTCATAGCCGTTGGGGACAGCTCCCCAATGGCTGGGGTTGTTTGTCCCCGGAACTTCGGGCTCTGCATGCATGCATGTCAGAGATCTTAACGTCCATATCCATGGACGTTGGCTTAAGTATTGGCGTCCATCGATGTGGATGTTGGATCAGCATGGACGTCCATCCATGTGGACGCCAATTGGGTCCTTCGGCCAGAACTCAAAAGATGCAGAAATCATGCTTAACTTATACACATATACACATCATACATATGTATTATCTTGTACACACTATCACCATGCAATTCATACATTATTTACAACTAATTATACACATGCACACATAAGTATAACTAGTTAGTACATACGTAGATATGTACATCTATGCATACAGAAACATGAATTATATACACGAAATAAAATAATGCAACAAAATTCAAGGGCCTTACACCCTCTCCCCATTAAAGAAACTTCGTCCTCGAAGTTTAAACAAAACTACTCAAATAAACGGGGATACTTCTTCTTCATCGCATCCTCAAGCTCCCAAGTAGCCTCCTCTCGCGAGAAGTTCCGCCATAGAACTTTCACCGATGCAATACCCTTGTTCCAGAGATGCTGAACCTTCCGGTCAAGAATAGCTACTGATTGCTCCACATACGACAAATCTGGCTGAATCTCCACTGGCTCGTGACTAATCACATGCGATGGATCTCGGACATACTTCCTGAGCATAGAAACGTGGAAAACTGGATGAACATTAGCTAAAGCTTGGGGTAAATCTAGCTCATATGCCACGCTGCCCAATCGTCTGAGAATCTCATACGGGCTAATGAATCTAGGGCTCAGCTTACTATGCCTGCCAAATCTGACGACACCACGAGTAGGTGATATCTTTGAGAAGACATGTTCATCCACCTCGAATTCCAAATCCTTCCTTCTGTTGTCGGCGTAGCTCTTCTGCCTATCCTGCGCTGTAACAAGCCTCTTTCTGATAAGCTAGACCTTATCCGAAGTCTCCTGAACCAACTCCGGACCGATCAGCTGCCTATCACCGGTCTCCTCCCAACATAAAGGAGATCTATAAGGCCTACCATACAACGCCTCAAATGGAGCCATACCAATACTCGCATGAAAGTTGTTGTTGTATGCGAACTCCACTAGAGGTAAATGACGCTCCCAATCATCCTTCCAATCCAGTACACACACCCTCAACATATCCTCGAGCATCTGGATATTCCTCTCGGACTGTCCATCAGTCTGGGGATGAAACGCCGAACTGAGCTTCAGCTCCGAACCTAACGCATGCTGAAGACCCTTCCACAACCTCGAAGTAAATCTCGGATCTCGATCTGAAATGATCAACTTTGGCACACCATGCAATCTAACCACACTACTAACATACAATCTAGCTAAGCTCTCAACCGACTGCTTCTTCTTCATCGGTAAGAAATCCGTAGTCTTCGATAATCTATCTACAACTACCCAAATCGAGTCATTGCCCCTTCTAGATCGAGGCAAACCCGAAACAAAGTCCATAGTGACGGCTTCCCACTTCCACACTGGGATCTCCATCCTTTACATAAGGCCGGATGGTCGCTGTCGCTCGGCCTTTACTTGCTGGCATACTAAACACCGGGATACATAATCCGCTACATCCCTCTTCATACCAGACCACCAAAAGGACCTCTTCAAATCCTGGTACATTTTCGTGTTACCCGGATGAATAGAGAATCGCGATCTATGAGCCTCCGCTAACACATGCTCATGGACATCTACCAAATCAGGGACACAAACACGGTGATGGAATCTAATCACACCGTCCTCATCACGAGCAATGCCTGCCTTGCCCACTAACTCTAAGAGTCTAGGGTCGGCTTTCTGTTGCTCGATCACCTCATCCAAAACCGAGGACCTAAGAGATAACTGAGCTACAAAATTCTGGCATAGTGATGGCTCTAACTCAGTCAACGCGCAAGCCGCATCCTCCAACATCTTCCAATCCTGCTGGAGAGATGGCCTCTTTCTACTCAGAGCATCCGCTACGACATTCGCCTTCCCAGGGTGATACTGAAGGTCGAAGTCATAGTCCTTCAAGAACTCAATCCATCTTCTCTGCCTCAGGTTTAATTCCTTTCTGGAGAAAAGATACCTCAAGCTCTCGTGGTCGGTAAACACCTCAAATCTGACACCATAAACATAGTGCCTCCAGATCTTTAGTGCATGAACCACTGCTGCGAGCTCCAAATCATGAGTCGGATAGTTCTTCTCATGCTCCTTCAACTGACGAGAAGCATAAGCCACTACCCTTCCTTACTGCATTAGCACACAGCCTAAACCAATCCGAGACGCATCCGTGTAGATAGCAAAACCCTCTACACCGCTCGGTAAGACTAACACCGGAGCTGACGTGAGCTTAGTCTTCAACAATTGAAAACTACTCTCACACTTCTCGGACCATACAAACTTCACTCCCTTTCTGGTGAGCTGAGTCAATGGGGCGGCGATGGATGAAAAGCCCTCAATGAATCGCCGATAGTAACCAGCCAAACCCAGAAAACTACGAATCTCTGAAGGGGTCTTGGGAATCTCCCAATCCATAACTGTCTGGACCTTTGCTGGGTCAACTGCAACACCAGCATCGGAGATAACATGCCCGAGGAAATGAACCTTGCGCAACCAAAAATCGCACTTGCTGAACTTAGCATACAACTTGTGCTCACGAAGAACCTCTAATACTACCCTCAAATGCTGACGGTGTGTGGCCTCGTCCGAAGAGTAGACCAGCACATCATCAATAAATACCACAACAAAGCTATCTAGGTACGGCCTAAACACCTTGTTCATGAGATGCATGAACGCTGCAGGGTCGTTGGTCAATCCGAAAGGAAGAACCAAAAACTCATAATGTCCATAACGGGATCTGAATGCCGTCTTGAACACATCCTCACTCCGAATCCTCAACTGATGATAACCAGATCGCAAATCATTCTTAGAAAAGTCTGATGCATCCTGCAACTGGTCAAACAAAGCATCAATACGAGGTAAGGGATACCTGTTCTTCACAGTCACTTGGTTCAGCTTTTTGTAGTCAATGCACAACCTAAGTGACCCGTCTTTCTTCTTGACGAATAATACCGGTGCGCCCCAAGGGGAAACACTAGGGCGAATAAATCCCTTATCTAGCAACTCTTGCAACTGCCTCCTTAACTCTGCTAACTCCGCAGGTGCCATCCGATATGGAGCCTTTGAGATAGGAGAGGTGCCCGGATGCAACTCTATGGTAAACTCTATCTCTCTATCCGGTGGCAAACTAGACAAATCATCAGGAAAGACATCTTGAAAGTCCTGCACCACATCAATCTCTGCAAGAGTAGGTGACTCATCAGCCTCTGGTACTAATACCACGCTGGCAAGAAAAGCGTCACAACCCTTGTTTACCATGCGCATCGCCTTCATGGCAGAGATGACCATCTTTCCCGCCAAGTTCCTTGGCAAGGGATGAGAGAACTCGTTCACACAGGAATGCGGAAAATAATCCTCTTCCCACGACAATCCACTAACGTATAGTGCTCCTCTAGCCAATCCAGACCAAGAATAGCATCATAGTCCCTCATCTTTAGCAAGAAGAAACACCCATCTAGGACTCTATACTCGATGCACACAGGTAACGACGGAATGCACTTCCTAGTCGATACCGTACCCACAGGGGTGTGCACAGACAAAGGGACCTCTAAATCCTCAAACTCTATGCTTGACTCTAGGGCTAACTGCCTAGCGAACCGCTCGAAAATGAACGAGTGAGTAGCACTCGTATCAAACAAAACCCGAGCGTGCACACCTAGAAGTAAAATTGTACCTTCGATGACATGCTCCGCCTGCTCGGCGTCCTCGCGCGCTAAAGCAAACACTCGAGCTGGGGCTCGAGGCCTTCCTGGTCTTCCTGTAGCTGGCGCTGTTGCCGCTACCGCTGCTGGGGCTGGCGCTCCACGCTGAGCTCCCTGCTGAAGTCTTGGGCAATCCTTGATCTTGTGGTCGCTACTTCCGCACTTCAAGCACTTTCCCGTAATCATCCAACACTCAGAACCACCATGTGTCTTCCCACAGTGGGGACACTCTTTCTTCACACCAGGGAACGTACAGAGGGTACCTGAGCATTGCCTACTACTACTGATCGTTGTTGTGTCTGGTACACCGCTTTCTTCTTGTCCTGCCACTGGAACGAAGCTGTAGGCCTCTTCTACGAAGCCTTCTTCTCTTCAAGGTATTGCTCCATCTTACCCTCCTGTCTGCAAGCAGCACTAAGTGCCTCGTCCAAGGTGCGATGGTCGAACGCCACTAGCCTTGTCCTCAGTGATGGCTTGAGTCCCATCACAAACTTCTTTGCTTTCCTGCGCTCATCTGTCACGATATGAGGTGCATACTTAGATAGTTCTGCAAAATAAAATACATAGTTTGTCCACAAATCTCTAAATAGTTCTATTACAATGCCTTGTTACATACAATGGAAGCAAAAGTCACACTACAACTCCGTCAAGCTACTCCCCGCGCTCGGAGTCGCTCTCCACGGTCTCCTCCAAAGGTGTATCACCTACTAAACCTGTACGCCGAAGCAAGTAATGAGTCTAAAAGACTCAGCAAATAACACCACACATATCATACATGCATATATCATAGCACGTTTTCATCCCATGTCACAAGACAAAACATGTAGCATGCTTGACATCAATAAGAGACAACCTATTATGGTAATTCTACCCAAGTAAACGCGTGGTTCATGATTTCAAATTTTTTTCAAAATAAACATCCTATTACATGTTTTCTACTTATTCCATTACATAAAGGTTTCACCTCCAATTAAGCAAAACATGAGAGCAACCAAACATGGTGTACTTGCATACATGAAATGAGACCTTCCTATCATGATTTCTACACATTCTTGCACAAGCACATTATTGTTTTATACACTATTAGCTTGTTGTTTAGGCATGAATTAGAAGTTCACAACAATTCACATGAGAGCTACGATCTCAATTAACTATATCATGGTGGCATTTAAACATGAAAACATTCACACATAAGTAAGAAATGCTACTAGCATGGATTCTACGCATTTGTAAACATGTAAAGCATTTTCATAACTACGATTAGGTTGCTGTTATGACACAAGTTTAACATTAACATATCATGGATCACCATTTCATCATCTAATGCATTAGTTTCACATGGTTGCACAATTTCCTCATTTACATAGTTCACTTTTCACACATTTCACATTTACACATATTCACACTACACAATTTTCACATGATCACATTCACATTTCATATTTTCACATTTTACACTTTAGTGCCGTGACACATAGTCCAAACCACCATAAGAAGGACACATACACATCACATACATATAGACGCCACCTAGGCAATACAGTGACGACTCTTGGACTGCGCAGACCGGGAGAACAAGTCTCCACCCTAACTAGTGGTACTTGTCCACCTCCAGGATTTCATCCTAATGCCCTTAGGATCATGACACATTGAACCTTCTCATGGGGACTTTTCCATGATACGGTTCCACGACCCTCTATGGAAGCAGTATCACACTTGGCACAGTCTTACACATTGCACATACTGATTTTTACACACATTTTTACACATGACGCACACACACCTTTACATTTTCTCATTCACATATGGCTCTGTTTTCCTAACATGATACTACATATGATAGAGATTACTCATTCAGTAGGTTGCATAAATCAGGTTGCACGCGCATTTCAAATCATTTTCACAATAGCATGCATTATTTACATATTTTCGTATGGAAGTTTCATATTGCATTCTACAGTTGTCCAAACAGCCTGAAAATTTAACCACATGCTTAGTACAGGTTTATGACAACACATACAAATTTCCCAATTTTTCTGAGTCATATTGCATTTACAGAAATTAAAACATTCAGTTGCATGCCATTCATAATTCAATTTGTCATGGGACATAACATGAATCTCAGATTTGACATTTCACATATCTGAATCTATCATACATGTTGTTATAGAAATTTTCCCCAAATTTATTGCACAATATACAATTTACTGTGGATTTTTGAGAATCCTACACATACTTTCTATTTCCATTGTAGTAATTACAGTAAATTATATGAACATGAACAATTTCTCAAATTTGCAGGGTATGAACTGACACATATACACATGGGATAGAAAAATCTAGGGCATTTAATTCCTCAGAAATCATGTAGACAGTAGGTAATCATGCATAATCCATTTTCCCCAACATGTATTTCAATAAATCCAATAATTTATGCCATCCACAGAAAAACACAGAAATTTCCACACACATCACATTAGCTATTTTACATAACATATAAAAATTACGCTATATCCTCATGCGTCAAAGTCCGGAAAATACTTATTTAAGGCAGAATAGTTTACTGTTCTGCAATGAAGAACTTAGCGGCAGTGTCTGGCCGTTCAAGGAGTTGGACGGCAAGATCGCTGGACGCATACTGGAGATCTTGGCATCAAGGGCATTGACGCCAAGTTCCTGTCTGTGCAAGAACAGAGACCGAGCTCCAATTAACAGGGGAATGTGAGGATCTAGTACACGAGGAAAATCTGTAAAAATAAGACAACCCTACTAGACATCTACATGGACGATGCGTGTAGGTTACTTGCCTCTAAATAATTCTTCAAAGGGATCTAGGGTTCGTAGAAGCTCTCCTTCGGCAGTCCCAAGAAGTCTCCAAAACTTCCTTCCTCTTGGTTCTCTGTCGATCTCCACAGCAAGTTGGGGTCGGGGAGCTCTTCCTCGATGTTCCAGCTACCTCCTTGTTGCAGTAGAATGTCGGGAACACCTTCACACTGATGGATCCGAGCTTGCAAAGTCCAACTTTTCTCACAGACCAGAACTGGGTTTTTCTTCTTCTCCTCTTTGCAAAGATCCAAAGAGAGCTCTGGGGTTTGCAAGGAGAGGTTGGTTTAAAGGAGAGGGGTCTCTCCTTTCCCGCAGGGATGATGTGAGGCCTTCATAGCCATTGGGGACAGCTCCCCAATGGCTGGGGTTGCTTGTCCCCGAAACTTCGGGCTCTGCATGCATGCATGTCAGAGATCTTAACGTCCATATCCATGCACGTTGGCTTAAGTATTGGCATCATCGATGTGGACGCTGGATCAGCATGGACGTCCATCCATGTGGACGCCAATTGGGTCCTTCGGCCAGAACTCAAAACATGCAGAAATCATGCTTAACTTATACACATATACACGTCATACATATGTATTATCATGTACACACTATCATCATGCAATTCATACATTATTTACAACTACTTATACACATGCACACATAAGTATAACTAGTTAGTACATATGTAGATATGTACATCTATGCATACACAAACATGAATTACTTACACGAAATAAAATAATGCAACGAAATTCGAGGGCCTTACAATAAATACAGACTGAGTGCAACCATTTTGAAGATTCTGAATCCAATTCCGAAAGATGGCGAAGCCCTGCTGAATCGGCGCCTCGACCTCTGTGCCATAATTCTCTAACACCCCAAGGCAAAGCTCTTCCGGATTAGAAGCTCGCATTCCAAGGTCAAGGAGGAGCACATTCGACGTGCGTCATCCCTGCGTCTTCCTCCTCGGGATCCGGAGCTTCCGTCCCTCCCACGAGCGTCGGAGCAAGGCGGGCGGGGTCTCTCTTCATCCTTTCCATCCGTCGCCACCACCAGCTACATCGCCACTATTTCCTTTCTCTCTTTACTTCATATCATTCTTTTGTCGTCTTAGTGCATGCATCACACCATTCCACACACACATGTCATTTTCTACCCTACCTGCTCTTTTAGGGGTTTAACACCGCCTCCATAAGGTGTGTTAACACCCATTTAATGTTTTCCTTCTCATCTCATTTGAGCTTTTTCTACACCTCTTAAAGTCTAATCAATCTGTCATATTTTCTTTTGTTTTGTTGTTTTCCCTCTTGCAAGGTAACTGGAGCTAAATCTCCTTCATCGGTCGGCCGGTGGAAGGAGGAAGTAGGACACATGTCCGCACTCCCACGATCTCCGGTGAAGGTAAGTAAACACCTCTTCCTCTTTCCCGTTTCATTCGGTGCCCACGAGCACATGACGATCATGATCCACCCTCGTGCACACACGCACCGCTGTCTTTTCTTTCTTCTATCTATTTTTCTGCTTTTCCATCCATCTCTGCCATCTTCTTTCTATTCGCAATAAAAATCTTCTTTTTCTTCCTTTTCTCCTTTTTAATCCAAATCCTCTGTTGTGGGATCGTTGTTTTCAAAAAGGAAACACGCCGTCTACAAATTGGCGGTCACAGTGGGACACTTCTCCTTTAGCTCGGTTACCTCCTTCAGCACCTACATGTGCCCCTCCTTAGACACGCACGTGTGTCATTTCCTTCGTCCCCCACGTAGTACAACCCCCCCTTTTTCGTACCCCGCGCGGTGCCATTTGAAGTGGCCCATCGCCGTTACAAATTCGTAGTTGTGTTGTTTATTTTTCTCCACACTTTCCTACATAGAAATTTGGTTTAAAAGAAAAGAAGAAAAATAAAAAAAAATAACCATCTTGTTCCCCTCCCCACTTACTTGCTTTCACCCGAAGCAACCAGTTGAGTTTGCCCCATATTTCATGCGATTTCAATGTTTGTTATCATGTTGCACTGATTTACAACTTTTTTTCTTGCTTTCGGTGGCCTCTTTGATCTGCGTCCAGTACAGATGACGCTTTCTCTGTGTTGTTGTGCGGCGGATATATCTGACGTGATTTGTGAAAGAGTCCAGAGGGAGTCGCCTCGGCTCTTACAGCTTCTGTGAGCTATCAGATCCACGGCTAACAGAACGGACGTGATGAAACTAAAGCGCGTCCACTGTAATGGACGCGATTCATCCTATCACAAAAAGCTCGGATTTCCGTCATCTCTTTGCATTTTTGCATATGCAGGGCATATCTCAGCCGAGGGACCTCCTTCCCTCCTTTTCCTAGGATCCACACACCTTTCTCGGTGAGGGCTATCTCCCCATTGGGCATTCTGTCTCACTGAGCTAGAGAATCCTCATCGAGACCTCCATAAGTCTCCGTACCCCGTGGATTCCCTCACGGTGGATCGAGCCGGTTGTACCCATATCCAGAGACTCGTGCAAGAATACCCATTGCGCGAAAGGGAATTACTTAGTTGGCCCGAAGTTATCATCTCACCTGCTTTTAGGCTCATACCCACGTGGAGTGACATACAGCAATTAAAATCCACACTGAATTTTATTGAACATTTTTAAGTGGACGTCAGCATATTCAAGTTTGTGGATTAAAAGTCATTAACCTCTTCTCTCGAACATTGTTTGAGTAGTTGTCTGGTAAGTGTCTGTTAAAAAACATTGTTTGTTGAAAATTTCATGCAACTTCATTTAGGCCAATCTCTTTCGTTGGCCAAATATGAAGATATGGCTTATCATGATGATACTTATGAGGATATGTATGACTCCCTGGGTCCCTTTCCACGCCTTCTCGATGCACCTCATGATGGTCTCACCACCTCGCATGTCAATCTGATGGATACTCAGGCTCCCTATGTCTCACCAATTCATGACGCTAGAAATACCTCCTCCCAAATTGACTTATCCCAACTCGTGGACATCCTCCAGAGCCTCCAAGCTTCTCAGCTTCAGGACGTCCAGGCTGCCCTTAAGGGGAAATCCATCCCTGATCTGATTCAAGGTCTCCACCCGAGTACGGGTATTCATATCCAGTCTACTCGCGACCTGACGGTTCGAGTCTCCCCTGCCTCCTCACGAGCCAATTCAGTTATCCATTCTCACCCCCACAGTCCAGTTGGAGGGCCTTTTCATGTCCTGCCGAGCACCAACGTGGCAAGGCCCATTTACCTCCCTCGAGCCCCAGCCCATGCTTCCGCGCCTACCGAGGTCCCTCCCGTGCACTATTCCGCTCAAGTAGATGTCCCCCGCCACCTTTCTTCTGGGGCACCTCCCAAACCAGCTTCCAACCAACTCTCGCAAGCCGTCCTGGCAAAGGTGAGTCAGCTAGAGCAAGATTTGAAAAGGGTGTCCGCGCCCAAGGATACCTTTGAACTGGCACTCCCTTCCATGCCAGTCTTCCATCTCCCTCCTTTTGAGCTTCCGATCTACCGTCGCTACAATGGCACCGGTAATCCATTCGTGCACATCAAAGAGTTCATGTACGAGTCGTCTTACTAGCAAAATGACAACCGTACCCTTGCCTTCCTCTTCCACTAGTCTCTGGATGGGCCCGCCCTAGAGTGGTTCTATTCCCTAGAACCCGCAGACACCGAGGATTTCGAGGTAGTGCAAAGGAAATTCTTATAGAGGTACAGAGATAGGTTTGGTCCTGCACTGTCAATCACTGATTTGATGGCTGAAAGAATGAAGGCAGACGAAGACTTCACACATTATGCTGACAGATGGAGGGCCCTGGCTAAGAAGTTAAGAGATCCCTTGACGAGGTAGAACAAGTAAAGATGATCATGGCGAATGCCACGCCCCAATTCAGGCATATCCTGGCCATGAATAAGCTGACCACGATGGAAGAGTTATATGAGAGAGCCCGATACATTCAGACCTAGCTAAAGGACTCTCCAATCATGGCCACGTTTGAGCTAAAGGCCCCGACCTTCAAGAAGAGCGGTGGTGCCTCTACTGGAGATCCCACTACCGACGAGGTCATACACAATGAGCAGGTGAGTGCAATGGCCAATCCGAGTCCTTCCACTTACCGCCCCAACACCAACCCCAGACCCCAACGATTCCAACAGTTAGCCCCCAGGCCAAACAACCCTCCTATGTTGAGGGCACCCCAATAGCCTCAACCACCACTGCCACCCCAGCAGCCTCCGCACTATCGCCAGCCTCAACAGCCCCAATACAAATAGCCTCGTGCCAACCAATACTACCAACAACCTGAACAGCCACCGCCACCTTAGCAGCCCCAATACCGGCAGTTGGCCCCTTCCCCCAATACCAACAACACCCTACTCCTGCACCTCCCCAGTACAACCAGATCCCTCCTCTAGGCACCTACAAGCCACAACAGCCCAGACGACCTCCTCGCACGAGAATGACCCACTATCCCCCGCTGCTGGAGACTCTCCCATATATCTTCAACGCCCTCATGGCCGCCAGTGCACTCACCTTGCCAAAGGAAAGGCTTCAATGGCCTCCCAATGTTGACACCACCCAGTATTGTGAGTTCCATCGGGGACCAGGCCACACCCTGGAGGCGTGCTTCTATTTCAAAGACTATATCTACAATCTGAATGACAATGGAGGCATAGATTGGGCATAAATGAGGAAAAGGAAAGGAGGCCACCTGAGCAACAGCAACAGCAATAGCACCTCCAGGCACCCTAGCAGCAGCCCAACATGGGCATTGTCCAGAACCCCCTCTCGGAGCACCAGCCCCCAAACTAGCAAGTAAACGCCTTCTCGGCATCTCCTAACGTTGAAAGAGAACCCGGCCAGCCTACGGAAGTATCCACCGCATCCACTTCCCAATCCTACTTAATCTTACCGCCTTTCATCCGCACGCCCACCCCTGACAACCCACTACCCTCCTTTCTACGCATCCCTACCCACTGCCTCGCACCCTCCAGCCAAACAGCCAACCCGCCATTTATCTGCCAACCCCCCATCACCTCAACACCACCACCCTCCAACACACAACCCCCCTTCTTAGGCAATGGATCCACCATGCCGCCACAGCCGAACCGCCCATCCCCTACTGCCACTGCCCTGCAGCCACCGCCATCCAACCCGCCCTTCCTCCATACCACCATTCCATCCCCGGGTGCGGAACGTATCTGATTGCCACACCAAATATTCGCTCTGCAACCCCCTACTTCCCCTTCATCTTCCGTCCCACCGGCCGTGGCATCCACATCGGGAGAAAGCTCAGAGGCGACAATGGTGCTCCGGAGTGGGCGTATGTTCAACAGAGTCTTCCCCCAGTAGCAAGAACAAGTACTTGTGCCCCAAGAGGAAGATGCACCAACGGAGGAATCTACCCCAGGCACTAAATATGATTTACTAAAACATCTGGATAGGACGCCGGCTAGGATATCCATCTTAGAATTGATCAAGAGGTCGATGGTGCATCAGGAGGCCCTCATGCAATATCTACAGAAGGTCATGGTCAACGAGGACTTGCTAGTGAATCAGATCGGTGCTGACTTGACTCCAAGAAGCTCACATCCGGCTATCGAATTTCATGAAAATGAGTTAGCATCGGCCGAGTTTCAACGGTACGCCTTATGATTGACAGTTGATATCAATGGGATCCACGTGTCTCCATGTTTGGTGGACTCAGGGGTGTCAATTAATGTTGTGTCCTCCAACACAATGGAGTTTTGTGGAGTAACAGTACAGTCGATCTGACCTTCTGCCATCATTGTCACAGCCTATGATAACACTAGTAGGCCACCAAAAGGGGTCGTCACTTTAAGATCGGGCTGGGTCCGTCCATTACCGAAATGGATTTCCACATTTTGGACATGAACCCGAGTTTTTGCATGATTCTGGGGAGGCCCTTCATTCAAGCCCTGGGGGCCGTTATATCGACCGTCCACCAATGACTCAAGTTTCCCTACAAGGAGCGGGTCGTCAAAGTGGCCAGTAAGCCTGCCATTATGGAAGTGGATGCCATGACTGATAATTCAGTCCCTTCCATTTGGCCGACCAACCAGCCATTAATGTTGGTGCTGGAGGCACCCAACATGTATCCAGGCCTGAGCAAGTCATCTGTTAATGCTACTGCCAAGAGGAGCAAAATCATCACTAAGAAGGGATGGCACATCATGACATAAATGGGATACCAACCAGGTAAAGGACTGGGGGCACAGCTGTAGGGAAGGACCGAGGCAGTTAAAAACTGCAAAATGAGGCCCAGGGCAGGTTTGGGTTACAGGCCAAGCACCAACTCGGGCAGCCTCTTACCCGGACACTGCATGAACATTTTAAAAGAGGACCGGTGCAACTGGGGAATGAACAGGCGTCCACTGTTACTGCTGAAACTATCTGTCATTCAACCCTGGCCACATACAGGGTGATAGGCAACTCCAGGCCACTGAAGCACACCAAGAGGGTTGAGTCTAAGCCAGAGTGGAGCCGCTGGTTCGACATGAGTGATGTCGCTGCATCCCTAGACCAACTCTTCGCACTAGTGGAAGCTGAACAATAGGCAGCCAAAGCCGTGCCGAGCACGTCAACTGAGGAAGCCATTGCAACAACAAGGCTCAGGGTGGGCCCTATCTCTTCGAGCACTGCACCCACTACCCTTTCTCCGAGCATCGCGCCCATTTTAGTTTCTCCTACGGGCGACGCGCCCGATCTCCCCCTTTCTATAGGCAACACGCCTACCACCTTTTCTACTCCGGGCATCACGCCCACTTTACTTTCTACTCTGGGCATCGCGCCCACTTTACCTTTTTCTCTGAGCATCGCGCCCCCTTTACTTTCTGCTCCGGGCATCGTGCCCACTTTAATTTTCACTTTGGGCATCATGCCCTCTTTAGTTTCCGCTTCGGGCATCACGCCCACTTTAGTTTCATCTCCGGGCATAGCGCCCACTCTAATGTCCTCCCCAGGCATCGCACCTGCTTTGGTTTCCTCTCTAGGCAACACGCCCAATCTCTCGAACTCCTCTCTGAGCAACGCTCTCGCTCTCCCTCTTTCACCGGGCAACGCGCCTGCTCCCCTTCCTCCTCCAGGCATCGCACCCGACCTCCCTCTCCCACTCAGCAACGCGCTCGACCTCCTTTCACCTCCAGGAAACGCGCTAGCTTCCTTTTCCTCCCCGATCAACACACTCAACCTCCCCCTTGCTCCAGGAAACGCGACCATCTTCCTCTTCTCCTCATCAGGCATCGCGCCCTCTCTCCTGTAACCCACCACCTGTCCCTCCTTCCTCTCCCTAAGCATCCCCAGGGCACTGACACCCCATTTGGCCATCGCAGTCCATTTTCCTGAGCAGACGTTCACTCTCCGACCTCCCTGCTCAGGCCCTTCTTCCTTCGAACTTGCACTCGTTGCTCACTTACTCGAGTTGGTGATCTCGCCTCGTCCACTCTCTCTGTGCATGCCAGGCACTGAGGGGAGACCAGAGGTGCCAACTCCATGATGGAGGATTTCGTCATCTCCTTCAAGGAGACCTTCTTCCTCGCTTCCGAGTGTGCCTCGACAGATGGGCCACTCCTCCCCGGTCCCATGATTGGCCTTCTGTTTCCCTCCACGCAGGGACCTCCTCTCCCCTCCGCACAGGGGACCTTTACTAGTTTCAATAATCCATCTTCCCCACGCAGGGAAATCCTTTTACCACTTTCAATAATTCTCCATCTTCTCCCACACGGGAATCATTTACTACTTTTCCTCCTTCCCCCGCGCAGGGAAGTCTTTCTGCTTTAAATCCTTCTCCATCTTCCCCCACGCGGGATTCATCTATTGTAAATACTTCTCCATCCTCCCCCACGGGGGATCCTTCTACTGCTTTTTCTCCTTCTCCTCCTTCCCCCGCGCAGAGAATTCTTCAACTGTAAATAGTCCCCCTTCCCCACACAGGGGAATTCTTCTACTGTAAATACTCCTCCTTCCCCCGCGCAGGGGAATTCTTCTACTGTAAATATTCATCCTTCCCCGCGCAGCGAAATTCTTCTACTGTAAATACTCTTCCTTCCCCCGCGCAGGGGAGCTCTTCCACAATAAATACTCCTCCCTCCCCCACGCGGGATCCATTTACTGCTTTCAATAATTCTCCATCTTCCACCACGCAGGAATCATTTACTACTTTTCCTCCTTCCCCCACGCAGGGAAGTTCATCTACTGCTTTAAATCCTTCTCCATCTTCCCCCACGCGGGATTCTTCTTTTACTGCTTTTCCTCCTGTAAATTCCAGTAGTTGTAGTTTGAGTCTAGTCAAGGGCAGCAACAAACTAGGAGTAGTATCAGAGAAGAAGTCCAAGGGTAGGAGGGTTCCACACCGATTCCTCGCAGATCTAGCCCGTAGGTGCAAGGCATGTCTAGCACTTCCAAAATTCGTAGAAAAGCCCTTGCAATTGCTGGAAATGGAATATGAGCAGTCAGTTTGCTTAATCGATGATGGGTTCGGAGTCTATGAAATCATGGATGACGACGAACCAATTGAGGAAGGTGATGAAGAATTCGAGGATGAGGCTGACGCGTTTGCAAGTGGATTGAAGAGATTTGACGAACCATCAACTACTGTGGAGGAAATCAGCAAGGAAGTCAACCTAGGAACCGAGGAAGACCCTAAGACCATCCTCATAAGTAGTAATTTATCACCAGCTGAAGAGGAGGCAATCATTGAGGTTCTCAAAGAATATAAGGATGCTTTCGCATGGAACTACGAGGATATGCAGGGCTTGGACACCGTGCTTGTTGAACACCGACTTATCCTTAAGCTGGGGTCCATTGCCATTAAGCAGCGGTTGAGGCGTTTCCACCCTCAGATGGCTTTGAAAATGAAAGATGAGGTCGATAAGCTCCACAAAGCCAGATTCATTAGAGTCGTGCTATATCCAAATTGGGTGGCAAACATTGTCCCGGTTATGACGAAATATGGAAGAGTCAGGATTTGTATCGATTTTCGGGACCTCAACCGCGCGTGTCCTAAAGATGATTTCATGTTGCCTCACCTTGACGTGCTCGTAGACAATACGGTCGGGTATGAAACCCTCTCCTTCATGGATGGCTTCTCAGGGTACAACCAGATCAAGTTGTCTAAGGAAGACCATGAAAAGGCCTCGTTCACTACACCGTGGGGAACCTATTGTTATGTGGTCATGCCATTTGGGCTCAAGAATGCTGGAGCTACTTACCAAAGATCTATGATGGCTATCTTTCATGACATGATCCATATCTTTATTGAGGTGTATGTGGACGACCTGGTAGTGAAGTCAAAGACAATGGCTGAGCATCCTGGGGTTCTAACTAAGGTCCTGCAATGGTCAAGAGAGTACCAGTTAAAGATGAACCCCAAGAAGTGTGTATTTAGTGTTTGGTAGGGTAAGCTTCTAGGTTTCATCATGAGTAAGAGGGGTATAGAAATCAATCCCAACAAGGCGAAGGCAATAAGAGAAATGCCCCCTCCCAAGAATTTAAAGGAAGTTTGAGGACTTATCGGGAGGCTGCAGTTTATTCATCGGTTCATCTCTCAACATTCACAAAGGTGTAGACCCTTCTACAACCTCACCAAGTCGGGAGTCAAATTCCGTTGGGATGAGAAGTGTTAGGCAGCATTTGATGGGCTCAAGGAATATCTGGCTAACCCCCCTGTCTTGAGGCTGCTGACTCTAGGCAAAACTCTCATTCTCTATGCATCTATCCTGGAAGACTCGGTAGGAGTTGCCCTTGCACAAGTTGATGAAGAAGGCAAGGAGAGGGCAGCATACTACCTGTCTAAACTTCTCAACCCATGCGAGCAACGGTACACGGCAATGGAGAAAACCTGTGCCGTGCTCGTATGGGTAATGCAGAAATTAAAGCACTACTTTCTTGCTCACAAGGTCCATCTTATAGCCCGCATGAATCCTATCAAGTTCCTCCTCGAGAAATCTAGTCTAACCGATAGGCTAGCACGTTGGAAAAGCTTCCTTTCCCAGTTCGAAATCACCTACATTCAGCAGAAATCTATCAAAGGCTATGCCATAGAAGAGCATCTCACTCATCACCCTATTCCCCAGCTCTATCCAGTTTGTTCAGAGTTTCTAGATGAAGAATTAATGATGTCACGCCCCGACACAAAATATCGGAATGCGAGGCAGTTGCGAGTAAAGGGTATAAAGCGAGTACTAGACGTCAAACCATTGCACAGTGAATAATACTAAAGCAAATTCCTTTCATTAATAACTTTCCAATGTCTAGTTACAACCAATAATATCAGAGCCAATCTATAGGGCCCAATTACATTGAAATAAAGCAAAAGACTAAACTTCAAACCTAATTGCTACAACGTTAAACATAGCAATAGGACACTAGGGTACTCATGACATCACTCCAGGTCGTTCCCGTCCTCTTGAGTGTATGGTTCATCCTCGGTCTCACCTGAGAATACAACGACAAATAATGCAGGGTGAGCGAACATTGCCCAATAGGAAATCTCAGGCTCAAGCAGGCTTTAAGTAATTAATGCATTAAAGGCAGAGTAACTAATGATAGAACGGGAGAGAGAGTAAAGTAAAAATATAGCAGGACAGTACGTGAACGAAATAGCAAGACTTTCCAAATATAGACTTTCCAAAAATAGCACCAGTGTCGGGAATAGCACAATAATAGCAAGATAGCACAAGGTCAAGTATAGCAAGATGGACATAGTACAAATAGCACAACGAGTATAGTATAGCACTTTGTTGTCAATGGACAATGAGAGAACATAGCACTTTTGATTGTCATTTAGATAGTCGAGATAGATAGCACTTGAGTGTAATGCCAAACACTCTGATCATTTAACTCCTATGGGCACTAGCACTTTCGGGCGCACATCCCAGGACCAGATCGAGCCCTTTATATATTGCCAAGCATTGGTTATATTGTGTTTCTTTTAGACAATCAGTCAATGGCCAATATAGAGTACCAAGAATAGATAAGTGTACTAGATGAATAGACGAGGTAGTAGAGTGAACGTGAATAGATGAGCGAATAGAGTGTAGATGAGAGCTAGTGGACATTGCACCTAACACGCCGGGTAACCAGGCGATAGTAACAGTTACACAACACACACACATGGTGTTGGCAGTCAGATGGAACTCACGACCCTACCACTGGCCATGTTAAGCACAGGTCCAGAGGTCCGACGTGATTCAAGATGAGTGCGAACTTCTAATAGCCGTTTGGACCATATTGATCCCTAAAGGGTGTAATAGGTGTTAGGATACAACCGGCTCGTCGACCATGTGGGAATCCATGGACAGAGGAGACTTAAGGAGGCCTTGAACAAAGACTCACTAGTCCGGTAGAAGGAGTATCAGACGGAGAGTTCGTCCAAGTCAAGAAATGTGTGTATATAGAAACAAGTGCTCGACGTTCTAGAGGAATTCTAGAACAGTGGAGCGTCGTTATCGGTATTCCCAAAACATCACGAGAAACGATAGACAAGTATATTTAAAATATGGTAATTTAATTACATAAATTACCAGATGTATTATGAAATAATTTCATGCCAAATTACGTCATAATTGGATGGTTCAAAGTGTGTGTATGTGTCATGAAATTGTAGATAGAAAAGATCATGTGCATAGATTTTAATCATACATAAATGTTTAATTTATAAAAAGTGTTATTTTCTGTATGTATGACTGTTAAACAAGAGTACCAACACTATAGATAATCAAGCATTGCTGAGACGGGGGGTTTCTTGCTAAAATCCAGATCGCGACGTACCCTAATGAGGGTCGCGCCGGGGTCAACTGAGGTCGCGACGGTGTCTTGTACAGGTCATAACAGGCTTAGTCAGGTCGGGCAGCAGATCGCGACGACAGGCCTGTCGCGATCAGATCACGACAGAGGGCACTGTCGCGACGGCCCTTGTGAACACGGCCTATCGGGCCGTCGTGTTCACAGGGTCTGCGCCTGAGTCCGACAGGGAAAGGACAATACATTGGATTGCGGGCCAGAACTTACCCTATTTGACACCGGGTGATTCAGAAAATCACAACTAATTATATAGTCAATAAAAAAACATGAAACTAGTTGCAAAACGACCTAGACATGCAAGGGTACTTACAATAAATAGGAATTAGAAGACAATCAGAGTTTAGACATGTTTTAAACACGAGTATTCATGATGAACATGAAACAGTACATAGTTGAGATCAACGATTAAATTCGCAAGATAGGATGAATCAAATTTAGGGTTTTTAGGGGCAAAAGATGCCTATCATGCATCAGTTACTACAGTAAAAATCTCGTGGCGTGGGGTTGAGTATACAAGGAGATCATGAATTAAGAAGAGGGTTCGGGGTCATGTAAGTTGCAGAACATGAAAAATTAAGAACGAAAGATATGCTCGATGAAAGATTATGAAACCTAAGGGCTTTTGTTCCTAATGGACACAGCACCCTACAGATAAATTTTCATAGTTTATGCTTGTGAGAATGCCTACTTTTGATTGTTTTCCTCTTCTAGGGTTAAGTGCTTGAAGAACTCGGGGAAGAACTTGAGAGATCCCTCTTCTCCACGAATTCTCCTCCTCTTGGCCCCTCCTCCTGGTTCAGGAACCTCTTGGCACGAGCTAGGGCCGGCCATGAGGGTTTAAGAGAAGTATTTAAGCTTCTCCCTATTCCCTTTCCTAGTTTATGTCTAACTCCTATTGAATTCTGAATTTCCTATTTTCCTCTCCCCTTTTTAAGCAAGAGATCTCCTATTTGGGTTGGGAGAGAGGGAATTTCATGGCCAATCTATTGGGGTAGGTTTAGGAATCCAATTCTAATTCAAACTAGCTATTTTATGCATTAAATATCTCTTTTTTATTTAAGTAATATTTTAGTTATGAATTTTGGGTATTTCTCTATTATTCCCCTTTTTAAAATCTCTATTTTAGCCCACTAATTTCTAATGGGTCCATTTAATAGAGCCCATTACTTATTTTGATTTGATGGGTTTTACTTAATTCTCTTTTTTTTATTTTCTAATTGCTTTTATTTTTATTTTTATTAAGCTTTTATTATTATTTTTTTTTTGAAAAAATACTGGTTGCTACATCCTGCCCCTCTTAAAAAGAATTTGGTCCCCAAATTCATATGTTCATAATGGAGGAAATGTCTTACCGAAAAGATCGGGGTAGTTTCGTCTGATGGTTCCTTCCCGTTCCTAGGTTGCTTCTTCCACTCCACGGTTATTCCATAGGACTTTAACCACATGGATGGGACGGTTCCTGAGTTGTTGTATCTTCCATTCCAGTATCTTGACTGACTTCTCTTCGTATGTCACATCCTTGTTCAACACCAACTTCTCGTGGTGAATGATGTGCGTGGAGTCGTACACATATTTCCTAAGCATGGAAACATGAAACACATTGTGTACACATGACAGATCCGATGGCAACGCCAGCCGGTATGCAACCTCACCAACCCTTTTGAGTACTTCAAAACGATGATGAATCTAGGGCTGAGCTTTCCCTTTACACCGAATCTTTGGATGCCGCTAATAGGTGACACTTTTAGAAACTCATGATCACCCACTTGAAATTCCAGATCTCGCCTTCTTTTATCGGCGTAGCTCTTCTGTCTGGATTGGGCAATCTTGAGCCGGTCTCTGATTACCTGAATGTCCTTTGTTGTCCGTTGCACCATGTCTGGGCCTAGCCATTGTTGTTCTCCAACCTCATTCCAGCATGCAGGAGATCTACAGTTCCTTCCGTAGAGTGTTCGAATGGTGCCATCTTAATGCTTGCCTGATAACTGTTGTTATAGGCGAACTCAATTAGTGGTAGGTGCTCATTCCATTAACCTTGAAAATCTATAGTGCAAGGTCTCAACATGTCTTCCACTATTTGGTTCGTTCTTTCAGTTTGCTCATCAGTTTGTGGATGGAATGCGGTACTAAAGTTGAGTTTAGTACCCAGTGCACCTTGCAATCCTTTCCAAAAATGATATGTGAATCTCGGATCTCGATCCGAAACAATAGATGATGGAATGCCATGTAGTCTTACAATCTCCTTGACGTATAAGGCAGCTAGTACCTCCACTGACCACTTACTCTTTATAGGCAGAAAGTGGGCGGATTTGGTTAGATGGTCCACAATGACCCATATGGCGTCGAGTCCACCACGAGTCTTGGGTAAACCCATGATGAAGTCCATGCCGATGCTTTCCCATTTCCATTCCGGAATATCAAGGGGTCTGAGCACACCTGTAGGGCGCAGGAGTTCCGCTTTTACTTGTTGGCAAGTAAGACAGTGAGCAGCATGCTCGGCTACCTCTCTCTTCATGTTCGGCCACCAAAATGTTCTTTTCATGTCTTGATACATTTTGGTACCTCCAGGATGAATAGTGTAGTTTGTCTTGTGGGCTTCATCCATTAGCTTTCTCTTCAATTCTTCATTGTCAGAAACGCATGTCCTTCCTTGAAAGACAAGCCTTTCATCTTCGGTCATAGCAAAGTCCGACCTTTCGGCTAGAGTTTCCTTTATGCGAACTAAGAATGGATCATTGTCTTGTTGGGCTTTGATCTCTTCCAGCATGTCGGATTGAATCTTGATATTAGCAACCAAGACTCGATCATCACTATGTTCAATGGTTAAGTCTAACCTTGCGAATTGTTCTAGTAGTTGCATCTCGCCAAGGACTAGACTCGAAACAGATGCCATCGGCTTTCTACTAAGAGCGTCAGCCACGGCATTTCCCTTGCCAGGATGGTATTGGATGTGGAAGTCAAAATCTTTCAAGTATTCCAGCCATCTCCTTTGTCTCATGCTGAGTTCCTTCTGAGAGAATAAATACTTCAGACTTTTATGGTCTGAGTAGACAGTGAATTGCTCGCCATATAGATAATGCCTCCAAATCTTCAAGGCGAAGACCACAACAGCTAGCTCGAGATCATGTACAGGGTAGTTGACTTCATGTGTCTTCAGTTGTCTTGAAGAATAGGCGATGACCTTCTCCTTTTGCATGAGTACAAACCCTAGCCCAATTCCTGAGGCATCGGTGTAAACAGAGAAGCCTTCTCCCTTTATTGGTAGAGCGAGAACAGGTGCAGAGGTAAGACAATATTTGAGGGTTTGGAAACTTTTCTCACACTCTTTACTCCAGGAGTATGGATTGTCCTTTCGTGTCAGATGCGTGAGAGGAACGGCGATCTTTGAGAAGTCCTTGATGAACCGCCTGTAATAGCCAGCCAGTCCTAGGAAACTTCTAATTTCGGTGACGTTGGTTGGTCTTTCCTAGTTGAGTGCAGCTTCGACTTTGGAGGGATCAATGGAGATGCCGTCCTTTGAGATGACATGGCTCAAGAAGGATACTTCTTCGAGCCAGAATTCACACTTGCTAAGCTTTGCGTATAGCTTGTTGTCTCGCAAAACTTGTAGTGTTGTCTTCAGGTGTTCTTCATGCTCTTCCTTGGTCTTGGAGTATATGAGGATGTCGTCGATAAAGACGACCGCGAACTTGTCAAGGTAGGGCCGATATATGCTGTTCATGAGTTGCATAAAGGCTGCAGGAGCATTGGTTAGCCCAAAAGGCATAACGATGAATTTATAATGTCCATACCTGCTCCTGAAAGCTGTCTTAAAGATATCGTCCTCCTTGATCCTCATTTGGTGATAGCCAGATCGAAGATCGATCTTGGAGAAATATTGCGCTCCAGAAATTTCGTTGAATAGTTCGTCGACCCTAGGCAATGGGTATTTGTTCTTGATGGTAAGTTGATTGAGTTGTCGATAGTCGATGCATAGCCTCATCGATCCATCTTTCTTCTTTACGAATAGTGCTCCCCATGGGGAAGTACTTGGTCTGATGAACCCCTTTTCTAGTAGCTCCATTAGTTGCGCCTTCAATTCCTTCAGCTCGGTAGGTGACATCTGGTACAGTTGGCGCGATACCGGTGCGGCTCCAGGAATCAGCTCAATGGCGAAGTTAACATCTCATTCAGGGGGAATCCCTGGCAGGTCTTTGGGGAATACATCTGGGTAGTCCTGTACTATATGTATGTCTTCTATCTTGGAACCCTTCTTTTCTACTACTACGGCTGCTAGGAAAGCAATACAACCTTTCCTCATCATGTTGTGGGCTTCTATGGCGGAGACTAGAGACATCCGTCTCTTATGTCTAATCCCAGTGAATGCCAATTTAGGAAAGTCACTAAAGGTAACCTTCCCTTTCTTACAGTCGACACTTGCCCCATATGCGGACAACCAGTCGGCTCCCAAAATTACATCATAGCCTTCCATGGACATACACACCAGGTCGGCTTTTAGGTTATGGTCTCCGATCATTACATCGGCAGAGGGAAAGTATTTGTTCAATTTCTCCTTTTCCCCTAGTGGCGTTGTGACAGAGAACTCGCAACCCATGGATATAGGTTTAGCATTCACAGTATCAGCAAAGTTTTGAGATATAAATGAATGAGTGGCTCTAGTATCAAATAAAATAAATGCTGATAATGAGAAAACTTGAAGGGTACCTTCTACCACGCCACCCTCCATAGCAGGTTCCTCATCATGCAGGGCTTGCAGTCGGCCCTGTTTCTTAGGCGCATTAGGGCGCCTTTCATTCTCTTTCAGTAACGGGCACTCAGGGACTTCGGCAGTGCAGACATGTGCCGGCTTTCCTCCAGCATTCATCATCCGTGTGACCAGGCTTGTCACAGTGATTGCAGTGGCTCTTTGTTGGATTGTTGGGTACGAAAACCTTGGGTTTCCTTTCTTGGCTAGATCCCTCTGTGATGTTGAAGGGATGCTTCTTGTCGTTGGTAGGCTTAGCAGATGACTGACCCGAGGTCACTTCCTTCTTCATGAACTTCCCTTTGATACGGTCGGTGAAGTCCGTAGCATCTTCTAGCAGCTGAGCCCTCTTCACCATCTCGGCGTAGGTCTGGATGTCGAGATGTGCGAGTTGAGTGATGTAGTGGGGCTTAAGGCCGTTTAGAAAGCGCTTAGCCTTCATCCTTTCAGTGTTCAGCAGATGTACAGCATAGCATGCCAGTCTAGAGAACTGGGCTTCATATTCGGCCACAGTCAAGCTCCGCTGTTTAAGAGCAGCGAATTCCGCAGCCTTCCTTTCTTGAACACGCTCGGAGAAGTATTTGGAGTTGAACGTTTCTTTAAACTCGTTCCAGGTGAATTGTCCATTCTCTCTAGTAGCTTCCACTGACTCCCACCAGGCGCGGGCGTCCTTCTCCAGTTGGAACATGGCAAGTAGCAGCTTGTCCCCCGCTGCACATTGCATGACACGGAAAATTCTATCCGTCTCTTGGAGCCAGTGCTCAGCTTCATCCGGTTCCATGGATCCGCTGAACCTAGGTGGGTTCAGACTTCTGAAGTTGCGATGCAGGTCGCCTGAACCACGATTGCCACCTCCTTGAGTGGCTTGCACAATGGTGCATGTAAGTTCTTGGATGGTTTGTTGCATGCCCCTCATTTGAGCACGTTCGACAGTCATCTTGATTGCTTAGTTCCTACAAAAATAACTTACTGTTATGATACTGATGTGAAATTTAATTTGTGTGTGTGTGAGTTTATTTTAGCTAGTTACCCTTGGCTCTAACCACAACTCACATAGGTAGGAAAATTGACTCTAGTGGAGGCAGGTTAACCTAGATCATCCTATACTAAGAATAACCTAGGCTCTAATACCACAAAATTGTCACGCCCCGATGCGGAATATCGGAACACGAGGCAGTTGCGAGTAAAGGATATAGAGCGAGTACTAGATGTCAAACCATTGCACAGTGAATAATACTAAAGCGAATTCATTTCATTAATAACTTTCCAATGTCTAGTTACAACCACTAATGTCAGAGCCAATCTATAGGGCCCAATTACATTGAAATAAAGCAAAAGACTAAACTTCAAACCTAACTGCTACAACGCTAAACATAGCAATAGGACACTAGGGTACTCATGACATCACTCCAGGTCGTTCCCGTCCTCTTGAGTGTATGGTTCATCCTCGGTCTCACCTGAGAATACAACGACAAAGAATGCAGGGTGAGCGAACAATGCCCAGTAGGACTTAAATCTCAGGCTCAAGCAGGCTTTAAGTAATAATGTATTAAAGGAAGAGTAACTAATGATAGAATGGCATAGAGAGTCAAGTAAAAATATAGCAGGACAGTACGTGAACGAAATAGCAAGACTTTCCAAATACAGACTTTCCAAAAATAGCACCAGTGTCGGGAATAGCACAATAATAGCAAGATAGCACAACGTCAAGTATAGCAAGATGTCCATAGTACAAATAACACAACGAGTATATCATAGTACAACGAGTATAGCATACCACTTTGTTGTCAATGGACAACGAGAGAACATAGCACTTTTGATTGTCATTTAGATAGTCGAGATAGATAGCACTTGAGTGTAATGCCAAACACTCTGATCATTTAACTCTTATGGGCACTAGCACTTTCGGGCTCACATCCCAGGACCAGATCGAGCCCTTTATATATTGCCAAGCATTGGTTATATTGTTTATCTTTTAGACAATCAGTCAATGGGCAATATAGAGTACCACGAATAGGTAAGTGCACTAGATGAATAGACGAGGTAGTAGAGTGAACGTGAATAGGTGAGCGAATAGAGTGTAGATGAGAGCTATTGGACATTGCATGTAACACGTCGGGTAACCAGGCGATAGTAACAGTTGCACAACACGCGCACATAGTGTTGGCAGTCAGGTGGAACTCACGACCCTACCACTGGCCATGTTAAGCACAGGTCCAGAGGTCCGACGTGATTCAAGATGAGAGCGAACTTCTAATAACCGTTTGGACCATATTGATCCTTAAAGGGTCTAATAGGTGTTAGGGTACAACCGGCTCGTCGACCAGGTCGGAATCCATGGACAGAGGAGACTTAAGGAGGCCTTGAACAAAGACTCTCTAGTCCGGCAGAAGGAGTATCCGACGGAGAGTTCGTCCAAGTCAAGAATGTGTGTATATAGAAACAAGTGCTCGACGTTCTAGAGGAATTCTAGAACAGTGTAGTGTCATTATCGGTATTCCCAAAACATCGCGAGAAACGATAGACAAGTATATTTAAAATATGGTAATTTAATTACATAAATTACCAGATATATTATGAAATAATTTCATGCCAAATTACGCCATAATTGGATGGTTCAAAGTGTGTGTAAGTGTCATGAAATTGTAGATAGAAAAGATCATGTGCATATATTATAATCATACATAAATGTTTAATTTAGAAGAAGTGTTATTTTCTGTATGTATGATTGTTAAACAAGAGTACCAACACTATAGATAATCAAGCATTGTTGAGACAGGGGGTTTCTTGCAAAAACCCAGATCTCGCGACGTACCCTAATGAGGGTCGCGACGGTGTCTTGTACAGGTTGTGACAGGCTTAGTCAGGTCGGGCAACAGATCGTGACAACAGAGGGCACTGTCGCGACAGCCCTTGTGAACGCGGCCTATCAGGCCATCGTGTTCACAGGGTCTGCGCTCGAGTCCGACAGGGAAAGGACAATACATTGGATTGTAGGCCAGAACTTACCCTATTTGACACCGGGTGATTCAAAAAATCACAACTAATTGTATAGTCAATGAAAAATTATGAAACTAGTTGAAAAACAACCTAGACATGCAAGGGTACTTACAATAAATAGGAATTAGAAAACAATCAAGGTTTAGACATGTTTTAAACACGAGTGTTCATGATGAACATGAAACAGTACATAGTTGAGATCAACGATTAAATTCGCAAGATAGGATGAATCAAATTTAGGGCTTTTAGGGGCAAAAGATGCCTAACATGCATCAGTTACTACAGTAAAAATCTCGTGGCATGGGGTTGAGTATACAAGGAGATCAAGAATTAAGAAGAGGGTTCGGGGTCATGTACGTTGCAGAACATGAAAAATCAAGAACGAAAGATATGCTCAATGAAGGATTATGAAACCAAAGGGCTTTTGTTCCTAATGGACACAACACCCTACAGATAAATTTTCATGGTTTATGCTCGTGAGAATGCCTACATTTGATTGTTTTCCTCTTCTAGGGTTAAGAGCTTGAAGAACTCGGGGAAGAACTTGAGAGATCCCTCTTCTCCACGAATTCTCCTCCTCTTGGCCTCTCCTCCTGGTCCAGGAACCTCTTGGCACGAGATAGGGCTGGCCATGAGGGTTTAAGAGAAGTATTTAAGCTTCTCCCTATTCCCTTTCCTAGTTTAAGTCTAACTCCTATTGAATTCCGAATTTACTATTTTCCTCTCCCCTTTTTAAGCAAGAGATCTCCTATTTGGGTTGGGAGAGAGGGAATTTCGTGGCCAATCTATTGGGGTAGGTTTAGGAATCCAATTCTAATTCAAACTAGCTATTTAATGCATTAAATATCTCTTTTCTATTTAAGTAATATTTTAGTTACGAATTTTGGGTATTTCTCTATTATTCCCCATTTTAAAATATCTATTTTAGCCCACTAATTTCTAATGGGTCCATTTAATAGAGCCCATTACTTATTTTCATTTGATGGGTTTTATTTAATTCTCTTTTCGTTGATTTTCTTATTGCTTTTTATTTTTATTATTTTTTTTTTTGAAAAAATGCAGGTTGCTACAAATGTCCCTTAGCCAATCTGATCCTATGTGGACGTTATATTTTGATGAAGCTCTGAACTCTCAAGGAAAGGGTATCGGGATTGCTTTACTGTCACCTAAGGGTGTCACCATCCCCCAAGCCTATAAATTAGAGTTTCTTGCCACCAATAACATCACCGAGTATGAAGCTTTATTGGCTGGATTGGAGCTCGCACGTTTCTATGGTGTCACACATCTGCAAATTGTAGGTGATAGTCAGCTAGTTTTGCGCCAAGTGCTCACCAAGTACATCACTCGCGATCCCAAGCTCAAGCCTTACCAAGAACTTGCCTCAGCTTATGCTAAGCTATTTTCCAAGCTATTCTTTGTCCATGTCCCTCGTCATCAGAATCTTCTAGCCGACGCTCTTGCTACCATCGCTTCAACTCTCAATATGTCATATCCCAGGGACTTTGACAACATTCAAATTGCACAACGCAATACCCCTGCTGTTCAAGACCCCGTCTTTCTCCATATCAAGGAAGAGATGTTGAAGAAGTTGGAAAGGCAGGATAAAGCTGAAGTTATGTTAGTAGAGTTAGAAAAAGAGTTGGAAGATGAGGAGAAGCCATGTTATTATGAGATAGCAAGGTATTGTAAGAATCAGTCGTACCCTGAAGAGGCCACGACTGATGAAAATAAAGCAATCAGGAGATTGGCCCAGAAGTACACTCTTGTTGGAAATGCTCTGTATAGAAGGGAATTTTCCAGAATTTTGCTCAGATGCCTAGACGAAGATGAATTTTGAAGGTTGTTAAGGATGCCCATTCGGGTGTTTGTGGTGGCCATGTGAATAGCCAGATGCTTGCTAAGAAGATCCTTAGGCAAGGTTTCTATTGGCCTACTCTAGAGGAGGACTGCTCTATCCTTGTCCGTCGGTGTGTCAAGTGCCAACTGCACGCCGAAAAAATTCATGCTCCATCCTCTGCACTCCACCCAGTATCCTCCCCATGGCCTTTCGCTATGTGGGCTTTCGACATCATTGGCCCCCTTGGTTATCCTAACTCCCAGAACAAGACCAAGTCATTTATCCTCACAGCGACGGAGTACTTCACCAAGTGGCCGGAAGCCGAAGCATACACGGACATCAAGGCAACAATTGTTTGTAAATTTATCATGAGAAACATCATCACCAGGTTCGGTACCCCGAGCACCATCATCACCGACAATGGGCCTCAGTTTGTCTCTCAAGAATTAAGAGACCTCTGCAACAAGTATAAAATTGCATTGCATCATTCATCTCCTTATTATCCACAAGGCAATGGCCAAGCAGAGGCCACAAACAAAACTTTAATTATAAATGTTAAGAGAATGTGTGAGGCTAACAGATTCTCAGACTGGCCAGGAAAGCTTGTAGAAGCTCTCTGGGACTACCGAACTTCAATCCGTACTCCCACAGGGCAAACACCACTCTTCCTCATGTATGGAATAGAGGTTGTAGTACCATATGAGATTCTTGTTCCCTCATTAAGGATCCAGCTTGACAAGGACTTGTCAATCGATGAGCGGCATGAATCGATCCTGGCACAACTGGAACTCCTAGATGAGAAGCGTCTGGTCGCCGCAGAACACACGAGTACGTATCAAAATAGGCTCGCACATTTTTACCAAAAGAAAGTGATTGAGAGAAAAATTAAAGGCAGTGAAATGGTCATTAAAAGAATCTTTGTAAAACCTAGTGGTCCCCGCTCAAAACTCCAACCAAACTGGGAAGGGCCGTACGTAATCAAAGAAGTATATCCAGGCAACGCATACTAGCTGGTCAATGCAGAGGGTGAGGAGCTCTCTCATCCTTGGAATGGGCTTCATCTAAAAGGGTACTACCCCTAGTTAGGTGTTTGGAATTGCATGGTACATGGACCTTAAAATGAAAGGCCATCATTATTAATTCATTTCTGAGCCTTAGTGGGCCATCCAAGGGTGCCGACACCTGCACACACTCACACGCCCACCCCTGGAAGCTAGAAGCACAGAATCTAGAGAAGATCAATGCCAAACCAAGAGTCTAGGGCAGTACTCACTTCTTTCCCACTTGGTCTACCGGTAGAAAATAAAACCTGAGGGATCAACCTTTCAAATCTACCTAAAGCTGAAAAGGGTGTAGGTCAAGGCATAACAAGGGGCAAAAGAAAAAAAAAGGGGGGATCAATGAAAATCCAAAGCAAAAGAGCCAAAACAGACAAATCAATCAAATAAAAAAGCATGTCAAGAGCGGCAAAGTCCCCGCGGAGATCCAAATGGACTCAGTCGTAAGCATGCCAAAAACCCCAAAAGCCAAAAAAAACCGAACCCCACTAAGTATCAGGGTAGAGGAGTGAGTGTCTCCCCCGTCGCCTTGACTACTGGCAGACTTCCTAAACACTTCTTCCCTCCTCCCCCACGAGTATGTCCCAGGGTCAAGGCAAGGCAACGGTCAACTAAGGTGGACGTCGCCAAAAGCTACCTCGGGTGAAGGCACCACTCAAGCACTTCCAACCTCTGTCTGGCACACCCAAGAATGGTTAATGAACTCTCAATGGCAACTAAGTAATTGAAAGGGTCTAGGCACCATGTTCTTCCAAATAGAGCACATCCCCTTCGTTCCACGCGTCTTTTTAGAAGGGACTGTGCCGGGTTACGGCCTATATTCTGAAAATCCAAAAAAAAATAGAATATCCTGTGAATATTTTTCAAAATCCAAAAAAATCGAACAATTCAAAAACCAAAAACACCGAATAGTTTTCAAAATCCAAAAAAAATCGAACAATTCAAAATCCAAAAACACCGAATGTTCTGTGAATATTTTTTGAAATCCAAAAAAATCGAACGATTAAAAATCCAAAAACACTGAATAACTCAAAATTCAAAAAAATTCGAACAATTCAAAATCCAACAACACTGAATAACTCAAAATTCAAAAAAAAAATCGAGCAATTTAAAATCCAAAAACACCGAATAACTCAAAATCCAAAAAAAATTGAAAATTTCAAAATCCAAAAACGCTGAATATTTTTCAAAATCCAAAAAAATGTATATCTCAAAATATAAAAAAAAGGAGAATCGTTAACTACATGTTCATCCTTGTCATCTGCTTGCTTGCATGTCATATGTAAATTTTGTACATTCATCTCCTGCATTCTGTTATTCTTTTATTCTCACCTTATTTAAACAAAGGCTCAACCCTTTGACAAGATCATGAAATCAAACGCTACTCGTATGCAAGGGGTTGAGCCAAAATAGACATTTAACTTGTTTATTCAAGTGATTTGCAGACACAGGAAAGAAGGTAAACGCACATCTATATATATGTGGCCAAAAGGGGGGCCAACCCTGAGTACATCATAAAGTGCCCGACCGGGCATACATCATCACAAAAAAGGTAAAAGTACAATGTCATGATGGGTGGCCTAACTCTCGCCACCGCTCTCCGCAGGTCGCTGCTGGCAGCTACCCTCGGCCTAGCTAGGGTCCGCTGCCGAACATGGGGCTGGGGGACTCATGGAGGCACGAGAGCCTATCGACCCCTGAGTGGCGTGTCCCTCCTCGACGTTCCTCTCGTACTGAGAGGATGTTGCAATGAAGCTCACAAAGTAGGCGATGGTTGGCCCCTCGCGCACGGCGTGCACACGCCCCTGCCGATAGCGGTCCACCGCCTCCCTCAGCAGGCGCTCAGAGGCAACCAGACTCATGCGAGCCTCCAATGTCTGATGGCCCAGCCGCTCCCGCTCCTCCGCCCACTGGCGGCGCTCCTCTCTGCGCTCCTCCGCCCACCGGGCCTACTGCCTCTCATGGTCCCTGCACTACAGGGAAAGCGTGACGCACAGCTCCACCATGTCCCTGAGAAGATCCGCGTCGTGTTGAGAGACCTGCGTCCGCAACTTGACAAGCTGCTGCAAGAGCTCGATCATCTCACCACGGGTGCTCATCTCCTGGGTGAGGGCGCTCTGGAGCTCGTCCGACTGCAAGCAACAGCCACAGGTAAGTAAAGCAGTTCAATTTACATGTGTATCTAATTCGTTTACTTACCCGTGTAGAGAGGTTGCGCTCCGCCTCCTCCACTCGAGCCACTGCCACCGCCAGCCACTCCTGGAGAGAGGTCGTTTCTGGGTCGAGAATGCTCCGACTCGAGGAGGCACCAGCCGCATCAGTGCACTCCACGGTGTAGGATCGGATATGTGGATGGATTAGATCTAGAAGGGGGGGTTGAATAGATCTGACATCAATTAACACAGAAGCTTTAGCAATTTAACATTACTTCGAATTAGAGATCAATTCACACAAACAATTTACTGATCTAAAGTGTGAGTGTGCATAGATGATGTGTGAAGCAATTCAACAACTAGTGTGAGTACGAAATCCTATGCAAGCATCTAGCGCAAACAAGAGATCAAACCATTGCACATAGGATTTTTTAGGTGGTTCGGAAATCACACCAGTGATTCCTACATCCACCCCTCACACAGTGAGGCTCCACTACTCAACCTGAGTACAACACACACTGGAGCACGACGACTCCAAACAACCTTGAGTTCAACAACTCACAAACTGAGCGTGACGGCTCAAACAACAACCGGAGCACGACGAGTCCAAATTGAGCACGACGGCTCAAACCACACCGTGAGTGAGATGACTCAAAACCAGAGCTCGACGGCTCCTAAAACACAAGCTAGATCAAAGACAATAGAAATCAGATCCTCTAGCAATGATCTGATTCAAGACAAATTCGTACACAGAAATTTGTGCAGAACTTCATGCACGAATCTCATAGACGGAATAAGGAAGAACAAACTCAGAAATGAGAGAAATGGATGTAGAATGAGTGTTCTTCGGTGAAGAGGTCTTGAAGATGCTTGAATTGAGGAGCCTTGATGGAATTTAGTGGAGATTCTCCTCAGTTGGTGATACTCTGCTTTGATGGCATCTGAAATGCCAGAAATCCCTCTTCTAGTGCTGCTCTTCAATTGGATCTGCTCCCATTCCTAGCACAGCAACCTTCTCTCCAGAGATTCCCCTTGATTCCCACGTCCTTCCTCTTGAACGGATGGCCTGCAGCTTCTGGAGATGGAGCAAGATATGGAGAAACCCTTTTTTCTGCCAAATAGCTTTTTTAGGTGTTGTATGGGCTCTCCTTCGTGGTGTCCTTCTTTGGAGTACAAGGATTGGGGGTATTTATAGCCCTATATGTCCATGAGGTGCCTTGGGGTGTGTGGGCACAAAAATCTAGGTCAAATCCCTCAATTCCCAAGCAGCCAGGTGTCCAGAAAAATTCACGTTTTTGAGTTTCTGCTGGGCTGTGTCGACACCACCAGGGAGTGTGTCGACACACTGTCCCAAACATGAGAACAGGTTTCCTAGAAGCTGGAACTAGTGTCGACCTGACCATTGAGTGTGTCGACACGACTAGCAGGCTGTGTCAACACATAGGCAGACCGTGTCAACGCACAGGCAGACCGTGTCAACACACAGATGGACTGTGTCGACACCACTGAGACAAATTTGTGTAAACCTGAAAATATAAAGTGTAAACCATTAATACAAGATATTATCATTAAAATATGAGATATTAAACATCAAAAACATGTTGTTTGAGCATTATTGTGATATGTATAAAATGTATAACATGTTCAACATGTCATCATCAAAATCACAACATGTCATCATTAAAATCACAATATGTCATCATTAAAATCACAATATGTCATCATTAAAATCACAATATGTCATCATCAAAATCAAAGTATGAGTGTTGTTCATTGGTCATCATTAAAATACAACTTTAGGAAATTCCAAAACACACTCAACCCAACAATCTCTCCCTTTTTGATGATGACAAAACATATGCACAATCTCCCAATAACTTGACTTCCTTGACTGCAATAACTCCCCTTGAACATATACACCCTTTGAACTTTCTCCCCATAAAGAACATTCTCCCCCTAGAAACTTTTACTTTCTCCTTCTTTAAGGAACTTTCTCCCCCTTTTTGATAGCATCAAAAAGTTAGACAAGAGAGAGAAACAAAGATTGTAGGAGATCAAGAAATGAAATGTAGTAAATGAATGGTCAAAAGTAATCAAAATAAGTGAGGCAAAGTGATATTGTCAAATGAGAGAAATGATTGTGTTTTTGGTATTGTGCCACAAAGTTTAATCACAAGACACACTCAACACAAGGTATTGCAAGATATAATGATCTGAATTTGGTTAAAATAATGATGCAAATGTGAAATAAAGTGACCTATATTGTTGCCCAGCTAGCTAGCCCAGAGGGGGGGTGAATGGGTTATTAAAAAATTGATCTTTGATTGAAACCTATTCACTAATAAGATTACACAACAACTTAAACGAAGGTTAGAGGTAGAGGAAATGACACAGCAAACGTACAAAACACAACCACAAGACACAAGGATTTTATCCTGGTTTGGAACTCCTATCAACAGGAGACCTACGTCCAGTCCCTGAGCAATACCTCAGGATATCACTATCAAGGGTACTATCCCCCTCACGGATCCTTACACCCAGCCACAACCGATCTTCCTTCAACCTGAAGGGAAAACAACAACCCTGGATACCACCAGGTCTTCCTTCACACAGAAGGGAATACAACCACCCTGGATACCACCAGGTCTTCCTTCACACAGAAGGGAATACAACCACACTGGATACCACCAGGTCTTCCTTCACACATAAGAGAATAAAACTAATAAAAGTAAGCACAAGAACAGGCTTCAGGAACTAGCTCAAACAGCTATAGTCTGAAGCAAATAAGCCTCAAGAGAGAAAGGATTTTGACACTGGTTTCTCTCAAAAGACTTCACTAACTCTCACAGGAATTTCTTTTTCAACACAGAGAGCTAAAGAGCTGAAATCTATTGGAATGGAGTGTTTCGCTCTTGTTTTCAACTACTGAAGACTTGAAGGATTGGCTATTCTCTGTCACCGAATGTTGTTCTCTTCAAAAGTCTATCCTTCTCAGTCTTGTAGTTTTGTATTTAAGCTTCTACTTGAAATTTGAACGTTAAAGAACTGTTGTCTCTCATTCTGGTGTACGTTAGACTGGTATGCAAGGAAGCTTCTGATCTTTAGTCTTTTATCCTTTAGTACACGTCAAAGAAATGTTTAATATCTTGTATCTTTTGTGTCCAACGTTGTACAGATAAATCTTGTCAGGTATCTGCAAGCATATCAACAATAAATAGGAGACAGCTAGGGCTGTCGTTGATTGTCAGTCACAGTTGGAAAAGATATTGCTAGATTTAGCAAAGCTCCTTTCTGTCAAAATAAAAATGTAGACAGAATAGCACAATAGTGGAAGATATCATCTGTATGCATGAGAGATACGTTCAGAGTGCATTGAATGCATAGCAGTCAAACAGGCGATACACGACTTTGACTATTCAACGTATATTAAAGAATATTGATAAAATCGATATAAACAAAGCTGATGCCTTTATGACTTATGAAATCATTATAAGTTGATAGGCAAATCGTTATGACAGAGAACCATTAAATCATAATAATGAAATCGTTATAAGCACTTATGAAATCGTTATAAACAAAGCTGATGCCTTTATGACTTATGAAGTCGTTATAAGTTGATAGGCAAATTGTTATGACAGAGAAGCATTAAATCATAATAATGAAATCGTTATAAGCACTTATGAAATCGTTATAATCAAAAGAGAATCTTTATGAATTCTTCAGAAATCGTTATGAGATGCAAGTCGTTGTGTATCTGAAGAAATCGATATGAAACACTTAGCAAAAGGCAAGTCATTGCGAGTTCTAAAGAAATCATTACGACAACTTATAGAATCGTTGTGACGAGCAAGTCGTTATGAGCTCTAAAGAAATCGTTACGACGAGCAAGTCGTTGCGAGTTCTAAAGAAGTTGTTATGACAACTTAAGAAATCATTGCGACGAGCAAATCATTATGGTGTCTTAAGAAATCGTTATGACAACTGAGGAAATCGTTACGGCGAGTAAGTCGTTGCGAGTTCCAAAGAAGTCGTTATGACAACTTAAGAAATCGTTGCGATGAGCAAATCGTTACGAGGTCTTAAGAAATCGTTATGACAACTTAAGAAATCGTTACGGCGAACAAGTCGTTGCGAGTTCCAAAGAAGTCATTATGACAACTTACGAAATCGTTGCGACGAACAAATCGTTACGAGGTCTTAAGAAATCGTTATGACAACTTAAGAAATCGTTGCGACCAACAAATCGATACGGTGTATAAAGAAGTCGATGCAATGACTTAGGAAGGAATTTGAGGTGAGAGTTTTACCTGATTGTCTTGAACTTCCTTTACTTTTATTTCCTTTCCTCAAGGCTCAAGTAATTCATTAGTATTTGTTCTGTTAATCATCAAAATTACTATATAAATAAGTGAATTAAATTATATGTGGAAAGTTTGGTCATCAATCTCCCCCTTTTTGATGATGACAAAATATACTAAACAGCATAAATGAAACGGACATGTTTTTCAGAGTTGCTTTAGTCTTCTCCCCCTTTTTGTCAATAAGCAAAAAGATAGTCTATGAGACAAAGAAGAGAGAAAGTTGTAGATTAATTAGGATTAAGATAATACAATGGAGACAAAAGAGAGGCATACTGGGAAATGACAGCCCATGCCTTGATCTCCATATCTTCAAAAGTATGGTGGAAAACAGCAGGAGCAACTGAGAAGGAAGAACCCATGGCTGGAGTGATCCTCTGAATGTATAGCTGCCACTGCTCTTCTAGAAATTCTCCATACTGATCTCTGTCCAGTATGAATCTGAAGTAGGTGCTTTTTCCAAAACTGGCACGATGGAGAAATCTATCCAGAGAGATTGGATAGAAAAGCTTCTGATCAAGAAGATCCTTCTTTAAGGCATAGAAGGCAGTATATCTGGCTGCCCACTGAACATAGATCTCTTGAATGGGATTTATGGAGTTGAGATCCAAGAAGGCTTCGGCTGATAGAATAGGCTTAGCTTGACGAATCAAGGAACTGTTGATGGCTTGCAACTGAAGATGGGGTTCCTTGTAGAGCGTTTCCCATACGGTGGGAGAAAGCCTCTCACACTCAGAAATGAGTGGAGCCAAAACTTGGGAGGAAACGCGGCCAGAGTGGTATTCTCTGAAAATAAACCACAAAAAGGAAGGCATTCTACCCTGCTTAGCTGACATTCTGCCCATCTGCTTAGGAAACATATCAAAGGCATGGGAGCCTGCATCTGAGTCAAACACTAAGGAGTGTAGCTTCGGCAGAAGAACTGGAGAGTCAACTTTGAAGTTGGCAAAATCCACTGTGAGGGGAAGATTTATTAGATGTTTTGATCTCAACATCACTATGGCTGAATGAAATTGGTAGAACTGGACTTTAGGTAGCTTGTTCAGGTAGTAGAAATCACTTTACAACTGGAAGTTCTTGGCTATCCTGATCTCTTTCAGAATGAAAGGGCCCCAAGAGGTCTTATGCCGAAGAATGAACCACTCAGAAAGAGTGAGTGGGTGATCTCTATGGGTCAGGGTTTCTGCACGGGCAGTCAAATATTTGGAGTACTGAGGCTTGTTTCCCTTGACGCTGGCCCACTGTGCTTCAGTCTTGAACTCAGTCCCCTCATAGATTTTGGATTTTGAGGGTGGGAGAACTGGCAAAGAGGAAGAACAATGTTTAGATGCTCAGAGAGGTTGAGGAAGGGAATACCATAGATAGTGGAAAGGATACATTTTTGAAGGTATTCCTTATAGATGGATCTTCTCTGAGGTCGAGGGTAAGAGAGTACCAAAGAGGAGGAAATAATTGTGTGGAAGGGATGTTGACAGAGGATGAATGTTTCCTCTTCTTCTTGGCAGAACTGGGAGGATCAGTCTAGTGAACATGAGTGGCAGTGGATAGTATGGAGATGAGGGTACTTCTCTCAAAGTCATCTGGAAGATTAGTGTCAAAGTCACTGTGAATTTGAGGTGATTCCGGAATGAAAGTGATAGAAGAAGGAGTAGGAGGATAGAAGAGATGTTTGGGATTGAAGGATGAAGATGGGTGAACTGGAGTAGTTTTAGAGAGAGGTGAAGATGGAGCTGAGGTTTGAGAGGAAGTGGGAGAGAAGGAAGGTGGAGATGGAATGATAGAGGATGAGGTTTGGGTGCGAGGCATAGGGTGTTTGAAGGGTTGTGGAGCTGGAGGGGCTGTAGAAGAGGATGAAGGTGAGGAGGGGATTGGAGTTACAAGAGTAGAAGTTTCAGGGGCCTTGGTAGCTGCCACTGGCTCTTTCCCTTTTGCTTGACCTTCGCTAACAACTGAAGATGGCCCAGATGGCCTAAATTCCTGATGAGATGGTCCTGATGACCCTGAAGCTTGCACTGATGGCCCTGACTCTTGTGCAGGTGGCCCTGGTGGCCGAGGAACAGCTGCTGGTCTGCTCTGAGTAGCAGAAGAAGAAAGTCCACCGGTCCTGGAAATTTCTGATAGCATGGTCTTCATTTCTGACAATTCCTTGTTGAACCACCTCATAGCATTTCGGACTGAAGACAGTTCAGAAGTGGCTGTAGCTTGACTGGCAAGAATGCCTTGGACACTGGACTGAACTGATGATAATATATCTCTTTGAGCCTTTAGTATTTCCATAACATGCTTCAAATTTACTTTCCTGTGGCTTTTTCCTTGCTTTCTGTGAACCACTTGCTTTATTTTCTCTGAGGTACTGGTTCTTCAAATTCACCATGACCTGTACTAGGTCCTTCAATTACAGGGGCATTTTCAATGGGCTCCCCATGATGGTGCTTCTTCTGAAACAAGCTCTTGCTCCCCCTGAATAGGAGCAGATTTAACAACATTTTCTTGTTCCCCCAGAGTGGGAGCTTCTTCCAAAACAATGTCCTCACTGTGGCCTTCTGCCACTGATTCTGACATTTGAGGCTCACTTCCAATTGGCTCCACTTGGCTAGGAGCTTCCTCCATTTCAATGTGACCCTCGGCCACAGAAGTAGATACTTGAGACACACTTGCAATTTGCTCCCCCTCAGTAGGAGCTTCATCCATCACTACTTCCCTTTGCGCAATTGTTGGCTCCTCAGAAATAATTTTTTTTGCATTGGATCTTTCAATATGGCCTGGTGCCATAGCTTCTGTCTCTGTAAGTCCACCTATGTCTGAAGTAACTGAGGTGGAAGGAAAGGAATCCAACACTTCTCTTAGAATAGAGGCAACTCTGGAGGTGGGCAAGAGATCTGCCACACCTGCTACTGCTTCTCCCATTGGAGTTTCTGGAGGACGAGAGTCAACCTCCATAACAGGTGATCCTGAAGTCTCTGCTTGATCTTCCACTGCAGGTTCTGCTGCTGCTTGTTCTACTGCTACTGATTCTACCTCTAATTCTGCTGGTGGATCTGCTGCTTCTTCTGGAATCTCTGGAACCACTCCAATGATGGCCTCTCCCTCTACCACAGAGGTCTTGGTCCATATCCCATTCTACACTGAGAATCCACTTTTCTTTAGGTTCCTGGACCTTATAGATTGGCCTATCTTTTCCACAACTGCCCCAGATAGATTTACTCCAAAATGGTTGAAAATCTTGGTAAGTAGATGAGCATAGGGCAATGAAACATTCAATTTGCTCTTTGTATCCCAGATTTGATAATGGGCAAACTTCATTCTCTCCATCATGACCTCGGCCATGTTAATCTCCTTTTGCTGGATTACCCAGAACATCATATCCGAATCTGCCCTAGTACAAGTTGAGAAGGTGGCACTACGGGGAACCATGATTTGGCAGATAATAAAATGAAGTAGACGGTTGAAGGCAGTCATTTGATTGATATCTAATTTCCCGTCTCTCAGCCTGAAACCTGGACCTATAATGCCAAGACCCTTTGCTTGATCGTTCACTGTGTGAACCCCACTGTGTCTAGAAGTCTTCACCCCAAACAACAAGTGCAAAAGCTCATGATCTACTTTAATTTGGATACCCTTTACAGAAGAGACAATGGATCCATCTGCCTCTGACCTTAGACAAACATAAAACGCTTTCACCAAGTCGGGATAGCTTACCTCGGTGAAGGTGGCAATATCCATCCACTACATCCTTCTCAAAGTTTCTGCTATACTGCTCATGCCATTCTTTTCTAAATTTGATACATCCACTGCATTATTTCCTCAAACCTTCGTCTTACGAATGTAAACCTTTCCTGCTGCTCAGGGGACAAATACTCAGCACTGTAGCCCCCTACACTTCCGAGATCACTGAGCGGCCATAGTAGAGTGGAGAACGGTTTTGGAGAAAGGAGATGATTGAAGGGATGGAAGCCCTCAAGGGATTCTTCGCGGGAAGAAGAGAAGGCTTCAAATCTTGCAGAGAGTCGATGCCGGAGTCGTTAGGGCATCGGCTTTGGGCGAATCAGATAAAGGAGAAGGAAGGGTAAAGGTGGGAGATGAGACGTTCCCACAACGATTTGACTAATTAATAATACTTTATCGAAAATGGAGGCGCCAAAAAAGACAGAGGGTAACAGCAGAAAGCTACAAAAAGGTTTGACGGGTCAGACTATTTTTTACACAATAGCGGTCAAATAAAGTGAATAAGCTGAGTTTTGCTTAACGCTAGAGGGAGAGAGAAGATTTCATTATAATCTGAAAATTTTATATGCCAATTTAAATACAGAAATCTTTTCACAAATTGCGCATCCCTAATTCCCTTCTAAGAGATGTAAATCTCTCTTTAGGTAGGGCTTTTGTGAAGATATCTGCCAATTGACCATTTGTATCTATAAAAGAAATTTCTAAGTTACCACTAGCTACATGATCTCGAATGAAATGATATCTAACCTCAATGTGTTTAGTCCTTGAGTGTTGCACTGGGTTTTTGGTGAGGTTGATGGCACTTGTATTATCACACAGTAGTGGAATTGACTTGATATGAATGCCGAAATCCTCAAGTTGTTGCTTTATCCATAGGAGTTGTGTACAACAACTTCCAGCAGTAGCATATTCAGCTTCAGCTGTTGATAGAGCTACTGAGTTTTGTTTCTTGGAAGACCAAGATATCAGACATCCTGCAAGAAATTGACAACAACCACTAGTGCTCTTTCTATCTACTTTGCATCCAGCATAGTCAGCATCAGAATATCCTACTAAGTTTATTTCACAAGATTTTGGATACCAAAGACGTAAATCATGAGTTCTAGCTAAATATCTAAATATTCTTTTCACAGAAATTAAATGAGACTCTCTAGGGTCTGCTTGATATCTAGCACACATACATACACTAAATAAAATGTCCGGTCTACTAGCTGTTAAAGCAATGACCCTATCATACCTCTATAGTTCTTTTGATCTACCTTTTTACCATTTTGATCCTTGTTCATTCTGGTTGATGTGCTCATTAGCGTTGAAAGTGGCTTTGCACCTTCAAATCCAAATTTCTTTAACAGCTCTTTGGTGTACTTGGCTTGACAGATGTGGGTGCCTTCCTTCCCTTGCTTGATTTATAATCCAAGGAAGTAGTTTAGCTCCCCCATCATACTCATTTCAAATTCTCCCTTAATAAGTTTTTCAAAGTACTTGCAAAGAGATTCATCAGTAGATCCAAAAATAATATCATCTACATATATTTGCACAAGTAGTATATGTTTGACTTTTGATTTTATAAATAATGTACTATCTACTTGACCTCTAGTGAAACCATGATCTAATAAGAAAGTACTGAGCCTTTCATACCAGGCTCTAGGTGCTTGCTTTAAACTATATAAAGCCTTATGGAGTTTAAATACATGATTTGGAAATTCGGTGTCATCAAAACCTGGAGGTTGTTCAACATACACTTCCTCCTTGATAAAACCATTTAAAAGGCAGATTTGACATCCATTTGAAACAATTTTAAATCTAATGCAGATGCATAAGTAAGTAAGATTCTAATAGCCTCAAGTCTAGCCACAGGTGCATAGGTTTCATCAAAATCTATGTCTTCCTCTTGGGAATAGCCTTGAGCAACCAGTCTGGCCTTGTTTCTTGAGATTACACCAGACTCATCAGTTTATTTCTGAACACCCACTTGGTGCCAATAACTGAATGATTGGATGGTCTAGGAACAAGTGACCATACTTGGTTTCTCTTGAACTGATTTAGTACATCTTGCATGGCTATTATCCAAGATTCATCAGTTAAAGCTTCATTGACTATCTTAGGCTCTATTTGAGAGACAAAAGCTAAATAATCACAATGAATTACATTACCTCTTGTTCTTACCCCTACAGATGGATCACCAATAATGTTCTCAAGAGGGTGATCTTCTTATGTCTCCATTCTTTTGGAAGATTTGCATGTTGAATTTCAGTTTGCTGCAGTTCTTCCAGAGGTGGATCTTCCTTGTCCTCAATTGAGGTATTCTTTAATTTTTCAGACAAGTCATCTGCATCATCAATGTCACTAATTTCTTCCTTTTTCAAGGAAGGGTTAGATTCATCATAGATAACATGCACAGTTTGTTCAATTAATAATGAGCGTTTATTGAAAACTCTATAACTTTTGGGTTTAGAAGTGTACCCTATAAAGATGTCTTCATCTGATTTGGCATCTAACTTACCAATGTCCCTTTTTCCATTGTTATGGATGAAGCAAGGACATCCAAATATTTTGAAGTGACTGATCTTGGGTTTCTTTCCCTTTTAGAATTCATAAGCAGTCTTCTTCAGAATTGGCCTGATCATTACCCTATTAATGATGTAGCTTGCAGTGTTGATGGCTTCGGCCCAAAAATATCTTGGCAAGTCATATTCTGATAACATTGTTCTTGCCATATCCAAAGGAGTTCTATTTTTCCTCTCAGCAATTCCATTCTGTTGAGGTGTCCTTGGTGCTGAGAAGTTGTACTCAATTCCTTGGTCATCACAAAACCTAGCATACGTTTCATTTTGAAATTCACCACCATGGTCTGATCAGATAGAGATAATGGTGAACTTCTGATCTTTCTGAACTTTCTTGCTGAAGCTGACAAAATTATCAAAGGTGTCATCTTTGTGCTCTAGAAAGGATACCAAGTGAATCTTGAGTAATCATCGACTATGTCAAATCCAAAATTTGTTCCTCCAAGACTGGTAGTCCTCATTGGCCCAAATAGATCCATGTGAAGTAGTTCTAACGGCTTTGAGGTGGTCACTACTGTCTTTGATTTGAAAGAGTTCTTGGTGTGCTTTCCTCTTGCACAAGGTCTGCAGATGCTATCCATTTTTGTGTTGACCTTTGGCAGTCCTTCCACTAGATTTCTTTTTCTGAGCTTGTTCAATCCATCCAAACTGCAGTGTCCCAGTCTTCTGTGCCACAGCTCAGTTGATTGATCTTTGCTGGCTGTCAAACAGACATCTTGATCCCTGAGTTCCTCAACATAGAGTACATACAAATTTCTTTCTCTATATGCTTCAAAGATGACTGCTCCATCCTTTAATATGCTGCATTTTGATTCTTGGAACTGAATCTGATTGCCTTTGTCACACAACTGGATGATGTTAATGAGATTGTGCTTTACTCCTTTGACCAGCAATACATCTTCAATAACTGATTTTCCTTTGTTGTTCACTTACCCACTTCCTATCACTGTGCCTTTTCCATTGTCTGCATAGGTGACTGTTCCTTCTTCAGCTTGGAGATTGACAAAGAACTTCTGGTTTCCTGACATGTGTCTTGAGCATCCACTATCTAAATACCATTTGGATGCTCTTGAATTTCCCTGAAATTTAAACATTAAGTTTTAGGTACCCAAGTTCTTTTGGGTCCTGATTGGTTAGTATCATTAATTTTACCTTTTTTATCCATTTTTTATGTCTTGTTGGGCATGTTGTTACGATATGTCCTAATTTGTTGCAGTGATTACAGCAGGATAATTTTGTTACATTTTCTATATACTTGAAATCAATTTTATATGCTATATCTTGTTCAGGTACAAATTTTGGTGTTGGATATGTTTTAGGGTAGACTATGGTTTCTTCATTTTCTGGGGGTGTATATCCTAACCCATTTTTCTTCTTACCTGATCTTCTAGTACCTTTTAGTATTAGAGAGTTTTTACCATTGGTAAATTTTTCTAGTGTGCTTGATAGTTCATTATTTTCTTCATTTAAGTTTTTAATTTCTTTCCTTAATTCATCTGTGCTTTCCTGTTTTTCCAATTTTGTTATTTGTTCATTCTTAACTTTTAGGTCTTCACATAATAATTTATTTCTTCTTTTAAGTTCAGTTATTTGTTTTTCTAATTCTTCATTCTCTGTTTTTAGATCAGAATTAGTGTTCTCTAGACAAATGATATTTTCTTACTGACTTTTAATAATTTGCATACTTCTTTATATTTATCATAAAGTTCATTAAATGCACTTTCTAGATTATCCAAATCTGAATCATTACAAGAATCAAATGAAGAGTCAGAAGTTACCTTGTCTTCGGTGTTGCCCATGAGAGCCAAGTTGGCTTCTTCTCCATCACTGCTTGAGCTTGACTCACTGTCTGAGTCACAGTTGTTTTCCCACGCAGCTGCCATTGCTTTCTTTTTATACTTCTTGAATTTTCTGAAGTTATCCTTCTTCTTGTGATCATTCTTCTTAGCATTGGACAATCTGTCTTGATGTGTCCAGGCTTCTTGCATTCATAGCATATCACTTCTCCTTTCTTCGAATCCTTTAGTTCTGGTTTTCTGAAATCTTTATTTTTCTTAAAAATCTTCTCCCAGATTGGAACTTCTTCTTCTTTGCTAGAATTCTTTGAAGTCTTCGAGAAAGCATTGCTTCTTCATCATCACAGTCCTTACTGCTTTCACTGTTGTCAGTGATTCTTCTGATATTTCTTCATGGGCCTTGAGAGTGTTTGATTGCTTCTTTCTGCTAGAGGATTCTCCTAATCTCTCCATATTTATCTCATGAGCCATGAGGGATCCTATTAACTTTTCCAATGACATTAGTTTTAGATTATTGGCTTCCTCAATGGCTGTTACTTTTGGAATCCATGAGGATGGCAGAGATCTGAGGATCTCCTAACCATATCGGTACAGCATAGATTTTTTCTAATCCAGCTAACCCATTTTGATATCTGTAAATCTACTAAACATTTGGGTTATGGATTCACCTGACTGCATCTGGAATCTTTCATATTGGGCCACAAGAATGTCGATTCTTGTCTCCTTTACCTTATCTGTCCCTTCATAGGTAATCCTGAGCTTTTCCCACATTTCCATTGCGGATTTGCAGGCTGAAACTCTTTTGAATTCATTCTTGTTGAGGGCCCAGCAAAGGATGCTCTTGGCTTTGTAGTTTAAGGAGATTTTTCTTCTGTCTTCATCTGTCCACTAAGCCTTTGCATTGGTGACTAGAAGATCGCCTTCTTCTACAATGGACCATATCATGTAATCGTGGCCTTGTAGAAAGTACTCCATTCTTGTCTTCCAATAGGTATAATCTTCTCCATCAAACAAAGGAGGTCTATTGACTGACTGACCTTCGAAGTTACCTTGGGCCGCCATGGATCTTTACTCTTCAGATCGTGGAATCTTCTTCTTTGTCGAAGAGACTTGCTCTGATACCACTTGTTGCCCAGCTAGCTAGCCCAGAGGGGGGGGTGAATGGGTTATTAAAAAATTGATCTTTGATTGAAACCTGTTCACTAATAAGATTACACAACAACTTAAACGAAGGTTAGAGTTAGAGGAAATGAAACAGCAAACGCACAAAACACAACCACAAGACACAAGGATTTTATCCTGGTTCGGAACTCCTATCCACAGGAGACCTACGTCCAGTCCCTGAGCAATACCTCAGGATATCACTATCATGGGTACTATCCCCCTCACGAATCCTTACACCCAGCCACAACCGATCTTTCTTCAACCTGAAGGGAAAACAACCACTCTGGATACCACCAGGTCTTCCTTCACACAGAAGGGAATACAACCACCCTGGATACCACCAGGTCTTCCTTCACATAGAAGGGAATACAACCACCCTGGATACCACCAGGTCTTCCTTCACACAGAAGACAATAAAACTAATAAAAGTAAGCACAAGAACAAGCTTCAGGAACTAGCTCAAATAGCTATAGTCTGAAGCAAATAAGCCTCAAGAGAGAAAGGATTTTGACACTGGTTTCTCTCAAAAGACTTCACTAACTCTCACAGGAATTTCTTTTTCAACACAGAGAGCTAAAGAGCTGAAATCTATTGGAATGGAAGCTTCGCTCTTGTTTCAACTACTGAAGACTTGAAGGATTGGCTATTCTCTGTCACGAATGTTGTTTTCTTCAAAAGTCTATCCTTCTAAGTCTTGTAGTCTTGTATTTAAGTTCTACTTGAATATTGACGTTAAAGAACTGTTGTCTCTCATTCTGGTGTACGTTAGACTGGTCTGCAAGGAAGCTTCTGATCTTCAGTCTTTTATCCTTTAGTACACGTCAAAGAAATGTTGATATCTTGTATCTTTGTGTCCAACGTTGTACAGATAAATCTTGTCAAGTATCTGGAAGCATATCAACAATAAATAGGAAACAGCTAGGGATGTCGTTGATTGTCAGTCACAGTTGGAAAAGATATTCTAGATTTAGCAAAGCTCCTTTCTGTCAAAATAAAAATGTAGACAGAATAGCACAATAGTGGAAGATATCATCTGCATTCATGAGAGATACGTTCAGAGTGCATTGAATGCATAGCAGTCAAACAGGCGATACACGACTTTGACTATTCAACGTATATTAAAGAATATTGATAAAATCGATATAAACAAAGCTGATACCTTTATGACTTATGAAATCGTTATAAGTTGATAGGCAAATGGTTATGACAGAGAACCATTAAATCATAATAATGAAATCGTTATAAGCACTTATGAAATCGTTATAAACAAAGCTGATGCCTTTATGACTTATGAAGTCGTTATAAGTTGATAGGCAAATCGTTATGACAGAGAACATTAAATCATAATAATGAAATCATATAAGCACTTATGAAATCGTTATAATCAAAAGAGAATCTTTATGAATTCTTCAGAAATCGTTATGAGATGCAAGTCGTTGTGTATCTGAAGAAATCGATATGAAACACTTGGCAAAAGGCAATTCGTTGCGAGTTCTAAAGAAATCGTTACGACAACTTATAGAATCGTTGTGACGAGCAAGTCGTTATGAGCTCTAAAGAAATCGTTATGATAACTTAAGAAATCGTTACGGCGAGCAAGTCGTTGCGAGTTCTAAAGAAGTCGTTATGACAACTTAAGAAATCGTTGCGACGAGCAAATCGTTATGGTGTCTTAGGAAATCGTTATGACAACTTAAGAAATCGTTACGGCGAGTAAGTCATTGCGAGTTCCAAAGAAGTCGTTATGACAACTTAAGAAATCGTTGCGACAAGCAAATTGTTACGAGGTCTTAAGAAATCGTTATGACAAGTTAAGAAATTGTTACGGAGAGCAAGTCATTGCGAGTTCCAAAGAAGTCGTTATGACAACTTACGAAATCGTTGCGACGAACAAATCGTTACGAGGTCTTAAGAAATCGTTAAGACAACTTAAGAAATCGTTGCGACGAACAAATCGATACGGTGTATAAAGAAGTCGATGCAATGACTTCGGAAGGAATATGAGGTGAGAGTTTTACATGATTGTCTTGAACTTCCTTTTACTTTTATTTCCTATCCTCAAGGCTCAAGTAATTCATTAGTATTTGTTTTGTTAATCATCAAAATTACTATATAAATAAGTGAATTAATTTATATGGGGAAATGTGGGAAAGTTTGGTCATCATATATGAGTGATCAGAAATATTTAACAAGGATGTTAGGAGCTTAAATTGAACACAATGTAGAATAATAGGTCTAAACTCAGTATACATGAGCTTTATTAAGGTCTTAAGCTTTCTATCTGTCTTTTGATTTTTGTAATTTGGCTGGGAAAGAATAAAAAATAAGTTAGTTAAATCTCACTTTTCAGTGCAAGAGATCACATTGATCAGATGCAAGATCTCCTTATTACTCAGTGGTCTAACTTTCATTATCTTATACAGAGTTGAAAATTTGATTTCCACTTTTTTACGCGAAACAAATCACTTTTTTGGTGAAATAGCCCGGTTACTTAGTGGTTCAAGAATTTGCATTGCTCTGTTTGTATCTTTCCAAGGTTTTGATCATTTTCTTTTGATGTTTTACAGGAATATGTTTGCTTTGACCAGAAAAGTCAGGAATACGAATTTAGAAAAATTATTCTTAACATGTGGTAAAAATGAAGCTTAAACATGCACATGTTAAATAGTAAAGCCACTCATGTGTCTACAATTGTTTTTCAAGTCATTTTAAAGACATTCAGTATTAGATTGCTTAACCTTGAAATGATACTGAATCTTTGAAATTAAACTAAATGCACAATGAGTTTAGTTTCAATGTTTTAATTCTCTCATAAGAAAATAGCACAAGGAGTCAAAAATTTTGATGACTTTGTGGTTCAAAATAGACAAGTAAGTTCAAGAGATATGACAATGACTCCCCCTTTCATGTATCTCCCCCTTACAAGGTGAACATGGAGATTATTGAAGAAATAGGAATGGAATCAAGTGAAAACAGAATGAATGTGAATGTTATATTTGAAAGACAAGGACTCCCCCTCAACAATTGCATACAAGGCTCTTGATACTTGGCGAAGACATATACTCACGCATAGTGAAAGTGTCCAGACAAGCTTGACTTGTCTTTCTTCAAATCACCATTGGATATACCAAGAATGTCAATGCAATGTGAGAGTGAGGAATTTATTTGCAAGAACATTTGTCAACAAACTGAATGGGAGTTGTTAATAAATCAGATATGAAAGAATATTTCTACAGCATTTCACTCAAAGATTCGTTTGACTCACTTCCCCATAAGATATGCATCATATGAAATGATCATTTAAGCAATTCAGATATGTTCATTCACAAGTAGTTTGCACAGAAAGAATATGAACATGATCAAGCATGCATTAACATGCAATTTATTGAAGGAGGAAAAGTTTTTCAAAAACTCAAAATTGTTTCAAAGACTTAAAATAAAGTTTTGAGATTTTCAGTTTTTTTTATGACCTTTATGCAGAAAAAGATTATTGATACTTGGCGGAGAATTTCTCACGCATGATGATAGTTTCCAGACAAGCCAAACTTGTCCTTTCATTTCACCATTTGATATATCACATAGTCATTACAAAAAGGTCAATTTTCTTTATTGTTAGCATGAAATTCAATGCATTCTCAAGAACATTTTTGCACTTTTTCAAATTTACTCCCCTTAATATGTGCATGGAATGAAAAAGCTAGCAAGCAATTCATACATGATTATGCACACAATTAGCTTTAAGCATAACATGACTTCTGGTACTTGGCAGAGTATTTTAGTCACACATAATGATAGCTTCCAAACAAGCATAACTTATTTTCCACATGTCATATTTGATATACCAAAAGTCAAAGCTGTTGATATGCACACAGAATCATGGGCACAGTTAAGCAAGCATGATAACACAAACATGATTCCAAATGTTAAAACACAAAGTTATTGTGGGGGAGTAGCATCAGAACACATTTTTTATTGTTCAGATAAAAAATCAAACATCATTTCAATTCAGGCAATTCAAATTTGAAATGATAAAGAAGTTTTACCTGAATGGACTTCAATTGCGTTTCAAAGATTTTACCTGTGTTCTCCAATCATTTCTTGCCTTGCACAACCAATATCTTGAATCCATTACAATGTATGGCTGCAAGACTCCTCAGCTTGCTGATCAAGCTAGTTTTGGGACCCACACTTGTTTGGGTCCTGCAATGAAATCAATGTTTGAGTGCAATAAAGATTTTTGAATCCAAAATGATTTTTTTTTTGTATAGATGCATTTCTTTCATTGACAGAACTATGAGCAGAATTAGTTCCATTTTTTTTTGCCTTGCTCAATGCATCTATGTTTCATGAAGTGTTCAATTTATATTCACATGGAGTTTCTGAGCATTTTCAACAAATCATGATTCTTAGTTACATGTGAATGATGTGAAAATTTTTGCAAGTAATTCAAGCTAAAATCATCATGGAAGAAATGAAATAAACAAGCAATCATGTTTCAATGACAACCATTTTTTTTAATAATGACTATTACACAAGGAAGATCATTGGTACTTGGCGGAGGTTATTCCTCACACATAATGATAGTTTCCAGACAAGCATGACTTGTCCTTCCACAGTTCACCATTTGATATACCAATTGATCTTTGCATAAATCTCAATTGATTTCATATTTTATTTAGCAGGGAATCTCTCAGAAGTACTACCTGGTAAGATTTTCATTTTCTTTCATTCTCTTCACTTACTTTCCTTGTAGCCTTTGTCATGAAGCCTTCATCTTGAAATTGTACAAGGATCCCTGCATCAAGCATTCAAGCAGCACATTTTAGAACCCAAACTTGTTTGGGTCCTAAGGATCTTCCATGAATCTGCAATAACGATTTTTGAATCCAAAAGGATTTTATATTTGGTGCAATTTTCTGAACACTAGAAACACTAGAATCTTGGTTTCTAATCTTAGAGTTATTGGTATAGAATGCACCACTGACATACTGAACATTTTGTTTTGTATTTTTCAGTTTTTCATTGAGATTTTTATCATTGAGATTTTTATCAAAGAGATCAGAGATTTTTGTGCAAAAGTTCCTTTTTCCTGTACATAGATTTCTGAGTGTTTTCAGCATGAACATGATCTTATTCTTATGACATTAACATGAAATATGGGAGCATGCACAAGATTATCAATTCTATGCCAACATCCCTAGAAGTATGCCCAAATTTATGACATGTGAAGCACTGACTGATTTGGCATATTTATGGAAATGTTGATCTCTATTCCAGCAAAATTTGGCTAAATGACCAGGTTTATTACAATTAAAGCAAATAAGATCATTTCTTACCTGGTACTTACCTTGGCATGTATGCATTTGCGGAATCTCCTTTTCATGTGAGGAGGCTTACCATGAGGAGAAGGAGGTACCTTTGGTGGCTCTTGGCATGATGTGAATTGGAACTTGTCTGGGATTTTTGGAACTGATGGAGGAAGTAGATGAATCTTCTTGACAGTAGCATTTTTCTTTTTCTCTGTCTGTTTCTGAATAAGAACTTTCACTAGTTTTTCATTAGAATGGCGGAATCTTGTTCGCAGCAACTTTAGCAAATGTTAATTTTATTTTATTTTCATTTTTCTTATCTCTCACAGAAGCAAGACTTGTGTATTTAGTATTTTTCAATTCATGTTGAAGCTTCTATTTTCAGCTTTTATGCAACAACTTCTTTTTCTAAAATTTGAAGCTTGTTTAGCATGACATCCAAACCATTTTCATCTTGTTCTTTTCATTTTCAAATTGAGCAATTTGTTTTCCAATCAGTAATTTTATTACTCAAATTGCTACAATCATTGTCCAATGATTGTCATGCAACAAGCATTCAATCTTCCTCTATAAATGATGATTTTCTTCAATAAGTTGTTTGCATCTCTCATTTATTTGATGATCATGAGTCATGTAGAAATTTGTCTGTTAATTGATCATTAAAAATTTGATGTTTTCATTGAGATCAATCAATTTTCCATTTTCCTCTTTCAAATCAAGATTTTCATATTCCAACTGATCATGATTTTCTTTCAACTTGGACAACTTGTTTTCACAAATTTTGATTTTACCTTTCAAACTTTTTTTTAGAATTCAGTTTTTGAACTTCAATTTTCAAATTATCATTTTCTTCTGAAAAATTATTATCATTGTTCTGGAGCAATTCAAGTGTATTTTTCAAGTTTTCACTTTCTTTATGGCAATGTTTTAAAGTCTTTTTCAAATCATTATTCTTAGTGTTCAGCTTTACATTAAGATTTTGCATCTTTTCACAGAATTCAATCAATTCAACATAAGACATACCTTCATCTGCATCAGAATCAGAATTAGAATACATAACTGGATCTGGAATGATTTACCTGATCTTGTAGACTCATGTGAACTCTTGTGTTCTGGAGAGGATGCAGAATGCTCTGAGCTCATGGAATGTACTGCTAGAGCAAAGTCTTTTGAATTGTTGATTTTTTGGATTCATTAAAGCTCTTCTTTGTCATTGAGCATTTGTGATTTCCTTTGCTCATTTCTTTGTGCTTCCTCTGAAAACTTGTTGAAAGTGAGATTGGGGATTTCTCTGAAATTATAAACAGGAAATTCATGCAGATTAAGAAATTTGCCATTATACCAAAACTCAAAGACTATTAGATCTAATCACAGTGAATCAATGTAACAAGGAATTAGATCTAACAATTAGAGTGGTTAACCCGCTCTGATACCAAATGTAGGAATCAGAGCGATTAAGCACACAGAGATAGTGAAAGATCAAGCAAACAGTTCAAGCAGATAGAGCACAGAGATCAAACAGAACTTATCAAATCAGATCAGAAATAGATATTAACCTTCTCTGATACCAATTGTAGGATCAGATATGTGGATGGATTAGATCTAGAAGGGGGGTTGAATAGATCTGACATCAATTAACGCGGAAGCTTTAGCAATTTAAAATTACTTCGAATCAGAGATCAATTCACACAAACCATTTACTGATCTGAAGTTTGAGTGTGTGTAGATGATGTGTGAAGCAATTCAACAATTAGTGTGAGTACGAAATCCTATGCAAGCATCTAGCGTAAACAAGCAGATCAAACCATTGCACCTAGGATTTTTTAGGTGGTTCGTTAATCACACCAGTGATTCCTACATCCACCCCTCACACAGTGAGGCTCCACTACTCAACCTGAGTACAACACACACTGGAGCACGACGACTCCAAACAACCTTGAGTTCAACGACTCACAAACTGAGCGCGACGGCTCAAACAACAACCGGAGCACGACGACTCCAAATTCAGCACAACGGCTCAAACCACACCGTGAGTGTGACGACTCACAAACCAGAGCTTGACGGCTCCCAAAACACAAGCTAGATTAAAGACAACAGAAATCAGATCCTCTAGCAATGATCTGATTCAAGACAAATTCGTACACAGGAATTTGTGCAGAACTTCGTGCACAAATCTCATAGACGAAATAAGGAAGAACAAACTCAGAAATGAGAGAATGGATGTAGAATGAGTGGTCTTCGTTGAAGAGGTCTTGAAGATGCTTGAATTGAGGAGCCTTGATGGAATTCGGTGGAGATTCTCCTCAGTTGGCGATACTCTGCTATGATGGCATCTGAAATGCCAGAAATCCCTCTTCTACTACTGCTCTTCAGTTGGATCTGCTCCCTACAGCAACCTCCTCTCTAGAGATTCCCCGTGATTCCCACGTCCTTCCTCTTGAACGGATGGCCTGCAGCTTCTGGAGATGGAGCAAGATATGGAGAAACCCTTTTTTCTGCCAAATAGCTTTTCTGGGTGTTGTATGGGCTCTCCTTCATGGTGTCCTCCTTTGGAGTACAAGGATTGGGGGTATTTATAGCCCCATATGTCCATGAGGTGCCTTGGGGTGCGTGGGCACAAAAATCTAGGTCAAATCCCTTAATTCCCAAGCAGCCACGTGTCTAGAAAAAATTGCATTTTTGAGTTTCAGCTGGACTGTGTCAACACCACCAGGGAGTGTGTCGACACACTGTCCCAAACATGAGAACAGGTTTCCTGGAAGCTGGAAACTAGTGTCGACCTACCATTGAGTGTGTCGACACGATTGGCAGACTGTGTCAACACACAGGATGATCGTGTCAACACACAGGCAGACCGTGTCAACACACAGATGGACTGTGTCGACACCACTGAGACAAATTTGTGTAAACCTGAAATATAAAGTGTAAACCATTAATACAAGATTATCATTAAATATGAGATATTAAACATCAAAAACATGTTGTTTGAGCATTATTGTGATATGTGTAAATGTATAACATGTCATCATCAAATCACATATGTCATCATTAAAATCACAAATATCATCATCATTAAAATCACAATATGTCATCATTAAAATCACAATATGTCATCATCAAAATCAAAGTATGAGTGATGGTCATTGGTTATCATTAAAATACAACTTTAGAAAATTTCAAAACACACTCAACCAAACACACGGTCGTCTGGGTGGCACGCTACATCAATCAGAAGGTCAGGTCAGCATATGGTAAGATAAATAAAAGCAAAGGTATAATTTTCTACACTTACCAGTGCATTAAGAGCCTCTCGCGCGTTCGCCAGCTGCGCCTCCATGACCGCCAACTTGGCCCGGAGGGTGTTGATGAGGTTGTCTTGCGCATCCTGCACATGCACACATTAAATTAGAATATCATGCATATCATGTAAAGAAGTGTAAGTCAAAGGTGCATAACTTGGCGGGCCTCATGAGGTCGCGGCCCCATACTCCTCCTGGAAACACTGGAGGTAGGCGAGGCTGTCGGTGGCGTCCGACTCCACGAGCTGTCCGCCGCGCTGCCAGTTGGCGTATTGCTCGGGGAAGTGGAGTCGCCAGTCCACCATCTTCGCCTTCCCCCATGTCCTCCTTCCAATTCCCCGGGGCTCAGTCTCCTCGTGCCACGCCTGATGCAGGCCGAGGGTACGGGTAGCTAGCCGGCGCCAGAGTGGCTCGATCTCATCTAGGCAATAGGCCCAAAGGTCCCATCCGAACCGAGGTCGGCCACTCTCAACCCACGGCTGATCACCCTAACCATGGCCCACATAGGGCTGCCACACGACTTGCACACATGCATTGAGTTAGTCACATGATAATTCATACAAAATGCATGAAGGAATAAAATAAAAGTGTAGAATGCGTACTAGGACAGCTGGGAAGTCTAGGAGGTCTCGACGAAGGATGTCGAGCTGGATGGAGTAGGTGGCCGTCGTCACCACCGGCAACCACCTTCGGACAAGGGGCACTGCGTCTGGGCATATCTGGGTCGCCCGGCACAGGGGAATGTAGTAATAACTCCACACTTGCATGCACACAACTGATTAGTCTTGACTAAACAATTCAAAATGCAGAGATTTAAGTGAAGAAATTAAAAAGGAGTTCAAAAATCAAGGGCCGTACTTGAAGGAAGGGTACAAAACCGCCCACTGTAGTCTCTCTCCTGGTCCCGCTGGAGAGGACGGCGAAGGTGTGGGCCAGGAAGGCCGCACCCCAGGCATACTGTCGAACCCTCTCCAGGTCCTCCAACAACTCCAAGAATCGGCAGTGGATGTCATTGCCCTTTGTGGTGAGCAGCATCTTTCCGAGGAAGAATACCAAGAACCGCCGCAGATCTCTGTCCACCCTCTCCTCATTGTCCGGGTCCTGGCCGTACATCGCCTGCGCCAACCCCGCCGCTCGCTGCATAAACTCTGGCAGCGTCTCCTCTGCCCTTTGCCTCACCCCCCTAAGGCCCAGGCTCCCTAACAATGCTACTCGGCCGACCATCCTCCGGTCGCCGAGCTCGTCACTCTGGGGGTCCAACTCCAGTAGGTCCTATGCGAACTCTATGTAGTCCACATAAGTGACCCCCGTCACTGCCTCCCCATCTACTCTCAGCCCTATGATCCGGGCCACATCCTCCAGGGATGGCACCTTGTGCCCCCAAGGGAAGAGGAAGGCCCGGCTCACTCTGTCCCACCGCTCCCTCAGTGCCTAGATCAGGGGGTTGTCCACAAAAAAGGGCTCGATCTACAAGATCGGCCTGAAGCCCATCTTCCGGACTCTCTCCCTCTGGATGTTTGGGAGCCCCAGCACGAGGGGCCACATAGTCCTCGACTTCATTATACCCTGCAAAGCACAAGTAATCCAAAAATAAGTTAAAACACATCTAAGAGTCAAAATTGTGCAAAATCAAGTCGAGAAATCTGCCCCTCAGACAGCCTTTTGAATCGCGTCCAAAACAGGGGACGCGGTTCAAGTTTTGAAAGGCGTCCACTTTAGTGGCCGCGTTTCATTCTGAAACGCGGCGGCCTTAGCCGCCGCGATTCAGCCCGTGAACCACGTCCCCTGCAGTGGAAGCAATTCACGCGCTCTCCTTCCCTGGCGCCGATGGTCCCTCCCCTCCTCCTCTCCTCAAAAATCTAAAGAGCAAAGTTAGGGCTGCTTACTGTCTCCGATTGTGGAGGTACTTCCCGGTCGAGTCGCCCTCTCCTCTGCGCCCCCAATCATCCTCCGGCGCCACCTCCTCCTCGTCCATCAACGTCGTGCCACCATCTCCCCCCGCCGGCGCGGCCTCATCTTCCTCCACCATCGGCACAATCGCCAGTTCGCCGGGGGCGGCGAGCATCTCCGCCACCATCTCGCTCGTCCGCGAGGCCTCTGGCACTGGCGTCGTTGCCGTCTCCTCCGTCGACATCAACCCCTCGCCGCGCCGCTTAGCCGCCGACCGCTTCATCCCTGGCAAGAGAGGCAAGAGAGAGAGTGTGAGAAATGAGAGAGCAAGAGAGACCGGAGATGAGAGGGAGATGAGACCTCGAGAGAAGGGAGGCTCGCCGAAGAAGCAAAAGAGCTGAACGGTCGAGCCCCCGGGCGTTTTATAGCCTCGGACGGGTTTAGGAATCGCGTCCACTTCAGATGCCGCAAATTTGAACTGTCATTCTTAATTGCGTCCGCTAGGGCCACCGCAATTCAGAAAAGCCATCATTACCTCGGCGCAGACTTTTAGGTGCACAATTTTGAAATTTTAAACGCGCCCGTCACTGTGGACGCGAATTGAGCCGTTCCTGTAAATGGCGTCCGGGAGAGCCGCCGCAATTCAGAGAGTCATAATTACTTGCTGCGGACTCTAAGGCATGTGATTTTTAAGAATTTAAGGTACAATTGGAAACACGCCGGGGTTAGAGGACACAATTCAGGATAAAGGCGGCGGCTACAGTGGACGCGGATCAAGCAATTATCCACGGCTTCTGCATTGGACGCGTTTCGAAGTACCCACCTGAGGCTTCATTTTGAGGAGTAAATTCAAGCTGCTTGGATGATGCAAAGGGACATTTTGGATGTAATAAGGAAACGATTTCATTTTCATTGATGGTTCAATCATGTCATTTACAGACGGCCACTTTGGGCCACAATCTCCCGATTTCCCTTACATAAGACATCCGATCATTTTTGATCTCCTCCACATTTGGGACTGGCCTTCTGAAGGAACAAACCTTCCACGGTACTTTAATGGTGTTCACCTCCTCGCCTTCATTATTTGTCTCGATATCGCGCCTTTTAATAGGTAGGAGGTGAGACGGCCCTCAAAGTTGCGCCGTAGAAGCCCAAGTTGAGGGAGGCAGCGGTGTGGATTATAGACGCCGTAGAAGCCCAAGTTGAGGGAGGCAGCGGTGTGGATTATAGATGTCACGTCCTAATAAATTAAACTATTTATCGGAAATGACAGAATATAACATACATACACGGAAAAGACACGATATCCATTCATAAAAGATAACCTCATAAGTGTCTTATTACAAAAGTTTCCTCATTTAGATCTCATGAGGAACAAGTCAACAGAAACTTATTACATCACATTTACTATGCTAAACACTATAGAAAACCATCGTAATTAGCTCCTTGTAGGTTGGTAGTTCACTCAGCACACTATTCCCCTTAAACATTCGTTCCATCTGGATTACCTGAAAAATAGAATTCTGTGAGCTAACTAGCTCAGTAGGATTCAAGTCTATAATCAAGGAGATCAAGATACAAGGTAAGTGACAAGAAGTTATACATGTAATCATGCTTTTGCAAACTAAACTGAGATTGCTATCTGACACTAGATAGCAAAGTTATGGAACAATGAACTCAAGATTCAAGGATTCATAGTAACATTCACGAATTGTATTAAACTCATATGAACACACAATAACATGAAATGATGACCAATCAAACACTTAATGATGCTATGCCAAACATCCACTAATCCTTTATCGTTCCGCGCGGCCACTTAAACGAATTTGGGTGCTCCTCCCAGGACTAGACTAGCCCTTATTTGCCAAGCATAAACTCTTAGATTGAGTCCAAGACTCACAATTTGTCATCACCATACTCTTACCTTTGTAATGAATCAAGGAAGTACAAAGGTTTTACTCAAAGTCACTCAAGGTTTGCACAAGAGAATCAAAGGACTTGATTCCGTCACTGATTTCAGAAATTAACAATTTCACGAGGACAATTTTGTTCGGAACTTGTAGAAATAACTCAAAGTGACAAGAAGGTTAACTTGACTGGTTTAAATGGTTGTTTTGGTAGTAAAATACATAATCTAAAGGTATACTAACAAGTAGAACAAAAGAGTATGATTTTCATGAAAGAACGGGGTCAAAACAAGGCTAGAAACAAGGTTTGGTCATGATCTGTCGACAGGCCTTGGTCTGCTGTCGACAGGGGCTGCACTGCCAGAGCTGGGTTTTCAGCTCTGTGTGTATCTGTCGACAGCCAGCATGGATCTGTCGACAGATGCACTCAGGCTGAAAGTTCTGGGTTCTGGCCAGGGGTTCCTGTCGACAGGCAGACCTTCGTCTGTCGACAGAGGCTATGTAAATGGTCTGAAAGCTATTCCGTTTGACCTCCAAAGGTTCTATAAAGTTACTCTAATGATCCTAACATGAATAAGACTCTAAACAAGTGTGATTTCAGATATAGAACTCATGAAAACATGATCTGAAAACTGAAGATCATGGGACTTAATTTACAAGGGTGTTCTAGCTAAAAGTGAACTCAAAGAGGATAATTGGGAGTACTACTTCTTAGAACTCTTTTCTCCTCATCTATCTATGTGAGTCTTATATGAATTGAACCAACTAATGAGTCTTTTCATACCTCAACACATTAAGTTAGCTAAAAGTAGAAAATCATTGAGGTTCTATCTAATCTACACAATAGAAGCAACACTCTAATTTGTGTTGAATGGTTTGAAGATAACAAGATGTAGATACTTATGACTTGTGGATCAGCTAAAACATGATGACATGTTGATTTCCTATCATGAACATGATTTCTAAACCTTGGTAACAATAGGATCAATATCAAGTTTCCAGATTTCACAAATGTCTGGATTTTCACATTGGACTTAGATTTCTTCATGCCACCCCAGAGAATCCAAGGGAGGTGGTAGAAGAAATTGGAAAGATCAAGAGGAGAATCCTACCTTGTTGAAGTGAGAATGAGATCCTTGGCTTCAGAAATCCACAGAAATATAAGGAAGCAAAGCACACTTGCACGAAGAAGAAGTTCCACAGCAATTCACCCCAAGGAGATGAACCAGAACAACCGTTGAAGCTTCCTCAAAGAGAATTGATAGCTCAATTCACTAGAATGGCAGTGGAAGTGGAGAAACTTCTGAAGTAGCACACACACACCAGTTAGAAGAGAGAAAAGAGGTGTGTACGATGGTGATGGAGGGCTTTTATAGAACCAAAAGGTTACATGCACATGAACACGTAGGGGGGGTAGGTGTTAAGGTAAGAATCCTTTTTACCCCACTTGGACACCTAGCCCATGCAAGATGAGAGAGTTACACATGGTAACTGAGGTGTTACCATGTTTCCTCAAGTTTTGTCTTCATCTAAAGCCTCCACGTACCCCCTATACAATTAACCCAGAAAAGCCATTCCGTAAATCCTAAGTAATTCAGCTGGTCCACTAAGGTTGATGTAAACATACTCAAATGATATCCATTAATCATGAAATTTTAACCATACATTAATATGATGGTTTTACTAATTGTGATGATTTTTAATAAATTTTTAGATTTTATTTTGCAATAGGTGAAAAATCACCCGAAAAATGGTCGTGTCGACTATACCTTGAAATCCGTACATCGAAAAATTCATATGATTACATATTAAATTTCTCCACATTTTTCTAGAAATTATGATGTTCTCAGATTTTTATTTCGACGTCGTTTTCCGGTTTCACCCTGTGGAGGCACGCATTTCGAGGTGCGACACTGGGATAATATTCATTACCCCTAACTATGTCTATCATCTAATTATCACATTTTAATAATAACCCTAAGGTATTTTAACTCAATTACTTCTATTTTCTCATTAATTAAATTTTCTGGGGCGTTACAACCCTCCCCTACTAAAAAAAAATTTGGTCCTCCAAATTTAATAACATAAAGGCAGTTATACTAACCTGAAAATAATTCTGGATATTTTGTCTTGATGGTATCTTCTAGTTCCCATGTGGCCTCCTCTTGTCCTCGCCTGCTCCATTGGATCTTTAATAAGGGAACTTCCTTGCTTCGAAGTTGTTTGATTTTTCGATCAAGGATCTGCACCGGTCTTTCCTCATATGCCAGATTTTCTTGTATCCCCAGATTTTGGTATTCAATAATATGTTCCGGATCATACACATATTTCCTCAACATTGACACATGAAAAACATCATGTACGTTAGATAATTGCGGTGGAAGTGCCAGTTGGTACGTCATTTCCCCAACTCTTTTCAGTATTTCAAACGGTCCAATATATCTTGGACTTAATTTTCCCTTAATACCAAATCTTTTGATTCCTCTCCGGGGTGATACTTTAAGAAACACATGTTCTCCTGCTTGGAATTCTAGTTCTCTTCTTCTTTGATCAGCATAGCTTTTCTGGCGATCTTGAGCAGCTTTCATCCGATCTCGTACCAACTTAATAATTTCTGTTGTTTCTTGAATCATTTCGGGTCCAAGAATATGTGATTCCTTCAGTTCCACCCAACACAATGGTGATCTACATTGCCTGCCATACAAGGCTTCAAATGGTGCCATTTGAATAGTTGACTGGTAGCTATTATTGTAGGCAAACTCCATTATTGCTAAATGAGTATTCCAGTCGTTTCCAAACTCCAATATGCAGGCACGACACATATCTTCAATGATCTGATTTACTCGTTCTGTCTGTCCGTCGGTTTGAGGATGAAAAGCAGTACTAAACTTTAATTTAGTCCCCAATGCATCTTGTAATTCTCTCCAAAAATGTGAAGTAAATCTTGCATCTCTGTCAGAAATTATGTCTTTTGGAATCCCATGCAATCGGACAATTTCTTTCATGTATAAGGCTGCTAGAATATTGACGGACCATCTTGTTTTGATTGCCAAGAAATGGGCTGATTTAGTAAGGCGATCAATAATTACCCATATTGCATCGAATCCACTTCGTGTCTTGGGTAGTCCGACAATGAAATCCATACCAATGCTATCCCATTTCCATTCCGGTATTTCAAGTGGTTTCAACTTTCCTGCCGGTTTCTGGTGTTCGGCTTTAACCTTCTGACAGGTTAAACATCTTGCTACAAAATCCACAATATCCTTTTTCATGTTACACCACCAAAAATGCTTTTTCAGATCTTGATACATCTTGACAACTCCTGGGTGAATCGTATAATGTGATCGATGAGCTTCTTCCAAGATTTGCTTCTTGATTTCAGAATTATCTGGTACACATAATCTGTTTCGAAACCGAAGATTTCCATGCTCATCTTCATTAAAATCAGATCTGAAAGCCAATTTTTCTCTAGTTTCTGTCAACATAGGATCATTGTTCTGTTGTTCTCTAATTTGCTTTAGCAAATCTGATTGCACCATCATGTTATCAATTACAACTCTTGTTTCTTGCAGTTTAGTCTTTAAGCTCAATGTAGAAAACTCTTCTAACAACTTCCATTCCTTTACTTGCAATTGACATACCTTGGTTACAGGATTTCTACTGAGTGCATCGGCCACAGTGTTACCTTTCCCTGGATGATACTCTATTTTGAAGTCATAATCTTTGATATACTCCATCCATCTTCTTTGTCTCATATTCAATTCTTTCTGAGAGAACAAATATTTGAGACTCTTGTGATCGGAGTACACTATAAATTGGTTGTCATACAAATAGTGTCTCCAGAGTTTAAGAGCAAAAACTACTGCGGCTAATTCCAAATCATGTACTGGGTAATTCTTCTCATGAGTTTTCAATTGCCTAGAGGCATAAGCAATAACCCTTCCTTCCTGCATCAATACACATCCCAGTCCAATACCCGAGGCATCAGTGTAGACTTCAAATATTTTTCCTTCTACTGGCAAGGCTAAAATTGGTGCGGTGGATAAACATTCCTTTAACAGTTGAAAGGCTTGTTCACAACTTTCATTCCATATAAATGCAGTTCCTTTTCTAGTTAGCTGTGTAAGTGGTGAAGCAATTCTAGAAAAATCCTTGACAAATCGCCGGTAGTAACTGGCCATGCCTAAAAAGCTTCGTACTTCCGTAAGATTCTTAGGTTGTTCCCATTTCTGTATAGTTTCTACTTTTGATGAGTCCACCGATAATCCTTCTTTAGAAATGATATGCCCTAGGAACATTACTTGTTTCAACCAAAACTCACATTTACTGAACTTCGCATATAATTTGTGATCCCGTAATAATTGTAAAGTAATTCGCAAATGTTCTTCATGCTCTTCTATACTCTTAGAGTAGATCAATATATCATCTATAAATACAACCACAAATTGATCTAAATAAGATCTGAACACATCATTCATCAGGCGCATAAATGCAGCAGGTGCATTTGTCAATCCGAATGGCATTACTACAAATTCGTAGTGTCCATACCGTGTTCTAAAAGCCGTTTTATGGATATCCTGCTCCTGAATTCTTAGTTGGTGGTATCCAGATCTTAAATCAATCTTGGAGAAATAATGTGCTCCAGACAGTTGATCGAATAGATCATCAATTCTTGGAAGTGGATACTTGTTCTTTATAGTCAATTGATTCAACTGTCGGTAATCTATGCATAATCTCATAGATCCATCCTTCTTCTTCACAAATAATACTGGAGCACCCCAAGGTGAAGTACTTGGTCGAATAAACCCTTTTTCTATCAATTCTAATAACTGCCTCTTTAACTCTTTCAACTCTTCCATGGACATTCTGTATGGTGTTCTCGAAATTGGTGTAGCTCCCGGTACCAATTCAATTGAGAAATTTACTTCTCTGCTAGGTGGTAAACCAACAAGTTCTTCGGGAAATACATCAGAAAATTCCTTTACCACTGGAATACTTTCCAATCCTGAGATATTCTGATTTATCACGGTTACAGAAACTAAATATCCTTGACAACCTTTTTGTACCAATTTACATGCTTTCACCGCTGAGATTATAGGTATTTTCTTTGTGCGAGGTTCATCAAAAGTTATGGGAGTAATTTCCTTTCCTAGAAAGGTTACTTGCTTTAGTTGACAATCCAAATTTGCATGATACTTAGATAGCCAATCAATCCCAAGGATCACATCATAATCCCACATTTCAAGACATATTAGATCACCAGGCAAATTATGGTCCTTGACTAAGATTTGACTATTAGGGTAATATTCCTTAAGTTTCTTACCCTCACTTAAAGGTGTTGCAACCTCAAGTTGCGTGAGAAGTGGAACTGATTGCACTTCCAAAGACTTAGCAAACTCATAACTGATAAAAGAATGTGTTGCTCCTGAATCAAATAATACATATGCGGGTCTTGAGTTTACTAGTAATGTACCTTCTATCAGTCCGCCTTCTGGTGGATATTCTGATTCCACTTCCTGCACAGCTTGTAGTCTGCCCTGCTTTGCTCGAACATTTGAATTTGTTGGCGCATTTTTAATCATAGGACAATCCAGAATTCGATGTTGAGTGCTTCCACATTTCAGACATGCACCCAATCTACGCCAACAGTTTTCAGTCTTATGACCACTACGGTGACAATGCTTACATATATCTTTGTTTGCAACCGGAGCCTTCCCTGCCTTCTTATTTGCTTGCTGAACTTTTGGGGCATTCCCCGCCTCGAACTTCCTCTTACGGTCCGAGGATCCTTCCCCAGACTTTCCCCTGATCTTATCCACAGTATCATTAGCAGCTTCTAGTGCTAAGGCCCTTTTAACCATTTCTGAATATGAGGTAATCAAATGAGGAGTTAGCTGCATAATGAAAACAGGACGCAATCCATTCATAAACCTTCTGGCTTTCAATTTTTCTGTCGATATCAAATGAGGGGCATACTTTGACAATCGGGCAAACTGAGCTTCATATTCCGATACAGACATTCTGAGTTGTTTTAAATTAGCAAACTCATTAGCTTTCCTTTCTTGAACTACCTCAGAAAAATATTGATCATTAAACAACTCAACAAATTCTTCCCAATCAACTTGCTTTGGATCTTCCAAAGTAGACTCCACAGTTTCCCACCATGCTCGTGCGTCACGATCTAACTGAAATGTTGCTAAACGTATCTTCTCTTCTTCAGTACATCGAATTACATTAAAGATTCTTTCCATACCCTTCAGCCAATTCTCCGCCTCATCTGGGTCGGTACTTCCTGCAAATCTTGGAGGATCCAAACTTCGAAAATCCTTAAAGAGACTTGCTCCATTATGACTATTACTCTTAGCTACATTTCTCATTACTCGCGTCAAATCATGCATTGAATTCTCCATTCTTTTCCAGTTGGCATCCCCACCATCCATGACAAGATTTGATAAAAATCTGAAACATCCAATAGAACATACATTAATTTCACAATCCATCCACTAGCATTCATCACATAAACATGTTGCAAATCCATAGAATGCACCACTTCATTCATTGATCGATATTTACATCAAAATGTACATTCATGATTAGCAACTAAAACTAATACCGTCTTCTACTTCCCACCTTTCCACATTACAAAAACATACTCCTTAAGCCTCTCACTCCCCATACACTTGGGAGTTATGTACATACAACCATCATTTATACAAAAAGAGAGGTTACAAAAGATGAGTGGTTTAAGTCTTCTCCTAGTTTCGGGTCAAATCTATGACAACTTCAGCAGGTTGCGGCTGCTGAACTTCATCAGCTCCGTGGTATAGCTCCCTTGCCGCATCCGTCATGGCTTCCCAATATCCCTCAAACTGGTGGAGCAACATGTCTTGCCCCAGCTGGAGACTGTCCAACCTATACATGACTTGGGTCATTACATCTAGTGCGGCACTAGGATTTCCAGCAAGAAATGCACCCGCGGTCAAGTTAAGCACCTCTTCCTTGATCTGGACATGGGCTTCACGTTGGGTTTGAGCATGTAGCTCTATATCCTGACGGAGCATCTCCAAGGCTGCTATCAACCTTTGCTGAGCACTCATGTCCATTCTGAAATAATTAATAGGTTAAGCATTTACATGATTAACAAAATCATGCTAACTAATCCCATGTTTCTACCCCATCTCACTGATTTTCCCTAGGTTTATCGAACTAAGGCTCTGATACCAATTAATCTGTCACGTCCTAATAAATTAAACTATTTATCGGAAGTGACAGAATATAACATACATACACGGAAAAGACACGATATCCATTCATAAAAGATAACCTCATAAGTGTCTTATTACAAAAGTTTCCTCATTTAGATCTCATGAGGAACAAGTCAACAGAAACTTATTACATCACATTTACTATGCTAAACACTATAGAAAACCATCGTAATTAGCTCCTTGTAGGTTGGTAGTTCACTCAGCACACTATTCCCCTTAAACATTCGTTCCATCTGGATTACCTGAAAAATAGAATTCTGTGAGCTAACTAGCTCAGTAGGATTCAAGTCTATAATCAAGGAGATCAAGATACAAGGTAAGTGACAAGAAGTTATACATGTAATCATGCTTTTGCAAACTAAACTGAGATTGCTATCTGACACTAGATAGCAAAGTTATGGAACAATGAACTCAAGATTCAAGGATTCATAGTAACATTCACGAATTGTATTAAACTCATATGAACACACAATAACATGAAATGATGACCAATCAAACACTTAATGATGCTATGCCAAACATCCACTAATCCTTTATCGTTCCGCGCGGCCACTTAAACGAATTTGGGTGCTCCTCCCAGGACTAGACTAGCCCTTATTTGCCAAGCATAAACTCTTAGATTGAGTCCAAGACTCACAATTTGTCATCACCATACTCTTACCTTTGTAATGAATCAAGGAAGTACAAAGGTTTTACTCAAAGTCACTCAAGGTTTGCACAAGAGAATCAAAGGACTTGATTCCGTCACTGATTTCAGAAATTAACAATTTCACGAGGACAATTTTGTTCGGAACTTGTAGAAATAACTCAAAGTGACAAGAAGGTTAACTTGACTGGTTTAAATGGTTGTTTTGGTAGTAAAATACATAATCTAAAGGTATACTAACAAGTAGAACAAAAGAGTATGATTTTCATGAAAGAACGGGGTCAAAACAAGGCTAGAAACAAGGTTTGGTCATGATCTGTCGACAGGCCTTGGTCTGCTGTCGACAGGGGCTGCACTGCCAGAGCTGGGTTTTCAGCTCTGTGTGTATCTGTCGACAGCCAGCATGGATCTGTCGACAGATGCACTCAGGCTGAAAGTTCTGGGTTCTGGCCAGGGGTTCCTGTCGACAGGCAGACCTTCGTCTGTCGACAGAGGCTATGTAAATGGTCTGAAAGCTATTCCGTTTGACCTCCAAAGGTTCTATAAAGTTACTCTAATGATCCTAACATGAATAAGACTCTAAACAAGTGTGATTTCAGATATAGAACTCATGAAACATGATCTGAAAACTGAAGATCATGGGACTTAATTTACAAGGGTGTTCTAGCTAAAAGTGAACTCAAAGAGGATAATTGGGAGTACTACTTCTTAGAACTCTTTTCTCCTCATCTATCTATGTGAGTCTTATATGAATTGAACCAACTAATGAGTCTTTTCATACCTCAACACATTAAGTTAGCTAAAAGTAGAAAATCATTGAGGTTCTATCTAATCTACACAATAGAAGCAACACTCTAATTTGTGTTGAATGGTTTGAAGATAACAAGATGTAGATACTTATGACTTGTGGATCAGCTAAAACATGATGACATGTTGATTTCCTATCATGAACATGATTTCTAAACCTTGGTAACAATAGGATCAATATCAAGTTTCCAGATTTCACAAATGTCTGGATTTTCACATTGGACTTAGATTTCTTCATGCCACCACCCAGAGAATCCAAGGAGGTGGTAGAAGAAATTGGAAAGATCAAGAGGAGAATCCTACCTTGTTGAAGTGAGAATGAGATCCTTGGCTTCAGAAATCCACAGAAATATAAGGAAGCAAAGCACACTTGCACGAAGAAGAAGTTCCACAGCAATTCACCCCAAGGAGATGAACCAGAACAACCGTTGAAGCTTCCTCAAAGAGAATTGATAGCTCAATTCACTAGAATGGCAGTGGAAGTGGAGAAACTTCTGAAGTAGCACACACACACCAGTTAGAAGAGAGAAAAGAGGTGTGTACGATGGTGATGGAGGGCTTTTATAGAACCAAAAGGTTACATGCACATGAACACGTAGGGGGGGTAGGTGTTAAGGTAAGAATCCTTTTTACCCCACTTGGACACCTAGCCCATGCAAGATGAGAGAGTTACACATGGTAACTGAGGTGTTACCATGTTTCCTCAAGTTTTGTCTTCATCTAAAGCCTCCACGTACCCCCTATACAATTAACCCAGAAAAGCCATTCCGTAAATCCTAAGTAATTCAGCTGGTCCACTAAGGTTGATGTAAACATACTCAAATGATATCCATTAATCATGAAATTTTAACCATACATTAATATGATGGTTTTACTAATTGTGATGATTTTTAATAAATTTTTAGATTTTATTTTGCAATAGGTGAAAAATCACCCGAAAAATGGTCGTGTCGACTATACCTTGAAATCCATACATCGAAAAATTCATATGATTACATATTAAATTTCTCCACATTTTTCTAGAAATTATGATGTTCTCAGATTTTTATTTCGACGTCGTTTTCCAGTTTCACCCTGTGGAGGCACGCATTTCGAGGTGCGACACTGGGATAATATTCATTACCCCTAACTATGTCTATCATCTAATTATCACATTTTAATAATAACCCTAAGGTATTTTAACTCAATTACTTCTATTTTCTCATTAATTAAATTTTCTGGGGCGTTACAATAGAGAACAAGCTCAGATGCCCCAATCAACCGCAAGTCCACACCGGGTTCTAGCCTGGTTCGCAGGTCCCTGGTAAAGAGTGGCACCGAAATAAAAGTAAACACATTCTCGGGCATGTCTCGGAAGTAATCACGCCAATGACAATGTTGTCCAAATGCTTAAGCAGACTCTTGGAAAAGATAAGCGATGAGCTAGAAACTTCATTGTTGACATCAAACTTGAAGTGTAGGTCAGTCCAACAGGTAAATAAAAGCATAGAACCATATGGAGGCCTACCCAAACTCGCTGCCGTAAGACCGCTATAGACGAAGGCTAGCACATCCGATCCCAACCTCTCACCTTCCCAAATGGCACACACCGCGCCTAGTTGGTCCTCCTCCAAAGTATTGTCAATCGAGGGGAAGAGGAGCGCGCCCCCCATGCAAATGTAAAATCCCCTCATTACCTGTTCCAATCTCTCACCATCCCTTGCCTGTGGCAACTCCTTCATAGTCCAGGCCGCCATCTTTTGCAAGTTGATACCTTTATCGGTCCGGACATTTTGAGCATCCCTCGCGCCCATGAAACATTCCAGCACTTTCCTACTCGTGCAGCTCCGTGGCATGACCGCCATCTCATCTTCCGCGCTCCGTTTCATCCACTTCAAACCTAGAAAAACCTCAACCTCTTCCAATAAAATAGTGGCTTCAATAGTTTTGAAGAGGAATGTATGGGTTTGAGGGTGCCATAATGCGATTAATGCCCCGAGAGCCGCCCTATCGAGGTGAATCTCGTGATATCTTCTGGCATGAATGGCGAGGTTATTGATCCCCCACGCCTTCAGAATGTTGGTCATGTCCAAGGTGATAGTGGATGTAAGTTGTTGAAGCCATGGAAGGCGCATGTAACATCGGTTACCCAGGAAGACTGGGTAATCCTATGTGCATGGGCATGAATTGCCATGGCATTGCTTGGGAAATAAATGCATGGGTCATGGAGGTGATGGGGATGGCCATTAGAAGAGGAAGAGAGAAAGAGAAGAGAAGAAAAGAAAGGAAGAGCATCAAAGAAATTTTAAAAGCATGTCAAACCATAATCTCAAACTCAAAGAAATCAAAATCTGCTTACCAACTTTGCTTGGACAAGCTTGCAAATGTGTCCTTCCATTGAACTCAACCTTTGGAACCCTTCTCCTCTTGATCCCTTGGAGGAAGAAGAACCACCATGCTCCATCTCTTCAAAGCTTCTCCTCTGTTCCTCTCCTCCTCCTCTTCCTCTTTTCCTTACTTCAAAGATTCTTGCACCTTGGGAGAGAAGAGAGAGCATGAAAAGGGGTGTGCATGAAAATAATAAGTGAAAGGGTGTCTTGTGATGCCTTGACCCAGAGGTGGCTCTCATGCACACAGTAAAGGGGGAGAAGAGTCAAAACTATCAAATCTAGATTGACAACTTTAATCGCGTCCAGGCTAGTGGACACGATTCATGATGAAAAGGCATCCGATATTACTGCCAGGATTTGCAAGTGGCATTGTTTCCATGCTTCATTTTATTATTTGCTGCTTGCTAATACTAATCAGTCTTTGAGTGCAGGATCTGGACACCTTTCCGCCGCATAATTCATGACCATCCTCGGCGGCCGCCACCCTGGTATTGTATATGTTGCATCTTACTGTATGATATACTTTATTGGAACACATCAAGGACCTCGAGGCTCTGAGAAATCTGGAATTTGAGTTCCCCTCCTCCGCCAGAAACAATGATGATTCCAGAGGAATCTTACGACTTGAGGATAGGTCGTTACACTGCAGAAGGACGACAGTTCCATCCAGTATCCTGACTTCGGCATCGTGACAATATTATCCTTGATTATCTTATATTTTCTTTTATTTTAAACTTTTCTTTTAGCCCAGCATGCATCATGTAGGACTTTCAGCATAAATCCGGATTATTACTCTCGTGTTTAATTGAAGAGAGCCACTCGTTCCTCAATGCCAGTTAACAAGAAATATTCCACTCCGAGTCAAGTACCCCATTCATTGTGTTGTTGTTTGAAGAACGTCTTTTGAGAAACTCAGTTGTTTTGGATTCTTAGTTTTCAGTTCATCTCCCAAAGATCCACCTGAGGCAGTGGCAGACGCCTCCGATAGTGCAACCTAACGGATTGTGTCCTTAGGTACTTCCCCGATGCTGGAAGTTGATCTTTCTCCCTTGAGACAGACTTTTGAGATACAATGGCCTTTCTTGTTGAGACAGACTTTTTATTTTGAGATACACTTGCCTTTTTTTTTTTTTTTGAAGCAGACCTTTTATTTTGAAATACATTGGCCTCTTTTTTTAGACAGACTTGATTTTTTTGTATATGGAGGTTAGGTGCTTGTATATATATATGGTTGCCATGGGCCTTTAGTGGAGTTGCCCTCTTGTATATGGATTTGTTTGCTTGATGTACGGAGGCCATGTGAGTGCATATATATTGGCAGCAGCTCTAAGGCACAATCTGATACCTAAATATACATCAAAATTTTCTATTGTTGTTTAATATCAACTAACTTGCTATTTCTCATAGTCATGATGATCTTTGATAACTGAAGATTTCCTTGATTTGTCTCTTTGAAATTGCTTTTTTGTTGGTACAATCAAATATCATAATTAACTTGAGGCTACGTAGAATTCAAATAAGTTGTAGTAGCTATCAAGTGCATCAATAGGGCTTGGTTTTGGTTCTCAATGTGGAGACTGACTTCATATGCTATAATAAACTCAATTCTGAGGGTTGTACTTCTGATGAACCACATTGAGATATTATGTAAGAGGTGCTCCCCAAAAATATGACACAACTTAACAGGAGAAAACCCAACAAACACGTAGCCATAATTATCTTCAGTCAATGGGTGGAGATGCCCAAAACTGATATAGGTGCATAGTGGCCAGTGCATCCCATACAGGTCTACGGTGACTAAATGACTTTTTTCTAACCGATTGTTTTACAGCTTTATTTCCTAGACCTAGTTATCCCTTGAAGCTTTGTTGGATGGTTTGATAGTAAGAAGTGCATCAATCAATAACAATTATGTCATAACATAAACATTTTAATCAATGAGTTTAATGTTTTATTTTACTAAATTATATCTTCATATAATTATCTAGAAATCTATTTTTGTTATTATGCTTTTCAGCTATTTTAAGGATGTCTTTTCTTTTTGTTCTTTCCAATTTTTCATGTTGCAACTATCAAAGAGTTTAAAGTCTGTAATGACCGGACTTTGGACCCTGGCTAAAAGATTCACATTTGCTCTTTATTGTGTAATGTCTCATCTAGGACTGTGGCATACACCAACCACATAGTTCTTCCTGAAGCGTTGGAGAAATGGGGTCTAGATGTTATGCAGAAGTTGCTTCCTAGGCATGTTGAAATAATAGAAATGATAGATGAAGAGGTATGCCTTCTGCAAACAAAGTATATTTCTACTTATTAAATTTTGGGGGGGTTCTTCTAACTTGTCTCTGTTTTACATCTGAAACAACTAATTCAAAACACTATTTCTGAGTATGGAACAGCAGATCTTGGTACATATATTTGGTTTTGAATAGTGAGAGATTGGCAGAGCTCCGGAAGGTAATCTATGAGATTCAACATAGTCTTTCCAATGCCGAGTACATTTCATTCCTGATCCCACAAAGGCAACTTCCAATCATTTATCTGGGAGCACCAATTTTTAAAGGTGTTGCTAAGGTAGTGTATTTCCAACCTCTTCTGGACAAGGTGAGGAAAAGGTTGGCTTCCTGGAAAGATAATTTACTTTCAACTGGTGGCTGATTAATTCTTATCAAACATGTTTTGTCTTCAATCATAATATAAAAGAGCAAGCATGTTTGGTGTAGATAAGAATTTCCTTTAGACAAAACTTCAAAGTAAAGATAAATAAAAAAATTGAGAATTATAAATTTTGTTTAAAAATGTATAAAACAATAATCTGCAGAAATATCAGATGCACAAATTGCATTATGTGACAGTTCCAGGTGATAGTTATATTTTAACCCCCCTGTGATCACCTTTGCAATGGCAGTAGCTCCAAGGTATGTTACTCTCAGGCAGTTCAAAAAGAATTTTTTTTTGGGTAAATGGGAGGAGCTTGGGGGACTCTTGCCAATGATCCATTAAAGGGAAATAACATATTATTTGATTTTGCTATCTCATATTGTGTTTGTATATCCGGGTGGAGAGGGGATGTATCAGAAATTCTTCCATAACACATATGCTATTGTCTCCTACTTTTTCTCTTTGTTTCATTGAAGTTAATCATGCTTTAATCCATCTCTCATGTTTAACATGTAATAATGATATTTCAATGTTATAGGTTGGAAACTATATCCACAACATTGCCACATTTTGTGGTGGTCTTATCATTGGATTGATCAACTGCTGGCAGATTGCACTTTTAACAGTTGCCACTGGTCCATTCATTGTTGCTGTTGGTGGGATATCAAATATCTTTCTGCATAGGCTTGCTGAAAATATTCAAGATGCATATGCAGAAGCTGCAAGTATAGTTGAACAAGTATGTCTGCCCACTGGAAACTATATAAAAATAAAGTTTCCTATTATTATACACTGTTGTATGATTCCTAAGCATGAAAGAGGAAGATGAATGATATCATAAGCTAACATGTGTATTGAAGCTACTTGGTACTTGCTTTTGGATTCTGTTAAAAGTATGAAATGCAGAATCAACTGACAAGGTTGAAATTGACTAATTCAACTTAGAATCATCTGAGGCAATCTGAGTCTAGGGGGTAATAGAACCTAAATTGAGAAGTGCGACTGCAGGAACCTGAATACCTTGTTTCACATAAAAAAAGCTGACGGAATTTTGAATGTATTTTCAAATTAACATTCATGGATATAAGAGTGGATATTTATGTGGATATTTGAGTGGACATGTGGATGTGAATGTTATTTTATTTATGTGATGTAGATGAGTGGATATGGATTTGAATTTTATTTTAGTTATGTGGATGTCGATGTATTACATATAATATTATATGTGTATGTGTATAGCATGCATGCTTGTAGAATAAATTCTATATATATTTACATGATCAGATATGGACAAGTACAAATAGTTTATATTTGAAAAAAAAAGTACACTTACGATTTTTAATAGTCATGACTATCATTACGTATAATACTATAAACCATAGGTATATTACAATATTTATTCCTACATTTATTTATCATCATCTCAAAAATGATATTACTACGCTTATTCATCCATCAGTATAGATGACTTCTACACTTACATTTATTTATCATCATCTCAAAAAGGTATTACTACGGTTACAAAACCATCAGTATAGGTGGCAATACCTATGTTCTTAGGATTTTTTACCTATGCTTTTTATGAATTTTTACCTACGGTTAATATTCGTACGAATAATCTGATATATAACTACGATTATTTTTCTGTGGGCATAGTCTTTAGTCACGTGCGCATGCGTGTCGGATTCAAACCATAGCACTGTCCATAGGTAAAGGGTTTTACCTTCAGATTTTGGGTATATACCTACAGTTATCACTTGAAGTTATAGGTCATTTTTTTTGTAGTGGAAGTCTAGCTTCGTATATGACGAAGTTTCACTTCGATTGACTGTGACCAGAATTGTACATCCGATGTTTGTGCTTCGGCTGACTATGACCAAAAGTGATCATCCGATGTTCATTTTAGCAAGATTTCAATGTGGCTAGTCAATCTATGAATTGTAAACATGAATGAAAGGATATGCAACATGAAAGCACTTAAGTTCATCAACAAAACAATGACATTATGATATCAATAAGATGAACCATGATTATGTCTTCATCAAAACAAATCAAAATAATCATTATCAAAATAATGATTATAGTCATTCACATAACCATAACTCAACAATCTAGTTATTAATTTTACTTATATGGGGCAACAAATAGGTCTTATGAGGAAATGGGTTGAGAAATAAAGGCACCATGGGGTGGGACCCACCTACCTTTACATCCACCAATCATGTCCTAGATAGGTGGCAAAATTGCCTATCTCGGAGGCTAGTAAGTATTTCTTATAGAAAATATTATTTAAATAGAAAATTTTTCATTCTTTTATAGACACAATTTGAAAATCACCATGTATGTTTCTTAGGATATTAATGCTACTTTAGTAATATAGATTGATAGTATTTGAAATATCAAATTTTTAAATGTAGTGTGTTTCATAAATTTTGAGCGTGTTTGAGTTAACTTCTACATTGAATTTAAATGCAGCTTTTTTCTAATAAAGGCTGTAGACGTCTATGTGGTGGACATTAGCACCCTCCTGCAAGGGAGGTTATATTATGAAATAACTATAAATCACATTTGTTTGATAAATATTTGGTAGAAACTTTGCAAAAAGAACCCTCTTATATGAATAATCACAAAAATTACAAGTTATTCATACATATTAATTAAAACAAACTTATATTATGAACACAAGCATAGGATATCCTCCTGGTTACTTCTGCAATTAATTTATATGAGTGTTATTTTTGCACTAATAAGAAATCATGAATAGGAAAAATTATTTATATACCCCTAAAATCTTCCATAGTCAATGACCTACTTCCATAATCCATCTATTAGATTGTATACTCAAATCGAAAGAAATCATCATATATGCCCCTATCATTTCATTCCACTTATTTAACTCAACCACAGTTAAGTTAAGAGGAGAAAATAACTTAAGCATCCCCTTCTCTCTCTCTTCCCCCCTCCCTTGAATCTCTCTTTCTCTTCTCTCTCCGAGATATTTCTATCTTTTTGCCTCTATTTAGACTATTCTGTTCAATTGAAGACTGAATATTCTTCATATTCTAACGGTCAATCTATCATAGGAATATAACTAATGCTTTCTTTCAATTTTAGGGGTATACAATCTAATAAGATTGTAACGGCCCCAACGCCCGGACCCCTGGCTCCAATCGAGAACCCAACTACCGGTGCTGCTACCCACAGGCACTGAGACCCAGAAGGGCTAACCGACCATTCTAAAAAGATATGTAAGGGAACTAAATGATGATAACAAGCACTAAAAATGCACTAACAAGTGATGGAAAATGTACACCACAAAGTACGAGTTTAGTTTAGTCCCAAGTAACAAGGTACAAGTGTTGAAAAGAGGGGATAACAAATCCCTTAGGGGCATACCCCAAGGGTAAAGATCCAAGCAACACTAGGGAAACACTGCTCAAGCAAGATGCTATCTACTATGGCCTAGTCTCCTCTGCCCATTGCGGAAGGTGTTGCTGTGAAGTCTCACTTGAAAAGGAGGGAATAAGCTTCATGAAGAAACTCAGTAGGGACTACCAATCTCCCACTAGTTCTAACAAGCAGAATAGATATATGTTTCAAAGGAAAGTGAGTAAGATAATCTATTCTGCTAATAAAGTAAGTGTGGAAGCGGAAAGTAAACTACAAGGCCATCGGTCTAAACACGTCGTGACTGGAAACTCATGTAACCAAGACACTAAGACGAACCCCGAGGCTGCAAACACAAATAGAGGGAACTATCTGGATAGAGACACTAGTCACGGAGAACAACTACCACAAGTCAACCGGTCAGGAGCACCATGCACCTTACCCTCGACCACTAGTTCATGTCTACCACCTCCTGTCGGAGTGAGACCGTGAAACTAAAAGTAGCCACAGAACTATCATAGTGTGGACAGACTACTGTCTTACGCCTGGCCCCTCTAACCATGTAGAGCGAGGTAGTGAGGAGGACTAGTTGATCTACATCGAGAGAATGACCAAACCACCTCGACATCTCAAACCAACCAAGAGATCTCTGCAAATGACTCAACGTCTCCATCCACCACCATTTTCCCCTCAGTTACAAGAGTCTGTGACTCGAGCATACTCGCCACCTAGAGAACTCCCTCAACTAGTCTGCGGGGAGGGGAGTCCCAGGTAATGGTAACAACCTCTAATGGGACAAGCCCTCCAATGCCAAGCACCAAGCCAATGACTAGTGTAAGACCGCTCTAGGAACAACACAGGTGCCAATAATCTCAGAGATGCAACCGAACGGACTCCGAATAGGGCACATGTCACTCTCTGTCTGAGAAGGTGACATGATAACTGTCACTTTCTTAGAGGAGGCGACGCAGTGGTAGTCGCAACCAGAATGTGACATCGAGCCTAACATGACCTTGGTCAGAAGGCGACGGACCCCTGTCGCAACCAGAATGTGAGAGGGAGGGTGTCGGGACCAGAAGCCAGAAGGCAATGGAGGAAGCGTCATGTTCTGGGTCATGACAAGGACCTTGTTGCGGCCACAGATAGGGACCTAGGTGCCTACTCGAGACCTCCAAAAATGCCCCAAAATGGCAAACCTAATCTGCATAGAGGGAGGGGAGGTTGGAGAACAAGTACACATGCTAGGAGTACAAACTAAACCACCCTTATCCACACCCATGCATGACAATGTGAAGGATCTACACTCATGATACCTCACATGCACATTCATGAGATCACTCGAAGCCCAACCCCATTCAAGATCAAGGAAACAAAACATGCACTCAAACACTTCGCATGGATTCTACAAGGCTTGGAGAAAAGGGAATGAGATCCTAGAATGCTAGAACTAGGGGAAAGTTCAGAATTCATATTTCAAAATGAAGAGCCAGTCCGTTGGGGTATTTTCATGTGCATGGTCGTCTCCTCCTCGCTCCAAGCTCTATGCTCACACGTCCACGAGCAATGCCCGACCTCATACATGTCAAAGAAGAGGTCACACGTCGAAGAGGAAGGCAGCCATGCTGAAGGGAGCACCATGCCAAAGGAGAAGCAACGATCCGAGACGTCACACTCACCAAGAACACCCCCAAGAACTCCCCCCACATGGAGGTTTCACATAGAGGGTTCAAAGGAAGGAAAGGGAGAAGGAGAAAATATGAAGGGGAGGTTTGTTTTGATGACCCAGCTTATATAAAGCTCAGGTTTAAGAACGTGACGATGAAATTGTCACGACCTACCTGAAGGAGATAGCCTTGCTATTGCAACCTTGAAGGCTTGTCAGATTTGATAGTTGGACCCACCACATGTCGCCCCCCATGCTTGTCACTCTGAAATCGATGACTGACATGTCGCCTTCATGTTACATGCATCTCGACACGTGTCCCAACAATCTCGACAGCAAGACAACAATAAGGGCATGCAACGGTCAGAAACTGTCAGAAGGTGAACGTTCCTAACCAGAACGTGACAGCCATGGCATCGTCTTTAGAAGGCGATGACCCGACTGGTTGCTACCTTCAATAGAGGGTGGCCGACTAAGGAAAACATGATGTTACAAAGATTTCAGAGATATATATCACCAAAAACCAAAGATTTCAAGAGTATATAAGTAATTTTTCCTACTTTTTAACTATAGCCACGTACGTTGTAACTCAAGTTATTTCAATTTGTTTGATGGCTGGTCATGATGCGGGGGATAAGTATTATAGCACATATATCTTTACACAATGAGAGTAAATATATATTACTCATATTAATATATAAATAAGAATTATAATTCTATAATTATTCATGTATGAACTATTTTGTTCTATTATTTTTAGCTCTTTTAAAAATTTCAAATTAATTTTAGTTCTAAAAAATACATTATTTAACCTAAAACCTAGGATGTAATTCCTTAGAAATAGATCCCTGAACTTTAGAAGCAAATCTCTTTATGTTATAAACAAGAACAACATGAAAATTTAGTGTCTTTGGTGCACTACTAATTAAGTAGTCATGTTAAGGTGGACTAAAAGCTAATAGAGAAAGATTACAGGAAATACAATATAAAAACCTAAAGATTTTGAGAAATGCTATGCACTCGGCATAGCATTATGTGGAGGGGCCGTGCCCCTCCACAGCATGTCATGTAGAGGGGCATGGTCCCCGGTGCATTTAATGCACTTTTTGGTTTTTTTTTACCCTCAAACAATGCATACAAATACCCATCTAGTGTACACAAATACCTATTTAGTGTGCACAAATAGCACAATAGTGCATACAAATAGTATAAAAATGCACACAAATAAAATTTATATTCTCATACATCAAACATTGTCATAGCGGAAGCTGAATTACATTATACTTCTCATTGTTGTCCAAATAGAGAAGTAGGAAAAAGAAAACTGAATTACATTTCACTTCTACATTACTAAAGAAAACTAAACATATTGTATTTCTGAGGCCTGGTTTCCCTCTCAGCACACTCTCCCTTAAGCATTTTGCTCATCTTGATCACCTGAAAAAGTAGGATTTGATGAGCTAACTAGCCTAGTAGGATCCAATCTACTAATCAAAAAGAATTAGGACAACCAAGAACAGGATAAGAAGTTTAACTGTTAGCAATGCTGGATATCAAAGATGACTGGATGACCATGTCAATTAGATAACAATTGTGAAACAGGAATACTGAATTAAGATTACATGATCAAGAATTCAGAATAACAACCACATTCTTGTTCAAATTCATATCCAACTCATGATAAAATAACATGATGACTAATCAAGCTTGTATTGATGCAATGCCAAACATCCACAGATCCTTTATCGTTCTGTATAGCCACTAAACGAATTTGGGTGCTACTCCCAGGACTAGACCAGCCCCATTTGCACAGACATATAACTCAACTAAGTCCAAAGACCCACAAGTTATCATCATAATACATTTCTATACAAGATTCAAGTGGGGGTACACAAGTACTCAAGGTTTCTCACAGAACAAAGATTCAGGATTCAATGTCAAAACATACAAAAAGTTGTAGACAATTAAGAGTCATATGTACTTGAGGTGTTCAAAGACAATCCATAGTGGAATATGGATGACATTTAAATGATTCTTCTCAGAGATAGGGTAGTTGGAATCCAAGAAAATAAGGGTAACAACTAGTTGGGTTAATACCAAAGTGAGTCATCAAGGTTTGGACAAGAAAAGGTGCTGGAAGGCCAGGCAGAACAGTGTATGTCGACAGCCACTACCTTCCAAAACCAGATTTCTGGAACTTGAACACTGCCTGTCGACAGGCCAAGGTTGGTTGTCGACAGGTAAAGGTCATCTGTCAAAAAAAGAAGGCTATCTGTCGACAGCTACTGGTGGTTCTGCATTATCTGGGTTCTGGAAGCATAAACCCTATCGACAGGTGGGTTCTGGCTAACGACAGGCGCAGGCTAAACTTCCAAAAATGATGTAAAACTACCACAGGAAACTCCACTAAGTGTTTCTATGATTCCTAACATGATTAACAACATCAAATGAATCTGATCTACACTTCTAAACACTACTTTACAAGAAAGAAATAGTAGGACAAAGGAACACTTTCTTCACAATAAAGTGACATGAACTGGAAGCTTATAGGAGCAAGACTCCATAGAAACATATCTCCACTTTAGTGCAAATCTCATCAAAACTGAAACAAGGTTCCTACCAGTACATAAGGCTACATCTAAAGACATGAGTGTTAATTTAGAAATATGAACTCAATGGAAAAGAAGAAACCAGGTGAGCTTACTAAACCTCATGCCCACGTGAGGTCAAAGTAGGTACTTGAACTCCAAGACTTAAAAGGAAGGAGAAGTAAGAGATGAAGACAAGAAGAAAGAATCCTACCTGACTGGAGAAAGGATGAAAGTCCTTCTTCTGCACAACGTAGAAGTCAACAGCAGTAGGAAGGGGAAACAAGAAGGCTGTAGAAATAGCAGCTTCGGCAGGTGCAGTTGAAGAAGTAGCACCAATAGAAGAAGAAGTAGCAGCAGCCACGGCAAGAACAGCAGCAGCAGCAGTAGCAACAACAGCAGGAGTAGGAGTAGGAGCATGACTGGGACAGTGGTGGGAAAAGCTCCCATGAAGGGTGAAGGGAGGCTTATATAAGCTCCCAGGTTCTCATGCATGTTGGCACGCAGCCAAACATGTGGAGCCGTAAGACTCCCTTTACCACACCAAGCCACATTTACCATGCATGGTTTTCCCAACTTACACATATGGTAAAACGTGTAAGCATCTTAACCCAGGTGAAATGGGCTTACGTAAGCAAGGTTTATTAAAAAAAAATGGGTTACGTAAATAGGTGGAAATTCAGCTGGTCCACTTGACCCTAAATTTTTATACCCAAATGTTATCCATTCAACTTGAAATTTCAACCATAAGCTAATAAGAAGGTTTTACAAATTATGGTGATTTTAGTTTAATTTTTTGAATTATTTTTTCACTAAATTAATTTTTCACCCAGCAAAAATTACCCGAAAAATCATTGCGTCGACTTAATCTTGTAATCCATGCGTCAACAATGCCGAATATTTATATTTCTGATATCAGCACATTTTTTTAGAAATTATGATATTTTTAAATTTCAATTTCATTATAGAATTTTGGTGTCGCTTTGTCGGAGTACGCACCTCTGAGTACGACACTGGAATAACATTTATCAATACAAATTAATCCTAAATTAAAGTTAATTACATCTCATGATAGTAGTTATGTTTAACAATCAAAATCCTCACATTTTTCTAATTTTCCAATAAATGGAATTTTTTTGGGGTGTTACAACTCTCCCCCACTAAAAGAAATTTGCTCCTCCAAATTTAACATATAAGAGTGTAACAGTATTTAATACTGACCTATAAACAATTCTGGATACTTGTTTCTGATCGCATCTTCCAACTCCCATGTTGCTTCTTCTTGTCCTCGTCTACTCCATTGAATCATTAGTAATGGAACTTCCTTATTCCATAATTGCTTGTTCCATAATTTGTATTAATAAAATCCATACCAACACTGTACCACTTCCTTGTTCCATAATTGCATGTTGATAGATCTATATGTCTACTTTCATTTAAAACTAGTTTCGTGCTTTTTGAATCACCGTGCTATTTTATATGGAATTTAGAACGTCCCTGTATCACAGAGGACTTGCCTTGGGAAAAAGGAAAAAAAGGGGCAAACCCACTTGTTATCACGACGGCGCGATCCGCCGCGATATCAGCAGGGTTGCGCCGGCCGATGGCGTCGCGTCAAGAACGCGTCGGCATAAGCCGCCGCGATTCACTCCGGACCGGGATAGACCAGCCAGGTCCCGTGTCGCGCCCGACCGCCCCGTCGCGACTTGAACCGCGACGGGTGAGTCTGCCGCGTTTTCATGAATCTGACCAGAATGGAAAATTGTACATATGCCCTGTTGTTTAAGCTTTATACCCTTTAATTAGCCATGATTAAATCATGTTATAATTAATTCGACTTGGTGGATTAATAAATGACATTAATGATATAAATTTAAAATGACGTTTGCACGACTTGTCATATCTTCAAGATATCTTTACACTTACACACACAACATTATTAAATATCATTTGACCTTGAAAAGTTATGCAATAATGTATTCGGTAAAATAGTGAAATAAATGACTAAATTACCCTATTATATTAAATACAATTGTCTTTGTTTTTACTCGCGCATTTTAAATACCGTTATCATTTTCCCTCGGCCATCGAGCACTCGAGGCACGACAGACCCATTTTATACACACTTTTCTCTTGACTTGGACCACCTCACCACCGGGAATACTCTCGACTGGACTAGGGACTCCTTGTCAAGGCCTCCGTAAGTCTTCTTGGCTTTGGCGCACGTCCATTGCTGACGAACTGGTTGTACCTTTCAATCCTGTTACACTCTTAGGGATCAGTACGATCCAAATGGCCTTAGTAAGATCTCTCTTATCTTGTGATCACGCCGGATCACCTGGCCAGTGTTCTTAGCACGGCTAGTGGGCGGTGGTGACTTCTTCTACCAGACTGCCGGTGCCTGACCTGGTGCTGTACAACCGTTACTATCGTGGCTTATCGTTGTTTTACGATTATACCCCTATCTCATCTACTATCCTTGTACTCTTATCTCTTCACGTTCACTATCTACTATCCTTGTACTCTTATCTCTTCACATTCACTCTACTATCTTGTATATTCATCTAGTACTCTCTTGAGACTCTTGAGCTGTTGTGGCTCCCATTACTTGTACTATACATGACTGTCTAGCGCCATAATATCGGTCCGGTGACCCTCCTGACTTTAATGCATACTGTGTAGGGCACAAAGAGTGTTCGAGGGGCTCCAATCTAGTCTTGGGGGCAGAGAGCCACCCGAAAATACTTGCAGGGGCTATTGACGGTGTTCTGCATTGCGCCGGTTCTGACTATCTTGACATTGGCTAGACACCTAACTGTTACACTATTAGTCTGAGGAGTTCAGACGTACTGTATCATTTCGGTGCTATTATTGTGTTAGCACTGACTGTTATAACAGTAGTCTGAGGAGTTCAAGCGTACTGTACTATCGTGAAACATCTACTGTCCCAAAGTGACTATTGCCGTACTCGACTAGTGCACCGTGGTGCAACTATACACGCTATCTCTTTACATGCAATCTCGTTACACGCTATCTTGATATACAAGCTATCTCGTTACACGCCACCTTGATACAAGCTATCCTATTACATGTCATTTTGATGCACGCTATCTTGTTATACACTATCTTGTTACACGCTATCTCGTTATTTGGTCAATTCCTAGTTTTGTAATATTCTTGTGAAGTATATTATTGTTCACATGTTATCGCATGCTATCATTCTAGTATGCCATCAATCTCTTATCATGTACTATTTCTCTCTTGACTATACTTGATCGTTCTCTCTAGTTAACCTACGTTACAAGATATTAATCACTTAAAGCATACTTGTTTACACGAGATATTAAGTCCTACTGAGCGTTATCGCTCACCTTTCGTTATTTGTTATTGTGTTTTCAGGTAAGTCAAGTGACGACCTTACACACAACAACGGGATTGGACTGGAGTGATGAGCGTCCTGAAGTCATAGCGATGGAATGTCCTTAGTACCTTAGAGTCTAGTTAGATATTTGCTTTCGATTTCTTTTCCAATGTAATAGTGTCATTGAGCCCTATGTTTTGGCTCTGAATTAGTGGTTGTAATAGTTTATATGAATTATCAATAAAATGATGAGTTTTATTGCAATTATTGTTCATTAGTTGCTCTGATATTTGCCAATGTATGGGCAATTTACATGACCATACACGTTGTTCATACCTCCCTGATTTATTCTGCTGCTAAATTGGCGGGACATGACAGTTGGTATCAGAGCCTAGGATGTCCTTAATTAGATAATTTAAGTCTAGGATATTCTAGGTGAACTGCCCTGACACGTGTCTAAGTCAACCACCATACCTATGTGAGAATTGGGTAGAACCATGGTTAAGATTTGAATACATTTATCTATATATATATGTATCAACTTGGTAATACTTTAGCACCCAAAGTCTAAAAAGAAATAAATAAAATGTTATTGTTCGCAGGAGATTAGTGGAGATGGCTGGTGAGCATGGACAATTGCGGGATTTGCAAAGTACCGTACAAGGGTTAACTCAAGCCCTTAACAACGTAATTCAAGCAGGAGCAAGGAATGGGGCAGGAGATTTATACGGGAATTTCCAACGAATGAATCCTCCTAGGTTTAATGGAACTCCGAATCCCGATGAAGCCAAAAATTGGGTAAAGAGGATGGAACGGATCTTTAGAGTTATGCAATGTTCAGAACATGAGAAAGTCCTTCTGGCAACCTTCCAATTAGACCGCGATGCTAGAGCTTGGTGGGAAGCTGCTAGTCGACGATTACCCAACATCAACATAGAGTGGGATGAATTTTTAGAACTCTTCAACACCAAATATTTTTCCCCGAGGATTCGTGAGAAGAAGGCAAATGAATTTGTAGAGTTAAAACAACGAATGATGTCTATAGCAGAATATGAAGCAAAATTTGAAAGACTAGCACAATATGCACCACATTTGGTAAGTACGGAAAAGATGAAGGCAAAGAGATTCTTAGAAGGATTGAGACCTGTGTTCTGGGAAAAGTTCGCTCCACTAGACCTTGAAGTATATTCAGACATGGTATTGAGAGCTCAAATAATAGAGGACACCATGGGACTCTCGAAAAGATCCATAAGAAGAAAGCGTTGAAAAGGGAACGCGATACCCATTCCAATGATAATAAGGGAAGAAATATAGTCGATAGCAAAGAATGAAAGGGGAAGTGAAGCAGAATAAATTCTGTAAATTTTGTAAAAAGCCAGGGCATTAGATTGATAACGGCTGGAAGAAATTGGGCAGATGCTTGCATTGTGGAAGTCAACAACATCAAGTCATCGACTATCCAATAAATAAGAACCAAACTCCACACCAAAGATGATTACAAGTTCTTGTGGATACAAATCATGCCAATAAAGGTAGACAAGGTACCATCACTAAACCCTTAGTTCAATTTCATATTATTTTCTCGATAATAAAACCCTAAGTGGGGGAGATGATAGAATGAAGTATTCAGAATAAATTAGTAGTCGTATCGTAACATATGAATTTGGGGACCAAATTCTATTTAAGTGGGGGAGGATGTAGTACCCTGAAAAATCCATTAATTAAAAATTATAGATAAATAGAAATTTATCTATTAATAAATTCAATTAGTTAAAACGGTACGCATCATTATTGCATGCGTATAAACCCCTATAAAAATTCGTAAAATAGTACTTATACTTTAAATAATGTTCTCTAATGACCCATCATGAAATTGGGGATAGAAAAATCATTTAGATCGAGTTTAAGAAATTATGCGACTTATTAGCTGATTAAGGAATAAGTCGGAGAACCCTTTATTTTATGAGCCAAAGTGGTTTATAATTAAAAATAAAATGTTAGTAAACTTTAAATAATGTGGAATGATAGCCCATTATGATATTTAGACCAATGGACAAATTTTGGCCCATGAATAAATTCTTTAATAAAAGGATAATTAAAAACCCATTAAGTAAAGTAAGTACGTGGGATGTACAATTAGACCCATTTGAGATATTGGGCCAAGAGTAAGAGCCTAAATGATGAACATTAGAAATATTGGCATGAATAATATTTAATCGAATTAAAAATATGAAATTACTTGAATAAGTGTGATAAAGAGATTTAAATTAGAATAAAGGGTGAATAAATAGAATTAAATCAATACCCATTAAGCTAAATTAGTAATGACTTTTACTAATGGTCCTAGCATAAAGTTTTGGACCCAATTATGAAGAGTCCATCATGAGATGGGAGATAATTAAGCTAAATTCGTACCTAAAATATTAATAAATAGAAAAGGGTTAAGATAATAAGTATTTTAACTCTTAATTATCTTAAAAAGAGTTCTAAACCTAGTATAACTCAATAGGACTCTATCCTAATCTGAAAAAGGGGATTTAGATGAGAGACAATTGGGTTAAAGAGAGAAGACTCATATTAAATAGTGAAATTCGTAACTAAATTATCTCATAATTAAAAAGAGGTAATTAAGGCACTATTATGACTCATATATATATAGAAAAGAGACCTAAACTTATACTAACCCATTACCCACGAAATTAAACCTCTCATCTATCCTGCTAGATGGGATAATGCAAGAAATAAGGGGATAAATAGAGAAATTAAAGAGTTGGAAGGAGAAGGAAGAGTTTTTGAGAGGATGGACTCTTGTAGCAACCAAATACATCCTAATACAACCTTATCAACCCTCATTTTCATGCTTAGACTTTAGGAGATGAAGGGAGAGGCTGGAGAACGAAGGAGCAAGAAGGAGAGCTTGGAAAGGAGGGATTTCATCTCGTTCTTCATCAAAAACCCTAGCTTTTCATTCTTGCAACGAAAAAGGTAGGCAATCTCTCAAGCAAAAATCGTGTAAAAATTATCCTAGGTAGCCTTCATGTACCTCTTCAAAAGCCCTATGGTTTCGTTGTATTCTGCTCATTCATTTGGGCGAATTTAATTCGTGAATCCTTGTTATTACCATGAACTGAAAGCTTATGTTTTCTCTAATTCCCAACATGCACTTGCTCTCATGCCATGATAAAATTCTCGTATATACTGAATCTTATTATCTTTCAAACGCCCCTAGTCTTGCTCTATTTCGACCACCCATGAGGGAGAATTAAATCTTTGAATCTCTATTTATTGCATGTATCCAACTCTTCAATTTTACCTTTAAACTTCGTGCATACTTGATATCCTGCTATGAGAAAATTCTCTAAAATAAAAAATCATGTTAGCTTTCGAACGCCTCTAGTTTCGTAATTTTTCATCATGTACTCATCTCAAATTAATTCGTGGAACTCTGACTGCACCTATTTAGGTTACCAAAAAGTAACCTACTCAATGCATGACTAAACCTTGTCTATTTTCAAATTAATCATGCATGTTGATAGATCTATATGTCTACTTTTGTTTAAAATTGGTTTTGTGCTTTTTGAATCACCGTGTTATTTTATATGGAATTTAGAATGTCCCTATATCATATAGGACTCGTCTGGGAAAAAGGAAAAAAAGGGGCAAACCCACTTGTTATCGCGACGGCGCGATCCGCCGCGATATCAGCAGGGTTGTGCCGGCCGATGGCGTTGCGTCAACAACACGTCGGCATAAGCCGCCGCGATTCACTCCGGACCGGGCCAGACCGGCCAGGTCCAGTGTCGCCCGACCGCCCCGTCGCGACTTGAACCGCAACGGGTGAGTCTGCCGCGTTTTCATGAATCCGACCAGAATGGAAAATTGTACATATGCCCTGTTGTTTAAGCTTTATACCCTTTAATTAGCCATGATTAAATCATGTTATAATTAATTCGACTTGGTGGATTAATAAATGACATTAATGATATAAATTTAAAATGACGTTTGCACGACTTGTCATATCTTCAAGATATCTTTACACTTACACACACAACATTATTAAATATCATTTGACCTTGAAAAGTTATGCAATAATGTATTCGGTAAAATAGTGAAATAAATGACTAAATTACCCTATTATATTAAATACAATTGTCTTTGTTTTTACTCGCGCATTTTAAATACCGTTATCATTTTCCCTCGGCCATCGAGCACTCGAGGCACAACAGACCCATTTTATACACACTTTTCTCTTGACTTGGACCACCTCTCCACCGGGAATACTCTCGACTGGACTAGGGACTCCTTGTCAAGGCCTCCGTAAGTCTTCTTGGCTTTGGCGCACGTCTATTGCTGACGAACTGGTTGTACCTTTCAATCTTGTTACACTCTTAGGGATCAGTACGATCCAAATGGCCTTAGTAAGATCTCTCTTATCTTGTGATCACGCCGGATCACCTGGCCAGTGTTCTTAGCACGGCTAGTAGGCGGTGGTGACTTCTTCTACCAGACTGCCGGTGCCTGACCTGGTGCTGTACAACCGTTACTATCGTGGCTTATCGTTTTATTTTTATATACCCCTATCTCATCTACTATCCTTGTACTCTTATCTCTTCACGTTCACTATCTACTATCCTTGTACTCTTATCTCTTCACGTTCACTCTACTATCTTGTATATTCATCTAGTACTCTCTTGAGACTCTTGAGCTATTGTGGCTCCCATTACTTGTACTATACATGACTGTCTAACGCCATAATATGGGTCCGGTGACCCTCCTGACTTGAATGCATACTGTGCAGGGCACGGAGAGTGTCCGAGGCGCTCCAATCTAGTCCTGGGGGCAGAGAGCCACCCGAAAATACCTGCAGGGGCTATTGAAAGTGTTCTGCATTGCACCGGTTCTGGCTATCTCAACATTGGCTAGACATCTAACTGTTACACTATTAGTCTAAGGAGTTCAGACGTACTGTATCATTTCGGTGCTATTATTGTGTTAGCACTGACTGTTATAACAGTAGTCTGAGGAGTTCAGGTGTACTGTACTATCGTGAAATGGCTACTGTCCCAAAGTGACTATTGCCGTACTCGACTAGTGCACCGTGGTGCAACCATACACGCTATCTCTTTACATGCAATCTCGTTACATGCTATCTTGATATACAAGCTATCTCGTTACACGCTATCTTGATATACAAGCTATCTCGTTACACGCCACCTTGATACAAGCTATCCTATTACATGTCATTTTGATGCACGCTATCTTGTTACACACTATCTTGTTACACGCTATCTCGTTATATGGTCAATTCTCTATTATTCTAGTTTTGCAATATTCTTGTGAAGTATATTATCGTTCACATGCTATCGCATGCTATCATTCTAGTATGCCATCAATCTCTTATCATTTACTATTTCTCTCTTGACTATACTTGATCGTTCTCTCTAGTTAACCTGTGTTACAAGATATTAATCACTTAAAGCATGCTTATTTACACGAGATATTAAGTCCTACTGAGTGTTATCGCTCACCTTTTGTTATTTGTTATTGTGTTTTCAGGTAAGTCAAGTGACGACCTTACACACAACAACGGGTTTGGACTGGAGTGATGAGCGTCCTGAAGTCATAGCGATGGAATGTCCTTAGTACCTTAGAGTCTAGTTAGATATTTGCTTTCGATTTATTTCCAATGTAATAGTGTCATTGAGCCCTATGTTTTGGCTTTGAATTAGTGGTTGTAATAGTTTAGATGAATTATCAATAAAATGATGAGTTTTATTGCAATTATTGTTCATTAGTTGCTCTGATATTTGCGAATGTATGCACAATTTACATGACCATACACGTTGTTCATGCCTCCCGATTTATTCTGCTACTAAATTGGCGGGGCATGACATATAATATGCCCGATGAGCTTCTTCTAATATTTGCTTCTTGATTTTAGAGTTATCCGGTATGCACAATCTATTCTGAAACTGAAGATTTCCATAAGCATCTTCATTAAAGTCAGGTCTGGAATTTAGTTTCTCTCTGATTTCTATTAATGTGGGATCATTGTCTTGTTGTTCACCAATTTGTCTTAATAGATCTCATTATACTGTCAAATTATCAATCATAACTCTATCTTCTTGTGGTTCAGCTTTCAGACTTAGTGTAGAAAATTCTTCCAAAAATTTTCATTCTTTGATTTGCAATTGAAATAACTTAGCCATAAGATTCTTACTAAGAGCATCAGCTACAGTATTACCTTTTCTAGGATGGTATTCAATCTTAAAATCATAATCTTTGATATATTACATCCATCTTCTTTATCTCATGTTCAATTCCTTCTGTGAAAATAAATACTTTAAACTTTTATGATCGGAGTACACTATGAATTGGTTATCATACAAGTAGTGTCTCCAGAGTTTAAGATCAAAATTTACTGTTGCTAATTCTAAGTCATGTACTGGGTATTTTTTCTCATTAGTCTTTAATTGTCTAGATGCATAGGCAATAACTCTACTTCTTGCATCAAAACACATCCTAGTCTGATATTTGATGCATCAGTATAAACTTGAAATGTTTTTCCTTCTACTAGAAAGGCTAAAACTGGTGCGAAAGATATACATTCCTTCAATCATTGAAATGCACATTCACAACTCTCATTCCATTCAAATGTAGTTCCCTTTCGGGTTATTTGTGTAAGAGGTGAAGCAATCCTGGAAAAATCTTTAACAAACAGCCAGTAATAGCTAGCCATACCCAGGAAACTTCTAATTTTAGTAATGTTCTTAGGTTGTTCCCACTTCTGAATAGCTTCAACTTTATAGGAATCTACTGACAATCCCTCTCTAGAAATAACATGTCCTAAGAACGTCACTTGCTCCAACTAGAATTCACATTTACTAAATTTTGCATATAACTTATGATCTTGTAATAATTGCAAAGTAACCCATAAACGTGCTTCATATTCCTCCACACTCTTAGAGTAAATCAATATGTCATCAATAATACAACTACAAATTGATCCAAATATGATCTGAATACATCGTTCATCAAACGCATAAATGCAATAGGTGCATTGGTCAATCCATATGGCATCACAACAAATTCATAATGTCCATATCTACTTCGAAAAGCTATCTTATGAATATCTCCTTCTTGAATTTTCAATTGATGATAACTAGATCTAAGATCAATCTTTGAAAAATACTGAGATCCAGACAATTGATCAAATAAATCATCAATTCTAGGGAGTAGGTATTTATTCTTAATTGTTAACTGATTCAATTATCTATAATCTATGCATAATCGCATAGTCCCATCCTTCTTCTTAACAAACAGTACTGGAGCCCCCCAAGGAGATGTACTGGGTCTAATGAATTCTTTCTCTATCAATTCCATCAATTGCCTTTTTAATTCTTTCAACTCTTCCATCGACATTCTATAAGGCATTCTTTAAATTAGTGTGGCTCCTGGAACCAATTCAATTGAAAATTTTACTTCTCTACTAAGAGGTAAACCAGGTAGTTCTTTTGGAAATACATCAAGAAATTCTCTTACTATCAGGATATCCTTCAATCCTATAGTATTTTGATTTATTAATGTCACAGAAGCCAAATATCCTTGTACTAACTTGCATGCTTTAACTATCGAGATTATGGGTATCCTTCTTGTATGAGGTTTATCAAAAGTCATAGAATAAACCTCTTTACCCAGAAAAGTTACTTGCCTTAAATGACAATCCAAATTTGCATGATGTTTAGATAGCCAACATATCCCAAGGATTATATCATAATCCCACATTTCAAGGCATATCAAGTCACCCGGATAATTATGTTCTTGACTAGAATTTGACTGGCCGGGTAATATTCCTCAAGTTTCTTACCCTCACTTAGAGGAGTAACAACCTCTAACTGTGTAGGTAGTGGGACTGACTGAATTCCTAAGGATCTAGCAAACTCACAACTAATAAAAGAATGTGTAGCTCCTGAATCGAATAAAACATATGCACGTTTTGGGTTTACTAAAAGTGTACCTTCAATAAGTCCGCCTTCTGAATAGCTTGTAGACGTCCTTGTTCAGTTCGGGGATTCTAGGTTGCTGGTGCATTCTTTATCATAGGACAATCTGGAATCCGATGTTGATTGCTTCCATATCGAAGGCAAGCACCCAACCTATGCCAACAGTTCTCAGTTTTGTGTCCATTGTTGTGGAAATGACGACAAACATCCTTGTTCCCAACTAGAGCTTTTCCTACCTTCTTGGTGGACTGCTAAACTTTAGGGGCATTCCCGACTCAAACTTCCTTTTACGATCAGAAGAACTTTCACCGGACTTTCCTCTAATCTTTCCACAGTATCATTAGCAGCTTCTAACGCCAAGGCTCTTTTAACCATTTCAGAATATGTGGTAATCAAATGAGGCATTAGCTGCGTAATGAAGTTTGGAAGTAGACCGTTCATAAATCTTTTCGCTTTCAACTTCTCTGTGTCTATTAGATGAGGAGCGTACTTAGATAATCGGGCAAACTGTGCCTCGTACTCCGACACCGACATTCTAAGTTGCTTTAAACTAGCAAACCCGTTAGCTTTCCTCTCCTGAACTACCTCAGAGAAATACTAATCATTGAACAAATCCACAAACTCCTCCCAACCAACCTGACTTGGGTCCTTTAGAGTAGTTTCCATAGTTTCCCACCACGCTCGGGCATCAGGATCCAACTGGAACGTTGCTAGCCATATCTTTTCCTCTTCTATACATCAGATCACCTTAAAAATTCTCTCAATATCCTTTAACCAGTTTTTGGCTTCATCCAGATCCGTGCTACTAGCAAATCTCGGAGGATCTAGACTTTGAAAATCCTTAAACAAATTCGTTCTATTATGGTTGTTGTTCTTATCCACAATCCTCATCACTCATGTTAGATCATGCATTGAGCTTTCCATTTTCTTCCATTTTACATCACTTCCATCCATGATTAATTTGAGAAAATATCTGAGACATCCAACAACGCATACATTAATATCATTACCCAAACCATGCTCACATTCACCACATACAAATGTTCAGTTTCACATAACATACAACTTTTCATTAACTAACCAAAATATTTACATTACATCAACATTCTTGTTCTAATAAGCCAAGAAATATTTACAACATCCCTAATAAGCCAAAAATAATTACAATACCATCAACATCCTTTAACCTCTCACTACACATATACATGTGAGTTATATATACAACCACCACTAACAAAATGAGAGGTTATAAAAGTAAGTTCCTAAATTTCTACCTGATTTCAAGTCTGTGCAGCAGACTCCACAGACGGCTGCTGATCACCCCCAGGCCATGATACAGCTCTCTTCCTACCTCAAATAGTACCTCCCAGTACCCTTCCACTTGATGGAGCAGCATATCCTATCCCAGCTTCAGACTATCCAGATTGCTCATTATCTGGGTCATGGTCTCCAATGAGGCACGGGGATTTCCCTCCAGAAATGCGCTTGCAGTCAGGTTCAACACTTTCTCCTTTATCTGTACATGCTCTTCCCTTTGGGCCTAAGCATATAACTCTATATCCTGACGAAGCAATTCCATTGCTGACACAAGCCGTTCCTAAGCATTCATGTCCATTCTGTGACAAATAACAAATTAAGCACATACACATTTACAAAATCACTATTACCTCTATAATTAATCCCAGGTTTCTACCCTAACTCACTGGTCATTCCCTAGGTTTACGGAACCTAAGGCTCTGATACCAAATTATCTGTCACGTCCTAATAAACACCCATTTAATGGAAATGACAAAAAACAAACTTAAGAAATAAAATTTATATTCTCATACATCAAACATTGTCATAGCGGAAACTTAATTACATTATCCTTCTCATTGTTGTCCATAACAGAAGTAGAAAAAAGAAAAATGAATTACATCTCACTTCTACATTACTAAAGCAAACTAAAGATATTGTATTTCTGAGGTCTGGTTGTCCCTCTCAGTACACTCCCCCTTAAGTATTTTGCTCATCTTGATCATCTAAACAAGTAGGATTTGATGAGCTAACTAGCCCAGTAGGATTCATTCTACTAATCAAAAAGAATTGAGATAACCAAGAATATGATAAGAAGTTTAACTGTTAGCAATGCTGGGTATCAAAGATGACTGGATGACCATGTCAATTAGATAACAATTGTGAAACAGGAATACTAAATTAATATTACATGATCAAGAATTCAGAATAACAACCACGTTCTAGTTAAAATTCATATCCAACTCATGATAAAATAACATGATGACTAATCAAGCTAGTATTGATACAATGCCAAACATCCACAGATCCTTTATCATTCTGTATGGCCATTAAACAAATTCAGGTGTTCCTCCTGGGGCTGGACCAGCCCCATTTGCACAGGCATATTATTGCCTAGCTAGGTAGCCCAAAGGGGGGGTGAATGGGACTTTAAGAAAAAAATCTTCGGTCAATGAAACCATGTTCACAAAAACGATTGCACAAACACACTTCGCAGATTGTTAGAGTTAGTACATGAAGGATAGAAGAAGCAAGACAATCACACAAAGGACACAGCGATATATTCTGGTTCGGACCTCATTTCCATAGGAGTCCTACGTCCAGTCCCCAAGCAATCTCTTGGGATTTCACTATCTAGGGTACAGTCCCCCTATGGACACTACAACACCCTGGATGCTCCACCAAGTCTTCTTCTCTTTCCCGGGCAAGAAGGCAGCACACTTCTTTTATAGGCTTAGAAGCTAACCTATTGGTACCCACCCCAGTGCGGTGCAACACCCAGCCGCAGCTGGTCTTCCTTCTCTCAAAGGGAATAACACCCTGGTACCCACCAGGTCTTCCTTCACACACGAAGGGAAACAACACAGACAATGTGTTCAAGAGAGGATGCCCCTAGATCAAGCTTACAGAGCATGATCTGAAGCAAGGACTGAGAGGATAAAAAGATCTACAAAGAGAAATACACTCTCAGTACAAAGGCTCTCACTAAGATCTACACTGAGCACAGAGAGCTAAGAGCTTGAACAGAAAGGAGTTTTTGCTTGGCTCTAGGAAAGCTCGCAGATGGTTGTAAGCGTTGCAGCACCAGTGGTTTTCTAACTTGTGTATCTGCCTTTTTTATACTTCTGGAGCTTTTTGTCTTGTATATATATCTTCCATTCGAAATATGGACGTTGAAGTATCCGTTGTCACTAGGTCTTGGTATACGTTAGACATCAAAGAGCTTGGAACTTGTGTTCAACAGTCTTCTTGGTCTCTCATGCACGTAGGAGAAGATCTTCTGAGATTACTTGCGTTTCCAACGTAGTAGTGGATTGTTGTCAGATGCCTACACACATTACAAGCTTAAACAGTGGACAACTGGACTGTCTTTTGTTAATAGTCAACGTTAGAAAGAATGTTTCATCAGAATAGTAATGCCATTTTGTTGTATCTAAAAGATGCATACAGAGTAAGCACGATAATGGACGATATTGTCTATATGCATGCAGAGATACGTTCAGTCTTCATTAAATGCACAGATGTCAGAAAGATATGTGCGAAGACTTTGACTATTCAACGCTGTTAAATATCAAGTCGTTATAAACATAGAATCGATGCATTCATGACTTATGAAATTGTTATGCACTAACCTCCAAATCGTTGTGATCAAGACAATATAATCAAATCGTTATGAGTTACAAGAAAATCGTTGTGATCAATAAAGAAATCGTTGTAGAAGGCAAATCGATGTGAGGGCAAATCGTTGAGCTCACTTATCAAATCGTTATGAGCCTTAACGAATGTTATGAAAGGTAAATCGTTACGAGAGCAAGACGATGTGATCATTAAAGAAATCGTTGTGACCAAATCGTTGTTCTTACAAAGAAATCAATGCGAATGAAAAAATTGATGTGAACAAATCGTTTTGGTCTCTTCACAAATCGTTATGAGAGACTTAAGAATCATTCTGAGAGTGAATCATTATGGCTATAAAAGGAATCGTTCTGAGAGCGAATCATTATGGCTATAAAAGGAATCGTTCTGAGATCGATTTCTTAACAGATCGTTATGGCCACTTAAGAAATCGTTGTGAGATCAATTTCTTAACAAATCCTTAATAAATTGATATGGCCACAAAGCGAATCGTTCTGGCACATATAAATCTAGTACTTGAAGTGAAATCGATGTATATGAAATTAGACATTGACTTTATCATTTTTGTAACACCCCATATAAGAATATGTTAAATGGACTAAATCAGTAGACTACCAACAACCCGGACTAGTCATTTTCAGAGCTCGAGATGGAAAAGAACTCTGAAGTTAAGCGTGCTCAGTTGGGAGTAGTCCCAGGATGGGTGACCTTCCTGGGAAGTCTACCAACTGGTACGGTTGTTGGGCCAGTTTACTGGTTGGGTCGTCACAAATGGTATCAGAGCCTTGCCCAGCCGGAAGTGCAGGAACTAAGTGCCACACAGGGCAAAGTGCTACGCTATGGGAGCCACCTCTTGAGGCCATAATGGCGCAAAGTGCTACATAGTGGGAGCCACCTCTTGAGCCTGTGGGGGCCACCTCTAGAATCCTGCCTGCCTGGGTTTGATTTGTGCTATATGTGAGCAGCGACGAGGACGTCGCTTATATAAGAGGGGTAGATTGTAACACCCCATATAAGAATATGTTAAATGGACTAAATCAGTAGACTACCAACAACCCGGACTAGTCATTTTCAGAGCTCGAGATGGAAAAGAACTCTGAAGTTAAGTGTGCTCAGTTGGGAGTAGTCCGGATGGGTGACCTTCCTGGGAAGTCTACCAACTGGTACGGTTGTTGGGCCAGTTTACTGGTTGGGTTGTCACAATTTTAGTGCGCCATGAAATAATCTAATCATAAATTTTGTTAGCACCTAAATATGAGGGTAATAAAAGAGTGGTTCAACACATATAACTCAGCTAAGTCCAAAGACGCACAAATTGTCATCATAATATATTTCTATACAAGATTCAAGTGGGGGTACACAAGTACTCAACGTTTCTCACAGAACAAAGATTCAGGATTCAATGTCAAAACTTACATAAAGTTGTAGACAAGTAAGAGTCATACGTACTTGAGGTGTTTATAGACAATCCATAGTAAAATATGGATGACATTTGAATGATTCTTCTCAGAGATACGGTAGTTGGAATCCAAGAAAATAAGGGTAACAACTAGTTGGGTTAATACCAAAGTGAGTCATCAAGGTTCAGACAAGGAAAGGTGTTGGAAGGCCAGGTAGAATAGTGTATTTCGACAGCCAGAGTGTGGCTGTCAAAAGCCACTGCCTTCCAGAACTAGATTTATGGAACTTGAACACTGCCTGTCGACGGGCCAAGGTTAGCTATCGACAGGTGAAGGCCATTTGTCGACAGATGAAGGCTATCTGTCGACAGCTACTGGTGGTTCTACATTATCTGGGTTCTAGAAGCATGAACCCTGTCGACAGGTAGGTTCTGGTTCTCGACAAGCTCAGGCTAAACTTCCATAAATGATGTAAAACTACCACAGGAAAGTCTACTAAGTGTTTCTATGATTCCTAACATGATTAACAACATCAAATGCATCTGATCTACACTTCTAAACACTACTTACAAGAAAGAAATAGTAGGACAAAGGAACACTTTCTCACAATAAAGTGACATGAACTGGAAGCTTATAGGAGCAAGACTCCATAGAAACATATCTCCACTTTCATTCAAATCTCATCAAAACTGAAACAAGGTTCCTACTAGTACATAAGGCTACATCTAAAGACATGAGTGTTAATTTAGAAATATGAACTCAATGGAAAAGAAGAAACCAGTGAGCTTACTGAACCTCATGCCCACGTGAAGTCAAAGTAGGTACTTGAACTCCAAGACCTAAAAGGAAGGAGAAGTAAGAGATGAAGACAAGAAGAAAGAATCCTACCTTGTTGCCTAGATAGAAAGCCCAGGGGGGGGTGAATGGATTGCAAAAAAAAAACTTTTTAGAATAAAACCTGTCAATAAAAACACTTAACAGAAAAATACTAAGATCGATAGTTAGTGTTATAGAGAGTGAAGACAAACAAGCAAATACATAACAACAGGAGATTTTTATCCTGGTTTGGACCTCCTATCCTAAGGAGTCCTACATCCAGCCCCCAAGCAACAACTTGGGATTTCACTAACCAAGGGTACTGTCCCCCTTAAGGACTCTTACACATCCAGTAGTAGCTGGCCTTCTCTTCTAACTCCGAAGAGGTACAAACCACCACCTGATACACATGCCTTCCTTGCTCAACGAAGGGAATAACGACCACCTGATTCCAATAGGTCTTCTCTTCACAACCGAAGAGGAATACACAGAGAATTGTGTACAAAGGCGAAAGGCCCCAAGACCAAGCTAACAACAGATTGCTTGATCTGAGGCAATATCTAAGAGACAATGATTTGCAACATGAAATCTCTCAGAACTACAAAAGCTCTCCAAAAGCTATGCAAATGAAAGACAGATAGCTGAGAGCTAAAGGATGGTGGAGTGAAGCGAATGAGCTCTCTCTTTTCTGATGCTCGTAAGTTTTTGGCACAAAAAAAAGTGTGTATGTCTTGTGTGTATCCGTGTCTTATGTATGTTCATGGAGTGATCAGTCTTCTATATATCTTCTCTTGAAAAATATATCCGTTGAGGTGTTCGTTGAAGTGTCCATTGTCTCTAAGTTTGAAGCATGTTAGACTGCATGGTCCGAGGTGTGGAGCAGGTAAGCTTGCAGTTATTAATGCTCTACAAGACACATACGCAAGGAGAAGATTCATCCAGATATCTTTCTCTTTAGGTTGTCCAACGTTGTAAGATTATGTACTGGCAAAGACCTGCACGTAATAAATGCCAATACATAATCAACCAGACTATCTCTATGCTGTCAGTCAACGTTAGAAAACATGCTATAAGACTGTACACCAAAATGGAAATGCCATTCTGTCACCCTAAAAAGTGTTTGCGATAGAAACATAGGTATAGAAGGCATACAGATATGTGACATGCAGAGAAGTGTACAATCATAATAAATGTTACGTGGTGCAAGATATACGCGGGAAGACTTGAACTCCACAGTGTTTGAAAAAATGTTTGAAATATCATGGAGAATGGATATTTTTAAATTGTCTGGAAGGATAATAATAATAAAAGTGTATGACACTTCATTCAAAATATAATCGTTGTGAAGAGAGTTGATGTTATCGTGAAATCGATGATATATGCACAAATGAAATCCATGGTGAAATGAAATCGTTGTGATTCATGTGTATAAGGTGAAATCGTTGTTAATGATAAGGAAATTATTGTGTGTGCAAATCATTGTTCAAGTAGAAGCAAATCGTTATTTGATCAAATCGTTGTTCGAGTAAAAATAAATCGTTGTTTTAATGAAGGCAAATCGTTGTTTGCTATCAAATCATTGTTTAAGTTAGGGCGAATCATTGTTTCGACCAAATCGATCTTTATGTGAGAGCAAATCGTTACAGCGTTCTTTAGGAGATAGTGAATCGATACACCAATCGAATCGTTGTTTGACTTATTGAATTGTTATAGTGATCAAATCATGTTAACTTAACAAATGGTTAGAGTGATGAAATCGTTGTTTCACTTAGTAAATCATTACAGCGATCAAATCATTTACACGACATCAGATCAAATCGTTGTTTCACTTAGCAAATCGTTGTTTTACTTAGCGAATCGTTGTAGCAATGAAAATCGTTGTTTTACTTAGTGAATCGTTGTAGTGATGGAAATCATTATTTTACATATCAAATCGTTGTAGCGATGGAAATCATTGTACTATAAAGGAAATCGATGTATACTTAGAAGAAATGCATGCCCTGAACTTTAAATAATAGTGAATGAGGATTACTTACAGACTTTGTTGATTTATTTCTTGTGGATGAACTTCACAAAAGATTGTTAGAAAATATTTTGTTAATGTTTTGTTAATCACCAATCTCCCCCCTTTTTGGTGAAGACAAAACACAAAAATATAAAGTTCTGAAAACAACTTAAATAAATTTGCTGGATAAATTTAAGAAATTTGTTGGATAAATTTAAGAAATTTACGAAATTTTCTGGATAAATTTAAGAGATGTTTTTTAGAATATTTTCTCCCCCTTTTTGTCATTAGGCAAAAAGAAAAGTAAAGAGACAAAGAAAGAAGAGAAGAAAGATAAATGGGAGCCAACAAAACAACTATATTTAATTACTGAGGGGGTACATGAAGGTAGAAGGCAGGTGACAAGAGGGAGGCACGGCGAGTAATGATCGGCCAATCCTTGAGTTCCTGCTGTTCAAAATGAAGTTGGAAAGCACCCCAGGCAATAGTGTAGGAAGGCCCCATAACAGGAATCATTCGCTGGATGTGGAGTTGCCTTTGAGCTTCTATGAAATTTGCATATTCATCCTTTCCAAGAGAAATTTTTGTGGGATCTGGAGGTTCCAAAACTGACATGCTGAAGGAACTGGTCGATAGTAAGTGCATCGAATATCTGGTGTTCCTTCAGTTCCTTTTTCAGAGCAATAAAAACTTTATACCTTTCACCCCAAATGGCAAAAGGATCTTGAACAAGATGGATGGTGTTTTGATCCAAAAATTCTTCAGCTGAAAGAGTGGGCTTCCTAGATCTAAACAATGAAATGTTCAAATTGGCTAGCTGTTGAGCAGATTGGTTGTAGTGTTTTTCCCAATCAGATGGAGGAAAGCCTCTCACACTTAGAAAGGAGGGGAACAACATATCTAACTTGATATAGCCCCGATGATATTCCCTGAACAAGAATGTATGGAAGACAAGAGGAGCTACTTGTTGAACAGTGATTCTGCCCATCACCTTAGCAAATCTTTCAAAAATGATAGGACCAACTGTGGAATCCATGACTAAGGAGTGAAGCTTAGGAAGGAAAACCAGGTCTGGGATTTTCAAGGTAGCAAAATCTACTTGAAAGGCAGTGTTGAGAGGATTTTCAATTCAGAGTTCTGCAATGGCTGCCCTGAACAGCCCAAGCTGAATTTCTGGCAATTTGTTGAGAAACCTATAATCTTGGAACATCTAGAAATATCTGATCAGCTTGATTTCCTTTTGAATGAAGGGACCCCAGGTGTTCTTGTGGTGAATAATAAACCACTCACTCAGTGTGAGAGGATGGTTTCTAAGAGGGAACCTGTCAGACTTGGCAAGAGTGAATTTCATGTGGAGTGACTGATGGCCTCGAGCCCACTGATCTTCAGTTTTAGACTTAGCAAGAGAAAATATTTTGGACTGATCAACTTTAGCAATGGGAGATAGAGGGAGAACAATTTTGAGGTGGTCTGTGAGGTTGAGGTGAGGGAGACCACAAATGGTGGCAAAGGTACATTTCTGTAAGAATTCACAATAAAGAGACCTCCTTCTGTTTTCAACAGAAAGAGAGAACCAAAGAGGAGGAGAACGAGGTTCGGAAGAGAGAGCAAGATCTTTAGAAATTTTCCTCTTTTTAGGAGCATGACTGGAAGAGCTTGTCCTATGAACAGTGCCAACAGCCAGAATTGAGCGAAGAATGGCTTCTTCAAACTCATCTTTGATGTTCTGAATAATGTGGCCTTGAGTTTGAGCACCCTCTGGAATGATAGAGATAAAAAAGGGAGGAGTGGGAGGATGAAGGGAAGAGAAAGAGGTTGGAGGAGGTGGTGCTAATGGTCGAGAAGATGAGGGACCAGAGGAGGAACCAGCTCTACGAGATGATGCTGGAGGTTCCTCAAAAGTGGGAGGAGGTGGAATAAGGGTGGAGGAAGTAAAAGAAGAAGAGGGGGTAGGAAAGGGTGTAGGTGAGGAGATGTGCTTGGGAAGAGGTTGTTTGAAGGTGGCAGGAGCTGGAGGGGCAATGGATGATGAAGGTGGAGAAGGAGGAGCTGGAGTCTTAAGAGGTGAAGAGATAGGAGGCTCTGGGGACACAAAAACAGCATCTACTGGATCTTCAATGCTGACTTGCTTTGCTTCGGATTCCACTGACCCTGATGGCCCAAACTCTTCCACCACTAACCCTGGAGGCCCTGACTTCTCAAGTGATGGCCCTGGTGGCCCTGATGCTTCATGTGCAGGCTCAAACTGACTGGATTCCTCATTGGGCCCTGATGGCCTGGCCGCTTCTTCAGAAGGCCCTGGTGGCCGGACTTCTTCTTCATTCCTTGGCCCTGGCGGCCCTGAGCTACCCTCTAGCATGGGTTGAGTGGGAGCAGGAGGGGCAGAAATAGGCAATTGCGCCCTCACAAAATCTGAAAGATTGCTACTAAGTGCTTCAGGCTCCCCAACTCACTTTTCAATCCTCGAAGCTCATCTTTCTTGCTCTAATCTCCTTGGCTCTGTGCTTTGGCTTATGAAATTGAAGACACATCATTTTGCAAGGAGCACAACATCTCTCCCTGAGCATTTAATCTGTCAGATAGACTTCAGGTTCACTCTTAGCTTCTTCTTCTTGGATCTGTGGTGTGCCTTTCTAGTAAGCATGGGATCTTTTGAGGCCACACCCTACCTTACATTGTCTGGCCTCTAACAGGCTCCACAACATCATCATCATCAGAATCAGATGAACTGGCAATGAGACCTTCTTGCAATTTATCACCAGGGGCATTCATTGTGACTCTCCCTGAGTTTCTGCTTCCTTTTCAACCACATGCTCCCCCTGAGCTGGAGCATCCTTCATCTAACATCCTCTTTGTGGCCGGGAGCAACATCCTCTGAACTTGCTACATTAATATTTTCTGCAAGATTTTTCTTCTATGTGGCCTAGTGCCACATCTTCTAAAACACTACTTTCTGGTCAATTTCCACACTTGCAATTACAGCAGGAGAATTTGGAGGGATTTCTTCATGAATTTCATCCTGCTCCCCCTGAATAGTAGTGACAGTTTCCAACACTTCTTCAATTACAGATGCAATAATTGTCGAGGGGGTCTCAACCTTAGATGGCTACCCAACAGGCTCAATGTGCTTAGGATAAATCTGTTCTAATTTTCTAGCACTTGCCACTAGTTCTTCAAGTCTGGCTTCTTCTTCCTCTTCTTGGACAACTGGAATTTCTGATATTATAGTAGCTTCACCTATAATAGACTCTCCTTCTACCATGGAGGTCTTTGTCCAAACACATCTAACTAGAGCAAAACCACTTTTCTTTAAATTTCGGGACCTGATAGGTTGGCCCATCTTCTCCATTACCTTTCCCTTCAGATCAAGATTAAAATGCTTGAATTGTTAGTTATGGGTGTCCTCAAGCCAATCATAACTTGTACAATCTTGTTCTTTGATAATAATAATAAGGCTTTTATATTCATTATGAATAATTCGTTTATCATTCATTATGAAGTCCATGAATATGTGCAATGGATATTAATTATGATGAGATCATAACAATGAGATTAATATCCTTAAACGTATATTCTTAATTGTTCCTAGTCGGAGGATATTCGAGAAGGACATGGATATCCGGTTAGACTAGTACAGGTTGCACCTGCTCATATGATGAGGGTGACTAGTCTCATAGTCACTTGTGTGGAGACACTATGCTGAATCTGTAGGTGCTCATTGGAGAATGAGTTCACTGAACTGATCCGTTATGAATCGCTGGATGGTAATGTTACCTACTGTCACCAGCTAGATTCATTGTCACAGTGGCGTGATTGGTCCTAGACCTGAGACACCAAGGTCACCTTGTTGGTGGACTTCTGGGTTTTGACCTTGACTTATAGATCTCTAGCCATGAGGTCTTAATCAGTTAAGTGTTCGAATCTAGCGGAATACCCTCGAAGGTGATTGTGTGGTCAATATGGGATCGCTCGCTCTCGGTAATAGGAGAGTGAATGCTCTAGGGAAGGATGCCTGATAGTCCCTGGCCAGGGCAAGACTACTTATCAGAAAAGGAGTTTTATGATATTGTTATGCGGCATCTAAACCAAGTGAGTACACACATTAGGGTTTGACAGTTGACCATACCCTAAGTGCACTCGGGAGCATTGTACGAGCGAAGGATTATAGTCACGTGGTAACTGATGATACAAAAGGTTCCTTTAATGGGTTGCTGAACCCCAATGCTTTCCAGGATCAAGTGGTGTTGCTTGGCACCCAACTTGATTGGAAGTCCGATCAATTATCGTGAGACGATAATTGATTGTGTAATTAATTAATATGAGATGTTAATAAATTACCATAAGTCAATAATAGTTATTGAGCTTAATGGGCTGAAAACTGGACTAGCAGTTGGGCCTAGAGGGTCACACGCATAAGAGTTCTGAGCAGACTGGGCAAGGTGTTCTTTATAGACAATGACTGGGTTTTTATGAAAAACCACAGTGTCTATAAAAATACGCTGAGAGTTAAACCCTGGGCCAAGCTCCAGGCTTAACCCTGGCCGCCCTCCTCCTCTCTCTCTCCCAGGGCGCCCCCCACCCTCTCTCTCCTCTCTTCGGCACATGGTGGAGCTGAGATCCGGGAGACGCGTGGAGAACGAGGAGATTCTGTCTACGTCCGGAGCTCGTGTGGATACGTCTACAGGCCGGACACTTGAACGGCTTGAAGCACCGGCGCCTCCTGCGCCACCTCCTCCCCGGATACGGGAGTTACGCAACCCCGCAAAGGTAAAGATGAGATCTGCCTGTGCGAGGTTTACCATTTTGTGTTCGATCCGACCGCCGGCAACAATATCTATCTGTGGAAATCGTGCTTCCGCTGCCCCCCGATCGTATCCTAACAGTGGTATCAGAGCCAGGTTGCTGGTACGTTCGGAATCGGCATCTTGTGTATTTTCATGTGTTTTTGTCGATTCGCGTTGTGCATGAGTCGCCATGTTTGTCGTGTTCGTGGGTCGCACATGGGATGTGCACTTGCCACTTGGTACATGGAAGGTGTTCCTGGTACCAAGGACTTCGCGAAGAACCCCTCGTGACGTCGTTTGGCCATCTATGGAGGTCGTATGGCCGCCTGCAAAGTGCCGCCGTCGCACAGGTTGCAGCTTCTTGGACAGTCCAAGATATGGAGATTTTGCAGATTTCTAGGGTTTTTCTAGGATTTCTGGGTGCCCAGGGCGAAGGGCGGCGGGATCCGGCGCCGCCGGCGCCGTCCGCGCCGCCCGGGGCGGCGCGTTGCCCCGCCGCGGCCCTGCGCGAGGGGCGGCGGCGGCGGCCTAGGGTTCGCCCCTCGGGCGAACCCAGGCGGGCGGAGGGGGCGACCCCGCGGGTCGCCCTCGCGGGCCCTGGGCCGGGTAGTCACTGGACCCAGGGCGGGGCCCGGGCCACGCCCCCACCGGATCTGGTTGGACCGGATCCGGTCCACCCCCCTCCCCTTTTAGAATTTTTAAAATGTTTTTAAATTGTTTAAAAATAAAAAAATGTTTTAAAATCCCAGAAAATTATAAAAATTGTTTTTAAGAGTTTTAAAAATGTTTTAACTCTCTGTAATTATTTTTCATATGTATGACCCAGCGTAATTAGTTTAAGGAAAATCTAAAGTTGTTTTAGTTATTTCCTACCTTCTAATTAAAGCATGTTAATTTAAGAATGTGATTCTTGTGAAATTAATTAACTGTAATTTTGGCGGTTCATGTAGTAACGGTGAATGGCGTTATTATCTAAAGTTGTTTAGATTTTATCCATGTTAGCTAAATTATTTAGTTAAATGGTTTTCAAATATAATTATTATATTTTTGAAATAAAAGTTATTTCAGAAGTAATTATGTGATGATTGCTTATTGATGCATGTGATGTGTTGATGTGTGGATGGATGATCATGGACTTAGATGTCATGTGATGATGTTATATATGTTAATGGCATGTGATGTAATTTATGAGGACTGCGTGCCTCCCTCTCTCCCTCTATTAAATCCGGGTTGTACATTCTATCTCCCTCCTGTTATGTACTCCCCTGACTTGTTCAAGGTTTCTTATTATTATCTGATGTACATTTATGGGCCTGCGTGCCCAATTTAATATTACTTGTAATTTTAAGAAGCGGATTGGCGGAGATGGAGGAGAGTACCATGCAGGACCTTGCTGGAGATAAAGTTACATCAAGCTAAAGCATCAGATGCGGGGCTGCCATTTGTTCACCATATTTGTGGATTACCAACTGGCTCTGGTAATGCCACTCTAGGTTAAAGTCCATGATCATCCATCATTTTTCTTCATGTATATGATATGTGTGGAATGTGCTGTGGTATATATAATTAATATATGATATTCCAAATTCTATATATCAATAGCACGCAGATATAGAGACCAATAAAATATGTCAAAATCCCTCCTCGTTCAAACTTTAAGCGGTAGCGTAATCATTTAGAATGAATTACGTGGCCCTCATCATTATAGTTTTAGGATTGCCATTAGATCGGGCAAGTTTGTTGTGCTATCCACAAGGCTTGTCAAGTCTAATGACAGACTAAAACTATGGCATGATGATGCCTTAAACGGGGTAGAGGACCGGTGTAGCTTTGTTGTGCTATCCACAGGGCTACATCCAAATCTATGCTCGTTACGTAATGATGGTACTACTTAGACTGGATTTAATAACTTGTTGTGCTATCCACAAGGTCATTAAAATTCAGGGGCCAAAATAAGATCGGATATTGCAAGAGTTGCAAGTGTCAAGGGTTGACCGCTTTCAGATCATAGTATGGTTTGTTGTGCTATCCACAAGATCATGCTATGAGTCTGTGAGATTCCGATCCCCACTAGGAGACCGTCGGTGTCTCCCATTCTGTATATCTGAGGGTATACAGTCTGCCAGAAATAGTGGGAGCTAATCTTGATTAAAGTCCTAATCTAGATTTAATTATTATTATGAACATCTGCTAATTGTGTTTACATTTCCTTTATAGGCAAAAATGTCGTCAGGTAACCCACTCCGTGGCATACTGGATGCCAACAGATTGACAGGCCCGAACTACTCGGATTGGCTCAGAAACCTGAAGATTGTCCTCAGGTCTGAGCGCATTGCCTATGTCCTGGAGGGTGAGATCCCAGCTGAACCACCCCTTGATGCACCTGAAGGGGAAACGCTTGAGTTTGCGAAGTGGAAGGAGGATTCCACTCTGGCCCAATGCTACATGCTTGCCTCAATGAGCAATGAGTTGCAAAGGCAGCATGAGAACATGGATGCTAGATCCATCATGCAGCACTTGCAGGAGCTCTTTGAAGAGCAGAGCAGGGTAGAGATATGAGATATCCAAGGCCCTGTTCAGAGCTCGCATGGCAGAGGGGTCTTCAGTACAGACTCATGTGCTGAAGATGATATAGGATTGAGAGGCTCGAAGGGCTTGGTTTTCCTCTTGACAAGGAACTAAGCATGGACCTCATTCTCCAGTCACTTCCAGATTCATATTCCCAGTTCATTGTGAACTTCACAATGAACAAGATTGAGGTGAGTTTAGCTGAGATGCTCAACATGCTGAAGACTGCTGAGGGCAACCTTAAGAAGGAAAAGCCCACTGTTCTCATGGTTGAAAAGTCCAACAAGGAGAGAGAGAGGGCAAGCCTTTAAGAAAGGCAATGCAAAGAAGCAGTCTAAGCAGAAACAAAAGAAGGACATAAGCAAAGGAGAAGAAAAAGGCGAGTGCTTCCACTGCAAGAAAAAGGGGCACTGGAAAAGAAATTGCAAGGACTATCTTGCAATGAAGGCTCAGGAGAAGCAGAAGCTTGGCGAAGCTTCAGGTATCTATATGATAGATCTTCACTTGTCTATTAGAGATTCTACATCTTGGGTTTTAGACACTGGATGTGCTTCTCATATCTGCAATGATGCAGGTGCTGACAAGTAGAAGGAAGCTGAGCAAGGGCGAGGTGAACTTGAGGCTTGGAAACGGCACAAGTGTTGGTGCACACACTGTGGGGACAGTGAAGCTCAAGTTACCTTCTGGAGATTTGCTTTTATTAGATGATTGCTACTATGTGCCTAGTATCATTAAGAACATTATTTCTGTTTCTTGTTTAGACAGAATTGGATACATGTTTACCATTGAGAACATAGTTGTTCAGTTTATTTGAGAAATAAACTAGTTGCTTTAGCAAGTTTGGTGAATGGTTTGTATCTGCTTGATGTCTCTTATGAAATCTCCATGTTGATGTTTCTCCTAAGAGAAGTAAGAATAGTGTGAACACTGCCTACTTATGGCATTGTAGGCTTGGTCACATTGGCGAGAATAGGCTTCAAAAGTTGCATAAGAATGGATACTTAGATCCATTTGATTATGATTATATGCAACTTGTGAATCCTGTTTAATGGGTAAGTTGACCAAATCTCCATTTAGTGGACATGGAGATAGGGCCAAGGACATATTGGAACTAATACATTCGGATGTATGTGGTCCAATGTCTACCCAAGCCAAGGGTGGCTACTCATACTTCATTACATTCACGGATGACTACTCAAGGTTCGGATTTGTTTACTTAATGAAGTACAAATCTGAAGCCTTTGGGAAATTCCAAGAATTTAAGAATGAAGTTGAGAAATAAACTGGAAAAAGTATTAAATCCTACGGTCAGACCGAGGAGGTGAATACTTGAGTACAGAGTTCACACAATTCTTAAAGGACAATGGTATCCTTTCTCAATGGACTCCTCCCTATACACCACAGATGAATGGTGTATCGGAAAGGAGAAATCGTACCTTGTTGGACATGGTGCGATCCATGATGAGCCGTTAACAGTTACCAGTTTCCTTATGGGGATATGCGCTAGAGCGAGCATATCTGCTGAACAGGGTTCCCAGTAAATCTGTGTCTCCACTCCATATGAGATATGGAAGGGTAGAAAGCCTGATTTTAAACATGTTAAAATCTGGGGCTGTCCTGCCCGTGAGGAGACATGACCCAGATAAACTGGAATCCAGAACCGATAAGTGCAGGTTTGTTGGATACCCAAAAGAAACGTTTGGGTACTACTTTTACCATCCTGGTGAACAAAGAGTGTTTGTCGCCAGGAGAGCTGTCTTCTTGGAAGAGGAGTACCTTACCCAAGGACAGTGGGAGTAAAGTAGATCTAGAAGAGGTTCTAGATCCACAGATTGTGCAAAGTCCACCAGGTGAAACATCGGTTCCGGAACCTGTTCAGGAATATACACACATTCAGCGTAGGTCTGGTAGAGTACCTAGACAGCCTGAAAGATATGTTGGACATATCAGTGAAGGCATGTCTTATGATGAGGATGATGATCCAAAGACCTACCAAGAGGCTGTTATTGTCCTCAGTCAGGGAAATGGCGAGATGCGATGAATTCTGAGATGCAGTCCATGTACACCAACCAAGTTTGGAACTTGGTAGACTTGCCCGAAGGTATTGTACCTATTGGGTGCAAGTGGATCTTAAGAGAAAGATCGGTGCAGATGGACAGATCGACTTATAAGGCAAGGTTGGTGGCAAAGGGGTATCGTCAAAGGCAAGGAATTGACTATGACAACTTTCTCACCAGTTGCTATGATAAAGTCGATCAGAATTCTTCTTGCCATTGCTGCATACTTTGATTACGATATCTGGCAGATGGATGTAAAAAACCGCTTTCCTTAATGGAAACATTGAGGAGGAAGTGTATATGATACAACCTGAGGGTTTTACATCCAAGAGTGTCCAGACAAAGTATGCAAGCTTCAAAGATCCATCTATGGATTGAAGCAAGCTTCTCGTAGTTGGAACATAAGGTTTGATGAGGCTATCAAATCTTATGACTTCATTAAGAATGAAGATGAACCATGTGTGTATAAGAAAATCAGTGGGAGTGCTATCACTTTTCTCGTACTTTACGTTGATGACATCTTACTCATTGGGAATGATGTAGGGATGTTATCATCAGTAAGGTTTGGTTGTCAAAGAACTTCTCCATGAAGGATTTGGGAGAAGCATCCTACGTATTAGGAATACGTATCTATAGAGATAGATCTAAGAGGATGCTTGGCTTGACCCAATCCATGTACATAGATACCATTGTCAAAAGGTTTGGCATGGAAAATTCCAAGAGAGGTCTCATACCTATGAGACATGGGATTAATCTCTAAGGAGCAGTCTCCTAAGACTCCTGAAGAGAGGGCAGCCATGGATAGAGTCCCCTATGCTTCGGCTATAGGGTCTATCATGTATGCCATGCTATGTACAAGGCCTGATGTGGCATTTGCTCTAAGTGTTACGAGCAGATATCAGGCAAATCCAGGTGAAACACACTGGATGGAGTGAAATGTATCCTTAAGTACTTGAGAAGGACTAAGGATATATTTCTGGTTTATGGAGGAGGGGACTTGAAACTTTGGGCATATACTGACTCGAGTTTCCAGTCAGATCCAGATGATAGCAAGTCTACATCTGGGTTTGTGTTCACTTTGAACGGGGGTGCAGTGAGCTGGAAGAGTTCCAAGCAAGAAACCACTGCAGACTCGACGACAGAAGCTGAGTACATTGCTGCAGCTGAAGCCGCCAAGGAGGCAGTGTGGATGAAGAAGTTCATCACCGACCTTGGTGTGGTGCCAGGTGACTCTGATCCAATCCCATTGCTGTGTGTGACAACAATGGGGCCATTGCGCAAGCGAAAGAGCCGCGGTCTCATCAGAAGTCGAAGCACATTCTGAGGCGATTTCACCTGATCAGGGAGATAATCACTAGAGGAGATGTACTGGTGGAAAGAGTTCCTTCAGTCGACAACATTGCAGATCCATTGACGAAGCCTCTGTCTCAAATTGTTTTGAGCGCCACCTAGAGTCTATGGGTTTAAGACATAAAGGTGATTGGCTTTAGTCCAAGTGGGAGATTGTTAGTTATGGGTGTCCTCAAGCCAATCATAACTTGTACAATCTTGTTCTTTGATAATAATAATAAGGCTTTTATATTCATTATGTATAATTCGTTTATCGTTTCATTATGAAGTCCATGAATATGCGCAATGGATATTAATTATGATGAGATCATAACAATGAGATTAATATCCTTTAAACATATATTCTTAATTGTTCCTAGTCGGAGGATATTCGAGAAGGACATCGATATCCGGTTAGACTAGTACAGGTTGCACCTGCTCATATGATGAGGGTGACTGGTCTCATAGTCACTTGTGTGGAGACACTAAGGTGAATCTGTAGGTGCTCATTGAGAGAAGTTCACTGAACACTGATCCGTTATGAATCGCTGGATGGTAATGTTACCTAACTGTCAACCAGCTAGATTCATTGTCACAGTGGCGTGATTGGTCCTTAGACCTGAGACACCAAGGACACCTTGTTGGTGGACTTCTGGGTTTTGACCTTGACTTATAGATCTCTAGCCATGAGGTCTTAATCAGTTAAGTGTTCGGATCTAGCGGAATACCCTCGAAGGTGATTGTGTGGTCAATATGGGATCGCTCGCTCTCGGTAATAGGAGAGTGAATGCTCTAGGGAAGGATGCCTGATAGTCCCTGGCCAGGGCAAGACTACTTATCAGAAAAGGAGTTTTCTGATATGTTATGCGGCATCTAAACCAAGTGAGTACACACATTAGGGTTTGACAGTTGACCATACCCTAAGTGGACTCGGGAGCATTGTACGAGCGAAGGATTATAGTCACGTGGTAACTGATGATACAAAAGGTTCCTTGAATGGGTTGCTGAACCCCAGCTTTCCAAGATCAAGTGGTGTTGCTTGGCACCCAACTTGATTGGAAGCCCGATCAATTATCGTGAGACGATAATTGATTGTGTAATTAATTAATATGAGATGTTAATTAATTACCATAAGTCAATAAAGAGTTATTGAGCTTAATGGGCTGAAAACTGGACTAGCAGTTGGGCCTAGAGGGTCACACGCATAAGAGTTCCGAGCAGACTGGGCAAAGTGTTCTTTATAGACAATGACTGGGTTTTTATGAAAAACCGCAGTGTCTATAAAATACGCTGAGAGTTAAACCCTGGGCCAAGCTCCAGGCTTAACCCTGGCCGCCCCCCTCCTCTCTCTTCCCAGGCGCCCCCCACCCTCTCTCTCCTCTCTTCGGCACATGGTGGAGCTGAGATCCGGGAGACGCGTGGAGAACGAGGAGATCCCGTCTGCGTCCGGAGCTCGCGTGGATACGTCTAGAGGCCGGACACTTGAACGGCTTGAAGCACCGGCGCCTCCTGCGCCACCTCCTCCCCGGATACGGGAGTTACGCACCCCGCAAAGGTAAAGATGAGATCTGCCTGTGCGAGGTTTACCGTTTTGTGTTCGATCCGACCGCCGGCAACGATATCTATCTATGGAAATCGCGCTTCCGCTGCGCCCCGATCGTTTCCTAACATGAATATCCAAGTCAGCAAATAGGCATAAGGGAGTGAGACATTTAGCTTATTCTTCTTATCCCATAACATTTCTGTAGCAAATCTCATTCTTTCAATCATTACTTTAGCCATATTAATGTCTTGATTTTGAATAGCCCATAACATCATATCAGAATCGGCTTTAGGGCAAGTTGAAAAAGTGGCACTTCTTGGTACAAGAATCTGGAAGACTATGAAGTGAAGAATCCTATTGAATGCATTTAGCTGATTGATATCTATCTTTCCATCCTTTAATTTGTACTCTGTTCCAATAATGCCTAGCCCCTTTGCATGAATATCTACATTGTCTACCCCACTGCGACCAATGGTAGACACACCAAAAAGCCTTTGCAATAGATCATAAGTGATGTGGATAGGTGTACCTTTTACTGAGGAGGAGAGGGACCCGTCTTCTTCTACCTTCAGGCAAGTGTAGAATGCCTTGACTAGGTCCAGATAGCTTGACTCAGAAATTGTGACCATTCTCAACCATTTCATTCTTTCTATGGCTTCCATGATATTATGCATCCCATTCTTCTCTAAATCCGCAATATCTACTGCCTTGTTGCCACACAACTTGTCTTTACTTCTGCAAACCTTTCATGCTGCTCCGTTGTGAGGAAGACGATGTTGTAACTACCAATGGTGCCAGAACTCCCAGAAGCCGCCATGGAAAAGAACAAGGAAAGTTTCTGGAGGATCGTGGGAAGGATGGAACAGAAGCCCTCAAGAATCTTGGCGGGAACAGAGAGATTCTTTGAAATCACATAGAGAGAGGTCTGGAATCGATAGGGTTTTATCGTGCCAGGCAAGTCAGAAGATAAGAGAGAGAGAGAGATGAAAATCGATATGGCATGGATTTCGCGCTATAACGACAAGACATAATGGCGCTTTTTTGAAATGCCAGATAATTAATGCAGATAATGACAAAAGAGGAGAAGATAATGGAAACAATAAAGAATTCATCTCGAAAAGTCATAGCATTTTATGACATAAACAATAAAGGATTTTCTTAATTTTAGGGGAGAAAGAAAGCATTATTCTGAAATTTTATTATTTTAGTTACGTGCAGAAAAAATCTATTACAAATTACACATGCCTAATTCCCTTCTAAGAGACGTAAATCTCTCTTCAGGTAAGGCTTTTGTAAAGATATCTGCTAACTGATTCAATGTGTCTATAAAGGAAATATTTATATTACCATTAGCTTCATGATCTCTAATAAAATGATATCTGACCTCTATGTGCTTCGTCCTGGAGTGTTGAACTGGATTTTTCATGAGATTTATAGCACTTGTGTTGTCGCACAGCAATGAGATGGTCTTGATGTGCAATCCATAGTCCTCAAGCTGTTGTTTTATCCATAGAAGTTGAGTGCAGTAGCTCCCAGCAACTACATACTCAGCTTCAGCCGTTGATAGTGCTACTAAATTTTGCTTCTTTGAAAACCATAAAATCAAGCATCCTGTAAGAAATTGACAACTACCACTGGTGCTTTTTCTATCTACCTTGCATCCAGCATAATCAGCATCAGAATATCCAACCAAGCTAGTTTCACATGATTTTGGATACCATAAACCTAGATCATGAGTTTTTGATAAATATCGAAAAATTCTTTTAACAGATATTAAATGGGATTCCTTAGGATCAGCCTGATACCTTGCACACATGCATACACTAAATAAAATATCAGGTCTACTAGCTGTCAAGTAAAGCAATGATCCTATCATGCCTCTATACAATTTTTGATCTACTTTCTTACCTTCTTTATCACTGTCTAACTGGTGGATGTGCTCATTGGAGTGGACAGTGGTTTAGCATTGTCGAATCCAAACTTCTTCAGCAACTCTTTGGTGTGCTTTGCCTGAAAAATATGGGTACCTTCTTTACCTTGATTGATTTGTAGTCCAAGAAAATAGTTGAGCTCTCCCATCATGCTCATCTCGAATTCTCCTGCATGAGCTTCTCAAAATACTTGCACAAGGATTCATCAGTAGATCTAAATATAATATCATCTGCATAAATTTGCATAAGTAATATACTTTTAACTTTTGATTTGATAAACAATGTGCTATCTACCTGTCGTCTGATGAAACCATAGTTTAACAAAAATGGACTAAGACTTTCATACCATGCTCTAGGCACTTACTTTAAACCATAAAATGCTTTATGCAATTTAAAAACATGATTTGGAAAATCTACATCATCAAAACCAGGAGGTTGTTCTACATAGACTTCCTCCTTTATGTATCCATTTAGAAATGCAGCTTTTACATCCATTTGAAAAAGTTTTAAATCCAACGCACATACATAAGCGAGTAAAATTCGAATAGCCTATAGTCTAGCCACTAGTGCATAGGTTTCATCGAAATCTATGCCTTCCTCTTGGAATAGCCTTGAGCTACCAGTTTAGCCTTGCTTCTAGTGATAACACCAGCTTCATCCAATTTGTTCCTGAACACCCATTTGGTGCCAATCATAGGATGATCTGATGGTTTTGGAACAAGGGACCAAACTTGGTTTTCTCTGAACTGATTAAGTTCATCTTTCATGGCCAAAATCCAAGATTCATCAGACAGTGCTTCATTGACTGTCTTAAGCTCAATTTGAGAAACAAATGCCAAGTAATCACAAGGAATAACATTACCTCTTGTTCTTACCCCAACTGATGGATCTTCAATGATGTTGTCTTTTGGATGATCCTTCTTGTATCTCCATTCCTTTGGAAGATCATTTTGAACTATTTCTTTCTGTTGTAGTTCTTCCAAGGGTGGATCTTCATAATCTTTGATAGATGTTTCCTTCAGTTTCTTGGAAAGATTTTCTACATTTTCATCATCACTATCGACTTCCTTTCTCAAGGAAGGGTTAGACTCATCAAAGATAACATGAACAGTTTGTTCAATTAATAAACTTTGCTTATTAAAGACTCTATAACCTTTGGGTTTAGAGGCATACCCACATGAGATCCTTCATCAGATTTGGAATCCAACTTATCTATGTCTCTCTTGCCATTGTTATGAATGAAGCATGGACATCCAAATGTTCTGAAGTGACTGATCTTGGGCTTCCTCTGCTTGTATAGCTCATACGCGGTCTTCTTAAGGATTGGCCTGATCATGACTCTATGTATGATATATCAGGCTATGTTAATTGCTTCTGCCTAGAAATATCTTGGAACATTATATTTTGATAGCATAGTTCTAGCCATATCTAATAATGTTCTATTCTTCCTCTCAACTACTCCATTTTGTTGTGGTGTCCTTGGTGCTGGAAGTTGTGCTCAATTCCTTGGTCATCACAAAATTCTACAAATTTTTCATTTTGGAATTCTCCTCCATAATCTGAGCGAATACTTATTATGCTGAACTTCTTATCCTTTTGAACTAGCTTACTAAACTTCACAAAACTCTCAAATGTATCATCTTTATGCTCTAGGAAAGATACCCATGTAAATCTTGAATAATCATCTACTATTACAAATCCAAAATTCTTTCCTCCATGCTAGTAGTCACATTGGTCCAAATAAATCTATATGAAGCAATTCCAGTGGTTTGGAGGTGGTTACCACTGTCTTGAAGGAGGATTTTGCATGCTTCCCTTTTGCACATGGTTCACACACACCTTCTATTCTTGAGCTCATCTTGGGTAGACCATCCACTAGATTACGTTTGATTAGCTTTCTGATTCCATCCAAGTTGCAATGACCCAATCTTCTGTACCATAGTTCAGCAGTTTGATCTTTATTTGTTGTAAGACAAACATCCTGATCCTTTAATTCCTCTAGGTGAAGTACATACAAATTCTTTTCTCTACTGGCTTCGAACACAATTGTGCCATCCTTCATAATTAAGCACTTAGACTCTTGAAAATTGATTTGGTGACCCTTGTCATAAAGCTGGCTGATACTTATGAGATTGTACTTGAGTCGTTTGATGCATAAGACATCTTCTATGAGGGTTTTGTCTTGACTCCCAACTGATCCACAACCGATCACTGAACCTTTTACATTATCACCATATGTTACTGTTCCTTCTTCATCTTTGATGTATGAAAATAATCTTCTGTTATCAGTCATGTGCCTTGAGCACCCACTGTCCAGGTACCACTTTTATACTCTAAGGCTTCCCTGCAATAAATCACTTAAGATTTAGGTACCTAAGTTCTTTTGGGTCCTTACTGGTTAGTTTCCTCATTTTTCCTTTTAGGAATCCACCTTAAGTGTTTAGTTGTACAAGTTATTTTAGTGTGTCCCAATTTCTTGCAATGACTACAACATGATATATTATTTACTGTTCTAATTGGTGTGTATTTAATGTTAGATTTATAGTCAGTATTTTGTTCAGCTACAAACTTAGGCGTTGGATAAATTTTATGATGAATGATTGTTTCTTCATTATCTTGTGGAGTATATCCTAAACCATGCTTTTTCTTGCCAGATCTTCTTGCTCCTTTTAATATTAGAGACGATTTTTCGTTTGTAAATTTTCAATTGTGTTAGTTAGATATTCATTATCTTTTGTTAGTGTGTCAACTTCCTTTTAAAGTTTGCATAAGGTTTCCTGGTTTTCCAGATTTGTTATATGTTCATTTTTAACTTTTAGATCTTCACATAACAATTCATTTCTTCTTTTTAATTTAGAGATTTATTTTTCTAGTTGCTCAGTTTCATATTTCAAATCTAAGTTTGTGATTTCTAAGCATGCATGACTTTTCTTGGTGGTTTTTAACAGCTTACATGCATCTTTATACTTACTGTATAGTTCATTGAATGTTTCTTCTAGACTATCAGAATCAGATTCATCGCATGAAGTAAAAGAAGAATCATAAGTTACCTTGTCATCCACGCTTGCCATGAAGGCCAGGTTGACTTTTTCTTCTTCTATTGCTGGAGCTTGACTCACTGTCTGAGTCACTCTCATTGTTCCATGTAGCTGCCATGGCTTTATTTTTATACCTTCTGAACTTCTTAGAGTTGTCCTTCTTTTTGAACTTCATCTTCTTCAGCTTTGAACAATCTGTCTTGATGTGTCCAAGTTTTTGCATTCGTAGCAAATGGGTTCTGACTTCTTAACATCCTTGACTTCAGGTTTCTTGAAGTCTTTCTCTTTCTTGATGTACCTTCTCTATGACTGATATTTTTTCTTAGCAAGAATACGTTGTAGTCTTCTAGAGAGAAGAGCTTTCTCATCTTCACTGTCCTTATCACTTTTTTCATTTTCTGATTCTTCTTCGGAGCTGCCTTCTGTATCTTTTAGTGCATTGCTGTGCTTCTTCCTGCTGGAGGATTCTCCAAGCCTTTCCATATTTATCTCATGGGCCATTAGTGACCCAATGAGCTTCTCAAGTGACATTCTTTTAAGGTCATTAGCTTCTTCTATGGCTATCACTTTTGGAGTCCATGAGACTGGTAGTGATCTCAGTATCTTTCTCACCATATCTCCGATCTCATAGGTTTTACCAATTTCAGCCAATCCATTTGTGATGTTAGTGAATCTGCTATACATTTGTGTGATGGACTCTCCTAGTTGCATCTGAAATTTTTCATATTGGGCTACCAGGATGTCTATTCTTGTTTCTCTTACCTTATCAATTCCATCATATGTGATTCTGAGCTTCTCCCACATTTCCATCGGTGATTTGCATGCTGAAATCCTGTTGAACTCTTTCTTGCTCAGTGCACAACATAGTACACTTTTGGCTTTGCTGTTTAGAAATATCTTCTTTTTGTCTTCATCGGTTCAATTTTCCCTACTGTTAAGTACTACAAGGTCTCCTTCTTCGACAATAGACCATAGTTGGAAATCGAGACCTAGAAGAAAGAACCTCATTCGAGTCCACCAGTAGTTGTAGTCTTCTCCATCAAATAGAGGGGGTCTGTTGACGGACTGAGGTGGGGAGTAGGTAAGCTTGCAGTCATTAATGCTCTACAAGACACATACGCAAGGAGATGATTCATCCAGATATCTTTCTCTTCAGGTTGTCCAATGTTGTAAGATTTGGTACTGGTAAAGACCTGCACGTAATAAATGCCAAAACATAGATAGCTAGAGTGTCTCTATGATGTCAGTCAACGTTAGAAAACATGCTATAAGACTGTACACCAAAATGAAAATGCCATTCTATCACCCTAAAAAGTGTTTGTGATAGAAACATAGGTATAGAAGGCATACTGATATGTGACATGCAGAGAAGTGTACAATCATAATAAATGTTACGTGGTGCAAGATATACGCGGGAAGACTTAAACTCCACAGTGTTTGAAAATATGTTTGAAATATCATGGATAATGGATATTTTCAAATTTGTCTGGAGGATAATAATAATAAAAGTGTATGACACTTCATTCAAAATATAATCGTTGTGAAGAGAGTTGATGTTATCGTGAAATCAATGATGTATGCACAAATGAAATCCATGGTGAAATGAAATTGATGTGATTCATGTGTATAAGGTGAAATCATTGTTAATGATAAGGAAATCATTGTGTGTGCAAATCATTGTTCAAGTAGAAGCAAATCATTGTTTGACTAAAAGTAAATCGTTGTTTGAACAAATCGTTGTGTGAGTAAAAACAAATCATTGTTTTAATGAAGAAAAATCGTTATTTGCTATCAAATCGTTGTTTAAGTTAGGGTGAATCGTTGTTTCGACCAAATCGATCTTTATGTGAGAGCAAATCGTTACAGCGATCGAATCGTTCTTTAAGAGATAGTGAATCGTTACACCAATCGAATCGTAGTTTGACTTATCAAATCGTTATAGCTATCAAATCATTGTTTAACTTAACAAATCGTTACAGCAATCAAATCGTTGTTTCACTTAGCAAATCGTTACAGCGATCAAATCATCGTTTCACTTAGCAAATCGTTACAACGATCAAATTGTTGTTTTACTTAGCGAATCGTTGTAGAGATGGAAATCGTTGTTTACTTAGCGAATCGTTGTAGCGATGGAAATCGTTGTTTTACTTATCAAATCATTGTAGCGATGGAAATCATTATTTTACTTAGCGAATCATTGTAGCGATGAAAATCATTTTTTTACTTATCAAATCGTTGTGGCAATGGAAATCGTTGTACTATATAGGAAATTGATGTGTACTTAGAAGAAATGCATGCCCTGAACTTTAAATAATAGTGAATGAGGATTACTTACAGATTTTACTTGATTTATTTCCTGTGGATGTACTTCACAAAAGATTGTTAGAAAATATTTTGTTAATATTTTGTTAATCACCAAAAATTACATATAATAAATAAAATTATATGGAGATTGACTGATCATCGTTCATACCTTACTGGAGAAAGGATGAAGGTCCTTCTTCTCCTCAACAGTAGTAGGAAGAGGAAACAAGAAGGCTGTAGAAATAGCCGCTTCGGCAGGTGCAGTTGAAGAAGTAGCACCAATAGAAGAAGAAGAAGCAGCAACCACAGTAAGAACAGCAGCAGCAGCAACAACAAGAACAGCAAGAGTAGGAGCAGGAGCAAGACTAGGCCAGTGGTGGGAAAAGCTCCTATGAAGTGTGAAGGGAGGCTTATATAAGCTCCCAGGTTCCCATGTACATGTTGGCACGTAGCCAAACATATGGAGCCGTAAGACTCCCTTTTACCATACTAAGCCACGATTACCATGCATGGTTTCTCCAACTTACACATATGGCAAAACGTGTAAGCATCTTAACCCAGGTGAAATGGGCTTATGTAACCCATAATACATAAGCAAGGTTTATTAAAAAAAAATGGGTTACGTAAATAGGTGGAAATTCAGCTGGTCCACTTGATCCTAAATTTTTATACCCAAATGGTGTTCATTCACGTTGAAATTTCAACCATAAGCTAATAAGAAAGTTTTACAAATTATGGTGATTTTAGTTTAATTTTTAGAATTAATTTTTCATCTAGAAAAAATTGCATGGAAAATCATTGCATCGACTTAATCTTGAAATCCACGTGACAACTATTCTGAATATGTACATTTCTGATATCAACACATTTTTTTTGAAAATTATGATATTTTCGTATTTCAATTTCGTTACAGAATTTCGGTGTCGCCCTGTCGGAGTGCGCACCTCTGAGTACGACACTAGAATAATATTATTAATACAAATTAATCCTAAATTAAAGTTAAGTACATTTCATGATAGTAGTTATGTTTAACAATCAAAATCTTCACATTTTTCTAATTTTCTAATAAATGAATTTTTTGGGATGTTACAATTTGTGTGCACTAAATGGGTATTTATGTGTACTAAATAAGTATTTCTATCCATTGTTTGAGGGTAAAATAAAAAATAAAAAATTCATTAATATATCGGGGGCTGTGTCCCTCCATATGGCGCACTGTGGAGGAGCACGGCTCCTTCACGCGCCACTATAATTTTTATAGAAGATTTTTATGGAAGTTTATGACCCGGAAGGCATAACACTGTAGCTAACTTTTAGATAGATAGCCCAGTTGTAAGCATCGATCTTAGATTAAAGCCTAAGTGTACTATCTGTGTTTTTTTAAGGGCATGTTCTAGTTGATTCGATCTGCATATATATATAAGGCCACACATAAAAAATAGGTGAATATGCATGGCATACGTCACTGACAAACTGCAATGCTCTTCACCACATATGAGGCCATCAATTGTTGCATATTATACCGTGTTCTCCATCTTATTTAGATGATTGGACAGTACTCTCGCACTTGGCGGACATTAATATTCATATAGAGTACCGTAAGGGAACACTTGAAGTTTAATCTTATTTAGTACGTTTAGGGCATTTGACAACTAGTTAGACAAGTCGATTGTTTAATTTGCGCGGCACTTGCTTTTTCTTGAATTATGGATTAAAAATTGTAACAATAACCGTCGTGACTATTAATTTTTTATCGTACTTAGTCACTTATGAATCGTGTGGTGTATTGGTAAAGATCATGTCTCGAAAGTTCAAGATTTCATTGAAATCTATTTTTTTTCTTGATTAAAACAGTAGTGAAGTATAGACGAGGAATTATATTAGTTTTTTCAAACTTTTGAAACCATCGACAACCATTCCATTTTGAAAGTGGGAGTAACTTGTATATCGACGTTTCCTTCAGCGCTATTGCCTATAAGTGGCATGCTTTTCATTGCATACTAGTGTATGCTATTTTTTTGGTAGGATAATGATGTATATTAATTATGTCCAATCATGTCCGTACGCCGTCATTGGCCAGTGCGCATATGCGGATACAATCGTGTAAGGCGTGCACAAGGTACATATTCTATTTAATTAATAAGGACTTACTAGCACTCTTATATCATTTACATGTCTACCTCTATAGCCATACTTATCTTTATTCATAATCTAAAGTTCAAATAAGAATGAGATCAACCATTCTAAATAAAACAAGGATCTAGCTTTAATGACCTTATTCCGTTTGAATAGACAAAGCAAAAGGGATCCCATGATTAATTTGGCTTGAAACCATGTGTTACCATCCGTTGGGTTTGACATATCAGGAAAGCAAAAGTAGACCGAAAACTATATATATGAGTTGGATTTATCATAAAAAATATGTATTTTATAAGAATAACATTATTAAAACTTTATAAAACCTTTAAATATACATACATACATATATATAAGAAAATATATACATACATACAGTATGGATTTTGTTTTCTAAATATATGACCAGTATACACATATATATGTTATGTAATTCAACATCTAGGAATTTTGGTTTGAGCATAACTAAAATAATTGATATTTTCCATTTACCAATGTGTGGGTGTGGGTGTATGCACTGGTTCAGTTTAAGATATCCTTTCTTTTGAAATTGAACTGAAACAAACCAGACTAGGGATGGTCCTTGTGCTACTTTTGTCAAAGTTTCCTGACACTAAAGGACCGAAATCGCATTGTTAAAACAGTTGCCACTCCCAGATTGGAAGATTTAGTACTCTCAAGTGTATGTATAGTTTGTGAACCTTCCCGTGATACCATGTCTCTGACAGTATTTCTTTCGTAAAGGAACTTTAGACCACTTTATTCTTCGTTAGTTGTTCTGACCATATACTAATATTGGGAAATATTCTTCTTTTTTTCCCTTGTACTTTCTCTTGACGTCTAACCTCCTCTCTCTGCCCCGGCCCCTTGTTCGGGTCATTCCATTAGAAAGCATTTGTCTTCGATGCTGCCTGATCTCTCCATCCGTTGCTCTTTCTCTTTTTCTTCTGTCTTTGTACATCTTTACGTCCATAAAGCTAAAGCTAGCAGCAGTATCTCTTCCATGGAGCCCTGCGGAAAGGAGTGTAGTAGGAAGCGCCCCAAACGAGTCGACAATGAGGGCCGGGAGGACAGCAAACAAAGTTCACGGGCAAGCGTTGCCAGTTACCACCCTCCATCAAAACAAAAGGGGCATGCACAGGCGACTACGTGGTCCATGCTTGATGGGCAGAGCAAAAACAACCACGTATATCTATAATCTCAGATTTGGCACGCCTTCTCTGCATGCTCCTCCGAGCGAACAGCTTTTCTAGGCAGGAGAAAGCAGGCAAGATAACAGAAAGAAAGAGAGATATCAGAGGGGTAACCATGAACGATAACAACAACGACCTCGCTCGACAACAGGCATGGGAAGAAGATAGAGCAAGAAGACAAGATCAAAGGTAGCGTGCATGTCTGGCTATCTTCTTCTCTCTGCGTGCCTACGTCCAACACAACATCGATTAGGCCTAGCGTGTACAGGGGAAAAAGTACGTGGTCTCCTCGCGTCTAATTACTTCCCGCTCTGTTAATTAATTTCTCTCCTTTTTGTACGTGTGGTGTGGGCCGGGCTGCTCCTCGACCCCGTGCGTGGATAAAGCATTTGGTTACGTGAGATGACTAGTTGTTCGGCTGGACAGTTTAACATATGATATATATGTATAACCTTTCTCTCTAATTTTCGTCCTTTCCCCTTCCACCCTATCTAGTTATAAATGTTGTTGCGTGCATGTTCACACCATTAGTTAAACAAACAAATAAAGATATATACGTGTGGGTTGGTAGATAGCAGCCCTACTCATGTCAATAGATTAATCATCAGTTCGAGGAAGCTGAGGGCAAAATGTGCCCATTCTAATTTGAGACGCGAAGATGAGTACGTAACACCCGATGATGTGTTTGTGACGTGGAGCAAGAGGATTTGCTCTTTTAAGGGAGGTGTACTTCGGTTTAGATTTTTCATACATATTTTGCGTACGTACAATAAAGCCGTGTATAGGGTTATTCAGCTGCCCATGGATTCTTAGTATATGATTTTTGGAATCAAGATACATAACCGAACAGGGTAATTGACATATATACCAAATTAAGGTGGCTCGTAAAATATTCTACTTAAGGAAAATAATCCCATATTATAGCTGAGACCAACGTTCCATGCAATTCGATGGTCTAACAACCATTAATAGACCTCTCTAGCATTTCGATCACTTCGAAACAGCGTGAATTTCAAAAGATTAAGGCAAAGTGGAACCACACATGTGTGACATGTTCGTTCCATACACCAATTATAGAACTATATACATTGCGAATAGTAGTTACTTGGGTGGGGGGGGGGTGTGTGGAGGCATATATATTGTAGGGCTGGCAGTGGTCCTCCCCACAACTTGGTCAGGGATGTGGACGCAGATCACAGGGACTATGACGTTTCCTTGGGACGGACGGCTGGATAATAAATAGTCGTAAGCTTTGAGAAGGACAGATCACGCACATGGACCCAGCCCCCGCTCCGTCCCACCTCCCGACGAAGCCCCAAACCCCCCGCCGGCCAGCTTGTGGCCGTGCCCAACACCCCACCCCACCCATACGGCCATACGTATGGTATAATTCTCTCAAGAGTTCGAGACTATCTCATAAGAATTATATCACAATATTGTTTATAATAATAAAAAAATAAAAAAAATAAATGAACTTTCAAGGTGATTAAAGTGGCTCAATTAGCACGTATGCTTTGGTGGTGTGTGTATTGCGATATTGTGGTGAACCGATAGTGATTTAGCAACTGATTAATTCGTGAAAGCAAGGTTTGGATGTATGCTCTTATAAATTGGTACCAAGACAAATTAGAATTGCCTACAGGAGCTTTTAGCTTGTTTCAATTACCCAAAAAAAAAAATAGAACTGTAAGCAAGGGGAGGACTACTCAGTCGTGAGCAAACCTGGGCTTGTAAGTGGTTAGAGAAAAATTTATTGTATTTAAGAATTATACTTTTTCATATATTTTGATCTTCCCATTAACCAATGCATGGCCAATAAAAAAATTAAAAAGTACATAAAAATATAATTTTTAATGACAATAAATTTTTCTATCGTTAATATATCCTCTCCATGGTGTCTCCACAAGTCAAGTGGAGCCAATGATTGGAAAGGCAACCCCCTATTCCGGCCGCCTTCCTGCCTTTAATTTCCCCTTAGCCGCCCACCCACAGGACTGAATGGCCACAGTGTCCATCCACTGTTTTCGGGGATGACGCTTGTCCATTCCCGGCTCATAAATCTTAAAATATTGATACTCTAATGCACAAAAGGTGGTGTTTTTTATCTGTTGAAAAAATGGGTGTTTTAACGGAGGCATATATATATATACGACTGGTGAATAAGATCGATGTAATCTCGGGATGCCTATTTGTATTTGTGCTTGCTGCTTTGGTCTTCAACAGCCGTACTGTTGTGAAGATAGATAGGACTGATAGGTACGTAATTAGATTTCTAGTTTAGGCTAATTGATTGAGATGCGTTGAGCGAATTAATTAGATGCCGATATAATGCCAAAACGAGTCAGCCCCATCGGGTACTTGGGATTGAATTCTTCAGAAATTAATTAAGAAGGCGATTCAAGTATTCCATCACTTAATTTTTTTGACAAGGAAGTACTCCATCACTTACACAGTTTTACATGTGATAGATGATGTTGTTTCCCTGTATAAATTAATGAGGCAAAGTTTTGGTTTCGCAGTCTAATGATCGAATGTAAAATCTAATAATTAATTACTTCAAAACTTTGGAGCACTTAATTTATATTCAAGTAAATAAGTTCTTACACAATGTTGTTTAGATGGAGTACCAAACAACTAATGCATAGGTTAATTTTTCCCTTCCAATTTATGAGCATGTTCTTGCAAAAGCTACGGAACAATACTAACAAAAAGTAACTTCTCTCCGTATATTAAGAAAAAGTTTAATGATACACTACTAAAAAAATCATTTTTACCTACACCATATGCCTACACGTTTGATAGTTGTAGGTATTGGAAAGATATACCTACGTAAAATAAAATATATACCTACAACATATTTTATAGTAGGTATAAATATTTTTTCCCTTTTTTTATTCTTTTTCCTCCCGAAGCCCCGCCTTCCCTTTTCCCCTCCCCCCCCCCTTTTTTTTTATCTTTCCCCCTTTCTGTCATGAAGCCCCACCTTCGCCTTTTCATTTTTCCCTTTTCCCTCTTGCGCGCACTCTCGCATTCTCCCTCCTGTGCCCTACTCCGCCAACGTCGGCTGCACCTCACCATCGCCGAAGAAGAGGGAGCTCCTTACACTATCACCGAGGAAGAGGTTCGAGATCTGTTGAGGAACAGGGCCACTACTACCCAGAAAGAGGGTCGCCTCTGCCGTCGCAGAGGAAGGGTTCCGTCATTTCTGTCAACGACAATTGAAGGTTGGGGAAAGAGATCTCCTACATGTTAGCTTGCTTTATCTGTGTCTCAGTATCTCTATCCTCTACATGATCATCGCCCACGAGTCAGACAGTATGGAAGAGTTTGCAAAAAAGGGGTTTCCGGTTGACAACAGAAGCGGGTCATTGGTCAGGGGAGTTGGGCCACATTGGTCGTAGGGGGTGGGCGGGGGTTTCTTCTATGAGTAAGCTCGTGCTTTCTCTGTGTCTCGGTATCTCTATCCTCTACATGATGATCGCCCATGAGTCACACAGTATGGTTTGCAAAAAAGGGTTTTTCAGTTGACAACAGAAGCGGGTGACTGGTCAGGGGCCACCTTGATCGCAAGGGGTGGGCGGGGGTTTCTTCTACGGGTAAGCTTGCTTTCTCTGTGTCTCAGTATCTCTATCCTCTAAATGATCATCGCCCACGAGTCACACAGTATGGAAGGGTTTGCAAAAAAAGGGTTTCTAGTTGACAACAGAAGCGGGTCACTAGTCAGGATAGTTGGGCCACATTGGTCGCACGGGGTGGGCGGGGGTTTCACCTTCCCCTTTGGCTATCGCAAGGGGGCAGTTGTTGGTCAGTCACTGTTCAAACTGAGCACTCCGAGCTTCTCCCACGAGCTCTCCGGATGGGATGGAGTGGCACAATATGTTTTAACACGTAGTAATCCTCTCCATTTTAGTCTATTTTTGAACTTGGGTGTGGTTTCTTTTTCGTTTGGTCTGGAAGAAAGTTGGGTTCCTTGTCTCTCTTTTTCTAGTGATTTTATGTTATCTTTGATATTTGTGTTGTGGGTTTTTAGCATCTGAATTAGGTAATAGAGACATTTTGAGTTTATTGCCTCCAGTTTGATATATGTTCTTTGCTTGGTGTCATATTTTTGTCTTGATGTCATCATGCATTTTAAATTTGAATTTCAACTAGTTGGTGGGGTGTGGGGGTGGGGGGAGGGGGCAATGGGGGGTGGTTTGAGAGTGTGGGGGAGAGTGTGGGGGTGGGGGCTAATGGGGGTCTATGTGTGTGTGTATGTGCCTATCTTCTTGTCTTTAATATTTTTACAGCGGTGCCAAGTGCTTTCCGTTCGGCCATTGGTCGCCCACAGTTGCTAGTAACACTAAGAGCGTAGAAAGTAGTACTTCATAAAGTATGCGGTAAGTTTATCAATATATTATCATTTTATAATCCCCCTAAACTTTATATTGTAGTTTCTTACATATTCTACTTGTATGTTCATGTTTTATAGAGATATGGATTGGAGTTGGATGGACTTGCCAAGAAATGTTGTTGGTTATTATGATGGTGTAGATGCATTCATCAATTTTGCTTACAGACATTTACCACCGGATTAAAAAAATAGATGCCTCTGTATCAAATGTACTTGTCTGAAAAAGTGACAAAAAGAGAGTTAAAGAGCACTTGTATTTGGATCGTGTTATAAAAGATAAAGAGTTTTGGAAATTTTATGGTGAAGGATCATCATATGAGATGTTAGAAAATTTTGGTGGCAACACATCTTTGCATCAAATGTTGGTTGATGTCTTTTAAATATTTTCCCACAATGAAATCAATGAACTTAAGCAGCTAAAAAGAAAAGAATTTCAGCTTGATAAGGATTCCAAGTTCTTTTTTTATTTATTGGAAGATGCTGTAAAACCAGCCTATCTAGGATGCAAAAAATTTAGCAAGCTTTCATTTTTGATTAGATTGATGAACATTAAATGCTTAGGATGATGGAGTAACAAACATTTGACATGTTGTTAATGTTGTTGAAGGAGTTGCTTCTAGAAGGTGAGTCATTACCTTCATCATTCTATGAAGTTAAAAAAGATGCTTGATAAATTGCGCTATGGTTATCAAAAAATTGATGCATGTCCAAATGATTGCATCTTATATTGGAAATAGAATGAGAATTTTGATTGTTGTCCTAAATGTGGAGAGTCTAGATGGAAAAGTGGAAAGTAAAAAGAAAAGAGTACCTCAAAAGATTCTTCGTCATTTTCCACTTATTACAAGACTACAGAGATTATTCATGTCTTCTAAAACTTCTACAAGTATGACTTGGCATGAAACTAAACGTCAAGAGGATGGTGTGTTAAGACATCTTGTTGATTCTCCTTATTGGAAAGCTTTAGATGCCATCAATGAATTTGGGTTAGATTGTCGAAATGTACACCTTGGTTTGGCCAATGATGGTTTTAACCCCTTTGGGACGATGAACATCACTCATAGTACTTGACCTGTTTTGGTGGTTCCATATAATTTACCACTTTGGGAGTGCATGAAAAGCAAAAATATGTTACTTTGCTTACTCATATCCGGCCCAAAAGGACCTGGTAATAATATTGATGTGTATCTACAACCACTTATAGAAGAGTTGCAAATTCTTTGGCATGGTGTCGACACATTTGATGCAGCTAAAAATGAGATTTTTTACATGCATGCAGCATTATTATGGACTATTAATGATTTTACAGCATATGCCTACATGTTAGGTTGGAGTACTATAGGTTGATTAGCTTGTCCTACTTGTAATAAAAGTACTTGTTCAAAGTGGTTGAATGCTAGTGGTAAATTTTGTTACAGGGCATCGCAGATGGTTAAGAAATGATCATAAATTCAAAAAATGAGTCAACAATTTGATGGACATGAGGAGGGGTGATAGACCCATGCCATTATCTGGGGAGAAGTATTGCAACAACCATAAGACCTAACTTTTAGGTATGAGAAAAAGACAATCAAGAAGAAAGGTAAGAGAAAAAAGACTGTGGAAAAAGTTGATCCTAATAAATATTTGGGTTGGAAAAAATATACTATTTTCTGATGAACAGTCTATCCCCATGTAATTAAATGTAATTACATTTATATTTTGGTGTTTAACAAAACCATATTATTGTGATAATTATCAAACCCTTAATTAAAGGTCACTAACCTATTTTCTACAAGTCTTAAGCACAGGAATTAATACCAAAGGAAAATAAGCCAAACAGGTAAGCATCTTTACATTGTATCTACAACATCATATTTGTCTAAGTACACATCGGTTTCTTTTATAGATCATATCGATTACAGTAGAACTGTAACGATTTCTTCATAACCGTTCATAAGTACCTTAACGATTTCTTCATAGATTGAAACTTCTTCTGATCTTAAAAGAAATCGTTCCTATAACGACTTCTTAAAGAGAGCGTAACGATTGCTTGCATCGACTTCTTTATCATCATATCGGATTCTTTAGTCATCGTAACGACTTGCTTTCGTAACGATTCCTTTAGTCATCGTAACGACTTGCTCTCGTAACGATTCCTTTAGTCATCGTAACGACTTGCTCCGTAACGATTCCTTTAGTCATCGTAACGACTTGCTTCGTAACGATTCCTTTAGTCATCGTAACGACTTGCTTCGTAACGATTCCTTTAGTCATCGTAACGACTTGCTTTCGTAACGATTCCTTTAGTCATCGTAACGACTTGCTTCGTACGATTCCTTAGTCATCGTAACGACTTGCTTTCATAACGATTCCTTTAGTCATCGTAACGACTTGCTCTCGTAACGATTCCTTTGGGATCATAACGTTTTGCTATCATAACGATTTGCTTATCGCAACGATTGCTTCAGATATTATAACGATTTGCTTTGCGCATCGACTTCTTAAGTAATCATAATGATTCCCTCAATGATCACAACGATTCTTTCATATCTCACAACGATTTTCTGTTTGGTTGCATAACGATTTCATAAGTCATAAATGCATCGATTTCATATCAATCAACTTGACATATGACTTATCCTTTCAAGGTTGAATAGTCAAAGTCTTCGCACATTTTCTTCTGTCAACTGTGCATTTAATGAAGACTGAACATATCTCTGCATGCATACAGACGATATCATCCATTATCGTGTCTATTCTATATGCATCTTTTAGAACAACAAAATGGCATTACTATTTTGGTGAATATTCACACCAACGTTGACTGACAACAAGAGACAGCCTAGCTGTCTACTGTTCTAGCATTTAATGTATGCAGGTCTCTGACAAACATTCGTCATACAACGTTAGACCTTGTAGAAGCCAAAGGACACTTCAGAAGATCCTATCTCTTTGCGTGAACAAATGGATAAAGGACTGATTGACTGGAAGCTTCCACGTGCCACTCAGTCTAACGTCCACCAAAAGCCAGAGGCAACGGATACTTCAACGTCTATATTTCAAATTGAAGCTATATATTGAAGAAATGAGCTCCAGAAGAAAGATATAAAGATAGAGAACGATAGTCATACAAAAACACTCTGATCATCAAGTCTTCTGCGAGTTCTCAAGAAAGAGCCAAGCCTCATTCCATTAGATTAGCTCTTTGCTCTCTGCATTGTTTGTAGATTTTCGAGAGAGCTTGTTTGGTTCTGAGAGTGAGCTTTTGTTTGTAGAACTCATTGCTCTCAGTCCCTAGCTTCAGATCTTGGCTTGTCAAAGCTTGATCTAGGGGCTTAATCTCCTGCTTACTTGTTTCTGTGCTTGTACCCTTCGTGTGTGAAGGAAGACCTGGTGGTATCCAGGGTGTGTGTGTGCCCTTCTGGTGTGAAGGAAGACCTGGTGGGGTATCCAGGGGTTGTTCCTCTTCGGGCTAAGAAGAGAAGACCAGCTGAGCTGGGTGTTGTAGTGTCCATAGGGGACTGTACCCTAGTTTAGTGAAATCCTGAGTTGTTGCTCAGGGACTGGGTAGGACTCCTGTGGAAAGGAGGTCCGAACCAGGATACATCTGGTGTTGTGTGATTGTCCTCTTGTGTTTGTTGTTTCTCTTTACTAACACTAACAATCTTCAAAGTGTATTTCTTGTGAACGTTTTTAGTGAACAGGTATTAATTGATAAATTTTAAAGACCCATTCACCCCCCCTCTGGGCTACCTAACTGGGCAACAAGTGGTATCAGAGCGAGTCTCTTCGACAAAGAAGAAGATCCAACGATCTGAAGAGTAAAGATCCATGGCAGCCCAAGGTCACAATGAAGGTCAGTCTGTCAACCGACCACCATTGTTCGATGGAGAAGACTATGCTTACTGGAAAACAAGAATGGAGTATTTTCTACAAGGTAATGACTACCAGATATGGTCCATAGTTGAAGAAGGCGATCTCCTAGTCACCAACGAAAAGGCTCAGTGGACAGATGATGACAGGAAGAAGATTTCTTTAAACTGTAAGGCTAAAAGCATTCTGTGCTGTGCTCTCAGCAAGAAAGAATTCAATAGAGTATCAGCCTGCAAATCCGCAATGGAGATGTGGGAAAAACTGAGAATCACTTATGAAGGCACGGACAAGGTTAAGGAAACCAGAATAGATATTCTGGTAACTCAATATGAGAGGTTCCAGATGCAGCCAGGAGAGTCCATAACTCAAATGTTCAGTAGATTCACAGACATTACAAATGGATTAGTAGGACTTGGGAAGACCTATGAGATTGGAGATATGGTCAGAAAAATCCTTAGATCTCTTCCATCTACATGGACTCCCAAGGTAACAGCCATTGAGGAAGCTAATGATCTAAAGAGGATGTCTTTGGAAAAGCTCATTGGGTCCCTTATGGCCCACGAGATAAATATGGAGAGACTAGGAGAGTCCTCAAGCAGAAAGAAACATTCAAATGCTCTTAAAGCAGAAGAAGACAGATCAGATGAGTCATCAGCCGAAGATGAAAGCTCAAATGATTGCGAAGATGAAGAAGCCATGCTATCAAGAAGACTGCAGCGCATTCTAGCAAAGAAGAAGAAGTTCTAATCTGGTAGAAGACACTTTAAGAAAAATAAGGACTTCAAGAAACCAGATGGAAATGATCAGAAAAAGGGCGAGCCCATATGCTACGAGTGCAAAAAGCCAGGACATATCAAAGCAGAATGTCAACAGGATAAAGAAAAGGGCTATGGCAGCAGCATGGAGCACAACAGCGACTCAGACAGTGAGTCAAGCTCAAACAGTGAAGAAGACGAAGCCAACTTGGCTTTTATGGCAAACACTGAAGAGAAGGTAACTTCTTATTCATCTTTTGATTCTTGCAATAATTCTGATTCTGATAATCTAGAAGAAGCTTTCAACGAATTATACTGTAAATATAGGGAAGTAACAAAACTGTTAAAAGTTAGTAAGAAAAATACTGCATGTTTAGAAAACACTAATTCAGATCTAAAAATAGAAAACGAAGAATTAGAAAAAAAAATACTGAACTTAAAAGAAGAAATGAACTATTATGTGAAGATCTAAAAGATAAAAATAAACAAATAATCAGATTAGAAAAACAGGAGAGTTCAGATGAACTGAGAAAAGAAATTAAAACTTTAAATGAAGAAAATGACAAACTGTCAAGCACATTGGAGAAATTTACAAATGGTAAGAACTCCTTAATATTAAAAGGTGCTAGACGTTCAGGAAAGAAGAAACATGGTTTAGGATATACACCACCAGAAAATGAAGAAACAATAATTCACCTAAATATATCCAACTCCGAAGTTTACACCTGAACAAGATACAACATACAAAGCCAATTTCAAATATATTGAAAGAGTAACAAAATGTCCTGCTGTAGCCATTGCAATAAGTTAGGACATATAAAATAACATGTCCAACTAGACATAAGAAATGGATAATTAAAAAGGAAACTGTTGACACTAACCAACAAGGACCCAAAAGAACTTGGGTACCTAAAACTTAATGTCTCCTTTTCAGGGAAGCCTTCGAGCATCAAAGTGGTACCTGGACAGCGGGTGCTCAAGGCATATGTCAGGGAACAGGAAGCTGTTCACTCATCTCCAAGCTGAAGAAGGACAGTCACCTATGGAGATAATGGAAAAGGAACAGTGATAGGCAGTGGTTCTGTGAGCAACAAAGGGAAAACAATTATTGAAGATGTACTGTGTGTCAAAGGGCTAAAGCACAACCTCATAAGCATCAGCCAGCTTTGTGACAAAGGTCATCAGATCAAGTTCCAAGAGTCCAAGTGCAGTATCCTGAAGGATGGAGCAGTAATCTTCGAAGCTAACAGAGAAAAGAACCTGTATGTGCTCTATCTTGAAGAACTCAAGGATCAAGACGTTTGTTTAGCGGCCAGCAAAGAGCAGTCAACTGAGCTGTGGCACAGAAGATTGGGCCACTGCAGTTTGGATGGCATGAATAAGCTCAGAAAGAGAAGTCTTGTGGAAGGTCTGCCAAAGGTCAGCAATAAATTGGATGGTATCTGCAGACCATGTGCAAAAGGGAAGCACACTAAGAGTTCCTTCAAGTCAAAGACTGTGGTAACCACCTCTAAACCCTTAGAACTCCTTCACATGGATTTATTCGGGCCAATGAGGACCACTAGTCTTGGAGGAAAGAATTTTGGATTTGTTATTGTGGATGATTATTCCAGATTCACATGGGTTCCTTCTTGGAGCATAAAGATGATACCTTTGATAGTTTTGTAAGCTTCAGCAGAAGAGTACAAAAAGACAAGAAGTTTTGCATTGTTGGAATCCGGTCAGATCATGGAGGAGAGTTTCAAAATGAAAAATTTGCAAAATTCTGTGATGACCAAGGGATTGAGCATAACTTCTCAGCACCAAGGACACCACAGCAAAATGGAGTTGCTGAGAGGAAGAATAGAACCTTATTGGATATGGCAAGAACAATGCTGTCAGAATATGATTTACCAAGGTATTTTGGGCTGAAGCAGTGAACACAGCAAGCTATATCATTAATAGAGTAATGATCAGACCCATCTTGAAGAAGACTGCATATGAGTTGTTCAAGGGAAAGAAGCCAAAGATCAGTCACTTCAGAACCTTTGGATGTCATGCTTCATTCACAACAACGGCAAAAGAGACATTGGTAAGTTGGATGCCAAATCAGATGAAGGCATCTTCATGGGGTATGCTACTAAACCTAAAGGTTATAGAGTGTTTAATAAACGCACCTTATTGATTGAACAGTCTGTACATATTATTTTTGATGAAACTAACCCTTCCTTGAGAAAGGAAGCAGAGAGCGACATTGATGATGCAGATGACTTGTCTAAGAAATTAAAGAACACATCAATTGAGGACAAGGAAGATCCACCTCTGGAAGACTTGCAGCAAACAGACATTGAACATGAAAATCTTCCAAAGGAGTGGAGATACAAGAAAGATCACCCACCAAAAATATTATTGGTGATCCATCTGTAGGGGTAAGAACAAGAGGTAATGTAATCCCTTGTGATTACCTAGCATTTGTTTCTCAAATAGAGCCTAGGACAGTCAATGAAGCTCTTACTGATGAGTCTTGGATTCTAGCCATGCAAGATGAACTGAATCAGTTCAAGAGAAACCATGTATGGTCACTTGTTCCTAGACCATCAGGTCATCCAGTTATTGGCACCAAATGGGTGTTCAGAAATAAATTGGACGAAGCTGGTGTGATCTTAAGAAACAAGGCCAGATTGGTAGCTCAAGGCTATTCCCAAGAGGAAGGTATAGATTTCGATGAAACCTATGCACCTGTAGCTAGACTTGAGGCTATTAGGATTTTACTTGCATATGCATCTGCTCTAGATTTGAAATTATTTCAAATGGATGTCAAATCTGCATTTTTAAATGGTTTCATTAAAGAAGAAGTTTATGTAGAACAACCCCCGGGTTTGATGATTCAGAATTTCCAAATCATGTTTTTAAACTTCATAAGGCATTATATGGTTTAAAGCAAGCACCTAGAGCCTGGTATGAAAGGCTTAGTTCTTTTTTATTAGATCATGGTTTCACTAGAGGACAAGTAGATAGCACTTTATTTATAAAGTCAAAGGTCAAGCACATACTACTTGTACAAATTTATGTAGATGACATAATTTTTGGATCTACTGATGAATCTCTTTGCAAGTACTTTGAGAAGCTTATGAGGGAGAATTTGATGAGCATGATGGGGGAGCTGAACTACTTCCTTGGATTACAAATCAAGCAAGGAGGAGATGGCACCCACATCTGTCAAGCCAAATACACCAAGGAGCTCTTGAAGAAGTTTGGATTCGAAAATTCCAAGCCACTGTCAACACCAATGAGCACTTCAACAAGAATGGACAGTGACAAAGATGGTAAGAAAGTAGATCAAAAGATCTATAGAGGTATGATAGGTTCTCTACTTTACTTAACTGCCAGCAGACCTGATATACTATTTAGTGTATGCATGTGTGCTAGATATCAAGCAGACCCTAGAGAATCTCATTTATTAATGTCAAAAGAATTTTCAGATATTTATCTAGAACTCATGATCTAGGTATCTGGTATCCAAAATCATGTGAAGTAAATTTAGTAGGGTACTCTGATGCTGACTATGCTGGATGCAAACTAGATAGAAAAAGCACCAGTGGTTGTTGTCAATTTCTTGCAGGATGCTTGATATCCTGGTCCTCCAAGAAGCAGAATTCAGTAGCACTCTCAACAGCTGAAGCTGAGTACGTGGCTGCTGGAAGTTGCTGTACACAACTCCTATGGATAAAGCAACAACTTGAGGACTACGGAATGCACATCAAGTCAATTCCACTATTATGTGACAACACAAGTGCCATAAACTTAACCAAGAATCCAGTACAACACTCAAGAACCAAACACATTGAGGTTAGATATCATTTTATTCGTGATCATGTAGCTAATGGTAATATTGAAATATCCTTTTTGACACAAATAATCAGTTGGCAGATATCTTCACAAAAGCCTTACCCGAAGAGAGGTTCACTTCTCAGAAGGGAATTAGGCATGTGTAAATTGTGATAGATTTATCTGTTAAATACTGAAATATTAAATTTCGGAGCCCAATTAATTATTCTCCTTGAAGTGAGCAAAAATTATCTCAATTACTTCTCATTTATCCTTCTTGCGTAAATTCTCCTGTCGGTTCGTTTTGTGTAATTCTTTATTTCTTTCAAACTGGAGTTTGTCGTTTTCCGCCATAAAGGCGCACCTCTTCAAAAAGGGGGCATTTATCCTCTATTTCATAAATCCGTAATCGGTATGAGAACGATTCGTCTCCCCTCTTTATCTCCTTCGTTCTCTTGCCTGAGGCGATAACCCTTCGCCCCGGCATCGACTTCCACCAGATTTGAAGTCTTCAACCTCTCCCGCCAGAATTTCTTGAGGGTTTCTCCTTCAACCACCCTTCCAGACCTCCAGAACCTCTTCTTGCTTGATTCCATGGCCTCTTCAACTGTTTCCGGCAGTGTTGGGGGTTACGGAGCTGCATTCCTCACCGCAGAAGAGCAAGCCAGGTTCGCTTCAGTCAAGGCAAAGCTTTGCGGGCACAAGGCAGTGGATTTAGCAGACTTGGAGAAGAACGGAATGGGCAGTTTGGTTGAAGCTCTACAGAGGCTGAAATGGACGAAGATTGCAACCCTTTCTGATGTAAGTTATCCAGATCTTGTTAAGGCTTTCTATGTCTGTCTGAAGACAGAGGAGGATGGGACCCTGACTTCTATGGTCAAGGGAACCCAAATCAGGATCACCAGGGAATTGTTAGCATCTCTATTTGAAGTTTCTACTTCTGGTCGCAGTGGAGTCCACACTGTGGACACTCATGTCAAGGGTTTGGGAATAATAGGCCCGGAGTATAGGCTGAAGGATGGAAAGCTGGATATTAACCAGCTCAGTGCCTTTAACAGGCTTTTGCATTTCATAATTTGTCAGATCATTGTGCCTAGGAGTGCAACTTTCACCTCATACACCAAGACTGATTCAGATCTGATGTACTGGGCTATCTAGAATTAAGAAATTAATACTGCAGAGTTGATCATTGAGAGAATGAAGTTTGCAAGGTCTCAAGTGTGGGATATAAAAAGCAAATTGAACATCTCACTACCATATGTCCATCTCCTGACCAAAATCTTTCATCATTCTAGGATAAGTGTAGTGGGTGATGTATCTGAAAAGATAGGCCAAGCCATTAGGTCCAGAAATTTGAGAAAAAGTGGTTTTTCTGTAGTGAATGGTGTGTGGTCCAAGACTAGTGCGGTTGAGGGTGAAACCATCCTTGGTGAAGCCTAAGATGACCTGGAGCCAGTAGCTGAAGCAGCAGCAGTATCTGAGGCAGCAGCAGCAGTGCCAACAGTAGCAGAAGACGCAAGCAGTAGAAGGATTGAGGAATTCCTCCGAAGACATTGAGCCCATTGGGCAATTCTCAGAGGTTCCTCTTCCATCTTCCCAAGTAGGCAGTCTACTTAGGGATGCACTGGACTCCATCTCTCAGGGGGAGCCAGTTGCACATGAGCCAAGCTTAGAAAATCTGTGGCAGAGGTCCCACAGAAGATGTAGTCATGGAAGAAGCTCCAAGACAGCAGGAGCAAGTCCAAGTTCAAGAGGATGTTGTAATGGAAGATGCTCCCATTGAGGGGGAGCAGTCAGTCAGAAGAGATCCAGGGAGTCAGCTGTGGCATCAGGCCACACTGAAATTCATTCAGAAGTCCTCCCAGTTCAAGAAGAAGAAGCAGCAGCAGCAGCACAAACTGAAGTTCCCATGGAAAGTGTGCATGCTGAAGGAGAAGGGCAGTGAGACTCAGGGGGAGGGAAATGAAAATCCCCCAGAGAACCAGTTCAGAGAAGGCGAGACTGCTAGCTCCTCAGATTCTGAGGATGACCAAGATCAACAGCCTCAAATGGACAAGGCCCAGAAGAAAGGGAAAGCAGCAGAAGTTCCAGATGTCCCTCTCCTAGCTGACACTCCTTATCAGAGACAGATGAGGCAAAGAGTCATTATAAATTTGAAGCCTATCATAGAAAGATTGGATGCTCACGGGGAGATCCTCTGCTCATTGCAATCCGATGTAAATTCCATCTTTATGAGCCAGGCCTCCACATCCAAGGAGTTGTCTCAAGTATAAAATGTTGTAAGATGGTTCAATAAGGAGTTAGGAAGCATGAAGACAATGCTTTCAGAGATTTTGAAGGCAGTTGGAGCCCAAGCTCTTCCTTCTCCTCCTCATCCTGCTGATCAAAGAAGTGAAGAAGGTGTTCCAAGGCCATCAGGGCCAGATGAGCAAGTGGCAGGGCCATCAGGGCTGCAGCAGCTAGTCCACAGGCAGAGGTCAGAGGTTCAGGGCCAGATGAACAAGTGTCAGGGCCTTCAGGGCAAGCTGAGGTCAGTGGTTCAGGGCCAGTTGAGAAGGTGTCAAGGCCATCAAGGCCTTTGGAGTCAGAGTCTGTGCAGCACATAGCTGAAGAAGCAGAAGCTGTAGCTTGAGCCCCCAGCTCCTTCCTCCACTCAGACCCCTGTACCTTCATCACCACCTTCATCATCCACAGCTCCACCTGCACCTCAAACCTTCAAGAAACCACAACCCAGAACCATCTCATCACCTACACCTTTTCCTTCACAATCCACTTCATCTCCTGCATCTTCAACACCCATTTCTCCACCTCCACCTATTTTTGAGGTTCCTCCAGTGTCATCATCAGCTGGAGCCTCCTTCCTCTGGTCCACCATCCTCAGGACCATCAGATATCCCACCTACTACCTCACACTCCCTTTTACATCCTCTCCTCCACCCTCTTTCATTACTGTAATTCCTGAGGGTGCTCAACTTGAATCTCCCTATCTTGGGAAAATCAAGGATGAGTTTGAAGAAGTCATCCTCCGGTCTGTACTGAAGGTTGGGGATCATATCCATAGGGCAGACTCTTCTAGTTCTGCTCCTAAAAAGAGGAAAATTTCATCCACCTCCTCTCTTTCCTCTGAACCTCTTCATCCACCTCTGTGGTTTTCTCTCACAGTGGACAACAAAAATAAACCACTGTATAGAGAATATCTTCAGAAGGTTGTCTTTGCCACCCTTGTCAACCTTCCTTTTCTTAATCTCTCAGACCATTTAAATGTCATTCTACCTTATACCCCTCTCACCAAAACTGAAAAATCCAAAATCTTTTCTATTGCTCATTCCAAGACTGAAGAGCAATGGGCTAGGGGGCACAGAGAGCTGTAAAAAATTTGTTTTGGCTAAGTCTGCTAGATTCCCTCCAAGGGACCATTCCCTGACTCTCTCAGAATGGTTCCAAATTCATCACAAGCATTGTTGGGCCCCATTCATTCAGAAGGAGATCAAGATGGCCAGGCATTTCCAACTCTTCAACAACTATAGATATGTCCATCGACTCCCTGAGGTCCAATTCAGCCAGTTTAAGCAGGCCATAGATGCACTTGGTTCAGCCGACGCCCACACTGAAGCTATCCAAGTGGACTTTGCCACCCTTCAGGTGCCAGAGGAAATCTTGCTTCCACCTATTCACTCTCTGGTCATGGACTCTTCTGTTGGGTCTATCATCTTTGAACGTTTTGCCAGAGTAATGGGCAGAATCAAGGTACAGAAGGGCTTCCAAGTGGCATTTCATAGATTTCTCTTCAGAGAATACCACCAAGGCCATGTCAGTGCTGAGGTTCTAGCTCCTATCCTGTCAGAATGTGAGAGGTTGACACCTTCAGACTGGGCCAGATTTTACCCTCTCTCTGCTCAGCAGCTGTCAGTGCTTAATGAATGTCAAGCCAGGGAAGGTCACCCTCCAGTATCAGAAGCTACTTTTTTAGACATGAATTCGATTCACCTAGTCCAGGATCCCTTCCAGATTTGGGTTGAGCGTTATAAAGTCTATGTAGCCCTTTGTCAAGAGCTGAAGGCCAAGCAGAACTTCTATCCCATTTCAGTTGATCAATTTCTTGCTCGAGCTAGTTTTGGCTCAATATCCTTCAAAAGAATCTCCCTTGACAGAGAAGCCTATGCAAATTTCCTTGATGAGCAGTTGGCTCTCCATTTGAAGAGAATGGCTCCCTCCATGGGACCCAAGTACACTCTTGCCCCTGGTATTTCGTCAAGTTTTTGAAAAGCAGGAAGAACAGGCATGGGAAATCATTTCTCATTTTGCCTCCCTCCTCTCTCCTGCCTTTTATCTCCCTGTACCTTCCCAGAATGAATGAATACAAATAGTATTTCCTGTCTCATTCAGTTGTTTTCTCTTCTTCTTTGTCTTTTCCTTGCATCTTTTTTGCTAATGACAAAAAGGGGGAGAATTATTGCAGCTCTGAAATACATATGGAGATCTATTTATCTGTGCTATTTGCTAAAGTTTGTTAATTTGTTAAAGTTTTGTCATCACCAAAAAGGGGAGATTGATGAACAGTCTATCCCCATGTAATTAAAAGTAATTACATTTCTATTTTGGTGTTTAACAAAATCATATTATTGTGATAATTATCAAACCCTTAATTAAAGGTCACTAACCTATTTTCTACAAGTCTTAAGCACAGGAATTAATACCAAAGGAAAATAAGCCAAAATAGGATCTTTACATTGTATCTACAACATCATATTTGTTTAAGTACACATCGGTTTCTTTTATATATCATATCGATTACAGTAGAACTGTAATGATTTCTTCATAACCGTTTCATAAGTACCTTAACGATTTCTTCATAGATTGAAACTTCTTCTGACCTTAAAAGAAATCGTTCCTACAACGACTTCTTAAAGAGAGCGTAACGATTTGCTTGCATCGACTACTTTATTCATCATATCGAGTACTTTAGTCATCGTAACGACTTGTTTTCATAACGATTCCTTTAGTCATCGTAACGACTTGCTTTCGTAGCGATTCCTTTAGTCATCGTAACGACTTGCTCTCGTAACGATTCCTTTAGTCATCGTAACAACTTGCTTTCGTAACGATTCCTTTAGTCATCGTAACGACTTGCTCTCGTAACGATTCCTTTAGTCATCGTAACGACTTGCTTTCGTAACGATTCCTTTAGTCGTCGTAACGACTTGCTTTCGTAATGATTCCTTTAGTCATCGTAACGACTTGCTTTTGTAACGATTCCTTTAGTCGTTGTAACGACCTACTTTTGTAACGATTCCTTTAGTCATCGTAACGAGTTGCTTTCGTAACGATTCCTTTAGTCATCGTAAGGACTTGCTTTCATAACGATTCCTTTAGTCATCGTAATGACTTGCTTCGTAACATTCCTTTAGGGATCATAACGATTGCTATCATAACGATTTGATTATTGCAACGATTGCTTCAGATATTATAACGATTTGCTTTGCGCATCGACTTCTTAAGTTATCATAATGATTCCCTTAATGATCACAATGATTCTTTCATATCTCACAACGATTTGCTGTTTGGTTGCATAACGATTTCATAAGTCATAAATGCATCGATTTCATATCAATCAACTTGACATATGACTTATCCTTTCAACGGGTTGAATAGTCAAAGTCTTCGCACATTTTCTTCTGTCAACTGTGCATTTAATGAAGACTGAACGTATCTCTGCATGCATACAGACGATATCATCCATTATCGTGTCTATTCTATATGCATCTTTTAGAACAGCAAAATGGCATTACTATTTTGGTGAATATTCACACCAACGTTGACTGACAACAAGAGACAGCCTAGCTGTCTACTATTCTAGCATTTAATGTATGCAGGTCTCTGAAAAACATTCGTCATACAACGTTAGACCTTGTAGAAGCCAAAGGACACTTTGGAAGATCCTATCTCTTTGCATGAACAAATGGATAAAGGACTGATTGACTGAAAGTTTCCACGTGCCACTCAGTCTAACGTCCACCAAAATCCAGAGGCAACAGATACTTCAACATCTATATTTCAAATTGAAGCTATATATTGAAGAAAGGAGCTCTAGAAGAAAGATACACAGATAGAGAACGATAGTCATACAAAAACACTCTGATCATCAAGTCTTCTGTGAGTTCTCAAGAAAGAGCCAAGCCTCATTCCATTAGATTAGCTCTTTGCTCTCTGCATTGTTTGTAGATTTTTGAGAGAGCTTGTTTGGTTCTGAGAGTGAGCTTTTGTTTGTAGAACTCATTGCTCTCAATCCCTAGCTTCAGATCTTGGCTTGTCAAAGCTTGATCTAGGGGCTTAATCTCCTGCTTACTTGTTTCTGTGCTTGTACCCCTTCATGTGTGAAGGAAGACCTGGTGGTATCCAGGGTGTGTGTGTGCCCTTTTGGTGTAAAGGAAGACCTGGTGGGGTATCCAGGGTGTTGTTCCTCTTCGGGCTGAGAAGAGAAGACCAGCTGAGCTGGGTGTTGTAGTGTCCATAGGGGGACTATACCCTAGTTAGTGAAATCCTGAGTTGTTGCTCAGGGACTGGACGTAGGACTCCTATGGAAAGGAGGCCCGAACCAGGATACATCTGGTGTTGTGTGATTGTCCTCATGTGTTTGTTGTTTCTCTTTACTAACACTAACAATCTTCAAAAGTGTATTTCCTTGTGAACGTTATTAGTGAACAGATATTAATTGATAAATTTTAAAGACCCATTCACCCCTCCTCTGGGCTACCTAGCTGGGCAACATTTTCTTCTCTTTACCATATTGGAAATCTTTGTTACTCCGCCACAATCTAGATGTGATACACATTGAGAAGAATGTATGTGAGAGTATTATTAAAACTTTATTAGCAATTGTACGGAAGAATAAAGATGGTGCAAAATCTCGTCAAGACTTACAAAATTTGGGTATAAGGACATCTCTTCATCCACTAGAGGTTGGTTCAAACAAGACTATTTTGCCAGCAGCACAATTCAGCAAGAAAGAGAAAGAAACTATATTCAAGTTTTTTCAAACTGTGAAGGTTCCAGATGGTTATTCATCTAACATTGCAAAACGATTTTGAAACAAAGATAAGAACTTGTGGGGATTGAAAATTCATGACTATCATGTCATTATGCAGCAACTACTCCCAATAGCTGTTCAAGCACTACCGAATAAACAAGTATCCGATGTTATAAGCGACATATGCCATTTCTTTTTGAACTTGTGTTAAAAAATTGCGCCAGCTGATGACTTCTAACAACTAGGAAACATAGTTGCCTTCATTTTGTGTCATTATGAGATGATCTTCCCTCCTAGTTTCTTCGATAACATGGCACACTTGATCATTCATTTGGCAGAAGAAGCTAGAGTTGCTGGACCAGTTCATTATAGATGGATGTATCCATTTGAGACGTACTTTTCAAAATATTATTGTGATGAACATGACTATTGACCTATAATATTGAATGACCTATTCATATTGTAGGTATTTAGTAAAGTTGAAATCTTTTGTGCAAAATAAAGCATGTCCAGAAGGGTCAATTGCATAAGGCTATATCATATCGGAAGCACTCATATTTTCATCTAGATATTTGGATGATGAAGTGGAGACATGGTTGAATAGGCCCCCTCGACAAATAGAATGTCATCCTATTGTGGTTGAGAAAGGATGGGAGATTTTTTTCACAAACATGTCGCCTAATTGGAGCAGCCACTAGTGGTACATTGGAAGCTGAGGGGTTATTTCAAGCTCATAGATATGTGTTAATTAATTGCAAGGCTCTTGAGCAATACGTATAGTAAGTTTTTCAATAATGTGTTAAGTCTTAATTGCATTCTTTAATTGAGGGCAAAGTTGAAGTTTTTATTTCATACAGTGATCATCTTTCTGAGGTCAAGGAAATGTATCATGGATTGCAGGAGATGGAAATAGAGCGCATTCATACATCTGAATTTCCAACATGGCTAAAAACTCAAGTATATTCATTTATATACACCCTTTTTTTGTTTAAACAAATTGATTACAATCCAAGTTTTTTCCTTTCTTCATTTTAAGGTGCACAAATTACTAGACTCAAGCCATGGGTCAATTTCAGCAATGCTTCGGTGGATTAAAGATGGTCCACTTGATTTGGTTAAAAAGTATGAAGCATGTATAGTCAATGGTTTTCGATTTCATACAAGAAATCTTGAATGTCGCCGAGTTACTCAAAATTCTTGTGTTATAATGTCTGCAACCACATCAAGTTTCTCAAGTTCAAAGGATAAACAACCCATTCAGGGAAATGTCACATATTATGGTGTACTTGATGAGATCGTGCAAGTTGATTATTATGGGGAGATGAAAATTGTTCTTTTTAAATGTCGTTGGATTCATGGGAATCGAGGGGTCAAAAAAGAAGGCAATATCACCATTGTAAATACTTTGTGTAAATTAAGAACTAATGAACCTTATGTGTTGGCATCACAAGTAGAGCAAGTTTGGTACGTTGAAGATCTTCGTAATATTGGTTGGTATGTTGTTCGGAAGACATTGCCACGTGAATTCTTTGACATGGCAAAAGTAGAACATGATAATGAAAAAGATTTTCTAGACATTAAACGAACAAATTCGGTCCACCAATTTGACAGTCATAAGAATGTTAAAGATGTTGATGAATTAAGTCTTAATTGCAAAGATGTATTGAAGATGTGTGGCTGTTTATTCAGGTAATTATATTTCTTTTGAACCTTATGTATGTTGAATTCATGATATTTTCTAGTATTATTTATAACATTTGTCTTTTCTTTGTAGAGAAAGTATGATATTCCTAATGAAGACTTGTATAGGAGTTGGGTAATGAAATATCTATCATTTAAGTGGATGTTTCATAAGTATGATCTACGAAGAAAATATTTTAAGCAGGATAAAATAGGCATTCAGATAAAACCAACAAGCAGATATCATATTATTGAAGACATGTGGAGAGGAGCTGTTAAAACATGGACATCTTCTGCATTTCGAGTAAGTGGTTTACATATCAAAATTATAAGTAGTGGATCATGTGTAACCGAAAAATATTGTTGTGCAGAGATGAAATGAAATCAATACGAAAAATAAAAATGTCCACACCATGTTCCATTGTGTAGGGACTCAATCATTTGCAGACATTCGACAAGTTGAGGTGAACACATTATGATACCCTTTTTATTAGATATGATACATAGAGTTAAAATGTTGTTAAAGTATATATTTTATTTATTTTAGAAGGAGAAAATTGGGACTGATCCACATCGAGCAGATGTTTTCATTATTACATACACTAGAAAAGATGGCAGGCCCATAAATGAGGACTATGCAATTGTCATTGTAAGTCTTCTTTATTATATCTATGTTTAATGCTTTCAATTATCATCTTATTGAAGAAAGAACTATTTGCCTAAACAAGAAAAACTTAAAGCTCTGAAACAGACTCAACTTTCAACCAACTCTTCAAATCCAGTGGTAGCGAAAGATGATGCCTTTTCTATGGTGTTCGGAGAAGAAAAATCTGGTCGAATACGAGGAGTAGGCACTCGGCCAACACCATCTAGTTTGTGGGGAAGAAAAAATGAAATTTTAAAGTCTGAAAATAAGACAATGCATCAACGGATCAAAGTTCTTGAGGAGAAATTTGCTAAACATGAGAACAATGAATTGGGAGAGGTATATAATTATTTCCATAATACTACATAAAAAAATCTTATTTTGATACTTTTATTAATATTAACTGGTTGCTTATTGTTTCATGTAAAAAAGAATGAGTCACAAGTGCATAGAGACTCACTAGGGCTTTTCGCCTCATCTATGTCAAGTAAGGAGTGTACATCGAGTATGGACTCACACTAGAAGAAAAAATAGGTTCAGAGATCGAACTAGAGACCGATATTTTGCAATCACTGTTCGGTCACTAATTAGTGACCGAATGAGGACTGAAATTTATCAGTCGCTAAATAACTATTATAGTGATCGATTTTAGTTCGATCACTAATCAATAACTAATTAGGGACTGAACAGTGACTGTTAACCTTTCGGTGACTGAATTTTTTCATTTTCAGAAAATGAAAGAATCTTTTTGCGACCGAATATTTTATGTCACTAATCGGTCACTAATTAGTGACCGAATAGTGACTGATTATATTGCAGTCACAGAATTTCACATTTTGCCGGGTATGGAAGAAAGTTCTGTGACTGACTACTTTCGGTCGCTAACTGGTCACTATTTAGTGACCAATTACAAACCGATTACTGTCAGTCACTAAAACCTTTTCGCCTGGCACCTATACGAAGGAATTTTGGCTACCGAAATTTATCGATCACAATGCAGTCTCAATTCATAGATTGAATTGTGACTGATATATGTCAGTCGCAAAAGTTTGGCGGTATTAGCGACTGAAATTATTCGGTCGCTATTTCTTCTTTACCTTTGTCTCCCCCCATGCGATGACCACCTCTCCTCTCTTCTCTCTTCCTCTCTCCCTCTCTCTCGTCGCCGATGCCGACGCCAGGAACCCCCTCGCCGACGCTGATGCCGGAAGTTCTCTCGTCGACGCCGCCACCGGTTCTCGTTGCCGTCGCTATCGTCCCCAGCACCACTCGAGCTCGTCGACCTTGCCTCCGGAGCCACCAATGCCCCTGCCGCCGCTCACTTGCAGGTAACCCCCTCCCCCTCTCCTGTGCCGCCCCCTTCTCCTCCCCCCCCCCCACCCCACCCGCCGAAACCCCCCCCTCCCCTGCACGCCCTCCTCGTCCCCCCCCTCTCATTTGCCACCTCCTCCCCCCCCCCCCCCACCCCACCCGCCGGAACTCCCTCTCCCCTGCGTGCCCTCCTCGTCCCCCCCCCCTGGCCGGCTTCCCACTTCCCCGATTCCCCCCTCCCTGTCTGGCACCATCTCCCAACCCCTCTCCCTCCGTCTCTCTCCCACCTCCGCCCCCCATACCTCTTCCCCGTCTCATCTCTCTACCCCACCCCCCCCCCCAGCCGGCTTCCCACTTCCCTGGTTCCCCCTCCCTGTCCGGCACCATCTCTCAACCCCTCTCCCTTTGTCTCTCTCTCTCACACACACACGCACACACAGACACACACACTCTCTCTCATCTCTCACAGTCCCAGGCACCTCCTACTCTCTCTCTCTCTCTCTCTCTCTCTCTCTCTCTCCTCTCTCTCTCTCTCTCTCTCTCTCTCTCTCTCTCACACACACACACACACACACACACACACACACACACACACACACACACACACACACACACTCTCTCTCTCTCTCTCTCTCTCTCTCTCTCAGTCCCAGGCACCCCGTGGTCTCTCTCTCTCTCACACACACATGCATACACTGTCCGACGCCATCTCCCAACCCCTCTCCCTCCGTCTCTCTCTCTCACACACTGTTTCTGGAATTTTTACATTTTCATGGAATCTCTAATTTTTATGTTGTTGCATTTGATTTTCAACCATAGATTTTGAACTTTTCCATCTATTATGAATTTAAAATATATAAATTTAAAAACTTCCCGTGCATTGCACGGGTGTCTAACTATTTCTGTCATGTTCATGGTGAGAAGTCATGTTTTATGCTATCTTGGATAGGTCTCATTGCATTTGCAATTGTGCATCACATCTGAAAAGTGCACTATAAAAAATATTTTGTAAGTAGCACTTGGGAAATGATTAATTTTATGCTTTATGGTTTGAGCATGTACATTAATCTCAAGGTTGGATCTATCCTATCGGAACAACATATTCTGGAATTTTGGCCATTCAGTTTGAGCTTCCAGTAACTAACCATGCCTTTCATTTACCATATGTGCAGGGAAAGGAGGCTACGTGTCAACTTCTATCTAGTTTCTCACTGCCTCAGCAGGTATTTTTTTTGTTCTTAATTTATATATACCAAAAGTATGAAATTTCAGCTTCTATAGATCATTTTTTTGTTTCATGCCAACAATAGTTTTATGGTTATAGGCTTTAATGTGCATGTTAAACTGATAGATTCCCGTCGCCTAGATTGTTTTTTTTTCTCTTGATTTTAGGTTGCATAACAGTGATTGGGAAATACCTGGGAGCACTTTCATGTTTTTTCTACAAAATATATAGATAAGAAGACTAATATGAATACAAGTCTGAGAAATGTAAACCACATGAAGGTGGTATGGATTATGGAACACTGAGTCATGAGTCACTGGATCCCAGGATGTGAATATTGGCCCTCCACATTGCATAAGAGTTTAGCTCAATCCAGCACCTTAAGAAATATAGTATCCTCCCTGTAGTCATACTCTTGCCTTTCAAACATTATGTTCCCACTCCTCCCCCCCATATGCACCAATAAATAATAAAACTTTACAATCACGTACGAGGGGATTTTTGGATCAATCTCCATAAAACCCAGCACTCTATGGATGATACAGACTGCTGCCCATTGAGCAAATGGACCATCAATTAATAAAGAGAGCTGCAAAAGTGCAGAGTCTCTTCTTCCTTAGTCCTTACCCTAAAAGCAGCATGTTGTCTACATATCCTCTAAAAAGGCTAATATCCTATGGTCTACTGGGTAGATGAAGGGAGTTAGAAAGGGAAGCATTGATGTTGTGTTTATAATGCTAATTGGGAAGAATACCAGAATGGCTTACCCTATCATCAAGAATAACCATTGAGGCATCACCAATGTTAATGAACCGAAATCTTTTCAAACATACTTCCCTGAAGTATAAGGGTCAATAGTTAGATGCAATTCAAACAATTAACATATGCCTGCCCCGACTCACCTATACCAATTTCAGTATATTCCCTACTTAGCAATCAGATTGCCTTGCCCTATCATTAATTATAATGGCCAGTTCTTCTCTTTAGAACTAGATGGTAATAAAAATGTCATTGTCTAATTAAATTTTGTTTCTCATTGAACATCCAATTGCATGGCATGGTTGATTTTGGGTAAGCAGTGTGGGAATGTTGTTCAGCGGCTTGGTTTGGTGGATGTTTTGGGAAGGCAAAGATTTTGGTAGTTGTAAAGAAGCCAAATACAAACACCAATGAGGTAAATATCCCAATTTAGGAAAAAAAATTAGTACAAACTTTTCCTTCTAGATATTAGTTTAGTTTACATTTAATTGTTTACTTTCAGTTTAATGATTAGTATTGCACTTCTCATTTTAATGTAATTGTTTAATATTGCACTTGTTTAATTGTAATATTTCTTGCAAGGTGTTGAACAACTTCAAAGGAGAAAAAAAAGGTGCATTGGCCCTACATTCCTGAATTTCACCTACTTACACGGCAATCAGTAGCTGATAGGAAAAGATTTGGGGGAGTCAAGTTGGGAGAAATGGAGAGAGATTGCCTACTTCCTCATGGGGCTGCTGCGAACCTTCACGAGCGCATATTCACACTCAGTGACTCTTCACAGATGTTTGGCAAACATGCATTTGTGTAGAGTCACTGAGTGTGAATAGGCATTCGTGAAGGTTTGCAGTGGCCCCATGGGCAAGTAGGCAGTCCCTCTCCTTTTCTCCAAACCTGACTCCCCCAAATCTTTTCCTATCAACTACTGGTTGCCGTGTATGTGAGTGAAATTCAAGATACAGGGCTAGTGCACCTTTTTTTTCACTTTTTTTTTCTTGTTAGCTACTGGTTGCCATGTAAGTAGGTGTAATATTTTTTTTTTTCATTTTCCTTTCATATTTATGTGAATTTTACATTTTATGTATGTATGTATAGCAATTTATCACTGCACACACCTCACGAGGGCGTGTTAAGCCCGTGTCAATGAACCTTCCTGTTCAAGACTTTGGGATTGATGTGTACGTGTAACAACATTAATTTTTGAAAAAAATTAAAATTTTACATAATATTAAAATTTTGATTTATTAGAAAAGCAAATAGAAAATAAATTAAATAGGAAATTAATGGGAAGAGAATTTACTAAAACCCATTAAAAGAAAAGAAGTGATGGACTTTTTTAAATAGACCCAATAGAATTTTGTGGGCCAAAATAGGAATTTTTAAAAGGGGAATAATGGAAAAATACCCTAAATTCGTAACTAAAATAATGCTTAATTATAAAAGAGGCATTTAATGCATTAAAATAGCAATTTGAGTTGGATTGGGATTCCTAAACCTACCCTAATGGGTTGGCCACGAAATTAGCTCTCATCCTAACCCAATTAGGAGATCTCAT